>OY292496.1:12991081-14227823 GCA_958496325.1 Nomophila noctuella | reverse complement strand
TCAAAAACATATTTGAAAACGATCTTTGCTACTTTAACGAAGGTTAGCTATTTATTTTTTTGTACCTTTACTTCGTTCTACCTGAGAAAGGGCCCCGCTTTCAAGGTAGTGGGTGCGCATACCTTCTTAATAACACATTATACTAACAATCCTCAAAATTTCAGCTTTGCTAAAATGACGTAGGTCTGGGGGCTCTGGGATCTTACTCTATAATGTCTTTTTAAACTCGTAATATTTCATAGCGTAACATAGATTTTGAATTCTGAATAAACAAGTTAGAATAATAATATTCATGCTAGTGTTTACGCACTATAATTTATCCGAAGTCGTAAAGGTATACCTGTATATACGGCAAGGGACGTTATTATTGCTCGTCCCTACATTGTTTCCTAACCATTTCCGAATGTGCGTGACCTCATAAGTTACTCCGAGACAACGTGACAACGTGACGTTTGGCGGTGCCGGTAATTATACAGAGTTGTTATTACTTGTTCGGGACTATAAATTCGTAAGGTCAGCCGTGTTTGGGTCCCACTAATGGGTAAAGGGTATGTTTATTTTTCTTTATGTACCTAATGATATTAAGTTGTCTTACATTTTAATGTATGGGTAATGGTTTGTGACAGGACAGAAAGTTGAAATAGTAAAACTTGCTTAGTTTCATAAGTTAGATTTACAATTAAGGACGAGTTATTCAACTAGTGGCCTGAAAATATTAACAAAGCTTAGATAATTAATTTAGTTAAAGAAACTTTAAAACAAAGACAATAAAAACAACTTTATGAGTTTGTTCAAAAATCTTTTTCTTTCCAGGAAAATCCTCTTTAAGTAGGAATTGCTGAAATGCTGTATTAAAAAAGTTTGACGGTATAAAAAGATGCTCGAACAAACTTTAAGCATAAAATTATATTGACCAGTACTTATAACTTGTGAGATTATTTTTTTTTAGAAAGGGATATCTCTTTTCTTAACAGAATGTTAGTGGCTTACCCACGTACATAATAAATAAATAAAAAAAATAAAATAAATAAAATAACTTTATTACTCAAGTTCAACATTTTACAGTATTGAGACACCCCAGAGAGTAATGCAATACTCGTGTTGGGGTAGACTCGCTCTCCCATTTTAATCACTTTTACATTGAGTACTTTCAAGTTATGGTGACAATTTATTATAACAAAGCCAGCCTAAAAAACTATGTGTGTAGATATATATATAGATAGAAGCTTTGTAAAGTATAGATATCATTTATTATATTACTATATTACATATTATATCGATGGTTATAATGTCAAAGGGCTTAAAGGACATTTTGGCGAAAATGACTTTTTGATGCAGTCCTATAGAGCTTTTTGAGCTCTATCGATTGGTATATATAAGGTTTTTCTATTCCCAATATTGAGCAAGATATTCACGGTCAAAAATCAGCCATTTTTGCACTTTTGGATTAAAGGACAGAACAATAGTTTTCTGGCCTTTACAGCCTACACACGTATAATTTTAGTCGCACCTGTTAGGCTTAAAGGACATAGATAGCCTAGCTAAATAATTTTCTTAAGGCTTAAAGGACATTTACTGCAACTGTTGTATTAAATTAGTATCCTTTAAGCTAAATTTTTAAAGGTCATATTTCATCTTCTAAGTGACCATGGTGCAATGAAATGTATGAAGTTTATATAAATTTTATATATTTTTCATCTGAGGGAGTATTATCTATCATTATAACTTATATACTTGTGTAATATGTATAAATACTATATTTTCCAAGATTTAACTTTAGAAGTTTTTATATTTATGTATATTGTAATATCAAGAAATAGCTTGAAATAAAGAAAATATATTATTCTATCCTCTCATTTGTCACAATTGCCCCATATTGAATCTGTGAAAAAGAAGACAATGCCAATTTTTGTAGGGGAGATGGCGTTTTTCTGTTTTGCTCGCGTCTATCAACTAAATATCGAAATTTATATTCTTGAGAGCATTCCAAACGATATAAGCTAAGGCAGTATAGCTATAACCGGAGTCAAAACTGAATGTGACATGCTAGAACTTTTGCACTTCCATAGAAAAATGTATGAAGCAAGGAGTTCTACGCTGTCCCACTCAGTTCGGACTGAGTTTACAGCTATACTGCCTTAGTAAATATCATTTTTAATGCGTTTATTCTACAATATGATGATTTATTCTATATATATGACAATATTGAAAACTGCTGTTAGTAGCCACCATGATCAAAACTTCCCCTATACTACACTGCCTCCCTCTCCCCTACATGATAATTTGATGGACCAAAAACTGTCAAAAAAGTATGTATGCAGTGACTTCCTATAGTAGTAATAAGTAAAACTCAATTTCCAAAACTCTGTACCAAGTAATTTTCAATAAATAAAAAAGTAATAGCGTCGTTAATGCGTTTCTATTCTTTCTATTTATATTTCAACTTCTCAATAATTTTACAATTTCAAAGCTAAAAACGTTTTAAAGGACAAAATTATGTTAGGACCACTTCAGAGTAGTCCTTTAAGCCGTAGTCGACAACTATCGGAAAAAAAATGTTAAGCTTAAAGGACAAAATGTTAAAATTACAGTTCTTAAAGGACATCTATTTTAGAAACTACGCTATCTGGAATGTATTAGACGGTCTCATACAGTTCGGCTTGAAAAAACAAAATCAATGGTCTTTAAGCGAAAGCGATAGCTTTTAAGCCAAAAAAGTTGTGTTAATTTTTCTCCTATTTTTGTTTTTTGGCTCTCCTGAAAAGTGGCGATTTGTCCTTTAAGCCCTTTGACATTATAACCATCGATATGTATGTGTATATAAATAAATAAATAAATATATAAAGTAATAGTATAATATATAAATTCATTTTAAGTTATTTTTGACAAAAGGTTTTCTGTTGTTTCGTAATCTAATGTGTTTAGCCAGTTCACTAAGAGTCTTTTACATTCATACGTTGTTTTGCCATAGATGTTTAATTTTTTGTTTATTATATTATATAGTGTTGAAGAACGTGTAGGATATTGGCGCTCAGCAAAGACTGTTCGAACACGGGGACAAGGAGCTACTTTATAATATCGTCTCTTATTTAACATAGATGGATCATATGGAAGATTTTTATGCAAGTCGAGTAGAATGAGCAAGATGTAGAGTTTTCTTATAGATAAGAGACCACATAGATTATACAATTCAGTAGTTGGAAATCGATAGGGCTTGAAGTACATAATGTCTCCTCTAAAACCATTCTGCCAATAACATAGGTGTTTTCTGGGTGACTGGAGTTAGGATTGTAATTGCAATACAAATATATATACCTACATTAGTTATATGTTCGTATATTCTGTCACATGAGCATATAACACAAGCAAATAAAAAAAAAATTGTGAAAAAATTATTGGGTGCTTCAGGAAGAACCGGAATTTCCTTCCGTGCATAGCAATTTCGTGTAAGCTCTAAAAACTTATTCGGTCCGCCGGGTTACCTACTAAAAAGATAATGGAAGTTGGACGGTCATGGTCGCAGTAAGTAATTAAATATGGCTAGTATATTCGTATTTGCTTGATATCTGACTGCCTCCGTGGCGCAGTGGCTAGTGTGTCGCACTTTAAAGCGGCGGCCTGGGTTCGAATCCCGGGTCGGACCGATGAAATTGTGTCTATGTTTTCATGTTGTGATAACGCAGACACAGTCCGGAGTTTGGAAGTTGGCGGTGTATTCACACCCCCGTGCCTCGGAAAGCACATTAAGCCGTTGGTCCTGCGCCTGATCTCTCTACGGTCGTGTCAGATTGCTGTCCCACCGAATTATGGGAGTGAGGGAATAGGGAGTGCACCTGTGTTTGCGCATGCGCTTGTGCATTATAATATATCCCGCGTAAGTGGCTAATCGTATGAATGGCCGCCGTGGCCGAATTCGGCTAGGAGGGATTATTATTATTTGCTTGATGGCTCAATTTCGTACCCCGCACACGAGGTCTGGCCTTTGCCAGTCTTACTGACTTTCAGAATAACAATAATTCAACTTTTAAATGCTATCGTTTATAAGGTTTGGTTATATTGCGAACGGTATTCTTTTTTTCCCTTGGGAATATATTTTTTTCCGGGATAAAAAGTACCCTATTATTTAATCTGAACTTCTAACTTTACGACTACAAAATTTCATAGCAATCGGTTTAGAAGTTGCGGCGCGGCGTGAAAGCGAACAACTTTTTCCGATTTTTAATATAATTATCACTTTCCGATTACATTGTAGCTCAGATAACAAAACATTATAGTAAGTTAGGATTATAGTGTTTCGGAAAGATTTGTGGAACCATAAATCAGAGAGGTTCTTGATTGCATTTCCAGGCGAGCACAATTTTATCACCAGCACAGCTTTATAAAGTTTTCAGTTACAATAAAATTTACTGCTCCCCTGGCTATATTGTGCCGCTGTGAAGTTTCGAATGGTGTGAAAATTTTATTAAGTAAACCGACGAAAATAGTTAGCAAGTCCATTCAGAAGTTGCGAGGCCGAGTTCAGTCGCTCGCGCTCTGCTCTCAGTTGGAGGAGATTAAAAATGTACCGAATGAATTAGATAACAAACCGATGCTTTCAGCTTAGATGGCTAATGCTAGGCTTAAAAAATCTTGTACCGGGCACTCAGTGGGCGAGAGAACCTGGGCCTCTCAACAAGTTGCCAAGTAATGTGTCATGCTCATGAGTCAGTCATATGATATCTAGACTAGAAGAGAGGAAGAGCTTAGAAGAACTTCCACTCGAATCAGCCGCTCGTCTGAGAAACTACCTCCACCTTACAGAAGACCACAGTAAAGTAGCATTTTGTCACTGTTGTGCTAAGTTTCTGCTGGTGAGTTAGGTCGCCAGAGCCCAGGTGGGGAGGGTATGGGGTTTTAAAGGCAGGGAACGCATTTGCAACCTTTGTCTGGTTTGTGATATTCATGGGCAAAGGTGATCACTTACTATCAGGTGATCCTCTTGTTTGTTTGCCTCCGTAAAACATAAAAAAAATAAACTACAAGTTTTTAATTATAATCAGTGGTGACGAGCACTTTTAAATCACTCTTAAATCATCATAGGGGATTTGATCTGCAATGGGTAATTTTAATGGACTATTTTATTTTAATACTGTTATTTATATTATGTAGGTATGTGATTTGAAAAGTTCGTGACAACTTCCAATCGACCTGAGTCACAACCAAAACAGATCTGGTCAAAGAACTTGCATCCAACATTGCTACACGGACAGACATTAAAAATACGATGTTGATAACCTTATGTAACAGCATTAAGGTTTATATTTAAATGCGCTTCAATAATATTAGATGACTTCACAACTGAGTTACATTTTCGTGGTTTATTAAACAAATGCGTGACGAACCCACATAACGTTCGTAAACGTTGCTCTAAAACGATCACTTAGGGTCATTTCGCCTGTTTGCGTCCATTTAGTGCAGTTCCCAAGTTTGACGGCGAAAATAAAAATAACCCAGCACTAGTATCTATCTCAAAATTATTTAATGAGTTCATTATATAGTCTATTTTAAGATTAACTTTCAAATTTGCTTAAAACACTTTGTATTTATTTAAAAAAAATTAAAATATTGGAATTTGGCGTTTTCCCAGTTTGCGTCCACAAAAATCCAGATTGCGTCCACCCATGGACCAGTTTGCGTCCACCAGTTTAGTAAAGGATTATAGAGGTGATATGAAGAAAAATTCAAAGAAATATTGTATTCTATCAGTGTCTTTATTTAAGAATATAAATCTTAATTAAAAATTTACATTGTAATCACTTTAAATAATTAATTCTCAACAATGATTGAACTTAAAAGATAACTATGTATGTTAAGGGGCCGTCCATTTATTATGTGATGTATTTTTTGGCCATTTTTGACACCTTTCCCCCTTGGTGATACATGAGCTTTAAGACCCCCCCCCCTCCCCACGCTACAACACTAGATGAACATAATTTTATTAATAATGTCTTCACATCACAACATATTTGCAGGAAACAAAATAAACATAATATATTACTACGCCCCCTCCCCCCTTGTGCAATTTCGTGATTTTTTTAAGGACCCCCTCCACCCTTCCACAGCAATGGACGAAACCGAATTTTAATCTAAGATCAGTATTGGTTAATAATAATGCGCTTCCTGCTTTTCTTTCCTAATACCTACTTTCTTCATGCAGCAGAAGGTACTGGGATACTGGGATTATCTTTTCCGGCATTGTTAAAAATACAGGTCAGTTGGTCAGCATCAGGTGGTGTTTAAATTAATCCGTGGTTCCTTTTTGTGTAGTGGCTGAAAATGTTTGTAATAAAGACTCTGAGGGTATAAAAGATGGTAGCGATACAGTTGGTGCTGATGATGAAGTCAAAGGAATTTCTGGAGTAAGTTCCTTCGCGAGAGTTTCCTTTTCATCACTTATTATTGGTTTGATGCAAAATCTTCTAATGGGAGAATTCTTTCGTCGTCTAAGGACACCAAAGAACCAACGTCGCGGTAACTGCCAGAAAATAAAAAAAAAGACAAAATAAGTGGTAAAGAAATTATATATTCACTTTTCATTTAAGAATGTAAGCATTTAAACTATTTTTACAAGAAAGTCAATTGTTTTAAACAAACATACATAGTGGACGCAATTTGGTCTATTATGTTTATAGTATGCGTCCACCCGGACGCAAAGTGGAAATTTTGAAAATTTGATGTAGTAATTCGCGTCCACCTTATTTTATAAGTTAAATATAAAAAACATAAACAAATTCTTAATTAATATTATTCCTCTTTTCATAATAAAAGTTTAAAAATATTGAAGTTTCCCAAAATACATATGAAACAATAAAATACTTACCATCGAACGCGCCGCTGCACACTATTTTTTTTCTTAAAATCCCGCGTTTGCGCACTTTTTGTTGAACAGCAAGGACAAATTATTTTTTCATTTTATTTTGGTTTGACGTACGGACCTTTTGTTTATATGTGCTAGCCTATTAAACATACAGGTTTATGTGGTAATGATTTTTCGTTTGATTGATGTAGCAGTTTACTTATTTTCGAGGATTTAAAAAAAAAGTGGACGCGAACCGGGCGATGGACGCGAACAGGCGAACTTACCCTACGTATTTATTGGACTTTTAGTTGGCCGTAGAAAAATATATTGCTCTAAGGTTGTTACTCTAAATAGTAGGGCTTGAATATAATTCGGATCAGATGTTATTCGTTACGCTTATACGTGCTTACTTACATCACGCATATGATTTATTTAATTAATTTCATGGGTTCCTTTAAATAGAGCGTGAAGAAGATTAACGGCCTTAGTCATGTTGGCAAAACAACACACGTCGTCGCTTGCCTCTCAGAGTGACGTATCTGACATTTTTTTTCTAAACCGCGTTATCTACACCGACTTAATAAAGGCAAGATGAATAAGAAGTTCTGGATAACCCAGTTTAAAAAAAATTGAGATACGTCAGTTGGAGCTGAAATTGCTGGCAACGCATTAGCACTCTGGAATGAGCATGCCCAGTGTAGGTCCATGAGCGGTGATGATAACTTATCAGCAGGCGAATCAATCGTCGGCTTACTGCAAGAAGTCACTAACTAAAAAAAGTCATTAAGTACTGATACTGACATTGTTGGATTCACCAACGGTAGCACTACATTATGCAAAAACCAGTAAATTTCTATCTGTCATAATTTCGAAGATAAAATTTGTAAAAAATTGATAAGTACTCTTTCTTAGATTTTAAGTGTAATGAAGTCATTATTTTTATTTAATTAATTCATGTAGTAGCATAGTATTATGACACTATTGATTTCCAGCACTGGCAGAACTCAATAAATCCTTATAATGATTTTATGCGGATGACCTCAGTGAAAAATATGGACACTCAATTTAACCTTAACTCATTAAAAGAGTCTTAGTGATTTCTTCCAAAAATTGTGGTTCTGTAAATGTTTATAAATGATTTTATGCGCATGATTTAGGTGAAAAATATCAACATTGAATTTCACATTTTTATTATTTTATTTTCTTTTAAGTTCTAAAACGAATTGCTTCTTTCAATTGTTTTGACAATGGTTTTTAACCGACTTCAAAAAAGGAGGAGATTCTCAATTCGTCTGTATGTATATATATGGGTGAATATACGCTATTTGAGTTTTTTGTGTCCCAGAAAGAAATGTCATCTGTTCCATTCAGTATTCTTAATTTCTCTATTTGACACTATTTTGTAATTTGTAATGATAAGGGCCAGAAGATATTTCCTGTTTTTTTAATTTTATAAGTACCAGAGGAAAATGTGTTACCAGAGGAGTGACACTATTGGCAGAGTAGTCACAAATTAAACCAGGGAAGTGACAGGCCATTGATTATTAGCTAAGCAATGGGACTAATATTAAGTAAAACATTTATAAATTGTAGTATTTGGATATATTTTTATATTGCTGCCTTTCTTTTTCTTTTAATTCAGCATTTATAACCGGATCGTTTTTTATTCTTTGGTAGCGTAATTTTGTTTCTTTTTAACATTCGCCATGATGTCTAATTACCTACTCGAGTACCTAGAACAAATTAACGTAGCCTTAAAACGTTGAATTTTAACGAAATAAAAAATCGTCACTCCTCTGGCGCTTTTGTATTTGGAAGTGACGCCAGAGGAGTGACATAATCGCACATAACCTACAAAAACAACATCACTCGCTTTTCTGATCAGTTTCGCGTTAAAACATGACATCTACACTTAATAAACATTGCATTACGCAAACATAAAATTTCGTAACGATAAAATACAAAACGATATACATACCAGAGGAAATACTCCAAAGACTGGCACAAACATGCCTTCCTACAGTGAATCCCAAACTGACGCATTATTATTGGAGTTTTACTCAACGTCGCGAGCTTTCTTCTAACTTCGCACTGTTGTACTCGCATAATTCACGGACAAAAACATACCTTTGCGGTTTTAAGTAATTTTTTTCTTCTTTGAAATTCGCCAGGTGAAGTGACATTATTGTAACACGACTTGAAAAAAAGTTAGTTTTTTTGTCTAATTATAATTTTTTTGCAGTGTATTTTGTTAAAATATGATTCAATGTTTATAAATAGATATAACCAAATTAAAGTAAAAACATAATGGCATACTTATTTAAAGTATCTGGTTATAAAATCATTTAAATCTAGAAATGGGAAGGCCTTAGGAGTATACATTTTTAACCTTTTTAAAGTATTAATGCCTAAATTTAACAAGTATCGTAAATAGACTCTGTGGGCCAAATAAAAGACCTTATTCTTTATTGTTTAAGCAAACAGAAACAATCATATAATAAGTTTAACATTAAATTTATCTATGGACTATTGGAATTCAAATAGCGTATATTCACCCATATATTTTTTTATGTACGTTCACCGATATTTTCGTCAATTATAGTCGGATTTCAAATTTTTTTTGTTGTTGTATAGAGTTCATTTCTGAGGTGGTCCCATTTTCACCAGTCCAGGATCTGAATGGAATCCAGGAGAAGTCGAGGGCAACCACCGAAAATTGTATGCTCGTATGGTGTTTTTGTTACGTAATCATGTCTTACTCAGTATATGCTTTAGGGTGTCAACATCTGAAGCTGCTGTCCTGATGATGATGCTACAGTACTCCTTAACGTTTAGGAGTTGGAAGGCAGAACTGCAATTGGTCGATCGAATGTATGTAGGGCTAACGAGATACTTGTGTATATTACATCCAGACTCACGGCAAGAAATCTCGCCGAGAAGCCTCGCTGGGCCTTCACGCGAGAACAAGAAATTTATCCACACTCTCATTCACTCTTAACAACAACTAAGTTCCTATTAATAATTAAGTTCACAACGCTTTTACACAACTAAAAATCATGAAATAAATTGACTTTTTAAAAAAAATTAAACCGACTTCAAAAAAACCGTGAACACAAAAATAAACTAAAAATTAAAAAAATATTCCTAATATCTATTACCTCATACTGTAATTTTCCTAAACTATGTTAAAGTAATCTTAAACATACTAACAGAAGTCGGTGCTTCTTCTCTTCTGTTTTTGGGCAGGCACCGACTTCAGTTAGTATGTTTAAGATTACTTTAACATAGTTTAGGAAAATTACAGTATGAGGTAATAGATTAGGAATTATTTTTTAATTTTTAGTCAATTTTTGTGTTCACGGTTTTTTTTCTTTTTCAAAGATACTTAAGAAGTTTAAATTTTTTTATTCAATTATACGAGAGTCTTTTTCTTCTCGTTTCTTCTACTTGATTAATCCTTTATTATTTTGTTTATTCACTGAAGTACTAAGTCATATTACTTCTTGTTTCGTGTTCAATTTATTTTAAGGTTTATTCTTTCTAGTTTTTTACTTCAACAAGCTGAAGACCAATTACATTTTTATTAATATTTTTTTCTTTAGAGACTGATTTTTAAAACTTTATTGTTAATTTTTTGAATGGTTGTGACTCAAAACTTCGATATTTTTAGTTATAATTAAAGTAAATTGTGCTAGATAAGAAGTTTCAGTGTGGTTTAATATTCCTAGATTATAATTCTATCAAGCTGAAGACCAATTACATTTTTGATATTATTTTTTCTTAAGAGACTGATTTTTAAAACTTGATTGTTAATTTTTTGAGTGGTTGTAACTAAAAAGTTCGATATTTTTATTTTTAATTAGAGTAAATTGTGTTAGATAAGAAGTTTAAGTGTGGTTTAAAGTTAATTTACCAGATTAACAGTTTACGCATTTGGCTATTGACATATGTTAGAAGTCATTACTTTTTAATTGCTAAGAAATGGACGTATCGGCAAAAGTCATTAATTACATATTTTGATTTTTTTTAAAAGTGGTAATGTATATTTTGATATGTCGATATATAAAACAAATAAATAAATGTTAGATCTATACGTAAGAATTTTCATTTCGACTATACCTAGTATACTTTATAAATAATACCTAATTATATTTCCAAACTTCATTAGGCCGTATCTCAAAATCACAAAACTGCTAGTTAATGAGTTCTTGCAGTAAGCCGACGCAATGCTCGCTTATAATAGACTCTATCGTTAAAAAAACCCTAAATCTATTTTAAGTATATCGTTATTTCGTTAATCAAAATTTCATTCAATCTTAGAAATTGTCTCACGTGCCACTGAGCAAATAAGCTTCGATAATCCAGCTAATTAGTTGGTAATCTCAATAAATGGGAGCCCAGAAGGGCTCTGGCCTAAATAGCTCTGACACAATAGGTATAATACGTACATTGATTAACGGAGCCATCAGCCGGTTCATTATTGGACCCGTTACGCAATTTTACTTAAGGCTCCGGGGACTTTCTTCCATTTAGGAAAACCACAGCTTTTGTAGAAGTATAGGACTGTATAATAAGGAATAAGCAATAAATATATGTCGGATCAAGATGTATTTTCCAACATAGTGTGGGCGAATGTGGGTATCGTGCAAATGAGAAGTAGCTTGATATCAGTGCAGTAGATTTATTATAGGTCACTATACACAGCTGTGAACACTAAGTGAAACGTGGAACAGTTCCGTGGCGACGTGTTCCCTCTTCGACGACCCGAGCCAAAGTGAGCTCCCTCGTGATTGGACCCAGCGCCACGACTCTGTTGAAGCGCGCCCCGGAAGTCTGCGTAGTTGCGTTGTCGGTTCACTAGGTGGCGCACTTGCGTTTCGTTTAGTGTCCGTACTCATGACCGGATGCGACACGGCCATCCTGCGTGACACACGTCCTCGTGTGTAACCCTGCAAATCAAAGAAAACCGCAAAGTTCTCCGTTCGGCCAATCCTGCTTCATCTAATCTTTATTTACATCCAGAAAATAGAACTCTGGTCTTTTATTTGAGGATTGGTACCACATCTACTATTTGAACCCAATTATTATCTCTAGCTAGATCTATTAAGTTAACTCCGAGATAAAAACCAAAATTAAGGAATAGCTTAGCTTTAACTACTAATGAATTATAGCCAATTTGATCAGAAACTTAATCTTGAAAAGATGCACTTTGACCATGTACCCTTGAGCACAACTTAACTTCATAAAGAAAACATTACTTTAAACCGATCAAAACCATTATCACATTAGGTAATCACATCGCACCAGGCATCACACTCGTGGTCTATAGCTTTCACAATAGCTATCACACAACGTTCCCCCAGGGAACTCAACATTATGATCTTTGCTTCGCGGCAAGATCCGACTGTACTACCCAGAACTACTGCTTTCCCGCCAACCCACGGACTACCCAAAGCAGGCACCGATTTCTACTAGGCATACGGCTACGGCATTCTGGTACAGTCTCCGACCCAACGAGCCGAGATCTTGTGCATGGAATCAACTAATTGCTACTTCCTCATTAATTTCATCTTTCTCTACTACCTGGGTACCAATGGGTACCTGGTCATAAAGCATTTTCCTAACACGATCTTATGACTTTAATGGGCCTTTTTAATTGGAATCAAATTTAACTTGATAACTGTTGACTCAAACTACGAGTAGTACGTGACATCAGGATCCTTCTCACAGGATTTGCCCAGATTCAGAAGATCAGTCCTTCACACTGATCCAATAACTACCAAGCCGAACCAGTCCTTCTCACTGGTTCGTGGTATCAGACCTTCACACTGATAACCATGGTAATAAGCGGAATCGGTCCTTCACACTGGTATCAGTATCAGTCCTTCTCACTGATACATAACTCAGAGAAATTATTTATCACATTAACCAGACCTCAAAAAAAAGTACCTTCGCCAGGATTATCAGATACCAAATCTTCGCTTTCTAAATCTAGTTCAGGCATGTTTCTAATACGATCATGGGACTTTATTAATTTAGACTCTATTAGTACTTGGCTCACACTAACAACTGACTGAATATTTGTAGCTACGCAAATCATAATAAATCTTCATTTAAAAATGAACAAAACTCATAATGGACAGTGAACTCAACGTAGTATGCAATACTCTGCCAATCAGATGCTTCCATCCAGCACCCAATGACCTCTTCCCGGTCATCACTCACAGCCACATCTCAATGTGCCACACTCAAGGGTCCTCCTTTCGGCACCCCTTCACAGAACAGCGCCTCTGTCCAGCGAACCAACAGCGATCGTTTACATCTTCGAGCTAAACGCATGCCACTCACAAGCGTGGCCGCACAGCAACGGGAAATTTGACCCGGTGTTTTACGCTTACGACTACGAATGCAACGAAGGTGTAAACAATCTGAGCGACTTGCATACCATTGAATCAACTATAACCAAAAATGAGTTCCGTCTAACCTAATTAAAATCCCGTTAACTGAATTGTAGATCAAGTAAATGCTGTCAAAGTGTGTAATAATTTCTTCAGGCCTCGCGTTGACACGCACATCGTATTGTCACCAATCAAATTCACCGATAATGAAAGGTTTAATCTAGGCTACAGTGGAATTTAACCACCAAGGATATCTGAATTGTTACTGCTTTAAATCAAATCGCATAACCCATCAGTAAACACTACACAACTGAACACATATCGCGATTCAATATGATAGACCGTACACGTCGAGACACATAAGACCTCCGCCACTATGTTCTCTTTGTGCTTTTTATACTACGAGCAAAACGCCTCCTTCAAGCGTTATGCTATCAGTGCCTCCATCGAGCACTTTAGCAACACTTTTGACTAGTATCACCGAACTTAATCACGCAATGTGTCAATAACTTCAGATACATGATCATTACTTTGATCAACCAACTCGTTAACGACTAACTGACCTTCAGGCATAACTCTCAGTCTATCATGGACCACTTGTATGTTCATTAGAATCTAACTCCTTAACAAGTAATGATTATTACCATGGAACAACTCAATAACCTTAAATGACCTCTTACATTTGGGGTATAACTTCGTTCTTCGTATTGAATCAGCCTAGACAGAATATAACTTAGACCCTACGATCAACAAGCCGCTTCTTCACTAGAAGAACAAAGCGAGTGCATTGATAACAACTGGACTATCAATGTCTGCACGCTCATCGAATTTTAAACTTGCCCGTATTGACTCGCGTTTTAGGTATACCACTAATGAATCGCTAAAGTTCTGAAAGTCTAGATTTGCCTCAAAACTACAGTTCCAAATCAAATTAATTTAAACCGTGTTGTTGCAAATTTACCACGACTTACTGTAATTACTTCAAAACTATCACTCAATTGTCGTCAGACTAACAGAAAATCCTAGGCTTTAAAATATCACTACCTAACATGATCACACTTCGTAAATAACTATCCGGTAAAGAGAGCATAAAAATCGTACGATCACTTTTTAAAGCGTTACGCAACATAAAACCTTACAGAACTGGTTTTTAGGTAAGTACTGATTGCTCGCTACTGGCACGTAGGTCCTTTTTTTTTTTTTTTTTTTTTTGGAGGGGAATGCTTTGACGCACCATGTCGCCGCGGGCTAGCTAAGCCCGCGACCGTGTGTGGGGCTCGGGCGCACAAAATAAGCGCCCACTACCCACTAAACCCCTCCAGTTTCCCCTTTTGCTCGCATCAGGACGGGTCGCTGCCAGCCGCCAAGTGGGCGGCTTATGTTCGACCCGTCCTTCGAGCGCCCCGACCTGATGCGGTAGGCCGGGGCTGGCGCCTAGGGAGGACCACCCGGGAAACTAGGTGGTCCCCAGACATGGCTCGGGTGACCTAGTGCAATGCGCGGGTTAGGGAGCTGCCCCCCCGCGCAGGTCACCCTACACAGGCCTAGAGGAGACGCAGATGAGCGCGCCTCCTCCGGCCCGGCCGTCTACGCCGGAGCGGAGCGGAAGAAGGATCCTCCTCCCGCTCGCGCTCCTTTGCCTCCTTCTGCGAGATGACTTGTTCGCAGAAGGAGGCGGCCGCCTCCCACGCTCGTCGACTGGCGACCATGGCTTGCACCAAGGTCGGCAGCGAGAGGTGACCACCGCCTAGCGCCGCGATCAGTTCGCGGCGCTCGTGTCGCCAGGCCGGGCACTCCTCGAGGGTGTGCTCGGCCGTGTCGTCGGGAGCGCCGCAGTGATGACACAGCGGCAACTCCTCCCTACGGGCGACACGGTACAGGTAGTGACCGAAACACCCATGTCCGGTCAGTACCTGCACCAGGCGGTAGGTGAGGCAGCCGTGCCGGCGCTCCACCCACTCCCTCAACACCGGACGAATCGCGTCGATCGTCCGGTGACTGGCACGTAGGTCCTGCACAGGTTTCCCCGCCGGACGGAAATAGCCAGATACTCCCGGTTATTTCCGCGCCCCCCATCAGAGAGGGTCAAGATGAGCCCGTCATAGTGTAAGGCGGGCAGTTGCTGGCAGTGCCGTGGCTGTTCATGAATCTCGGAGTCCCACGGCACTACCTATGGCAGAGAGGGAGTATCGCGGAGGTTTTTAGTGGGTATACCCCACCCTCACTCGGGGTGGAGCAGCGTCCTTTTCAGGACGCCGGGAGTCCCACACACCGCCCTGACCCCCGTCAGGGTGACGGCGCATCAAGCGTTTTCCTCAGCGTGAAAAAAAAAAAAAAGGTCCTGCACAGGTTACTTGGGTCTACCCAACATCAGTTTTAGCAACAACATTGTAAGCTCGTTTACTTGAGCGGATTTTAAACTTTAACTTTCTCAACTTCGTTTATCAACGAGCATTCAGCACTAAAATTAAGAAAACAATACAGCTCTCCGGATTATGCTCCAAGTGCACTCGCACGACGGCTCAAAATCCATGCCGCTCGCTCGATCTGCCCCGCAGGCCCCGCAATGTCGTCGCCACGTTGCTGCCGCCGCGCTGGTCATCTCGTCCCTTCTTCTATTCGCTGCCGCCGCTTTCGCGCTGTGCTCGCCCATCGTTACCTCGCTTTCGTACTCGAGATATCGATGTGTCGCAGCTTCTCTAGGTACGCGTCAGCATTCCTTGTATGAGAGCTATAAAGCCGTGATTCTTCTTCTCTGCACCCAGGAAACATTTTCCATCCATTGCGTTATTTTCCGTAGCACATTGTTCATTTTCACAATTACAGTGACGTAGCACAATTTTAGACGTTGCAGTTATAATTCAACTGCATTTTGCTGCCAATTTTCGATTTTTTCGCCGCGACCCTCATTTGCACGATTCGATCCCACTTCTGATGTCGGATCAAGATGTATTTTCCAACATAGTGTGGGCGAATGTGGGTATCGTGCAAATGAGAAGTAGCTTGATATCAGTGCAGTAGATTTATTATAGGTCACTATACACAGCTGTGAACACTAAGTGAAACGTGGAACAGTTCCGTGGCGACGTGTTCCCTCTTCGACGACCCGAGCCAAAGTGAGCTCCCTCGTGATTGGACCCAGCGCCACGACTCTGTTGAAGCGCGCCCCGGAAGTCTGCGTAGTTGCGTTGTCGGTTCACTAGGTGGCGCACTTGCGTTTCGTTTAGTGTCCGTACTCATGTCCGGATGCGACATATATATGCAACGAAAAAGAAAAAATCCTTAATAACAGGACGTTTGCCTGACTTCTTTTTTACGGGTTTAATTACCACCATAAAATATTCTTCATTGTTTTAGTAAACCAAAATTCAAGTCGAACTTTAAGAAATACTTTCTTTTGATTTTGACATCTCATTTCTTCATAGTGCAGGAACACACTAAACTGAAATTACGCGACCGAAGTTCAGCGGCAATGCATTTTCTAATTAAAACTACGCAACGTAATTAAGTAGTGTGTCACCTTCTATTTAAAATAGATTGCAGGAGAAGTCACGCCGAACCTCAGTCGTGTTTTTTCCGCCTAGTGAATACGTGTCCTGTAAATGCCAGAAACATTGGATACCCTACGTGCCATGTATTAGGAAATTTCTTTCTGTTGGAAATCAATGCAGGGGTCTGATTGGCTGGTTGGTCATTTCGGTGTCTTCTGTACCTTTACACTTTTATTGTTTTTTTGCACGCGTAGTTGTCTATCATTGAAGACACAATATTAAGTGGCAATGTAACTTTACATGTACATTCTCTGTAACGCCCACGAGGATTAACACTCTCGAAAGTTCGAAACAGAATATTGTATGAAAAGTTATTCCCCCACAAACTGAATTTTGCATTTAACTAATAAAAGTGATGCCGCTGTAAGTGTAGGAACACACCAGGCCGAAATTACGCGACCGAAGTTCGCCAGCAATGCATTTTATACACAAAATTATGCGACGTTATTTCGGCACGGTGTGGAATCCTCCATTTTAAATATATAACAGGGGGATCAAGCCAAACTTCGGTCGCGTAGTTTCGGTCTGGTATGTTTCTACACTAAGTATTTATCCCTTTCTTCAATTTAATCCTGTGAGTAGAGATTCTCTGAGGATAGTATGCACACACAAATGCATGTAGCATCAATTTTTAACGAGCTTAGACAAAATATTCGCAAGAGACAGCATGGAAGACGTTACTAAGCTTTTATTAAAAATATAAGAGTTAAAAATTAAAAAGCAAATTTGATGTTACTCTAAAGAAATACGGCACGTTTGAAATTATGAATTTTCTGTTGTGGTTACGTGCAAGTCAAAGAAGAAGTGTACTTATTCATTTCTACGCGACTTTTAGTAACAACTTTGCCCAGAAACAATTTAATTACCCGCTTTATCTTTTTGGTACTCAAACAAATGGTAAAAAAAAAATATGTTAAGGCCTTTCGTATTAAGTAAAGCCTTTGCAGGTACATCATTTTGTTGTACATGTTTTCTAAATACAATACGTCGGTTGGCCAATTGGCCAACTATTTCAATGATAAAACTACCTTCCAATACCTTTAATAAAACTCCTTCTCCCGTTGGCTTCGCTGGTCGGTTTCCCGGATAGTGATTGATTTAGAGCCAGATAATTGTTTTGCAAATAGATTTGTATCCGATTCCGGGACATGGCGAAACTTTCGCTTCGATCAGATAGGCGTGTTTGTGTTTATTCCTGTCGGACCGAATTTATCTTAGTTGAAGGCTGAATATCGGAAATGTTTTTGTAGAGATTGGTGTTTGAGTATCAATGATGGAACATTATTTATATTAAAGGTGATTTTTATATCAATACAGGTAAACCAGCACACAGATACTAGGTATTTCGTATGAACTTCCAGGAAATGTACATTAAATGTTGAGAATATGTTCATAATGTTCAATGAAGCCCCTACGGTAAAATCGGGTAATTAAAAGAAATTGTAAGGAATTTTATTTTTGATTTTGGTGCTTACTTTCCATTCGTACAGAGACGAACTTCTTAGCTATCCATGGATTCTCCGTGCGGGTGCCGGGTCCATCGCGTGGAACAGAGAGGAATGTCAGTCGGCGCCTGGGACTTTCGACCCAGCGTGTAGGTTTCATGGAACAATGGTACAACTCCGTAAAAATGGTAAAAAACTGCAACACGACAATAAACCAACTAATGTTCACGGGAGTGTAGCCCATTACCTTCCGCCCTCTGAATTTTCCGCACAATCAAAGCTCAAGATAGAAAGATAACAAATGTCATTACAGATTTCCGTTTCGCCGCCGCTTGTTCTAATTCCCTTCCAAAATAAAAGTCACGGTGCAAAAACATTTCGCATTTTTATCTCTTATGACAAAACTCCAGCTGCAAAATCAATTGTACATAATTTGCATCAGCAAGGAATTTTGAAATATCTTTTAATCTAATTGGAGATGAAATTATTTCTAAAGCTGTCAACACATTTCTGCCATTGTGAAAATCAACAATGATCTATCTAAAACGATGGTGATCGCTTAACATCTGACTGACAAATCTTGTATTTTATACTCTTTTATTTTTTTTCATATATTAGTAATAATAATTTTGGTACATAATTAATATACTACAACATAAAATCATAACGTTCACTTTGCACATATGTATGTGGGCAGATTTAGTCGCGAAATAAACTTCTGCAAATACATTGTAGAAGTTTTTCCATCACGCCCAAACGACATCTGCAGGGGGTGAACCCTATTACTAGTTGGACCATCAACTTCCTTTTCTATGATCTCAATACTTGGTTTCCACACTAATAAACCAGCAAATATTTGTTCTGCAAATCCATTAAGAGGTCGCAAATCTACGGATGAATGACTGTATGTTATGGCCAAGAAAACATTATTGTTAATTTTAGCTCTTCAAGAGCTTCAGATTTGCACCTTGCAATAAAATAGGATTTCAACCCTCGAGCATAAATATTAATTGGCCTATATATTTTTATTTTAGCACTGCTTCCGTTCGCTCCGGGCCTACTGATGGTGGGAAGATAAAACTGTGAATGGAACACCTTTTCTTGGGATAATAGTCTATTGAGTTTCGGCCTGGGGAACCGTATTAAATAATATTTTAGTAGCAATAGAGAGAAATAATGTAACCGCTCGGTGATAGTTGATAGAACAGAAAGCCAGGCTTAGTAAAGAATAATTTTATAGGAAAACGCTAGTAGTAGGTACTTATACCAGAGTTGACGGCATTGCTTTATCAATAACTAGCGGCCCGCCCCGGCTTCGCCCGTGGTACTTGTCCACTATTTAATGGATGATATTATACATAAAAACCTTCCTCATGAGTTACTCTATCTATTAAAAAAAACCGCATCAAAATCCGTTGCGTAGTTTTAAAGATTTAAGCGTTCATAGGGACATACAACACACATAGGGACAGAAAAAGCGACTTTGTTTTATACTATGTAGTGATTATGTTCGCATCTTAGGTTTGCTTATTTTACTACCGCAATATTGTATTAATTTTTAAAAGTTAAGTTGCCATAATTAAGTAGTGTTAAGTAGTACTCGGTATCTATATTTATTTCTTTGTCTACCTGCAAATAAGTCAAAGGGCATTGCCTAAAAATAGCGTCTTTTTTTATCGCGTCCTCTTTGCTAAGGCAGTAGAGATGTAAACTCAGTCCCATACAAAAATTGGCATTGTCTTTTATCGAGTTCGGCCAAGCTGCCAACTAAACAACTATACAGGGTCATTACTTTTTTCGTTTGCGTCTGACCGCAATGCAAGATGCGCAATCATCGCAAATAAACAAGGGCGCAGATCGCCGGCAGATATACACACCGATATTGAGAATCAGAACAAGCTCCCTGTGGGAACTACACCTGCGTCGGTTATACGAAAGGATGGAGAGGAGAGGATGAATGTTACTCGTATATGAATATTTAGGACTGAACTAGAAAACTGTTTCGAATAAAGATTAAAACGAGCTTCGCTTGAATTCGAGACGTTTGGCTCTTTGTCCAATGATCTGTTGCAGTTCAATGCTAAACCTAGGCTTCCCACTTTTTCGTTCACATAATCACTACGCTTGGCAGGTTGGTGACTTGTTGGAAACCAAACAGGCTTTTGGTTCTAAGCCTGATCTCTATACGGTCGTGTTAGGTTGCTGTCCCATTGAACTATAAGAGTGATGTAGTGAAATAGGGAATGCACCTGTGCTTGTGTAATAAAGTAGCAGCCTTTTATGTACCAGGCTGATCGTAAAGATTGGCTGGAAAGGAGGATTTTATTAAAAGTAATTTATATTACGTCAAAGTTTTTATTTACACAGTGTTTGACGTGTTTTTGCGGCATCCTGCAGCTGAAGTTTAATCAGATCGCCAACGACCAACTTTTATTGGGAAATCCGCTGCAATCCCTGGATCAACTCGGGATTGTTGCCACAAATAGTAGTTAGGGAGAGTCGGCAGAAATGTTGGGAAATGGTCTCGTGTTCACATGTAAAGCTTTTGTTTTAGTACTGCCGCATTTTGCCTAAATTTGTCTTTGGAGGCAAGAGTTTGGCGTAAAATATTAAGCTTCTTAAAATGAATCGGCAATGCATCGTCTGCCTGATTCATTTGTCTGTTTACAATAACATAGAGAGGGTTCAGAAGATTTAATTTCACAATTTGTTGGAGCTTTCCTGCTTCTTTAGACAAGATATTTTGTACGCACAGACAAGTAAGGGTAGCTACCTAGGTGTCCTAAAGAACTTAAAGACTTAGAAAACTCGCTACCTACAAATCTCATAGACACGAATGTTGTATAGTAATTCATACTAATACATCATAATATAATAAAAGTTAAAGTTTGTTTGTTTGGATGTTTGTCCGTCAATCACGCTGCACCTACTGAACGGATTTTGATAAAATTTGGTATACAGGCAGGCTGACTTAGGTGATAGAATACTTTGTATCCCAGATAAAATAGGAATCTTGGTCGAGTTGTAAATAAAGCATCGTCGATGCTATCCGTATTCCGCAGCCGACGGTGCATCAAACCTAAGCTATGACAGATGAGGTCCACTCCGACTAGGATTAGTGGCTGATCCCGCGCTGTGCCATTTTGCACTATTGTATTTATTGCATTCGCTGTTTTGTTCAGAGATTCTTTTAAAGTCAGAGGTAAAACGTGGAATTTCCTTCCACTCGAATCTCGAATGTACTCACTCTGAGAAAAAGCTTTTCAAAAGACCATCGTAGCATTTTGTAGCTTTATTGTTGTTCTAGTTATGTTTGAAAGTAAATTTAAGTTGATTTTCAGACTACGGTTCTTGCTTACCACCAGATGACTTGATAGCTCGTTTCTCTCATTTTTTCATAAAAAAAAAATATAGCATAATAAAAACACTGAATAAATTGTCAACATCTGAATCATATTTACAGGGAATTTATTGATTTTTACGTGTAATAAGTGTTATTATATTTTTTACCTGCTTAAGAAACTACCACCTGTGTATTCACAAAATAAATGTATTTTTAATTGGAGTGGGTTCATATGTATAAGCAATTCAAAATTTATCTAGATTCGTGCATCCGTATTTGTCTGAACGGGTAAAAAACACCCACATCCGTTCTCACAGGTTTGCATTCATAAAATTAATAACACTGGTACAATTAAAATCAGATACAGAAATGAACGTTAATTATCTCCAAATTGCAATAGCTTCAATAAAATTCAATTCAATATTAATTGAAATTACTGACTTCCAACCGCGTTTGCAAATAGTAGGTATTGCCCTGTCTAAAGGTATGCCAAGTGTTTCAAACCCTATTTGGGACATATATTTACAGTGTTTGTTCTGTACCTAAGTCTATAAAATAAGCGCTTCGGCATGAGAACTTTGTGATCAGATACCAATAATAGGTTTCCCTGTGTTTTCGAATTGCCTAAGTACAAACAAAGGTATGTATGGTAAAGCTGTGAATAGACGTACTATAGGAATCTTAAGACTGTTATCGATTGCTCCATTTCTATATTAAACAAAAAAAAATATTTCCCTAGCAGTAAGGTTATTTTACGACCAATGGGCTTTTTGCTGCCGCAAGATAAAATTAACCTGCAGATGGATCTCGGAATTAAAATCTTTTGTCGCAACACCCATTAAACTCCTTCGGTTTCCTACGCACCCGGTGCCTTTGTCGATTCGCCGATTCTACTACCAACTGGCCTGTTTATTTGTTTTAGTAATATTAAATATGAATATTGGCTTCCCAGCATCACACTTGAACTGTTAATAAACCCGTGATTCATGTTAAGAGCGTAATAACTTGAACAATGCGCAAGCGCAGCTTCCGACCAGACCGGTCCATTTCCGCCCATCAGCCAGCGGCGAACTCATTATAGCCTGTGATTTAAAGAGGTAATCCACTTATAGCACCCAATTTTTGAGAACAAATACCAAGAAGTTCTTATTAATCTGCTTCATTGAATCTTAATTAATTCATCATCGATTACTGTTACAGGCTTTTTCGTAAGTCGACGTTAAATTGAATAAACAGAAAAGAGCTTGAAATAACAGGCTAAAATCCCTTAGGAAGTCCACTTTGAGAACCCAATTTTTGAGCACCTGCAGATTGAGCCGTTTTGTAGTACCAATTCAAAATATATTTCTGTCTCTGGAACTCCTGAAAGGTATCTGGATAAGTTCAAGAAACAACCATTTTGATCGTGGCGATGAAGCACGACGTTAGTGTAGTGGGTCCTTTTTTGTGTCTAGAAGTGAAATCATAAGTTCCAGGGTAAAATATACCTTGTATTTGTTTACTCTTATAATTCAGTGGTGTAACACAACTGAATTATGGTTTTGGGCATAAAATACCTACCTACTCACGTTATTCGCTTAACTAAAATAAATAGGCCTGCCCAAAATATCAATCGGTGCTCAAAGTGGACGAGGTCAGGTGTTCAAGTTGATGGTGCTCAAAAATGGGTGTTCACGGTGGACTTCCTCCAGCCCATCAGCCAACGACGGGAACCATTTTAGCCTGTGATTTTAAGCCCATTTCTGTGTACTCAATTAAACGACTTATGAAGGAGCCTGTAATGTTGAAAGATGAGTAATTAATTAAGATTTTATGAGGCAGGTTAATAAGGACTTGCTGGTAGTAAGGATTAAAAGGGAGCACGGGTTCCCAGCTGCAACTTCCGTGACAGATACGATCCATAACATTCTCAGCCGATATCAGATCTATACCCGTTTGAACACAAATGTGGTTTTAGGAATCGATCTTTTCTTAAAAAAAAATCAAAGTAAATAGAAGCCTAAGGAGCGGTCGAGCTTACGAATAACTGTCGCCAACTATGTATAGTAAATCGAGTTACAAAATAATTGCTTTGACGTTTCACTTTGCAAAATTCGTACATGTACAAACAATTGCATATTATCGATTAATATACTGCTATATGTACATATCGTTCTACGTCCCAGCTTTGGAGCTATACCTACACTCTTTCATTCTCCGGACTTAAAATGACCATTTCTTTACAGAAATACATCTTACGACCTCGAGATGGATTCTGGGACCCTGTACGAAGACGTCGCTGACAAGGTAAGTTTATTTATTTATTTATTTATTTATTTATTTATTTATTTATTGGATATCCAACAGCAGTACAATAAGAGGTACATTAGATACACATGATAAACAAACAAAGCCAATAACAGGATATCACAACATGACTAAATTATAACAGACATCAAGTATTAACAATAATCAGATAAATCTGTAAATAATGAACTGTGTGTAGGCACCATAAAAAAAAAGGAAGTGGAATCAGTAACAAGAGGAAGTGATAACTGAAAGAACGAGATCAGTAATAATTTTAGGGAATTAAGAAGCACACCCACTACTTAAAATAATCGATGTATACACTTTCACACATTGTACAGATACATACATAAAAATACATAGAATACGTTATTAAGGCAGCAAATACATACATATAAGATAGATGATATAAATTCAAAAAAGTTAGTCAGTTCTTGATTATGTCTAGAATTTTTCGCTTAAACAAGGCTTTAGAGGACGAAAATAAGTTTATCTAACATTTTATAAAAGTTCATTTAATTGGAATTGATAAATCATTGTTTTTATAAAACATAGTTTTTACAGCGACATCTAGCTTAATTTATGTATAACTTAAGATTGCTTACTAAAAAAAGGTGACGCGGTCAAGTAGGTACCTATTTTATAATCGTATAATTTATACTAGCATTATAAACCTGCGTCAATTTTAAAACACTTGGTATACTACTATAGGTGGTTCCACTAGGCACCGAATAACTTAGCCTTCTACTGTACACTGTACTCAGTACACCTTTCATTGAATTCTCCTAGCAAATTAATTGCGGCAAATATTCTTGCTGTACTATTTGCTCTCGTAAGTTTATCAGGTTTTCCAATATGGCAGAGGAAAACATTGTTAAAGATTAAAGCATATTATGTTTCATTTTAATTAAAATACTTGAGGTTGATTTTATACTTTCTACAACATTTTTTTCTAGTCTAGAGATCATTGTTTGACTATCTACATAATGTTCTCATTGACTTCTAATAATAGCTTCTCTTTTTTCGTGGCAGATTCTAACGTTGATCCATTTTAGAATTTAAACGTAAATACATACTCTATTTGGGACGAACCTTTATTTACGTATGTCTCACAAAAAAAAACAATCCAGATTGTCCCGTCCCCTTTACTGTTAATTTAATTATCATACCAATTTAGACACTGTTTGAAAAATAAGTGCTTTAATATCTCAATATTTGTTTCATTCTGTACAATCTCAAATCTTCCGTAATCGCCCATCCATCGACCAGCAATCAGCATCCAATTTATTTGAAAACGTTTCTGCTATTTTCCCTAAACTTTTATTATCTGATACATTGGGACTGGTGTTATTGTTTGAAGCTTTCTCCTGTGCAATTTCTTCAAAACATCTTTCTTCCGTAGTTTTCATCGGATTACTTTACGATGTGCAGGATGAAAGAATTAAAGATTCAATTACAAAGTTTCTGCCCAATATGCCGAGAGATCTTTGGAACAACTTTAATTAAAAATAATGATTTGTTTACAGATACAGAAACATTTAATCTAATAACTGTGATTAACCTTTTTACTTTTGAAGTCACCTGCTTACAGCTGATAGCTATACAATTCTAGTTTGTACTGTTTGTACCTTTTCAAGTATGTACATTCTTATACCACATTCCCAATATCGGGGGCACTAAATTTCTCATGGGACGTTGAAAAATGATCGTTTTTAAGGACCCTTGATAAAGAAGGGATCAATTTGATTTGGGAGTCTAGGCTGGAATTTGCTGTTAGGGAAATATAATGACTTGTGACGTGACATCCCACTGTGATACCTCAAGTGTAATAGAAAAGTTTAGAATATTGCAGATATTATTATATAGAGGCAATTCATAAGTTTTTATTTTATAAACAAAATTATATTATTCTAAATAGGTATTTTTGATGTTATAGGGAGGCAAACGAACAAGGGGGGCAACCTGATGGCCGCAATCCAGTTGTTTTTAACAGAAGTCTTCTATGTAATCTTTTTGGCACCAAGACATCACATAGGCCTAACCGTCTCTTTTAAAATCTTTCCGTGCCTTTTTTAAGAACCCCATTCCTCACAACTCAAAGGAAAACCTCGACAGGTGCCTTTTCCAAACGTACACCTAGGCAAAAGTTGTTTGTTTGACGTTCCCTTCAAGGAAATCCACTTAAATTGCACTGACTCTGTAAAAGCGATCAAAGCAATGTACCCATGTCAAGGAATTGAGCGGTTTGATGGCAGTTCCTCGATTTTGGATTAATAACCAGACCTGTCAAACAGAAGATTGAGTTGAGATTGATTAATTACAAATGTTATATTGCACTACTCGTAACTACAAGCGTTAAATGAAATTCGAATTCAATAAGTGCGGCAACATACATACGAGTGGGAATGTAAGTATTTTCTATTTATTAAATTAAGATCAGATAGAGAAGTTTAGGTTTTATAATTTACCTTGGTTTTCCATTGAGCCCGGATGATATCCGTGTAATACATAATATAATTTTTAAAATTATTAACAGAGAAAACATCGAATGATCCCATGTGACTCAGGCGGGGATCGGTCCCAGCGCCTCTTGCAATTCGGGCAAGCGCTCTGACCATTAAGCTACAGAGACCTGACGACTTTCTCGTTATTATTTGCTTAACGCTCAATGCTGTGTGTAATTTGGTTAAAAATAAATTCAGTCATCAATTACATTTAGTAAAACATCGTTAAATAAGTCCAATGGTTTCAGAGACACATCGATTCACCCTCTTAATAGAAAGCAGTTTCAATTATCAGCCTTCGCTACAGAAAATAAATGTGCCCGCGTCGGAATACTTAATACCTCTTAACGCTTTTTCGATGCTACTGAATTGTTTTGGTATTGAAAAGCTATCATTGTCCCTCGGTAGGGAACAACAAGTCCATTGTGACGCAAATGGTAATGGTGATAAACGACAAAGTATTCACAACACCGGTTTTATGCAGACCGTGATTTTACAATCTATAAAGGGGGGGGGGGCAAGGCTTTTGTTATCAAATCATCTATCTATCTATCTAGAATATACAAAACACAAAGGTAGACTGACATAGTGGTTTATCAACGCACAACCTAAATCACTGGATGGATCAGTCTGAAATTTGGCATAAAGGTACTTTATAAGATGTAGGCATCCGCAAAGGAATGATTTTGATCAAATTCCCCCAAGGGTTGAACATAGGAGTTAAAAGGTTGCATGATATTTTGACAATTTTAAACCGATCGTTCTGAGACTTTACTCACTTCTTTCTTCTTTATTTACAACTTTTGCTTAGTTCGGAGCTAAACGAGACTGCAATTAATGTCTCTGTGTACATAATTTATGTCTATATAATTATTGAAATCCAATGGCATTCGCTGGCAAGTCGCGAGCGCGATTAAAACGTACTTCGATTAACTCGTAAAGACATCGTAATGGCTTTCACAAATACCTATTTGCTCGAGGGAGTACTCACTGGCTTGTATTGAACCTAACTCACTCTATTTTCACTATTACACAAGATAAATGAAGCCGTGCACATCTAATGTAATATTTCTGATGAAGGTAAAAAACACTAAAGAGACATTAACTCAGCATAGATTAGGACTTTTTGTTAACTTTATCGCACTTAAAAAAACTCCATCAACTGGCTCGATGGTGTAGTTGCCGTGCTAGGCAATGAGGGATGAGTGCAACGGAGGACAAAAGCTATAAGATAACTGCCTATTTTTGAATTTTTGTTGGCTCTAGTTACACCGTAATCCCATCACGTAAGTTATCACCTAATTACTTTGAATCAGTTACAATCTTTATTAAAGATGCAAGAAGACATCTTGAAATGAAATTTGTATTGGTAGATTAAGTAATGTTTAAGTAGAAATGAAACGTAATCTCAAACCCGACATCGTTAAGCGTCTTGAAACACTAACTAACAAGACATACTTGACACCATTTTCAACTTAATGTTTAATACAAACAAGAAATAACATACAATTTCCTCGTTATTAGTATTGTATAAACTTTAAGACACAAACTCAAAGCGCTTCATTTTCCAAGGCGCTGACAAAATGAAATTTTGTTTACTAAACTCGTATCTCATTCCATAATAATTGAATACAATTAAGTTCTTTACTATATCCACCCTTACTCGAAGAATTACTTAAAAGGCTTTCCGAAATAACCGTAATAGTTAATTTGATTAAGTAAAATAGCATCTCGATACTGTTTTATACAAAATGCCAGGAAAAAGCGTAGAAACACACCAGGCCAAAAATACGCTTTCTTCATTTCGTTTAAAAAATTACGCGACGTAATTTCGGCTTGGTGTGTCATTTCCCATTTTAAATATGTACTTTGTAGGCGTAGTCACGCCGAACTTCGGTCGCGTTTTTTCTGCCTTGTGTGTTTTGTATACTAAGCGGTCGGAAATTGGAAGTAAGATTGGGGCAGTTTTATAAAAGTGTATTTTACGAGGCAGAAAGTTCGTCTGTTCCCATTTTGTGGTACTAATTAACTTTTCCCGGCATTTGGCCGAGTCTGCAAGGAAAGCGAAAGTTAAGGATATTACTGAATAATGGCCCTAATGATGTAACGTAGGATTCAACTCGACAATTTTTTATTGAAGCAAGCTAGCATTTTCCTTTAACTTCTGATGTTGAATAATCATATTTAGAATGTCAACTTTTTGAGGGTAATAAGAAAAACTAAGTTGCTTTTAAGTGTATATTTGCTAATATTTAATCTGCCCTTTTTTATTAACGACTAGCTTTCCGCCCGCGGCTTCCCTCGCTTGGAATTTAGTTATTGCAAACAATATTTTTGGTTTCCCTCGGGAATTTATTTTTTTCCGGGATAAAAAGTACCCTATAATTTAATCCGTTCTACTAAATTTACGTCTGTAAAATTTCAAAGCAATCGGTTCAGTATTTACGGCGTGAAAACGGAACAAACAATCAAACACATACAAAGAAACTCACTTTCCGATTTATACTATTAGTAAGGATAAAGTTAAAAGTCGTTACAGTAACAGTACTTTTGTTTGATAATTTTTCCTTTGGCATTTTTGCAATGATTAGCGACTACTGAGTCCATGAGGATACATGAAACTAGTTCCTGAACAAGATTATGACCATTAAGCTGGATTCAATTACGAACTGTCCCCGCCGTATAAAGCAATTCAACTGGATTGAAACTTGGGCAGCTTTGCATGAGTTTACGTCGATATCCTAATAGCTTGTCTCTGGACCTGAGCTTTGTGTGCTCATTTCTCTTGAAGTACCGTGTAACCGTTTCAAATAATATGTTTGTTTAACATGTTACTTTACTCTACTACGAGTATTAATACTCACTGCGATAATTCAATATTTTTAGCTCAAGTTATATATTTATGCTAGCGACCGCCCGCGACACCGCCCGCGAGTCCACCTGCCTGGATATCAGTGTCCGCACACATACAATAGCTTAAAGCCTTCTGAGTTAACAAAAAACGCTCATCTCAGGAACTACTAATTCGATATAGTTGACAGGCCCGTTGGTCGAGTGGCTAGAGACCCTGGCTACAAAACCAAGGGTCGCGGGTTCGAATCCCGCTAGGGGCAAATGTTTGTGTGATGAACATCGGCATTTGTACTCGAGTCATGGATGTTTATAAAAAGTATTTAAGTATGTCTATCCGTTCCCTAGCTTCCATAGTACAAGCTTCGAGCTTAGTTTGGGGCTAGGCAATTGGTGTGTTAGTCCAAGGCATTTATTTATTATTATTTATTTATAGTAGTTCCTGGGATGAGCGCGTTCAAACAAACAAACTCTACAGGTTTATTATAATAATAAGATAATAAGATTATTATGGTAGGTGCCTATACGAGCTGCTAAACCGTCTACAGAAATCCTTAACATCTAGTGAACATCTTTTCATTACCATCAGATACTACATCCTCGTTTTCCAGCGGCGTAAGAAATTCAACTATGCATAAAAATATTGATCGATCCTCCCTACTAAGTTTGCTACTCTTTACAATGCATCCAATTAAAACTATCTCTAAAGTGATTGAGCTACTATGTTGCTCATAAAGCTAAGAGTTAGCCCTGAGTAACAGGACCACAGTGGATTAAAACAATTTTCAACTCGACGCAAAGTCCGGTGAGGTTAATATAAAAGCTTTTTAAATTACAATGTAATCTCATTGCTATTGTTTCTAACATTTTCTAACTGTTAGCATCCTATTCCCAATTAGAGGAGGAATAACGTTATTTAACATAAAACAGAAAGTAATTTCGGCAACTTTAACGTTTTCAGCGGTCGTAATCGGAATCTCTGGATTTAAATTTTACAGGGTATTAGGAGAATTTAATGAAAAGTAATCGGTTTACAAATGAATATGAAAACAAATCCATGAATAAACTAATTTACAGTTTAAAGAGAAAATATGGCGACAAGAGACCGTGCTAAAGATGTTTAGTAAGAAAATTGGTAACTTTTTTAGTTCGGCACAAAAATATTTTTGTTTTATTAATCTTGGTGTTTATTCTAATAATTTTGTAACCCAATAAACGTGTGTAGCTAATCTAGCCACGAGTATTACTTTTCACGCAGTCATCTCAATGTACGAGTATGTGGTGTTATGAGATATTAAAATATGTATTTATTTATTAGACTAGGCAGTTTTGCATTTCTTACGCGGGAAATATATGTAAATATCCAACAGCAATCTTTATACAGCGCGAAGGTATTTGCAAATCCTCTTACGTATCAGTAACGGAATTGTCCTGCGGTGCGTGAAAAATCCCGATGTATTCTGTTGTTGCGATCATGAATACAGATTGAGTGAGGCCCATTTATGTACATTATGCCGCGAAACCTAAAGCTATGCCTATTCCTGCCATGGAAGAAGGTAAAATATTTACATGTATTAGTGAGAGTAAGCGAGATATCAGCGATACAAAATATATTTTACTAGAGCAGAATATCTATATCTATAAAACTCAAAGGTGACTGACTGATTGACTGACTGACTGACTGATTACATAGTGATCTATCAACGCACAGCCCAAACCACTGGACGGATCGGGCTGAAATTTTGTATGCAGGTAGATGTTATGACGTAGGCATCCGCTAAGAAAGGATTTTGATTAATTCAACCCCCAAGGGGGTAAAATAGGGGATGATCGGTAGTATGAAACTTTGTCAATTTTAAACCTATCGGGCTGATATTTTGCATACATACAGCCACTATAACGTAGGCATCGTCGATGCAAACATATTGATAAATTCTAACCCCCAAGGGGGTAAAATAGGGGATGAACGTTAGTATGAAACTTTGTCATTTTTTAACCGATCGGCTTGAGACTTTGCGTTCATAAAGCTACTATGACGTAGGCATCGCCTAATTAATGTGATTGAGAAATTCCAACCCCCAAGGGGGTAAAATAGGGGATGAACGGTAGTATGAAACTTTGTCAATTTTAAACCTATCGGGCTGATATTTTGCATACATAAAGCTACTATGACGTAGGCATCGCCTAATTAATGAATCTATATCTATAAAACTCAAAGGTGACTGACTGATTGACTGACTGACTGACTGATTACATAGTGATCTATCAACGCACAGCCCAAACCACTGGACGGATCGGGCTGAAATTTTGTATGCAGGTAGATGTTATGACGTAGGCATCCGCTAAGAAAGGATTTTGATTAATTCAACCCCCAAGGGGGTAAAATAGGGGATGATCGGTAGTATGAAACTTTGTCAATTTTAAACCTATCGGGCTGATATTTTGCATACATACAGCCACTATAACGTAGGCATCGTCGATGCAAACATATTGATAAATTCTAACCCCCAAGGGGGTAAAATAGGGGATGAACGTTAGTATGAAACTTTGTCATTTTTTAACCGATCGGCTTGAGACTTTGCGTTCATAAAGCTACTATGACGTAGGCATCGCCTAATTAATGTGATTGAGAAATTCCAACCCCCAAGGGGGTAAAATAGGGGATGAACGGTAGTATGAAACTTTGTCAATTTTAAACCTATCGGGCTGATATTTTGCATACATAAAGCTACTATGACGTAGGCATCGCCTAATTAATGAAATTGATAAATTCTAACCCCCAAGGGGGTAAAATAGGGGATGAACGGTAGTATGAAACTTTGTCATTTTTTAACCGATCGGTTTGAGACTTTGCATTCATAAAGCTACTATGACGTAGGCATCGCCTAATTAATGAGATTAATAAATTCCAACCACCAAGGGGGTTAAATAGGGGATGAAGTTTAGTGTGAAACTTTGTAATTTTTAACCGATCGGGCTGAGACTTTGCATTCATAAAGATAATATGACGTAGGCATCCCCTTTCAAAGATTATTTTAAAAATCCACCCCTAACGGGAAAAAAAAGTTGATATAGAAACCAAAATCCACGCGGACAAAGTCGCGGGCGCCCGCTAGTTGATTATATAGTATTTTATGTAGTTTAGGAGCGTCATATCATATCATCATTCTTATACGAGAATAGAACATAATTATTAAAAATTTTGGATGCAATATTTCATTATCATTGGGGTTACCACGGATTAGATAAATTAGGTGTTCCATCGGTTTAGTCAATCCCTAGTCACTGTAGCATTAATGGTTTGATCCTGAGAAAGAACAATAAATAATTTGTAATTCCATTTTTCTATTCGAATTACTAATAGTACATTACTGTGAGGAGCTAGTCGTTCACTTAGGAGTATTACTATTTCCAGCTTTTGGCAATATCTGCTAACATTAACAGTTAACACCAACTCGTAGAAAACTATTCTTGGTTAACCACTAAGCCCTCATTTCACTGCCTCCGCATAACTCCCCAATATTTTTCTTGCCAGATGGTTGTCATAACTTGACATCCATCATCTGTCAAATTATCCAAGTTATCAGCTGTCAAATTATCGGGAAGTGGTGGGAAAGGGCCGTACTATCTTTAAAACACAACATTACCTCGGCGGAACCGAGTCGTGTTGTGTTACAAATAGGAACGATGATTCAGGAAAAACAACTTTTAGTTTTCCTCTCACGTTTTTCGCTTAAGCCGTGAAAGAAAAATGCAAGAATTTACCTTATTTTATGAAAGAAACTAGCCTTTTACGTTGATCTATGCGGAAGAGGAATAAATTATCTCAACTCAATTTGAATTATGTTTAACTGGAAATGTAGTTGAAATGAATGTACCAGTAAATACTACAAATTAACACTTATAAGATGGCAAAAATTAAGCCTGTTTGTAAAAGGCAACGAAATACTTATTTGAGTCCATCGATATAAATGTATAATTTTTATAAACATTGGCACGATAATATTGGGTCAATTCTACCTGATGGTAAGCAAAATAGGAGCCCTGATTGTCATGACAACTGATGCGGCACCCTGTGTAGTATATGGGTTGTATGTTAGTGCATACCTACCGGCCCGCAAGATACTCCATCAGGCTTCTCTTAAAGACACACACTTTATTTATTTGAAATTTATCATAATTCATTTCAAAATTATTCATTTGGGTTCACTTGTTGCAACCTACGTTTTTTCTTGAAGGTATCCACTGCGCAATAGAAGCAGTTCATCATTGTTTAAAACATTATTGATCACGGCACATACGCCGCGGCCGGAGCCTCGGCTCTCGTTCAAAACACGCCACTCCATAAAAGTGGATTAACCGGGAAAATTGAGTTCCGCAGCCTCGGGCTGTGTGTAAGTGATATTTACGTGTAAGCCCGTCACCCGATAACCGAATTGCGTGAAAAATTAAGATTTTGTGACTCATTATTGTCACTACTAAAATAATTTTTTTTATAACTAAAATAGGTTTGTGTGTTAAAAAGTTGGTGAAAAGTTTGGTGCGCCAAAAGGGTGGGGTGGATCCCCTCTTAAAATAGGCATATTATATGTAACTAGCGACCCGCCCCGACTTCGCACGGGTGCAACTAAGTTTATTGGTGTTTCTCTACTATAATATGCATGCATTATGCATAAAAACCTTAATCTTGAATCACTCTATCTATTAAAAAATACCGCATCAAAATCTGCTGCGTAGTTTCAAAGATTTAAGCATACAAAGGGACATAGGGACAGAGAAAGCGACTTTGTTTTATACTATGTAGTGATTCCACAGTTTGTACTGACATTTAAATATACATACACAATAACATTTCAAAGATTTGGGGACAGATCACTATGGCTGACTGATTAAGAGATCTGTCAACGCACAATCCAAACAACCAATGGGCTGTAATTTTGAATGCAGGTGGATGTTATGTCACATGCATGCATCCCCTAAGAAAAGATTTTTATAAATTACACCCCTAAGAAAACAAACTCGCTAAATAGCAGGATTTTATTAAAAACCAAATAAAAAAGTTTATACACAAATACTAATAAATAATAATAATAAATAAATATTTCACAACATCACATACATTGATCTGACCCCGTGTTAAGTAGCTTAAGCACTTGTGTTACAGACATCAGAATCAACAGTGGTATTACAAATATACTTAAATAGATACATATAACACCCAGACCAGGACAAACAGACATGTTCATGCACACAAATGTTTGTCCTGTGCGGGGATCGAACCCGCGACCCCTTGCGTAATAGGCAACATCTTGACCATTACACCAAGCGGGTCGTCAATACTACGCATGGACTATAGCTATCTACCTCGAGACTGGTTAATATCGTAAGTTGAAAGTAAGAAAACTTTGAACGCGTTTGGTTTCCTCGTAACTTATAAGTTTCATCGTGCATCATGTTAACTTTTCTACGATTTATAAAGGCTCTGAAATAAGGGTAAAAAAATATTTAAACGTAAGTAAACTCAGTGACTTAATAATAATATAACTTATATATGAGGTCAATGGTCAGTACTCAGGCAACAATGCATTTTCAAGTGACTGCACTATATGCAGCCAACGAAGATATAAAAATATAATAACATTATTATTCCTTTGTACGGAACGTTTCAACCTTTGATAATGATAAAAGTTTATTTATTTATTTATTTATTTAAACTTTATTGCACGATATAAAAATTGTCAACCTTAGGGTCAAACAGAAAGTGACTAGTAGGTAGGTAGTGCTATTAAAACTAAGTAAATATACGTTTATTACTTATACCTAACACATAATATACTACATAAACTAAACATATACCTATATACATATATAAACATATAATATACATTAAAAATTCAACTATATATAGTTAATTCAGCGTTGAAACAATTATTTAAGTACATAGTTCAAATATTGATAAAGTATAAATGCTGTAATTAAAACGATAGTTACGTGTTAATTGTACTGAAACGGGTAGGGACACTAAACAAATTAAAGCCCCGAATTTGAGAAGCAAACTTAATAATCCATATCGATACGGTAATTACCTGTCCAAACTTTTCAAATTCGTGTAGAATGTACGCAAGTTGTGAGTTTTAATAGCTAAACTGGGCCTTATTTAATTAACAAAATTTAGAACACCCGCACGTGAGCACCTAGTCCACTTTAAGCACCTATTGCTATTTATTTGGCAGGCAACATACACAATAGTAACTTTTTTATGCGATAGGGAGGCAAAGGAATTAGCGGGTCACCTGATGATAAGTGATCACCGCTGCCCAGTGGACATGGACATCGACAACCAGTTGCCTGGCTTTTAAAACTCCATACCCTCCCCAACTGAGCTCTGGCAACCTTACCCACCAGCAGAAACATAGCACAACAGTTACGATGGGCTACTTCAGTGTGGTTTTCTGTAAGGTGGAGGTACTTTCCCAGACGTGCGGGTCATTCGAGTGGAAGTTCTACAAAGCTTAATACTCTTTTTCTTACCTTGAGCATCAAATGAAAATATTAATAGATGTTTAAAGAGGACTACGCCATTTCCTCAATGTGCGTGTGCTCATTGTATGGGTGCTCTAAAACTTGAAGTGGTGGTGGGTGCTCCAAGTGGACCATCTCAACAAGTTTTCCACCCGACAATTGCGTGTCCAGTGAAAGTGACCGCACATCCGATTGTCGTTTGTGGAAATGAAGTGGAATCGGAAAAGCGTATTTATCAGCTGTGATTTGTAGCTGCTCTGTGTCACTGTCGCTGGTTACAATTATGTTTCATGCTTTAGGACCAGTGTAGTAGGTCGAATTACCACATCTTGATTTTTAGGGTCAATTAATGTTGAAGTTATTGAGGGCTTGGCTAGGAAATGTTCTAAGATGAATCATTAATTTGAACCATATTTGTGTCGCAGCTTTCTTTTTAAACATTTATCTATTCAATTCAATAGAGCAATATCATACGCATTAACACCACCCTGTTATCATACAGGTTTAAAAGGCCGATAAAATATTTATGTCATTTAGTTCTTTTTGTTCTAATCAATCAGGTCAATATGGATCAATAACATTATTTCAGACGGTTCGCCTAATTCAGAACCATTAATTTTCTTATACTTGACATTTCAAGAGATACAGAAACATACCTATAAAGGTACATAATATAATAAATAAATAAATATTTCATAACATCACATACATTGATCTGACCCCGTGTTAAGTAGCTTAAGCACTTGTGTTACAGACATCAGAAAATAAATAATGTGTGTATGCTTACGCCACAATACCTCAAATCTTCCTAATTTAAATATTACACGTGTAACTAATTGAAACGTTCATATTGTTCTGTAAAATTAGGACTGCCAAACTCGTAGCATTGCCGTATTTCAAGGTTCTGTGTGTTTTCGTTCGGGAAAGGGGAATCAGTTTTATTGCCCAAGAAGAAGGGCGACTCCTGTCTGGTATATAAAGATTTTTGATGCTAAGTCCAGTATTCACGGAACGTTTTTTTTTTAAGTTTTAAAATTATTTAATTAAATATATAATCTAAATATATAAAAGGAGAAACTGACTGATTGTAATAACATCGCACAAACTAAACGGCTTAACGTAGGCACTTGAAATTTGGAGTGGACGTAGCTTAGATACCGTAGAGGTGCACGGTGCAAGGAATTCCCGAAATTCCCTCGGGAACGGGAGTTAGCAGGAAAAAACATTTGTATGAAAAGTCGAAACCGTTCAAGTTGGACGCTTCAAATTTGGCATGCAGATAGCTTAGTAAGCGTTTAGCTTAGTTGCAACAAATTATTGCAAAATTCGTACAAGAAGGGGAGTAAACGTAAAACGTGTAAAAGACCGTTCCGAGTTCTCCTCTGTGTCCAGAAAAGGAAAATTGTGCTACCCCGAATTTAACGCGAGCGAAGCCGCGGGCACAAGCTAGTAATTAAATAAACTAAGAATAATTCATCTGATCACAGGTAGCTTAGGCGAGAAAAAAAAGTATTTTTACTCTAAATAGATATCGTGATTTTATTCATTACATTAAAAAAAGTCTTAAATAAAAATTTAAGTCTCTGTTTGCTACATCTATCTATAACATAAAATAAAAAAAATTAATCGCAAAATGTGTTGGTAAGCGCATAACTCAACAACACTTGGACCAATTTGGCCAATTCTTTTTTTAAAATGTTCGTTAAAGTCTAAGGAGTTTTTGACAGTGCAAAGTCTGTCGGGTCAACTAGTATTTAATAAAATTAAATAAAAAAGTCCCTTGTATTTGCAATATCTATCAGAAAAGTAAGATTATCTCCCTGATAGCCAATCAGGAACATACTAGAGTGTTATAAAACTCGTCTTTCATTATCACGTTAAGAGTGAATGACAGGTAATTTATATACATAGATCTTAAGACCAACATCGACTTTTGGAGACTATAATGAAGTGACAATCGCTAATTTGTCGTTTATTAGACGGGTAACTTACAAATTGGCTGTATGTTAGTGAATTTTCGTAGAAGTTAACATTCACGAAATCTCACATTCACTGTTTCGCCTTACGAGTCGAGAGAATCGCATGTACAGCATGTTTCGGAGATCATTTGCTTACTCAGTACACACGGTTTAAAACCTCGTATCTCATTCTTTACTACCCTACCACCACACGACGAAGCGAAAATAAACCCTATTCCTATCACAATATGACTCTTCACAGTTCCCTTGATGTTTTAATGCCACCATTTCGAGTTAAACAGGTGAAATGTGTTTTGTGCAATTGAAATACGGACGAGAGTTGAACAGCGAGCTTATTGTTAGAAAGTCATTCGCTTTTAGTACGTGAATAAGACTTGCGCGGATATTAAGCTGTTTGACTAGATTTTATGTTAAATTCTAACCATTTCATCAACAGAGCTGTAACTTTTAAGCCACTGGAAGGGTATCTTATTAAGTCCACCTGCTTAGGTACTTACATTATACTATAGAATAGAAAAGGATATAGGTTATTATTTCACAAGCGACTTGGTGCAGTGGACAAGAATTAGACTATTTAACCAAGTGGTCGCAGGTTCAATCCCCGCACGGGTCAAACATTTGTGTGAACACGTCTATTTAATTTTGTCCTGGTCTGGATGTTACATGTATCTATTTAAGTATATTTGTAATACCACTGATTCTGGTATCTGTAACACAAGTGCTGAAGCTACTTATTACGGAGTCAGATCAATGTATGTGATGTTTTGAGATATTTATTTATTTATTGGTTTTGGCATTAGTCTCAAAGCTGCCAAGCTGGATTGAGAGCCTTTGGCTCTCCCTTTCACAGTCCACTGCTAGACATAAGCCTCTGCTTGATGATGATTTGAAAATCAGTAGGGTAATTGATGATTAATGAAGACTCACACAAGCTTCAACATGATGTCGATGAGATTGCAAAGTGGTGCAAGAACAATAGAATGGATTTGAACAGTAGTAAATGCTTTTTTGCACAATATGCACGAAAAAGAAATGTAGTAGAGTATAGTTATAGAGTGAATAACAATTATATTAAGCAGCTAGATCAAATTCGAGACTTGGGAGTAGTATTTGATAAAAAGTTAACATTTGTGCCTCATATTGATGATATAATTAAGAGAGCTTCTAGAATGCTTGGATTTGTTTTAAGGAATGTCAAGGTATTGCGTAATGTTAAAACAAAAATACTCCTTTATAATTGTCTCGTTAGAAGTATACTGGAATATTGTGTGGTTGTATGGAGACCACACTACGCAACTCATTCCTTAAGACTTGAGCGTGTGCAGAGAAGATTTATGAAACATTTAGTTTACTCTGCCGGATTGAGAAAAGGCGTTATCAAGTCATACAGTGATAGTTTGCGATATTTTAATATGAGATCTTTGGATAACCGTCGAAATTTAATAGATTTATTATTTGTCTCTAAACTGTTCAGCAATGCCATCGACTGCCCTCTGCTTTTGGGTGGATTTAATTTGCGAGTTCCCACTCGATATCCACGTAACAGAATAGTTCCGCTTATGAGACCTTTTCGTAGGACAGTTTTTGGCTCCAATTCTCCTATTTCTAGAATGTGCAAAGTTGTCAATGAATATTGTGACGTGGTCGACATTTACTTTGACTCACCCAGCAGGCTCCGCCGTAATTATAATGTAATTTCAAAATAATTTGTAATGTTTTTCGCTATGCGATTAGGTGGCATAGCAAATTAACAACTTTTATGCATTGTCTTGTGCATGGACGGACTGTAGCCTGGCATGTTATTAACTGTAGATTTTAGTCTCAATATATTGTAATTATTGGTACATGCTGTATTCACCTGTAATTATTCGTAACATTAAGGAATGCGTCTGTATATGTATTTAGCATTAAAATTTAATGTATGCGAATGTTGGTGAATCAAATAAATAAATAAATAAATTATGTCTAGCAGTGGACTGTGAAAGGCTCCTGTTGATGACAATGATAGCATTATGAAATTCCAGATGAATGTATTCCTATCTTTAAAGAAACAAACTCGCCATTACGAAAAAAAGTTCTTTCCAATGTCGTACAAAAGTACTTATTTCATACTTTGCAAGTTCTCTTCAAACTCTGCGGCTGGAGTTGCGAACTATAAATTGGCCACTTATCGACATAATCTGAAATATTCCAAGTTTCAAGCCTCCTAGCACTCGAGTGGTAGGTACAATGCTGATAATATCAAAAATATATAGTTTGAAACGGCTTAAGGTAAATTGCATATCAACAGGTTAAAAATAACCTAAGGCTTTTTATCAAAGCTACTTTTCCAATACTCGTAGTCAGATGGAAAATATCATATGCATTAAGATTTAATTGTGATTGCATCTTACTTTGTAAAGCCAATTGAATAATATTATCAACCCAACTTATTTATTTTCTTCATTAAAATCTAAGTTTATCTTATCCATTCGTGAAATGACTATTCTGTAAAATTATTGTTCTAAAATAAAACGTCCATGGAACATCAACACGAAGTAAAGCAAGGTAAAAAGGCTATGATTCGATATTTTATGGTCTCCACAGACAGACATTTGTCTTCTCTTTTATGACATTTTACTTCTGCTTCACTTAAAGAATGTTATTTAACCATACCTTCGTTATGTTTGTCATTAATGGCTCTCACCCTTAATTTTATTAGTAAGTAAAAGTATTTTCCGATTATAAAGAATCCCTACGAAAGAGTATTATTTTTTTTACATTAGCACAGTACATAAGTATATTAGATCCTCCCTACCTAATGATAAGCAAATAAGCAATGCAATGGAAGCGGCACCATCATAGTACATATATTATAATATCCCTTGACATTGCTCTGAAAAAGTTGCTACGAGTAATTGCGAATTCGCTATCGTCTCGTCTCGACTAAAGTGCCATCCCGCTCGCAGTGATACTACTTGTGCAGGATGGAAACATTAGACGAGTCGAAAACGAAGTTCGAGTATGGTCAAAGTGGCAACTCGTCTACGTATTATGTGTGCAAGATACTTCCTCACGCTTCGTTTAATGCAGTCCGTATTCACGCCACGACCGCCATTTTCCGATACTCGGAAAACTTCTATCTCTACGCGTGGACTACAGATGAACTAGCACAAACGAGAAACGGAAACGACTTGGCTATGAAGCCAGACACTTTGAAAACTAAATGAAGCTAGCTTTGCTCTGATGTTGAGAAGATTTCATAATTTGACATTATCATTATGGTTATGTGGCTCGGCTTTAACGATGTACTGAAGTCGTTAGACTCCTGTTAAAGGCTTTTCAGTAGTTCTTTTATTGCAGAGTCTTTTAGATTAAGCTCAGTCGGTTTAACGTGTTTTGCATAGCAATTGGGAGTGTCGTATGATACCCAGTTACAAATGTTAGATTTGACTCGGGATTACAATCCAGGTCCCGTTGGCATGGTGCGCGCTTTAAAGTACAGAAAAAAAAAACAGTTACCTGAAGTTATGCATCAACGGAAACCCATTAATTAGTTATTCACTTTCCTTAAATCAAAATTCTCACTTCAAGCAGCTAATGAGTACTTAAAATATGTTTTATTTATCTGGAAAACAATTCATTTCATGTTAAATATATACTTCTAACAAAACGGACGGATAGAGGAACATTGTGAAGTTGTTAACAATCCAACTAATAAAAATCTAAGTAGATAATAAAACGCTGTGTCCCTTCGTCGTAAAAGTGGTAAAAGCAATCCAATGTTCCGAATATCGAGCGAATTCGAGTGTATGTAATTTGTGCCTTATTGATATGACTTTCCGAAACCCGGTGCAGTCACTTACATACTGAATTTCAACCTAAACTAGCTGAAGATAGAGTCGAAATTGACAGTCCACAGCTGGAGGAGACTAAGGTGTATTTTATTGGAATGGATCATTGCACGGTAACAATAGGGTTGGAATTCGGGTGAATTCAATGTTGAAGTCAAATGAAAATATTTATTAATTATCAAAATGGACGTATTTCCATTTCGCTGCGGTTTATGTTGCGTGATAGTTTGTTTATTTAACGCGGCGGCTAGCCTGCCCCTGATTAATATAATGTACCTGCTAGAATGATTTCGATTCGACCGAGCAGAAATAATTTATAGAATCAATCAATTCCGGCCATAATTATCTACTAAGTTAGTGTCATATTGTTGTAGCATTCGAAACGCCACAGTACTCTGTCCTTACTTTACCTTCGTATGAATTATGAAAAACTAGGAAACCGCAGTAGGAATAAGCATTTCAAGCGTGAGCTTTTAGGTTTCCTATTATAGTTTTAAATGCACTGCTTTCAACGTTATCTTCTTTAAAGGTAAAATACTTAAACATACTTAAATATTCTTAACATGTAAAAAATGCCTAAAAAATTTACAAATCAGAGTTCCTTAAAACAGCTGCTAACGAGGGTGACTCACGCCTCTGTTTAATTTCCGACTTGACAGTTGGATTGTTTGCTTTTCCTTGATTGAAGAACGGTCATAACCTAGATAAAGCTATTTTGTGGTATTCAGAATGAAGTAATTAAGATAATATTATCATATATTATTCTGTTATACTGTATACATCTTATGTATGTTAACAAATTAATTATTCGACAATATCTTGTTAGTTTCTTAGTTGGTTTTGAATGTATAATGTCGTTAGTTTTGTGGTGTCTGTAAAAAAATGATATTATTTAATAAACATAAAGGGAATATATACATATAACAGATTTAATTATACAGTAAAAGGCTATTTGGTTGTCGCAAACACAACTTGTGCATTACATTCACTTACCCCTCAATGTGAAACTTTCCCATAGAACCCACATCTGCGGTGACTTGAGTCCATCCCTAAAGTTTGCTAAATCAAATACAATCTATGTGCTCGCCTTTCCGCGTCCCTTTAATACTGTCACGTACTAGTAGATATACACAAGTATGCATAGATTTGATTGTGATTTGCCGTCGCCATACTTTGAAATTGGTAATAAAATATGAACGACAGACATAGATTGCCTCGCGCTGGCCCTACACGGCGTTGAGGAGCGTCCCCCGGGTGGCGGATGGGGGGAGTGGTCGGCAGCGCGGATTTACCAGTCTGCTCGGCTAGGTCCAAGTGACCCGCTGACCAACGTAGGGTGCGGTCCTCCAGCATTTCGGGGGTTGTGCGGTGGGCTAACAACCCGCTCACAAAAAACTTTTGCTGTTACGAAACCGACACGAGGAAATAAACGGACAGATCCCAAATCTAACGACTTACGGCAGCGAAACATGGACCTTCGAATTGCTTCATGGAATGTACGTAGTTTATATAGACCAGAGGACTTATAAAGCAGCCTAACATAATGGGTGAAACCAAAGCGAGCAGACTCCGCTGGCTGGGCCACGTGGAGCGCATGGGGGAAGATCGCGCGGTGAAGCGTGCTTACATGGGGATGCCAAGTGGTCGAAGGCCGGTCGGGCGTCCAAAGTATCGCTGGAAAGATATGGTTATGAGGGACATGTTCGAGTTGATGGGACCTGTCAATGTGCAAGATGCTGCTCAAGACAGGGAGCAGTGGCGCAATCTCGTGTTGGAGGCCAAGATCCACTTCGGGTCGCTGAGCCAGCGGAGTAGTAGTATAGTATCACTTCTTAAAGCGAGCGAGCATATGCTGGCCTGTGCCTTTTTGAAGTGCGTTTTAAAATATTTGCATGTATATTAATGTTATTATGCTACATAAGTACATATGCATTAAAACATAAATGTAGAATATAACCGCATTTCATAAGATTTCAGGTGTAGTAAGCTCTTGAGCGCTCATTTAGATTCCTTTAAGCGAAGCGTGCAGAAATTGGTACATACCTTGATAAGATTTTTAGGGTTCCGTAGCCAAATGGCAAAAACGGAACCCTTATAGTTTCGTCATGTCTGTCTGTCTGTGTGTCTGTCCTGGTTCGTTCTCCGCCGTTTCTGAACCGATTGCCACGAAAATTGGTGGAGAGATGTATAGTGATAATTCAAGAATTGGTTTTTAAAATTATCGAAAAATAATCATTTTTTACCCCCCCTCCCATACAGCGAAAATTTACTTCTAAAAAAAAAATTCGACTTAACCCATCGTGTAGGGTATCGTTAAACATGTATTTTTAAATACAATAAAACTCGCCTTGAAACCATGTGGATCAAACACCCCAGTCTCGAGATATATTAATACAAAGTCAAAATTAGAGCGTCCCCCCCCCCCCCCTTAACTTTTGAAATACTATTACAATAATTCTGAAAAAAATGTCCTGTATACCTCCAAGTAAGTACTTTCAACGAAAACTATAGCGAACTCTGTATCATACATAGTTATTTTTATACATTTCGACCAACTTATGACGTGCAGTTGCCCTTACTGAATGTTGTCTCAAGCGGTCGGGCTATTTTTTTTTTATTTTTTTATTTTTTTTTTTTTTTTTTTAAATGGTTAACAATAATATAGTGATTGAAGTCACCTGGTAAGCAAAGAAATGCCTGTGATAGGTGACTTCGCTCTTCAATAGCTACAAAGTAATTATTAAAACTAATTTATCAACTATGTTACACATTAATTTTGTTATCTAAGAGAATTTTTAGTTGCGTGCATTTTTATGTGTGTAATGTTCGTTCGTGTTTGTTTCTTACTCAACTAACTATTTGTGTGGTGCACAAGTGATTGTATCAGATTGATACTATTATGTTGAATTTGTGTTGATGTTAGATGTGTGTGCCAATTTAACATATCTGCTACAGTACGAACGCCTCCGTTTCATCATATTTTAGTGGTAATAGAAAATCTGTGATTAGTTTCCTACACTCACGGGATGTTTTGCCATAAATGTCCTTAATCTTATTTATTTTATTGTACAACAATGCTGCTCGTTTGTTATACTGTTTGTCAGCAAATGCAGTTTTAGTTTTAACATATGTAGCAACATATTTTCTCCGGTTCTGGTTGAAGCCTGGGTCATAACTTATAGATTTATGTTTTCTCAAGACAGTTAAGAGAATATACAGTTTCCTCACTGAGAGTACTTTACTGATTGCATATAAAGTGGCTGTTGAAAATCTCCGCTTTTTAAATAACATTACTTTCAACAAAGCTCTCTGTGCTCTCTCCAGCGCAAGAATTTTAGTTTTAGCTGCTCCGCCCCATATAGGAATGCAGTACGTTAAAATAGATTGCGCTAGGGTCACGTATATTTCTTTCAAAATGTTTCTGGAGGATCCATTCTCCAACTGCAACTCCCCAGGCACCACGTGTCGCAGAGTTTTAAATATCCATATAAGCTTTCTGACTCTGGTGGCGACTTGCTCAATATGTTGATACCAAGACAGGTGCTGGTCGACCATTACTCCTAGGTATCTGGTTTCAGTTTTTTTGTCAATCGTGGGGCAATCACAGTTAATAATTGGTGATTCTATGTCACATGAATGGACTTTAAGTTTATAGTCGGAACTAGGTTGTGTGCTGTTTTGTATACTAAAACAGATGAAGTTAGTTTTAGCGGTGTTCAATGTTAGGAGATTGACTCTCAACCATTTAGCAAAAATAATCTTTTAGCTACGGAACCCTTTCATGGGCGTGTCCGACACGCTCTTGGCCGGTTTTTAGGGTTCCGTAGCCAAATGGCAAAAAACGGAACCCTTATAGTTTCGTCATGTCTGTCTGTCTGTCTGTCTGTCTGTCTGTCTGTCTGTCTGTCTGTCTGTCCTGGCTCGTTCTCCGCCGTTTCTGAACCGATTGCCACGAAAATTGGTGGAGAGATGTATAGTGATAATTCAAGAATTGGTTTTTAAAATAATCGAAAAATAATTATTTTTACCCCCCCTCCCAGACAGCGAAAGGTAAAATCGAAAAAAAAAATCGACTTACACCATCGTATGGGGTATCGTTAAAACGGTATTTTTAAATACAATAAAACTTGCCTTGAAACCATGTGGATCAAACACCCCAGTCTCGAGATATATTAATACAAAGTTAAAATTAGAGCGTCCCCCCCCCCCTTAACTTTTGAAATACTATTACAATAATTCTGAAAAAAATGTCCTGTATACCTCCAAGTAAGTACTTTCAACGAAAACTATAGCGAACTCTGTATCATACATAGTTATTTTTATACAACTCGACCAACTTATGACGTGCAGTTGCCCTTACTAAATGGTGTCTTAAGCGGTCGGGACATCTTTTAGCTACGGAACCCTTTCATGGGCGTGTCCGACACGCTCTTGGCCGGTTTTTTATCTGTGCAACTATCACAGGTGCTCCTTTTCAATAACGTCATAAGTTAATATAATAAGGCTGAAGATTTTACTTTGTTTGTTTCAACGCGCTTATGTAAGAATACTGGTTCGAAATGAAAACAACATTTGTGTTGGATTTGTGATTGTGATGAAGGAAGGCATTAATCTGTACTTTAACACTATGTGTGTGGAAACCAAAGTCCACGCGGACGGAGTCGCGGGCGGCCGCTAGTTAAATATAAGAATCAATCAAGTAACTTTGGGACAGTCCAACGAACCGACTGAATCCATTCTAGCCCAATGAATAATACCTTTATTTAGTCTAACGTTATCGCAGACAATTTAGTTAGCTGACTTCAGTGAATAATAGTAACTATATTTCACTTTCTGTCAACAATGGTATACAGATGTTTATGGTGTCGCGAAGAATCGAGGTTGTTTGTCAAAGTCTGCCTAATTGTGCCGTCAAGTGAGAGTTGTTTGTGTGGCTTGAAGGTGATAAGGAAATGAGGGAGTTCAAAGGGTTGAGACTTGAAATTAGCTTTATTTATTTATTTTTGCTTGGGAGAGTATGTATATAAGTATTACGTCGTGCTAAAAGTGGATGGGGGAGAAATGGAGTGTGCTCTGACATATAAAATGGTACCTACATATAAAAATCTTCTCTTCAAGTGTTTTAACCAACTGAGCCTACTCTCTTGAGGCTTATCGGCAGTGTCACGAAAACCGAGAATGCCGCAATTTCATTAAAAAAATGAGCTCTAAATATACTTAAAAATACAACCATTCAAAATGTATTTAAATAAAAAATTGACGTCAGTATCCGTATGTTTACTAAAGATATGACTTTTTTGAAATATCACAATTCATGCCTTTAACAATCTACATATATTCAACAACCAAAACTTGCGAAGAATTAACATTACTACGACAAAATGCTATGCACGACTAGAATACAAACAATTTTCGTAACTTTGTTTATATTTTAAATAAGCAGTTTTTACTGTTTCTTTGAACAATTAAATAACATGATTAAGGAGTACAGACAAGTTAAGAAACAAAGTTTCAAATAAAAAGTCTGACTCTGGGCTTCAGCTCTCTTCTTCATAACCTTTTTGATAACTAGCGGCCAGCCGCGACTTCGTCTGCGTGTATTTCGGTTTCATACGTAACTTTCATCACAATCACTTTATGCGTGTAAAGTCTCAGCCAGATCGGTTTAAAATTGGCATAGTTTCATGCAATCTTTCATCCCCTACACGGTATCCGCAGAATACCAGTGGTCGTGACGCACTCCGTCATGGCCGAAAACTGAGCGGAGACCATTTTGGTACAAATCATTTTATTTTAATTTTAATTTTATTTTTGATGAGAAGGATTGTTTATGTTTTGTTTTTCCTATGTTGTGTTTTTAATTTTTCAATCCTGTGTGATTTTTGTTGTTGTATCCTTAATTGTATTTATGTACCAAATAAACATTTTTCTATTCTATTCTATTCCCTATATTATCCCTTTGAGGATAGAATTGCGCATGCCAAATTACAGCCTGATACGTCTGCTGAAAAGTCTACTGTGCGTTAATATCTATGTATGTCAGTTAGTCAGTCACCTTTGAGTTTTATATATTTACATTAGGTATACCTATAAAAACTGTTTTCAATGCAATGTTATTGTACCGTCTGAAACATCGAAAAGGGTCGTTGTTTACGATTACTCCGTCGTTTCTAATTATAACATAATCAAGGTGAACTGTTTGTTTAGGATTTCAATTTGATTGTTTGGTTTATTTTCAGCCACTCTATTTACGCATCCCTTAACTAGAAGATATTTTTAAACTGGCCACGAATATTTTAGCACCACTTTGTAAGGACGATTTGTCAGATATGTGTATATTGAAGCGTACAATATTTTTATTTAAGACTAGCGGTCCGTCACGCGCTTTCGCACGCGTCCCGAGGGTACTACTTCCCGTACCTGGATAAAATATAGCCTATGTTACTCAGGATGAATGTAGCTTTTACCTACCTACCTGAATGAATGTAGCTTGTACCTCCTCGTAGTCACATAACACCCTTCTTGAACACAGCCGGAATGCTTAATATGGATTCTCGAAGAAAACTGCATATGGCTGGTCTTGTCTTTGACCTTATTAAATTTAAGGAGCCCGAGTACTTATTCCGTAAGTTAAAATTCTCTGGAGTTGAGCGCAAATATGGCACAAGGTGTGCTCGTGCCCCACTGCAGTGTAGTCTTCATAGAACTGAGGCATTCAGGGGCAGTTTCCGCTTCCAAGCTACAAAGTGTTGGAATGATATACCTCCACCACTACGACAACTAACTTCTAAATTATCTTTAAAAAAAATATATAAAACACATTTGCTGGAAGCACAGAAGTTAGGAGTTTCAAAAGCCTTTGTAGTTTAGCGGTTGCTGTCGCTTTTTGCTCTGGTCAGGTCGGGACTATGATGGTTTTCAATAATTGTTCCTGATGTACATAACATACATACATACGAGTACAATGGAATGCTTGAATCGGTCAATCTGTTATTTTTATTTTCTTATTATTTATAATTGTGTTTTCTTTTATTTTTCACTTTACATGCTACTGTGCATGCAGAAATTTATGTTACTTTTAATTTAGTTTCCCTCTCTATCCACCTCGGGGGTGATGGCTGAAAATCGGTTTTTTGCTTTCGGGCAAAAAGTAATGCCGAGCCTTGGCCCCTGTTTGCTGCAGCACACATATGCCTACGTGTTTTGTTATTATATATCTTTTTTTTTTGTTTATTAGTTTTCTGTGTATTCTAATGTTTTTAACTAGGTGTGAATCATGTTTTTAATGTCTGTATATGTGTGATGTTTGTGAACAATAAACGGTTTATCTATCTATCTATCTATCTATCTTTTCAATGGTGGAAGAATTTTTGAAATCGGTCCAGTAGTTTATAGATTATTCGTTACATACAAAAATACAAATCTTTCCTCTTTATAATATTGTAGTGTAGATGTAGATATAATTAGTGTAGATGTAGATGAAAAACGTGGGTGAAGTTCCAAATTTGTTTAGTAAAATTAGAAACACTTATTTCACTTCACCTTTTCGTAGCAAGACTCCCCTGTGGACTAGAGAAATTGAAACTACCTAGAACTTGTCCAGATAATATGCAAGTGCAATTTTGCCTGCAAACCCTGGGGACACTCTAAGGATACCTTGTAGCTGCTTTGAATTTATAAGCAAACGTAAATAATATCTGAATTCGCAAACATTTCTTATAATCCAAAAGTAACTGCCTCCGTGGTTTAGTTGTGTGAGCGCTGTGCTCAAAAGCCGCGAAGAAGAGGTCGTGGGTTCAAATATCGTTAGAATGCAGATTAACATCAATAAAAACAAACGGAAATGACATGCATGATAATTATCCTGGGATTTGAATCTACGTTCGCTGGTCTAACTTGGATCTGTAGTTATCAAATACGCCCAATGGAATATGTTGTGTTATAAGAAAGTATCCGTTATATAAATGATAAAGTTAAAAATCTTGTGACAGTCACCCAGCGTGAGGCAAGCGGATATTCCTATTGTTTCAGTAATTACACCATAGCGTCCCTAAGTGTATTGATGCGTCCACAATTCAAGTCTGGCGACGAATATTACCCAGCTCCTGAGGGAAAATAGATTGAGCTTACATTTCCCTTCGATTTGCGAGTTAATTTAAAGATTTTTCGAACGCGGTATGACAAGTATAATGGTAAATCTTGATATTTAATTACTTATGACTTACTTTAAAATAAAGCTGCTTAATTTGTATCCATTACAGTATTTAATTTAGTTCACTTTTAAATAAAAAAAACATTTAGAGCTTTTTATCATTATAATGGAAAACGGACGTTTACCTTAAAGAAAAGCCTCAATAATTGAAATTATAATTATCGTTAGAATGACTCAAATTGGCCATTAACTGCCCGCTACGATCGGAAAATCGTAAACCAATTGAATTCAGCACTTCGAAATTACTGCTTACACTAATTGAGCTATGAGACCTTACTCTTATAAAATTTACCATAAATTAAGTAAACACGCTATTTGTTTATGTAAAACATGTCTACTACTTACTTCTTGACGTTGCGGATGTGTTGCAATTTGTAACAGACATTGTCATAAACGAACTTAGCGCGATTTTTGTCCCGAAAAACAAGATAAGTGTTAAAATGCAACGTAAAATTCTTATATATCATAATTCCATAAATTAACTAAAAGCTCGAATATTATAACTTGATATGCTTACAACAAAATTAAAAAAAAACACACCATTTTGCCTAGCCCAAAACTAAGCTTAAAGCTTGTAATATGGTTGCTAGGGAACGACAATTTTTACTAAACATTTATTTATTTTATACTTTAATTAAAATGGCACGACCAAATGCCGCTGTTCACACAAATCGTTGCCCCTATAAACCCGCGACCCTTGGTTTTATAGCCAGACCACTTGACCAACGGGCCTTTCGAAGGTCAATATTTTTAACTACAAGCCTAAAAAACAGATACGTCTGTTCGTTATCACTCAATTTGCAACCAGCACAGTTGTACTCAAACAAGACAACAACTTGATTAAACGGCTCTGTCCATGGCTGTTTGCTGTTAAAAAATAGCATGCATTTCTCCACTTGCCAGACAAAGCAAAGCGGGCAGAGGCTGCAACGTCATAAAGAATTTTGCATTGAAAAACTTCCGAGTAATGCATTTTACTGCAGGTTTTACTCGATTAGGACTGTACAGTTTCAACAACATTTTTCTTCCAAACTGTCCAATGCATTAAGGGCAAGACAGATAGATTATCATACTAAAATCATGCTTCATACTAATATTATGAATGTAAAAATTTGGTTGTTTCGATGTATGTCCGTCAATCACGCTAAAACTACTACAATTTTGATGAAATTGGGTATACAGACAGGGTATGGGCTGACCTAGGTGATAGCATTATTTTTATCCCGGTTCAATGATTCCATGGAAAGTCTTAATAACGCGGGCAAAGCCGCGGATAAAAACTAGTGCCGTTAAAAGTCTTTTCAAGATTTTAAACAACGAAACAAACATACATAAGAAGAGAGAAGCGACCTTGTCTGATGCTATGCAAAGACAAAAAAACGGTGGTGGTGGCTAAGGGTTTTGATAACACGATTCCCTTGAACGTTAAAATAAATCACTTACACTTAATTACTACCATTTACTTAACTATATAATAGTTTACCTTACACATTTTTCTTGATTACATTTCCAAAATATTTTCGCATTCTCCACTGGTGCGTGAATACTAGAATTATTCGAGAGGATGCGCGGTTGTACCTACACCCAGACCTAGGGTTGCCATCTCTAAAATTTGGAAAACGGGACAAGAGGCGAGCTAACCCCGGATTTTAGAGTCCGAAAGCCGGACATCATAGCTTCACCTTCATAAAATCGTCGGTTGATCGTGGCGTGCAAGCATAGTTCGTGTATCGCGGGCGGGTGTTTTTTTTTATCCGGGGAAACCCGGAGGGATGGCAGCCCTACCCAGACCGAAACAAACAGACGCGAGAATAAAACGAGTTTGTTAAGCCGACCCTCTCTACGGCTGTTAGATTTGAAATATCGCATGCATTTCTCACCTGCAACAAAACGCAGTCTAGACGGTAACTGCAGTGCAGTGTAATGCATTTTCATTTGGTAAACACGTTCGTTTAATTCTGTTTTGGGGTGTGAAAGGATAGCTTTCGAGGATTTTATCCATTATTTATATGATATCTCTAGTCCTGAAAGGACTTTTTTAAAACTTTGTGTGTTATGCTGTTTATACAGAACTTTTTAAACTAGGTATATTGAGGATAGTACGATTATCAACTTTTTTCAAAAACAAAAAGGAGCCGCAAGTCATAATCATAAGATGAGTTCCAAATATGGGTTGTGGCTTAATCACCAAGCTTGCCAAATGCGGTTTGGCGATCACGGTCTGTGTTCAGAAAAATTAACACAAATTTTGCCTGACCCGGATTCGAACCCAGGAGCTTGAGACCACAGCCCGGTACTTATATTACTAGACGGTCGATCATAAGTCATCATTTTTTTTTCAACAATACAATACCGAAAATATAATTAAAATCGCACGAATGCACAGTATTGCACAGCGACACAGCTTTGCTTTATTAATGAAATCTTTTCCTAAATTATTACTGGTCACAGAACATCTGTATATTGTACAGAAAATAAGTAAGAACAATTTCAATTATGAATAAACTAGTACTTCAACTTCACTTACCTTTATTTTATTACTGGTCGGACAAGCACTATTCTAAAACGTACATCCAGCAGTCGGACAGCCAATCACAGGCAACTGCTGCGTTTTCAATGTTGGAAGCTCGACATCAAACATTTCCAATAACAAAGAGGACAAAGACTGCCCTGTGAACCAAAAGATTCCTGTTAGTGCACGGATATTGGCGCGTTGAAACGCAGGGTTTAAAGTTTGGACTAAAAATGTTTGTCACTACTGCAGTGGAATAATGTACTGTTCTCTTCCGGCAGTTTTTAGCCACGGCGATCGACTTACGATCAGCCCGGTTCGCGGGATTTATTAATGTGCACAAGTGAGTGCGCAAGCACAGGTGCACTCTCTATTCCCTCACTCTCATATTTCGGTGGGGCAGTGATCTGACACGACCGTAGACAGATCAGGACCAATGGCTTAACGTACATTTCGAAGCACGGAGAGAAGCTCGAGATTTAAAAAAGCGGTGTCCCGATGTTTGGCCTCTGTGAACGTTGCTTAACGAAGCAGTTTACTAAAATTAATTATTAAAAAATTACACTTTACTTTTTTATTTAATTACATTTCGCATAACGTTGTGATATGATGTGCATACAAACCAGGAATAACTAGAACACTCATAGTTATTCATTTTCTGATTAATTTAATTATCCATTCCAGCTAAACTGCTCTGGAAGATATTCTTCCACTATATTCGCCGCTGTATTCCGCCGTTTTCTCTGGTATTCTCCATTCTGAATACGTATGCAGAGCGAGTGTTCGTGGCGTGGTGCGTCGGCGGTTTCGGAGGTTCTTGGCAGCCAATTACCCGCCAGCGACCTCTGGGCTGACCGGTTGCCACAGTCCGAGTGTTTAGTAGTAAAGTTTTACTACGTGACTCAATACTCTATACGTTTTTGCATAACCATTTTAGACAAAAAAAATACCTACCAACTTTAAAAAAAGTTGATGAAGGTAAATAATATTTAACATGTCCAATGTTTAAAAATAAATGTATAAAAGATCGTACAATACATTCGGGCAAGCAATATAAGGGTTAAGGGAGAGAGAGAGAAAGCGAATTCCATTATTTTTAAAATAACCGATATGATGTATCTTTTTACTTGATCATATTACTAGTAACTACAATTTATAACTACAAGTGAAATCATAAATGTAAGTTAATCAAACAATAAAATAATAGAAATTACAAAAAAGTACTTTATGACTTATCCAGATATATTGAATACTAGCCTTAAGCCCACGACTTCGTCCGCGTCCCGTCCCGTCGTCCCGTCCCTTAGGTTAGAAACTTTTCTTGCCTTAAAACCATCCCTGGACATAAAAGAACAATTTAAAAAAAGAATTGACCATATTGGTCCAGGCTTTATTTAGTTATGCGCTTACCAACACATTTTGCGATCGATTTTTATATATAAGATCTGCATGCAATATTCCATGCAGCGGAATTTCGTGGAACTTCCTCTGCAAGAGGCAATCAGCAAAGTTATTAACTCAGGTGCACGAAGCTTTGTTCTATATCTAAAGGTTTATTAATAGCAACAGTATGCTTAATACAAATACAAATACAAATAAATACAAATACAAATTCATTTATTTGCATAAAAAGTGGTATAAAAGATGTCAGATTTATATAATTGATCGCACAATTCGCCAGAACCTGGCATGCAAAATTTTTGCTTACACTAATTAAATTAAATTAAATTAAATTACACAACATGAATATAATATAATGTCAACAGTAAATTGATAATTAATTATTAGATTTATACATAATTGATAAAATGATAAAATTATAAGTAGTCACACATCTATGAAAAACCGAATCTGGGATTAAAACCTTGGAAATATTCCTCTACAGAGTAGAAACACTTTTGCACCAACCATTTTTTTAGATGTTTCTTGAACATGTTTAGTGGTAACAACTTAGTATCGTCACCCAGCCTGTTATAAACCTTTATCGCCATACAGTATGAATTGTTTCTGTATAAGGTTGTCGAAATGGCAGGAAGATTAAGTTTGTGTGGATGCCTTGTATTGAAATTGCATACACTTCCTTTGCTTGTAAACAAATGTCGATTCATTTTGACAAACACGCACATCTCATACACATATAAGCACGGGACAGTGAGAAGTTTCAGCTCTCTAAAGAGTGGTACGCAAGATGTAGTAACGTCGACACCGCAGATTGCCCGAATACATTGCTTCTGAGCTATGAACACCCGATTTATATGACATGAATTGCCCCAAAGGATGACAGCATATCTCAAAATCGAGCACACATATCCATGGTATGCCTGGATGGCAATTTTTTGATCGCTGATTCTAACTAGCCTCCAAAGAGCATAAGCGAATGAGTTTATTTTGTTACAAATCCTGTTGACATGGTCCTTCCATGAGAAGCGTTCATCTAATACGACACCCAGGAATGTAGTTTTACAAGATTCTTTGATACTTTGGTTTCCAAAATGTATATTCAGTGGTAATTTAATTGCATTCCTATTAGTAAATTGTATGTATGTCGTCTTGTTTATATTAACATGTAAATTATTATTATTAAGCCAATTTATTACCTTACAAATAGTGTCATTTATGTCTTTGTTGTATGTTTTTCTATCGTTACAAGGAATTACAACGGATACGTCATCGGCAAAAAGAGTACATTTATAGTCTATTTTGTTTGGAAGGTCGTTTATATATAAAAGAAAAAACAGAGGTCCCAAGATACTCCCTTGCGGCACCCCAAAATTGTTTTCTTTGATATCTGATCGAAAGTCGTTTATTTCCATTTTTGAGTTCATATTTGAGACTTCGACAAATTGCATCCTGTTACTTAAGTAGCTCTCTAACCATTGATTTGCAATACCTCGGATTCCGTATCGTTCACATTTATTGATGAGAATGTCATGTGAGACAAAGTCAAACGCTTTGCTCATGTCAAAAAAAACCGCTGTCACTGGTTTACGGTTATCCATATGAGACATTATGTTATTGGCCAATGAGAAGGCAGCTAAAGAAGTCGACTTGTTTTTTTGGAATCCATATTGATCCGTTGTTATAATTTTATACTTTTCCATGAACTCAGTGAGGCGAACATACATTGCCCTTTCAAATATCTTGGACAAGACCGGCAAGAGAGATATCGGTCTATAGTTGGCAACACTATGTCTGTCTCCTTTTTTATGCAGAGGTCTCACTATTGCGATTTTAAGTGGACGAGGGAATATGCCCGTAGAGAAAGATAAATTTATCAAGTATGCGATAACTGGTGAAATCTCAAGTTTGAAAGTTTTAAAAATTTTTGTTGGTATTCCATCATGGCCAGTCGCTTTTGTATCTCTAAGAGAGCTAATAATTTTCATTACCTCGAATTTGTCAGTTGGATACAGATAAAAACTTGATTGGTTAATTTGTATGTCCTTGAAGTCAATATTTCGGTTATTTAGGCTACAGTCAGAGTTAGTAATATTAATATAATAGTCATTGAATTTGTTGGAGATGTCAGTCGGGTTATTAATTATGTCATTATTTATTTCTAAATGGTCTATATTTTTATTAATTGTATTATTATATGTCTTATTTTTTATAACATTCCAAGCAGCTGCACATATATTCTTAGATTTTTGTAAATACCTTTTGTTTGCAAGTTTTTGGGCCTGGTATATACATTTTTTTAGGTGCTTTGAATACGCTTGGTACCTGGTTTTTAATGAAGTACTAAAGTTTTTGTAATAACTAAAGCGTAGGTTTCTTTTAGTTATTATTGACTTTTTTAAACCTTTTGTAAACCAGTAAGTTGACTTCGTGGGTGGTTTGACCTTTTTTCTGACTATGCAAGTTTCGACAGTCTGCAGAACCTACGCTTACCTGCGGAAATTTCTATTTGCGTTCTTACATTATGATTTTAATAAGGGTACACGTCAATAGGTGTACCTATGCATGGATAAAGATATTAGTATTATCCTATAAGGATTATACATAATACACGTTAAAAGATGAGAGACAATTAAGTTTGCTAGAGTTATTGCTAGTTACTACCATACACATACACATACATATACATTCACTGATTCTCAATGTTACAATGTGTGACTAACTTCGGTAATGATTTCATTTATTAACTCAGAACCTTTCCAGCTCTAATGTTTGTAAGTAGAAGGTATCACCATAACTCGTAGATCCCGGCTAATTCCCAAAAGTTCGCTCCAACCGGTGCTTTTCACGCTCTGTGTATCACATTGTATGTAGTTACAAAGACATTTGTTAACCTTTTGGTGGACGTGCCAGCTACATATAACCCAACTATTATATGAAGACGGCCATGTAAAAATAAATAAATGGCCGTCGTGAATAAAGTAATTAATGTTATTTGGGAAAGTTCCTCGGGGAATTACCAAATTAAACTTCCCAACATGATGTGACGCGCTTTTTAGGGTTCCGTAGCCAAATGGCAAAAAACGGAACCCTTATAGTTTCGTCATGTCTGTCTGTCTGTCTGTCTGTCTGTCTGTCTGTCCTGGCTCGTTCTCCGCTGTTTCTGAACCGATTGCCACGAAAATTGGTTGAGAGATGTATAGTGATAATTCAAGAATCGGTTTTTAAAATATTCGAAAAATAATTATTTTTACCCCCCCTCCCATACATCGAAAAGTAAATCCGAAAAAAAAATTCGACTTACCCCATCGTGTGGGGTATCGTTAAAAAGGTATTTTTAAATACAATAAAACTTGCCTTGAAACTATGTGGATCAAACACCCCAGTCTCGAGATATATTAATACAAAGTTAAAATTAGAGCGTCCCCCCCCCCTTAACTTTTGAAATACTATTACAATAATTCTGAAAAAAATGACCTGTATACCTCCAAGTAAGTACTTTCAACGAAAACTATAGCGAACTCTGTATCATACATAGTTATTTTTATACAACTCGACCAACTTATGACGTGCAGTTGCCCTTACTAAATGGTGTCTTAAGCAGTCGGGCCATCTTTTAGCTACGGAACCCTTTCATGGGCGTGTCCGACACGCTCTTGGCCGGTTTTTTTATTTCCTTACATGGTTAAATCTTCGTTAGTTTTGGTTGTTCCTATTCAATTTATCTGTTCATTAAAGCCTCTATTTCAGGATCCGCACGATACCTACGATATATTTTAATTCGAAAATTATTACCATTTTGTAACAGATTAAGGCAGCACCTGTCAACCAACGTGTTAACACGAAGAACAAAATAATTAGTGAATGAAGTACGTATCCTTTGTTCATAGTTCGCGAGCGAAGTTAAGAGTTGTCTAACTGCGGGGCGCGCTGTACTGTGACTTTCTAACTATTAATGAATATTGGTTGGTTAGTGCAACAATCTGGATTCTGCAATGCTACGTACAAGGATTGGTACTCTATTCAAATATCTGTACAATCCTCTGGGATGTGCGTGTATATATGTGGGATAATATTATAGCTAGCGATCAAGTAAAATATATAATTTTTATTGTATTTTATTTCCAAGTTTGTCTTGGAGACATGAGTATATTAAAAAACAGAGCGGGGTCTCAGAAAGCAAGTACAAACTGTATACATTCAAGTAGATCCAAGTTATTAGCATGTATTTTATCCTAAATATAGATAGATAGATAGATAAATCATTTATTTGCATCAAACAACACACAGCAATGTAACAATAACATAGAGAAACATACAATAAAATGCACAAACAAAAATATTAATAAAATACATAAGTAATTAGGTTAACATAAGGTGCATTAATACATGCGGTATGTGCGTTGCAGCGACACAAACAGGTTAACAGCTCAGCGATACGTTTGCGCACAGTGCAAACCACTGATTTTCAGCTGCCACCCCGTGACAGACGCAAAGGACGCGATAAAATATATAGGTTATAATAATATAAATATGCAAAAAAGTCAAAAAGTAGCGCGGAAGCAAATAGATAACATTTATAAGAAGGATAAATTTAAAAGGTATAAATGATTACAAAGGTGTAAGTTGTAGGTTAAATAATAGCATAGTAAGGTAATAGTAATAATAAAAGACACAATACAACATATTAGGGCAATAGCAAACAACCGTCACCCATGCGACCAAAAAATCCTTCACTGGATTTTTGACTTTCCAATAAGGCACACCTCAGTCGTTTTTTGAACGTATATTTAGAGGTGATCGATCTTATTGGAGGTGGAATATTGTTCCAGCATTTAGTCGCATGGTAACGGAAGCTGCCGGTGAAGCTCACTGTTTTATGTTTTTGGGTCATCAAAGGCGGGCGCACAGATCGCAGCGCATTAGACCGATGCTGATGCTGAGATTCAGTAAACTTTAATTTGGAATACAGATACTCCGGTTTTCTCGATTTAACGAGATCAAACATAAGAATAGCCATATGTAAGCGTCTACGGGACTCCATATTTAATAGCGAGGCATTGTTCAGAATCGGAGAGATGTGACTACGAGGCGCCACATTAAAGCAGAACCGGCAGCATGCGTTCTGAACTCGCTGTATCAGCCGTTGACTCCTGCATAATAGGCGCGGGCCGTACAGCAGGTCACCATAGTTAAGACGCGACAAAATTAGAGACTCACAGAGCGTCATCCTTGTCTTTTCTGAGAGATAATTGCGCACCTTGTACAAAACTTTCAGGCGATAGAAGCAACTCTTGACTAAATTCTGTACATGTCTCTCGAATCTCAAGGCACTGTCAAATGTGATACCCAAATTTTTGGCTTCTACTACATAATCTATCTCGGTTCCAAGAATTTTAACCCTATGTCCTCCACGCAAAACGTCTTCAGTCTGCTTCATCGAACCTAGAACCATGTATTTGGATTTTTTTGGGTTAAGAACAAGACCATTATTAAGGGACCAAGCAGCAATTGCGTCCAGATCAGCGTTAAGCGCCGATACTGCATCAAGTGTGTCAGCCGGCCTACATGAAATATATAACTGTACGTCATCAGCGTCACAATGATATTTGCAGTGCCTAATAACATTCGGCAAATCTGCACTGTAAATAATGAACAAAAGAGGCCCTAGTATTGATCCCTGCGGTACCCCACGCTGAAGCGGCTCCAGGTCTGATGTGACATAAGAACCCATCTCATTTTTTAGTTTGACTGCCTGATACCTTTCACTCAAATAGCTCCTAAACCATTGAATCGAATGTGGGTGGAATCCGTAATATGCCAGCTTCGCCAACAGCAAAGGTATATTAAGACAATCAAATGCTCGAGAAAAGTCGAGCAGAGCAAGAAGGGTGGCCCTTCCAGCGTCCTGATCCGCAAGAATATTATCCGTTACATCCAGCAGCGCGGTAACGGTGCCCCGCCCTCTACGAAATCCTGACTGTAATGCTGGAAGTATATTATGAATTTCCACATATTTTACCAACTGAGCATAAACAGCCTTCTCCAGAATCTTAGAAGCGAAAGGCAAGACACTTATAGGTCGGAGATCATTTAAGTCACATGGACTATCAGTTTTAGGTAGGGGAGTTATAATTGCCCTCTTCCACTGGTGTGGAACAACCCCTGTGACAATAGACCTGTTGACTATCTCAGTAATGACAGATAAAGTGTGAGGGAGAGTAAGCAACAACATATCTTTACTTATCTCATCATAGCCCGTCGCATTCGATTTTATACTAAGAATATAGTTGGCTACCTCCGTCTCAGTAATGGGATGCAGCAAAAATTGTGAAGTGGAGTCATCAAAACGGCCACTCTCAAAGAACATGACCTGGAAAAATGGTACTGATTTGGGTCCAGGTACTTCCAAAAAGTGCTTATTTATATCATTGGGATCATTAAACTTGTCTGGAAGGCAGCCGTCCCTATCGGTTCCGGGTAGTACCCTCTCCTTTACGCTTCTCCAGAAACTCTTACTCCCATCAGCTTGCGAGTTAACAAAATGATTAAAATAGGCCCGTTTTTCGTTCTCAATACTGGTTACAACCGCCGACTTAAGGTCCTTGTAATATCTTTCATGAGCACCAGATTTGGTTTGGCGATATTTAGCATGAGCAGCATTTCTCAAATCCATCATGCATCTAATGGTGTCAGTGATCCAAGGAAGACTCTTGGTTTTTATCTTCACTGAGGTAACAGGAGCATGCTTATCAAATATGGACATGATGAGAGAATTGAATTTCTCAACCATACCGTCCACGTCAGGGACACTCAAAACGGAATGCCAATCTGCATGAAGCACTTCATGATTAAATCGATCAATATTAATCCTCTTTAGAGGTCTGTATGTAAAAACCCTCGGTGGTAATTTAGGCTTTTTGACGAGAAGATTAACATTGACCATTGCATGACCCAGAGACCCAGTAATGTTGGCAACTGATAAATCACTAATCGCACAGTTAGTACACACAAGGTCGATTATAGAATCACCGCCAACAGAAAAATGTGTCGGTTCTTGTACAAGCTGTTGCAAATCCAGGCAGCTCAAAAACTGATTTAGCTTGGAGACATTCACACTTTGATTATCCCTTATATTAACATTGAAATCTCCCATTAAAACGATGTAATCATGATTCGAGAAACTAGCCAGGGACTCAGTAAGAGCGTCAAAGAATACATCCACTTTGACCCACTGAGGTCTATACGCCGTGCCAATAATCACTTTCACGCTATTCAAATGTACAGACAACCAAAGTTGTTCAATATCTGCTTCTGGATGTTTCAAGTATCTTATGCGCATATCCCTTTTAATATAAAAGGCAACACCGCCTCCTCTGCCCCCGCGCATGTGCTTGGGGCGCGCCGCATTACGCAGGCGGTAGCCAGGCACAGCGGGCGCGCGTGCCTCCTGACCAGATGGCAACCAGGTTTCGTTAATCGCAACAATGTCAGCATTAAAACGATCCATAGCTATCAAGAAATCATCATGACCAGTGTTAAGCGACCCAGCATTGTAAAGTCCTAACTTTAAATACTTTGTTTTAGGCGTCATTTTAAGTTAATGCAATTATTAGCTTCATTTTTACTTTTACATGCCCATAATATAATAAAATAGTCTCTAATAAAATTATCACAATATAGAATAGAATATGATAAATTGTAAATAGTATATAATTGTTTTAGTGTTGAGTAAAAAATATATTTTGAATTTATACTAATATTTAAGTGTAAACCAATCGATAACTTGTATTTAATACGTGTAATAAAAAGTATGTAGTAAATATTTATAATTGTAAAATCTTTTGATGCATACACACGTGTAGATAAACCTATAGCTATATATTCTGTTAGCTGATCCGGGTCATCCGAACCGCAACGTTTCCGTGCAACACACATACTCGCATCAATGACAAATATAGCCACCTCAGTTATACCCACTTTGCACTTCAGTAACAAAGATAAAAAGAAATAAAAAGTAATAATAAAAATAAAAATCAAATTATGGCCCTTAATTATACAATATTTACATAATGATTTGACAACTATATGAAATGTGACGCTATTTACAGAATGGTTATTATTTTTTTTGTAAACATGAGATGAACAATCTTTCGAGATAAAAATATTAATAAGGAATATTATAACTGAGCCTGAAATATAAATAATATGGAGTAACAGGACTGCGCAGCCTAATATGAACGCACGGTCATCGACATTATGTGTCTGATTTGTGTTACGCAGCGCAAACTGTATCAGTACCAAAAACACGCACAAGATCTGCTTGGGTACGTAAGCGATGACGCGGGCAGTCTTTGCCCTGATATTGGCGCACATATATCTTCCCATCCCTAGTCCATACAAATTTCCACTTTAAACTAGCTCCTATCTCACGTGCCCGCCGGAAGAGTTGTCGGTTGACCCTTGTCAGCCTCTCATTAATATAAAAGCGACGAGGGGGGCCCGGGATTCCAACACCTTCTGTAGTGGCGCCACGGCGAACACGTGCAGCCTGCAGCAGTTGGTCGCGTACAGAGCGCCGTGCCAGCCGCACGACTATAGCGCGCGGCCGCTGCGGCTGCGGCGACGGAGGCTCCGTAGCGACGTCAGGAATGCGGCCCACCCGAGCCGCACTCACAACGTCTCGGTCATGCAGTTCCACACCCAGCTTCCCAGCCAATGTCGTAACAATATGAGGCAGACTCTCTCCCTTCTGTTCGGGTATGCAGGTTATCTCTAGGTCGTTCAGTATGAGTTCCTGATCACGTTCATTCAGTTCCGCTTTCAATTGTTCCACTGTTGCCGCCAATGACTCAACCGCAGGTTCACGCTCAGACTTCTCTCGGTTTTCTATCACTTGAAACCGGCCTTCAAGCTTGTCAATGCGGCCCTCACATTCGCTCACTCTGCTGATAAGGGAGCTAACCGTTTCGTGAAGCAATCTCAACTGGTTCCGATTGGCTTGTAGCTCCTCCCTCATTTCTTCTCTAAATGAGCGCATTTCCAAGAGGAGTGCATGGACATCCGAGAACTCCATTGTGACATTGTGGGCGGTGTTATTAAGTTCGTCTGTTGGGTGCTGTTGCTCCACTATGGACATGTCAAACTGTACAGGGCTATTTGCGGCAGCTCCACGTTGCACGGTGACTCCTTCCGACATCGAACGTACTGGCGTATTGGTGTTGTCCGTTTTCGGCACTTTGCTCTTACACAGAACGCATCTCCAGGCATCCCTGTATTCTTTTGTGAGCGTATTGTAAAAGCGTTGCTCCGGAACATTAGCACAGATCAGGTCATAACACTGATCGCAGCCGCCACAGACCAGATATCGATTGTCTTCAATAAGATTTTTACATCCTCCACAAATTTTCCCTTGCTCGGACATTGTTATTTTTCTTTTTTAAATCTTCAAAAAGAAAAAATCCAACAAGAAACAAAACATAAACAAAAAAAAAAGTACAAAAAGTTCACTTTGTTTAGATTTGAACCACCGCCCCAACGATGCGTGGTATCTACTTGACGCCGCGCACACTAGGCCATTCGCTTACTTGACGCAAGAGATGAATTTTAACGTCAGTTATTTGTGAATATAACTAGCGGCCAGTGAACCGGTCCGGGGTCAATGACCGACGGTCTTGCCAAGGTCACTACGTTGGTCACTGACACTATTCACAGCCAAATCGGCAGTTAATTTTGCACATATTATTGCACTTTATTCAAAAACTGTCACAAGTCCACACAATTCACCTACACAGTTAGATTGGTCTCTTTTTAATTAACAACACGGTTATAATTTTGATCCAAATAAGTTCGTATTTGCACTCAAAAACAATAAATTATGAGGAGACAATAAAAACACGTCAGGTACCGATACCGCGTCCCGCGCGCCCTCCTGAAAAAATATACTGAATAACTATTTTCATTTATGTTTGACTGAAATCAAATTAAACGTAGCGGTTGATAACATTGCCTATCTCGACAATTTCAATGAAATGGTTTCTTTAATTCCTTATAGATGGGCTAAGTCGCGGGACAAAACTAGTTTCAGATAATAAATGTAGACGTTTAATAACAGTGATTGGACCTATCCTAATTGTATTATCATCGGTCATGTCAGTTCGATATTCTTCATTGGCATAAATCGTTTTTTACGGCCCACGAAGGACATTTCGGCAATTTGTTAGTTCCGTTGGCCTAGTGAGGCAATATCTCCTATTAATGGACATTGGTGGACCGTCGACATGCTTTATGGGTTTTTCTGGCCTAGATTGACAACATGCGGTTAGCCTTTAATGTTGCCAAAATTTGGGTTAATTTAATAAAGCCTAATCATATTGACCTCGTAATTTAAGGCTAAGTAAGTTCCTTATGAGATTTAAGGCATACAACTGGGAAACACCACTTTTTTTAGAAGACCAGTGAAGGAGCCCTTCATGGTATCAAACATTATCATATGTGCTGTATCTTTTACGTGAGTTGGTGTCTAGAACTCACTTTATAGAGTGTAGAGTGCACGAGGATTTTAAAGGCACCTACGCATTCGCAACAGTGTAGTTTTACTAAAGTTTATACATATATATTTCAGAGTCTAGTTACTTACATATAAAGTGTTGAAGAGTAAAACCTCCGTGGGCTGGCCGCTTATCCTTGATTTAAAATGAAAATGTACAAGATCCCGGCGCGCATTCTTTATTTAAAATGCGCGCGTCGATTGTTTTTTATTTCGTTAATGCTCTCTTCTTCTTTTGCCAAGTTACAAACTGATTAATTTGTACATATTGGGGGCGTTTGGCAGAAAAAGCGTTTGAGAGCGCTAACTAGCGCTAAAAAACAAACTGTACAGTTTTCGGCCAGGACGTGTTTGCTAACTGTCAGTTTACTGTGTTACCGCTTAACAATCGCCATTTTGCGCTAACAATCGCCATTTTGTTTACAAACGCTTCCTAGCGCTTTTTTCTGCCAAACGCCCCCAATATATTACTTATTACTACAGTTTATAACTTGACTTTTATTTGCCGGTACAAAAAGCGTCGACCGTGTTAAGTATTTAGAGTTCAAACACCGGATGGAACCGAATATGTTCAATCAATAGTTGAACTAGTCGTAAGACGCTCTTTCTACTTACGGCTAGTTTATTCAAAAAACGGATTTGCTACTACGTAGTTGATATTTGCGTAAGATTATACCACTCAGTTCCGTATTCCGTACAACACTGATTGTACTCACATACTTCATAAATAAATCATACAAATTTATGTATGAGCAATAAATCCCTCCTGATTTATTGAAGGGAACACAGTTTACTACTTTCAAAATTATGTTTTGATAACTTCTTGCAGACAAAAGACTGTTATTTTATTGGATTTTGAGTTCGAGTTGTAAATAATGGCTTCGTTCATTTTCGAAACTACATAATTACAAGAGAAGAATATGGTTGAAGCTGTTTGGTAACTATTTGTAAAACAATTTTTCTTTTTCATGAACAAGTAAGAAACAGTCAGTAGTGTAAAATATGAGTGAATGAGTGAAAATTAATGAAATTTAAAAATAGCTATCACTTTTTTAGTTGGTTAACCAAAAACAACCCTTTCCCCGTTGTAAAGAATCCTTTATACCATTCTTGATCAGCTACAAAAACTCCAAAAATAGATTCGGTAAAGAATAATGACGAGGTTTCCTTAAAAAAAATACATTTTCTTCAACATGTCCCGAATAATCCGGTGTACACGTCTCTCCTTTCATAATTGAAACCTTCGGTGGCCGAAATGGGTCGGCTTTTATCGCCCCGTGACGTCAGCCACGTGTGTTCCGCTTGAAGGACGATCGTAAATACATATCCGAGAACGTGTTACCTATATGAATCACCTTTGGCTCTCTAAGGGTACATACTTGCCTCTATAACGCTTAGAACAAATACAAAGAGAGCAAGCCAAGGCTTTTAGCTGACTACTCGGCTACGGGATACATCATTGTTCGTATTCGTAAAACATCGTAAAAAAATTGTCTTTCATTTCATAAAGGAAAGAGTTTCGTCATTGTCAAATTACAAACTGCAAATTGAACATCACAGAAAAACTTTAGTTGAAAATTTTTAATGGAAATCAAAAGCAGTACTATGTTTTAGAGTATACAGATTCACCTAATATGTATCCAATTTTAATTTAACTTATTATCAATTAACACACCATGAACAATATAAACGAATTATTAACATCTCCATATTATACCATGATACATTATATTTAGGTGCGATACATAAAGCACCTTCAAGTGGAACGCACCTAGGCGCAACCTCCGTCCTTTGCTCCTAATGATAGGCGACAACTATAATTTATTATGCTTAGACATAGTCCATGTGTCTGCTCTGCAAAGATAAAGCAAACATGATACCTACATTAAGGCGAGTGAATATTCTTGATGTTATATTAGGCTTATAAATGGTTCTATGAACTTAGACTAATTTAATTAATTTGATCTATATCAAGGAATGTGAGCATGTGCCACATACTCGTACATAGGCATGTGTATTATAATAACATATAATATTATATACGTAGGAAATAATTTTTTTATACCTACCCACTGCCTACTTCACTTTCTGTTTTGAGCTTAGGTTGACTGGTAGAGAATGCCATGAGGCATTAAGTCCGCCTTTTGATTAATATTTGATAAAGTACAGAAGATATTGATAGCATTGATAGCTGCTGATTGTTATTTTATATGTAGTAGTACTAAGGATGTTGTGTACATTGGTCCATGTACTAGAAATAAGAACCTGCACTGTTTTTACTACTAAGTTGTGCGCACTGCGCATGTACTGTTGAGATACCTTTTTTGATAATTAAATACATAGATACTAAATAAATAAAAACAAATGTGCTTATCTCTCGATTGGCCATCTTCATGTTCAGGTACATACATATAAGGCTTTTTGGTGATCTGAAATTAGTTACGTGAATTTCCTGTTTAATTCTTAACGTGAATTTTAAGAACCTTGATAAGAGCGAAAGAGAACAAAATATTGCAAAGGACGGTGTCCTATCCGTTGCCTACTGGACTGAAAGTCGCATTTTCACGCTTTGTTTAAAATAATCCATTCACACGAACGGCTGAAGGCATTCGCTGGAAACAAGTTACATTTCTTTATGGTTGAACGAGGATAGGAATTGTGAAACATTTCGGTCCCGATGGAATTTTGTTGACGGCGTACGATCACGGTTACCGCCGCTGTTATGTAAGGTATGAAATATTTCGCCGGGACAAGTATTTTTTTATGAGATGGCAGAAGGGTCTAGCGGCTTACCTGATTGTAAGCGATTGCCGTTGCCGAAAGGGGAAAGTAACACCAGGGGAGTCTCGAAGTTTTCTAGTAAATACTTTTAGATGATAAGGTCACTTAAAAATGGCATTTTATCAACTAAGATCTTCAATTACTAAGTGATGGTTCCATTAGAGGTCCAATTTAAATTGCTGGTTCAGTTATTCGATTTTTGGCTCCTAAAATGCTCAGTCAAAATCCGGAATCCAGAAGTGGTTTTCTCCAATGCCAGAGGTCACTTAAAAAAATACATTTGATACACTGAGCCATGATCCAATCTGTCTGGTTCCTCTCTATGGATTACGAAGGTCTGATGGCATTCGCTTCACTGTAATAACCAGACTTGCCAAATGCTGGATCATGGTCAAAGCGGTCCCCGCATAGAAACGGGATAAACGCTAGGAAGAAGGCACTAAGACCTTCAATTACTAAGTGATGGTTCTACTAGAGGTTCAGTTCAAATAAATGGTTCAGTAGTTAGATTTTTGGCTCGTAAAATGCTCAGTCAAAATCCGGAGTCTAGAAGATGGTGACTTCAATGCACCGGGCTTTGTAGTCACCAACTTCTGGACTCCAGATGAATGATTCTAAACCTGCGCCTGAGCTGCTCATTTTTTTTACATCGAAGATAAAAATTAGCTGATCTTACTTAGATAGCACCATTATTATTTAACCGCGTTAATGCTATAAGAACGACTAGTCTCAACAATTTGCTAGATGCAGCGTTAATCTGCATCACGGAGTTTGTTTTAAACTTAAGAAAATACTCTTCCTAAGACGTCACTAACACGATAGGAAGGAAAACATCGTGAGTAAACTTTGTTTACCCACAGTTACCACCGCGGAGAACTGAGTTTGACAAGTTTCGTCGGTGGTAGATGACTCCGTGAAAACTGCGGAGAGACTAACTCGTACCGTTTAGAAGAAACACTTTAAGATAAATTCCAAAAAGTTTCACCTTTTTTCCGTGGCGTTGACGGAATTGTCTTCAAAGAAAATGAAATATTAAATGGCATTCGTTCTTGTTTTGTGGGATAGGGGTGTTACCACACCAATCATCAATCTATCTCACACTAATCACCGATCAATGATCATTGGTCGAGGACATCGATCTATGGAAGAATGGATTAGACGACATCTATCGAGGGATTCTACCAAATAAATCGATTACCGCTGCCCATGGACATAAACAACCGCACAAAGGTCGCAGATGCGTTGCCTGTCTTTAAGACCCCATACCTTCCCCAACTGAGCCTATTTTTAATTACCTTAATTTTAGCCTAACACATTTAGAATTCATACTTTTATTGATATTCTCAAGTTCATTGCCACCGGTGACGTTACAAACAATGGCCGAAAGCCCCCGCAATCAACGTGGGAACGCGTTCTATGTTATCTGTGGCACTTGTTATAATTACGTAGTAATTACTTCATTTAATTGCTGCTTTCGTATCTGAGTGTTGCATGTGGAGTTATAATTGCTTCTTTGCATCGGTTATGTTTGACTTTGAAGGCGGTGAACCGTGACAATCAGTCTGTTTTACATGTTGTTACTCCAATGTTAAGTGTTGTTTATAATAACCTTACCTTTTTTAAACTATGGGAAAGGTCCGGGAAAGGAAGTAGTAGGCTGCAATCGAGTTATGATAATGGTGAATCAAATAGTTTAGTGGAACTTCTACTCTTTGGAAGAACCACCACCTTACAGAAGACCACAATGAAGTAGCATTTCACGACTATTGTGCTATGTTTCTGCTGGCGAGTAAGGTCGCCAGAGCCCAGTTGTGGAGGGTATGGGATTTTTAAAGGTAGGCAACGCATTTGCGACCCTTGTACGGTTTTTAATGTTCATTGGCAGCAGCGATAACTTACAATCCGAAGTACCAGTAGTAAGAACTACCGGTTATATTGATCCCACCAGAGGCATTAACATTTGAAGGACGCCAGATCATTTTATTTTGACAGGCCCGTTGTTCTGGTGGTCAGAGACCATTGCTACAAAACCAAGGGTCGCAGGTTCGAATCCCGCTAGGAGCAAAATGTTTGTTTGATGCACATCGACACTTGTACTTGAGTCATGGATGGTTATGTATGAAAATATTAAAGTATGTCTATCCGTTCCCTTGCATCCACCGTACAAGCCTCAAGCTTATTTTGGAGCAATCAGTTATTCATTTTGCCGTCGCCTACGACCGACGGTAGTTAATTTCCATCAAGTGAACCGCATCTACCTTTGCCTCATAAAAATGTATTGAAATCAAATACGAAGATAAAGAAATACTCACGAAATAACTGAAGCGGATCGATTCGACGCTGCGATGTATTATCACGTCGTGTGAATGGAATCGATGACAGTAAGAAAGCTATTAGTAACAATCAGACAATACTCATATCTGAGAACTTCATTGAATACTTGTAGTTCAGGCTCAGACGAAAAAATACTTTTGTCTTCATTGTGTATTGAACTGGAAATCAAAAATGATGAAGTGAAAGAGTATTATTTATGAATCTGTTTGCAGAACAAAGGTTTTGGGTTGAAGTAACTCTTTCGCACTATTCATCGCAGTCTAGACGATAATAATTATGCCCCACTACGAAGAAAGTGTGGGTATCCATTGCGGGTTTTCAATGAGCAATGTTTGTTCGCTTTTGGAAGGAAGTTTCCTGATCTCTAACCCACTACCACTGACAGTTGCCACCCCTTTGTACCACTTAGAATGTGTAACTCTGTATTCTACTGAGGGGAAATGGTACCTACGTGTAATTAAAAGAAGTGGAGGGAATCACTCTCCCTCTTTCGCTTAGCTTCCTCCGCAAGATGGCGTCCCTGGATACGAAATGAGAAGTTAATTACCCGGCAAGATTTTAATTGGTTGTTTGCGCCGGGCCTTACTAAGTAACAATAGAATACCTTATCGTCGGATTTGAATCGCGATAACATTCCTTCCATTGAGCCCTGAGACAGTCGAGTATCAATTAAATACCTGATCGGTTCGCGTAATTGGAGAAAATCGCACATTTTCATTGCTTCTAGATTGGATGTAATTATTTTAAAAGATTTTATCTTTAGTTTCGCACGTTAGCACAATGCTTTTATTGTTGAAAGAAAGAAAGAAAGAAAATACATTTATTGGCTACAAAACTCATCACACACACAGTTCAACTATGTACAGCAGACAGCAGAAGTTCAAAAAAATATAATAATAATAAACATCAAGAACAAAAACTAATATAAGACAAACAAAAGAGATACAACAAAACAGGTGTGTGTCTGTGTGTGCGTGTGTGTGTGTGTGTGTGTGTGTGTGTGCGTTAAGCCAATCAGGTCCGTACCTCAGCATGAGTTACTACGGCGGCCTAGTAGACCACCGCGGCAACGCTGGTATTCTGGAAAGGTGGAATGCTTAAAGATCATTGATTTTAATGGAGGCTTACAATAATGTGTCAATATTTACAGAGTATGTATTTTTTGCCAAGGTACGAAAAAAAGGAAAAATTCGACGACGTAAGAAAAGCTTGTATGGAAAAAGAACCATGACAGAAGGCCCACAAAACTTGATGGCGGTAAGTCAAACCATACATCTTTCTCAATTAATTTCATTAATTTCTTGATTGTCTACCAATTAAATTATATTTTGAAAAGTATGTATGTATGTATGTTATACAATAAAAACAAAACAGCATCTTAAAACGAATGTCTGTAGTGCAAACCCAAGAACCACAGGCACCTCGCCAGTTTATAAATCACAAGTCAGAAATATTACTTCATATTTTCGCAAACAATGTTATCTTAACCATCTTTTCTCAGCAAACAAAGAAGAGAGTGTTTTAAACTGTAGCAGTAAATGTTTGAAGTTTATAACTCTTTTGATGGTGCAAATAATGAAATTGTAATGAGTTCATTTACTTCCCCATATTTTAACGTTAGCGTCACAGTTTTGGCAAACAGATTCTGGATATTAAAATCGTGTAAAATAATGAGTTCAGTTTCTTTATTTTTCAAAAAAATTAACAAAACAGAACGTGTTCCCATTATATAACAATCTTAAAATTTATCATTTTGAAGGGCAAGAACTGTACTTCGGTCGGAATGAAATTGTATGTTGTCGTTTTAACCGTTTAAGCGTTTTCCTACAGATATCTGCTTTGTTAAATATTCACGTACTATTTGTAACGTAAAGCTCTTAACTTTCCGATCACATTTTTGTTACAAAACATTATTTTTATCGAAAGTCCAAATCAATATACTAATTTCCAATATGAGTGGAAACTCATTATAAAACTGTTACTACTTATTCATCCCTCATAGTCCAGGAATTTTAGATTTTATCTGCGGAATATTTCCTAGTGAGCTGAATTTTTGTATACACCTTCATTATGATATTGTAATGATGATGTGAAAAATCGACATTGATATCGTGCCGGCTAAAAAAGTTATAGGGGTCCAAACGTCACAAAAATCAGTTTTTCGCAAATATCTCTCGATCTTTTGCTCAGAGGTCAATAATGGTTTCATGAAAGTTGTTTGTCGTAAAATTGTCTACAAAAAAGGTCTCTTGCATTTTTCTGTACAATTAACCGTTTTTGAAATAGAGACTTAAATGCACTCAAATATGGTATTGTATACCGTACGGCGCATACCAAGGCATAAACCCTATTGTTTGTTTTTTCCCTTTTTTGTTTGTGTGTTTTTTGTTAGTATGATGTTCTACATATAGAAATATAAAGGACTTGAAATACTAGTACAGTCAGGAAAATAGGAATATCAACTATAAAAAACTAAGTGGCAATTTTTTTGTCACTTTATAACTCAAGAATGGGCTCACCGATCCAAACCAAATTTTCAGGGTTTGTACAGACTATTTAGTAGATGTTTTATGTGAAGTTTGAACAAAATCGGTCGCTTCACTTTATACGTAGCGAAGCACGTACCGGGCCGCTAGTAATGATATAGATATGCTATGTCCAGTGACGTTTGGACCCCTATAACTTTTTTAGCCGGCACGATATCAATGTCGATTTTTCACATCATCATTACAATATCATAATGAAGGTGTATTACAAAAATTCAGCTCACTAGGAATTATTCCGCAGATCGTGGTTCAAAATTGCTAAAATTACTGGACTATCAAGTATATTTGAAATACGAAAGCTGAATAAAACACATAAGAAAAATATGAGGATATTTATGACAGTTTTCCATTTGAAATCGACTTTTCCAATTCGATGAAACAAACAAAGCGTTGGAGAAAATCTTCACGCTATTTTATTTTTTATCATCTTAAACCATGTTACGTTGAGAGGAAAATACTGTGAGCTCTCATCTCACGTAGGTATTCGAGCGGTCAGTGACCCGCATCGATTGCTTGGATGACACGGGCTCTCGACCTCCCAGGGTTACCGACATCATCATTTAATGGGTCCAATCCATTTTTTTATCACGTTGTAAAACACTAGCCGCCCGCCAAACTAGCCGCGTCGACTTCAGTTTCCGCACACCTAGGCTCGTATGAATAAATCGCACTCAACTCTGAGATCGAACTTGAGCGTGAACTTGAGGTGCTGTTTTAATTATTTTTTTGAGAATGACATATATAGTTCGCACTTAACATCGATCTTAGACTTTAGTGCGATTATAAATACGAGCCCTAGTGTTATACTACAGCTTAAAGCATTTCTCGACAAATGGACTATCAAACACAATTTTTTTTCAATTCGAACCAATATTTCCTGCGATTAGCGCGTTCAAACAAACAAACTCTTCAGCAATTATATCAAGAATAGATATACGCGACACATGTATACGGAAGGGGCATACTTACATGCGAGTGTGCGGTATGTTACTAAAGTCCCACTTCTCTTTAAACTTCTACCGCGCTTTCCTTCGTACCAAAGTTATGGGGACCGATGCTCGCCTTTCCAATCCTAAGTGAATTACACAAGTTTGTAAAGACGGTTTGCAACAATTTGTCAACAGGACATGTAACTCGATCAACGGGTTAGTTGTCACTGTGAAACAATGTTACTTCACCTTAAAAAGATTGAAAAAGGTTCTTTCCCTAGTGCAACAATGTAAAAGCTTGGTTAATGTGTATCTTATTACATATTATGTAAATATCTTTGTCCATCAAAATATAGTACATAAATACTTTTACCTACACACACATCAAGCAGGCTTGGGTAAACCTTTTTAGGAGGTAGTTGATAATTTTTGATACAAATGACAGAAATTATGGCGTTGTGTACCTATCAATTATGCTGTTTTAGAAATGCATATGTCAAAACCAAAGATTTTGGAAGTACTAGATGGAGAGTATGATTTGACAGATTTTTTGTCCTTTTTCTCCTTATTAGGAATCATGTGTGATAGAGCAAGATACCAGACACCCGACAAAAATCGTCTAAACGTCATGGAACTAGGGATTCCAGTACATGCGTACCGATTTTCATCGATATCGACTCTCCGTTTATATGTGTAGTTTATGATCTACTGCACGTAAAATTTTGATACAGAATATTTTTTTGATAATAGAGGTGGTATTATAAAATAACTTGAATGACGACATCATTTATAAAAGGGGCTATTTCAATAATGTATATGGGTAAAGCTGGTCTGGCTATTATGGCGGTAATTTTTTGAAGGGAATCGAATCCAGTGTTATTCGTACTTCGAGCGCAATATTGTAAGTAGTAAAAAGTGCCGTAACTATTGTAAGAATATTGAATGACAACCTCGAACAGTTACTTTATAACATTGCATTACACTCAGATAAACGGATAATACTTTCCTTTCCTCTTTCTCGCGATATGAATCCACGCACAATGCATTGCATTGTTATTAGATATGTATCTGTTCTGTCTGTAAAGAACTTGCACTCAATCTATGAATTAATAATTTTAATCGACTTCTGTTGAGAGAAACAAACTTTGTAGAGAGATACAGGCGAAGAGATGTGTTGAGTAAATAAATAAATAAATAAATAAATTCATTGGACTAACACACCAATTGCCTAGCCCCAAACTAAGCTCGAAGCTTGTACTATGGATGCTAGGGCACGGATAGACATACTTAAATACATTTATAAACATCCATGACTCGAGTACAAATGCCGATGTTCATCACACAAACATTTGCCCCTACCGGGATTCGACCAACAGGCCTGTCACGTACGGGTCGACTTAAAGGTAGGTTAGGTAATATAAATTTAAATTACCTTTGTTAAACTGAATCGGGTAATATTGTATCTTTTCTTTACACTTTTTCGCTTAATGATGAACATTTTCAATGATTATTATTTATGTTGAGTATTTTCATATTAGTAAATAAAAAAATCTCTTAGTAGAAAAACGTCTTGTTGGCTCGAGGACTTTATCGATAGGCACGGCACTATAGGTGTAAAAATAGGTGAATTTTTGAAGTTTTGGTGGCTTCACTCAAACCTGACATATGGATTATCTATTGATTTTTCCAAAATCTTTGGTCAAAACACTCGACTGGATTGTTCACCAAAAACTAAAACGTCAACAAAATTACAATTTAAAGCCAACTAGAGAATGACATTAAGTCCGCCTTTTGTAAAAATATGATGTCGTGGAATAAAATTCAAATCAAACAAAGCTAATTTTAATTTGAATGAGCATGCAAGTCGAAAGTTGCAACCCTTAACTCACCTACACGAACCAGGTATTTAGCTTCTGTTACTGATAACCCTAACTGTAAGAGCGCTCCCGAGCGTTTGAAATTGCCATCGAAATGTCCAGTTTATTTATTTATTACGACGAGTGCTCATACATACAAATTGTTACTGATTCCGCGATTTTGAAACAGCTGTTTTATTATAGGAGTGAATATCCTTTCGACTTATCTAACATAGAAACGAAGTTTTATATTGAGAGGTAAGCTGGAAAATGAGGTCGCGAACGGGTGCGAACATTAGTTAAGAGATAATTAATATTTCTATTTATATTGCTTTGGATGTTGGGTGTTTTAAGTATAATAATGTTTTGAGTAAAAACGTTTTAAAAGCAAGTTTGTTCAATTCATTGCACGAGCATTGATAACAAGTTTTTTTTTTTATAAAACTATAAAAAAATATAAAAAAGGCGGACTTAACGCTGAAAGCGTTCTCTGCCAGTCAATCTTTAGAAAAAAAACGAAATGTTGAATTATCAAGGAAATCAATAGGAAAGCAAGTTATCTTTAGTTTGTAGAGTGTTATAAATGAGCCAAATGTTACATGGCTCTGTTATAATTCGTCTTAATGTGTAATAATTTTCAAAACATGTCTCTAACTTCTGCCACAACGCCTCTTACCATTGGGTGTGCGATGTAAAGCGGTGTGCACACGCGAACCAATGGAGCGAGAGGCTTTTTGCGCATGATTACTGTTCTGGTTTTAGGAGCTCGGTGGCGCAGTGGGTAGCGCGCTCGGCCTGCGATTGCTAAGGTAAGCTAAGTAACTTTAGCAGAGGCCAGGCATCGGATGGGTGACCGGAAAATTTCATCTAGAGCTCCTCCGTGTTTCGAAATTAGACCGGTATGCCAAGATAGCACGGGCAAATTTATATTTTTTGCTGTACTGGCGTCTGACCCGCCACCACTGTGTCAAAACAAAATATAAACGGGAGAAATGTCCATTTCATTAAGGGACTGGTAAACACTACAATGAATTGCGGGCGTAATCGCGCCAAACTTCAATCGCGTATTTTCGGCATAGTGTGTTTCCTCACTCAAATGGACATTTTTCCTGTTTATAATTAGTCTTTTCCTTGTCTACGAAACATTTCCTTCACCTCACGATATTTGTGATTGATTAGACACGCCGACTGTTTACGTCTACGGAATAACGAGACCGACAGCATTGTATTACGCCTCGCATTAAATCACTCATCGGATGGTGTGCGCAACCGAATTGATGGATTACTTCATACGTTACCTGGAAACTGTCGATTTCGGTGCAAATATTCACGGTACAGTCAAGCGTAAATGCTTTTGGACTTTCCTCTCAATTCTTTTAAGGGTTACGGAGAGCGAGTTATCAGTAGCAAATAAGTTTTAGTAACTCCCCCCGACCCAGGACTGTGTAGTGGTCAAGAAGCTGACTATTAGACCAAGATCGCGGGATGTTTCCCCGCACAGGACATACTCATACACTTGTGTGCATGAACACGACTGTTTTTCCTGGTCTGGGTGTAATCAGTAGTTTTTTAGTTTTTTTAGTAATTTTATAATACCTTTCGTGGTTAATTCTGATATCTTTGCCACAAACGCTATAGCTACCTACTTACCTCGAAGTCAGATGTATGTGATGTTGAGAAATATTTATTACTAGCTGCCGCTCGCGACTTCGCCCCCGTGTATTTCGATTTCCGCACCCATGATGTGTTATAGCAGATTGAAATACTCCGTATGTCCTTAGACTTTCATTCTCTCCATTCCAGTGAGGGCATAGGAAATTCACCTATTCACAAATAACTCCTTTAGTAATGACAAAATCTTAAAAAAACATCTTCGTTGTGTTAAATAGGAAACTATATCGTATTGTAGCTGACTGTCTGTTCTCTGCAATGTTGCGTACAACGAAATGTTATGAACACAAAGCGTGAATGGATTCCTAACACCACGCATTGGGCGGGTAAAAATAAACAAATAAACCCTGATTTAGATTATGAATAATTTCAACACGTTTCAGAAGATGTAGGTCGTTACGGAAACTAATTGGATTCAAGTGTTGATTTCATTTGTAATAGGATTGTGACATGCAAAAAAACATTAATTTGATTTGATTTGATTACTATAATTTAGTACCTAAAGAAACGTACAGAGTCAAAATGATCAAACGCTACCGAAAACCAAGCTAACAATTTCTTTTTAGGTTGCAATATAAAAGTCAGTTACGAGTATACAAATCCTCGAAGCTTCTTAGTCCAATAAACCTATTAAAAAGTCCAATAACAACTCGACAAAGTTATATAAGCAATAAAATCAGTTGTTCGGAAAGTCTGCTATAGTTTTATTGCCTCGAGAACTTTCCTGCAATGAGCAACGGTTGGGCATATGACATTTCTTTATGCAACAGTTTAGTTCATTTGACATAGGCAAACTGACTATCTGAGGCGCTGCCACTATACTTCAAAGACCGAATTGGTATTAAGAAGTTGACTGTTACACAAAAATTATGTTAGATTCCTGCATATGCATTCCTGTATATCGTAAGAGAGGAAGAGCATAGTGGAATTTCCACTCGAATGAGCCGCTCGTCTGGGGAAGTACCTCCACCTTACAGAAGACCGCAGTGAAGTACCACTTCGTAACTGTTGTGCTTGTTTCTGCTGGTGAGTGAGGTGCCAGAGCTCAGTTGGGGAGTGTATGGGGTAAAGGCCGGCAACACCTCAACGATACCTCTGGTGTCGCGGTTGTCCATGGGCGGCGGCGGTATTTGCTTACCATCAGGCGACCCGCAAGTTCGTTTGCCGCCTCTGCCATAAAAAAAAATACAGATTATGAGTGCATGAAGTATGACGCCCAAACTATTTAATCCGGCTTAACCTTTATTATAAGGGGGTTGAAAAGTACGTTAGTGAAGATCACCAAATTGCTTTTACCGGTAGGCTTCAAGGATAATCGATTTATCTGACACGAGACACGTGCCACAAGTTCGAAGGTTATGACGAAGTTTAATGCTCTGTCTGAGCCTCGGGGAATATTACGATATGTCTCATTGTGCGATCTGTGATTTGCCTAATAACTCGTATATTAACTAGTGCGGTTTCCACATGAGGTAATGTATATGTTACCGGTAATCTGTACAATCCGGCATTACACACAATACCTAGGCAATGAATAGAATCCCAAAAACGTATAGGTGATGTATGAAATATTATGTATTTTATACTTTGTCTAGGTATTCTATACAATACCAAATACGCGGCCGGTAATGTACGCAATACGAGGGCAAGGAATGAGTGGAACGTGGATAGAAATGTTGGGTATCATTCGAGAAGTAACGAAACGATTGAACTTTAGTCAACCTTTAGTAAGATATAGTTTGTTTACATTAAATCGATTTGTATTTCATAAAAATGATTTAAAAAATCAAACATTTTAAAGGGTTTACAAAACAAAATAACCCTAACCTACTTTTTTTTATCAATCAAGTTAGTCTTCCGTCCCAAGGTTTGTAGGTTAATTAGGTTTTATTCTGCAAAACATTTGAAAATAAAGACCACGATCTATTCATTTACACATTGCCTGTGCCACAACTGGTACTCTAAACAATCCCTAGGCATTGCATAGATTACCTTGGTAAAGTATGCAATGGAAAATATAATTCATAGTATTTCATACATTGCCAAAACGCCTCAGGTATTCAATACATTACCTAGGTATTGTATAGAATACCTTGATTATATGCTTTGCCGGTAACATATATATTTAATTAAAGCTATGACTGAATAGAGTGATGATGATGATGAATAGACCATAATGTTACAACACTCCAAACTAGATTAATCGAATAAATGCAATCATGTAAAAAGACTAACAACCCTTTGAGCGGAATAATAGTTTTCTATTATTTTCTATTTTTTATATAAAAACCGCTGCTTATTTGGATCTGTTTGTTACCAATGCGGCATAAGTAACGAACAGCTTTCATTCTTAGATCACAAGTTTCTAAAATCTATACTAATATAAGACAGCTGAAGAGTTTGTTTGTTTGAACGCGCTAATCTCAGGAACTACTAATTTGAATTGAACATCTTTCTGTGTCGGATAGTCCATTTGACTAGGAAGGCTTTTTGCTATAGCATGTAGGTAGTACCTATAACACGCGCAAAATCCACGCGGACGGAGTCGCGGAGTTTAATTAAAAGCTCTGGCTGAAATGAGCATTTTGTATAACTCCAGCGTAGGTTAATCAAATCGATCGTGGCTGGCTAAGAGGCAGAACGATTTGTGAAAGATGGATCTATATTAAGATACGAGAAAGAATGATTTATTTGTGCTGTATCAGTTCGCAAACATGCGAAAAGACACCCATTTGATAAAAATAATTAAAGTTCTCTAGTCTTTTCTATTTTTCTTAACCGACTTGAAAAAAAGCAGGAGGTTCCAATTGGTCTGTATTTTTGAAATAAAATAAAATAAAATAAAATCAATTATAAAGCTCAATGATTTTCCCATAGGTGTTTAATGAGATTCTTTTTCTTATTCGTGCCTCTCTGGGTAAATAAAATGCGTCTTCTCCTCGGTGACACGAGTTTAGCGCACTAGGCGGCTGGCAGCATGTTAAGTGGTGACAAATTACACGTATCTTGTGAGTGAGAATAGGGACTCTGGTTCCCTCAGTGTGTATATTAGTTTTCAAATTTTGTTGGAAAAAGTTATGCCAAGAGTATTGTTAAAAGAAGAAAATGTAAAATAAGCAATCTCCATAAAAGACATGACAAAAAGTTACCTTTGACATTAATCAAAAACAAAACCCAACACTGCTCCTTGTTTGATACTTTTTACCGCTGTCGGACTTAAAAAGCATCATTAATTACGGTATACATACATACTTATAGTAGGCCAGTTGAACCGCTTTGATGTTGATGAAATGATGAGCGAAGGGTTCAGACCAGCTGAATCCGTCGCCAAAGTTTTGATTATAAAGGCTTGTTATTAGATTAAGAACATCTCAAAAACAAGCGGCACACTTTGTCCGACATCTTGGAGTACCCGCGAACATCTGACACCCAAGGCGCGTTTCCATTGAACTTACTGGAAAAGAGAAATTAGTATACTACATATAAAGGGGCCCTTTAAACCTACACGCTGGGTCGAAAGTCCCAGGCGCCGACTGGCGTTCCTCTCTGTTCCACGCGATGGACCCGGCACCCGCACGGAGAGTCCATGGATAGCTAAGAAGTTCGTCTCTCTCTCCAAAATTCAGGACTTGTAAGATTTGAACGACAGTGACGTAGGACCTATGTAAATGAACCGACTTACAGTTACATAAGATAAATAATCCAAGAATAAGAATAACAATCAGAATAAAAATATATTTTTTTGTTCAAAAAACGGGTTTCTATTACATATTTTAGCTTGTAAAGTATGGTGTTAATTAAAACAATTACAATTAATTGTACTCTGCGATACAGCGCTCCGCGCTATCCTTCTTGCAATCAGCAGCAGACAACATTCAATTCATTATCTTTTGGGGATCCCAATGTGCAAGCTTAGTGCCTCTGTTGTTGCCATCGTCCTGCCGTAGGCTGGATAACTCTCATCCTACTATAGAAAAAATTAATGCCTAAAATAAAATAGCCCTCAAGTTGACCTCGCTAATATACCATTACGTCGTGTCGTCCTGGCAAATGGCTACACGCCCCAAGTTTGGAACTCGTGTAAAACTGAATTAAGGCAATCGTGGTTAGCGAGAGCCGTCGCCGATTAAAATGGTTACGTGTCATCTAACGCCTGCCAGATGGTGCCGATACCATGTATTTATGATCATTGTCATCATCATCAGGTCGTTGCAGTCCACTTCTGGACGTAGGCCTTCCCCAGATTGGAAATATGTACTTTTTTTTTCTCTTTATTTGGTTTTGGGGCTTTTGTCCATATGGATATGTCAGCCCGGAGTTATGTACTTAGTCATCAAGTTTGCTTGATCGTTCACGATAATTTCGGGCTATTTCGAGTTAATTGATTGCGCTGGTGTTTAGTTTACGGTTACGGCTTATAATTAATCTTATGTAGTCAATATAATAGTAACATTGACTAAATTAATGTACAATTATTCTCCTACAGTAGAACGATTAAGCAAATCAGCATAAAACGGTGATATGAATTATAACAACAAAACTAATAACGTAATTTTAGCGAAAGATTTCTTGATCTTGTACAACGTTAGAATTTAAGTACTTAGTATGTTACTTCATATTTGAAATACGATCTAATGCACAAACTAGAGTAATCTTAGAGTCCTAGTTTTGGGAACACAAACATAAGTTGGTTGGAAACTGCTCTTGAAAGCTGGAAATTTATGCTCACTCATTCAGGTATAGCTAGTAAATTTGCTTTTATCGTTATACTCTAACGTTTATTTGAATTATTATAATTTGCCTGAGTTGAATCCGCCCCAATTTTTTAGCTTCATAACCCAACGGCGTGCTTTAATAAATTACAACATTCTGCAAATACCTAAAATGAGCGTTACACAACTAGGCACTTGTGATAAATTTAACGTGCACGTAAATATCCCTGTTAACAGCTTCTCGTAAACATAAACCAACCGCCGTAACGTGTCAGCCAGGTTTATGCGAATTAAAATGAATTGCGATCAAAGTTGACTCATAGGATACCTAGGAATAATCCTGAGTTCTTGTTTATCTTCTGTCATGCATAGTGTTGTATGTACTATAGCTTTAACCCTTCCTCGACAAATGGACTATCCAACGCACAAATAATTTTTCAATTCGACCAGTATTTCCTGAGTTTATCACGTTGAAATAAACAAACTCTTCAGCTTTATTAGATTAGTATAGATTACTTTCTCTCTGGTTTGTGACTGTCTTTAAGGATCAATATTTGATCTAGTGTCCTCCTGTACACGTCCATCCATATAAGTCTATCTTTTCACTCTGGACAGGGAAAACGCGTCTAATGAGAATGCCACCGCTTTTATTATATATTGGACTTTAACGTTCGTTTTGATAAAATGTATCGCAATTCCAATAATAGTGCACCTCATATTTCAAACAATGTATTTCGAATAGTAAAGTTATACAGAAAATCTATTACTAGAAACTAGAAACAATAAACATAGTACGAGAGTCCAGTCGCGCAGACCGATGGCTAGCAATTTGTTCGAGTCCAAATGTTACGATTATTTGTGGGAGTTACATTCGAGCTGTTTGAGGGTGGTAAACAAACCATCGGATTAAGGTGCTCGTTTTGTGAATATTGGAAGCATATAGTCGTTTAGATATTATTGCGAATCGAACCGCTTTGAAAAGATTTGAAATGAATATATCTGATGAATCCTACTGCATATACAGTTTTTTTTTATTTAAACCTGTAGTTCTTGATATTAGCAAGTCCAAACAAACAAACTCTTCAGCTTTATTAAATTAGTACAGCTAAGAATACATAAAGAAAACTAGATAAAAACATTAAAAATAATACGTTTTGCTCTTCAAACTGATTTTATTAGTCATTAGATGAATTCCAAGTTATTTAATAACCAGGCAGGATATCAAACCCAAACTTTCATATTTCGTGCTTTTCCAATTTTGCCTTCTCTTTTTCACACACTTTCACGTACTGTGCAGGTTTCCTCATGATGATGATTTCCTTCACCACCGTACAGCTGGTATGAAATAACGGATAAAAAGGTGTTCAAAATAAAGATGAAACCATTTTCCAAAGACACTAAACGATACAATCTCAAGCCCAGCCATAATGTCTACAAAAAATCGCCTTCGCAACAACTCATTTATCATTTTCCACGAAAAATGTGAAGCTTCAGTTTTTGCTCATTTTCCAATTACGGACGATAGCGATTTTTACCTGAGAGTATTTATGATCGCCCTAGACCCGACAGTTAGAAGTTATCTTGAGAAGGGAACATTGGAGTTGCTTTATTAGGCAGTAATTAATCCTTGGTCAATATAGCTACCTCATTGAGAACAAAAAGGTTTTACTTTCAGAAAATGTGAAGCTTCAGATTTTGCAATAACGTTAATTGCTAAAAATAAATTGTTGCGACTAAGACACAATTTGGTATTAAAACAAGTAACATGAGGGATGATTTTTAAAAAATTATTACCAATGGTCTGATCATAAAGTTCAATTTGTCGATTCAAAGTTGAATAGTATAGTGGAAAATTGTAATATCCAAGCATCGTTTCACCTCGTATCGTGCTGCGATATGTCGACGTTTTCCGACGTTTTCCGGTGCCAGAGTGTCGAAGCGACCCAGTGGGTGACTAATCAAATTTGTCAACGCCCCGCCCTTAGTGAAGCACCCTTTGACACGTTGAAACTTGTTATAGTTGATATTATATCGGTTCATAAGCGAGTTAGTGCGAAGTGCATATTTTCTAACATTCACCTGTTATACCCTTAATAAAACTTGTTAGGTATTTTTTAGAGAATGTTAAGTTAGGATAGTAACAAAATGTTGTTATTTTTAAAGCCCCCACATCACTTTATAAAAGAGTCAACCCGCGATTCCGTGTGGATTTCGTTTTTTGCACACAAAGTGTCATACCTACTGTAGCGTAAAGCCTTTCTCGCCAAATGTGCGCTATCTAACACTTTTTTCAATTCGGACCAATAGTTTTTGAGATAAGTGCGTTCAAACAATCTCTTCAGCTTTATTACATTAGTATAAATACACATGTATAACCAAAACTTACTAACGCGAATACAAAGTAGGTTTATTGCATGTAAAAATCGAAAATTTATTTATTTTTCTCGTTAAATATCAGTCCTGCTCATATCCGACCTAAACAAATAATCGGCTTTACAAATCAACATGCGTTCGAAACCACAAAGCTATCACAACACATCCAAACAATTGATCCACAGTTCGTCCATGAATTGAAATTAAGCGTTACTCAAGTCAAGATAATTCTCGAGTGCGGCTCAGCGGTCGGTCCCACAATTTAATAGTATAACAGGGCATGAATAAAATATGTCGTTCAACGTCCATTTCCCATCCCTACGTTACGAAATCTCATATTTTCCAGCTGTTTTATATTCCCCGTAATGGACTGTAAGGTCTTTCGCTGGTTCTTTGCTTTTGTTTCTGAGCACTTACTGATGTGGGGGTATTAAGAATGGTGTATGATCGGGACGGGGAGTCGCTTTTACTTTATGTATAGGTAAAATTTTAACACTTCCGTGGTGTAGTGGAGCGAGCGCTGTGCTCAAAACCTCGGAGGTCGTTGGTTCAAGTTCAGCGGGGAAACCAATAAAACGTTATCGCTGGCACTATATATATTTAAGGCAAAAATCATCAGTACCTGTAGGTTATCACTTCATCACTCAACTATCACCGGAAGTATAACTCTCAGATTTATATCACTTCCCCATACGTATCTACGAAAAAAAAACCAAGGCAAAACTTCCTATCAGCACACTTCATCAACTGAATTCAACCGATCCGCTTGTCCCGGCTTAAGCATTGTTTAATATTCATCATATTTGCCCGCTTTCCCTGTCTCGTTATAAAAACAAATTACTTCAACCTGCGGGGAACTGCCGTCTGCAAGGCCGCTGCCCGGGCGACTCTAGCCCAGGGTCGGCTTGGAAGAAAGTTATCGATTTATGAAGGCAGTTGTCAGTTGTTGCGCAACTGTTGATCAGCACCGTTGTTGATCAACATTAAAGTTGCGGGCTTAATGTACACCGCCTTTATTTATAAATCAAAAACGTCGTTGTTCAAAGTCAAAGTTGCAGGCAACGTCTTTTTTTTGCATGTTTCATTCTATTTAGTAATGTAGTTTGCTGGTCAACAAAGTAACTCTGTAACGTATTTATGCAATCGTGCTTAAAATAAACGTAAAGGCGCAGCTTTTCGGAAGGAGTTGTCGTAATACAAATTAACCGTTTGAAACTCCAGATGTATCATACGCGACCTTCTTTAAAAACTTATAAAAATAAATAAATAAACATTTCACAACAGCACATACATTGATCTGATTCCGATGTAAGTAGCTAAAGCAGTTGTGGTACAGATATCAGAATTAACAATGGAATTAAAAATATACTAAAATAAATACATAAGACCAGGACAAACAGACATGTTCATTGTTCATGCACACAAATGTTTGCCCTGTGCGGGGATCGGACCCGCAACCTCTTGGTCTAATAGTCAACTTTTGACCACTACACCAAGCGGGCCGTCATATCTGACAAAAGTTCCTCAACAGAAACAGTACAACTAAGAGCAAGTAGGAACTCACATCTACTTATATGTATATTGGGTCCACTGAGTACGTCCTATATAAGCGTTGTCCCACCTAATAGGATTATGGGGACATAGGGGTCTTCATTTGGGGGACGGGGTCTGAATGTCAAAAAGTTTTTTGAGGTCGCACCAAGGGATGAGGGTCGCAAGCTTGGAAGGCGCTTGGAAATCGTAATAAACGTCATAGTTATGAACAGTCGTACGTCTTGCCGTCGTTGACTTTGTATGTTCATTTGTGTCACTGAAGTTTGTCAGTTATACATAGTTAGGCTAGAGGAATGAATGGGAATTTGAGTGTTCTTCAAATATTACACTTCCTTATAGTTACATAGTCACCCTTTACGTACTCTTTATCATTATTGTAAGATCTAATTACTTAACAGCAAAATAAATAAATTTTCCAATCTAAAATGGGACGTGCAACGTCACGTGGCATATGCTGAGCACTGGCCTTTTGAGTGTATAAATTAATCTAATTTTGTTTGTCATAATTTTTAATTTATGATTGTGATGAATCTAATGTACATTTTTACACTCAATAAACGATTTCTTTCTTTCTTTCTTAAAATATATGTATTTTAGTCAAACACACCACAGCGGCTTTTAATATTGAGTTTTTTGGTTTCATAACCATCGTAATTGGAATATTGTATCCCAACCGCATTTTGAAAATTTGAAAACAATTTACATAATATTGAAATTTTAAAATATTATTATAAAAATATTCCGTATCGCAAAAGTGATCATTAGACATAATGAATGACATGGATTTCCCATCGCGGCCTACGCGTCGGCAAAATGGATTAGCGACCACCGCCGGAAGTGGTCCACTTTGAGCACCGAATTTTGGAGCACCCGCAAATTGAGCACCCGGCTTGTTTGACTAGCCAACTATAATCAAATAAATAAATAACACACCTATTGCCTAGCCCTAAACTAAGCTTGAACCTTGTATAATGGAAGCTAGGGAATGGATAGACATTTTTCAGTACTATGATAAACATTCGAAAATAAATGTCGATGTTCATCACACAAACATTTGCTCGTAACGGGATTCAAACCCGCGACTCTTGGTTTTGTAGCCAGGGTCACTGACCACTTGATATTTTTAGCAGGCTCATTGGATATTTTGAATGGATGCTCAATGTGATGTCTCAAGTTTCGTAGGTTCAAAAATAAGGTGGTCAAAGTTGAATACCTACACTGCCGACCCGTGGTATATCCGTGGCATATCAAAACTTTTATAGCTTCCTTTTTATAAATTGTCAAGCGTTACGTCATCAGGAAGATGGAATATCCACCGCTGCTTCTGATGTCACTTCGGGAAAATGACCCTAGTTTTTTCACGAGAAAAGTTCGTCAAAGCCCAGAAAAAATATCAAACTTTGTCTTTGATCGTTCGGGCCATTTTTTTTTACAATCTAACGATGTTACCTTTTTATAACTTTCGCGGATTTTTATCACTGATTTTACTTATTTTTGAAGCACATCACAGTAATTTTTATTTATTTTTCGTCGGTTTAGTGTATTTCTTTAAGGGTATTGGTAATACCACTTTTGATTATCAGAATCACCAATCCGTAACTTAGCTTGTTATCACGGAGTCAGATCTATCTGTGACGCTGTGAGATTTATTTATAGTACATATTTTATAGAATGACGACATTGCTAGCAAAGATGGTATACCTCATGACGACACACCGGGTAAATGTCACCTATTTTTAGATTCCTTAAAAGGACGCTTGAAATCATAATCTGTACCTGTCCGAAACGTGACGTTGAATATTTTTCTTATTTCACCCTTATTATATTTAATTTCTAAGAGGCTTTAGAATTTATTATTTAAGCGTGTCTCCTTAATAAAAGATGGTAGTGAATGAAATGAATGCCAGTTTAAAACGTTACATAACGCCTTCAGTTCACGTAATTTAAATAAGTTATGAGCTAATTTAAGTGAAATAAGTAAGATGATAAAATACTACAAGTAGATGAAAGTTCCCAAGTTATTGCGAAATACAAATTAACTTTATTTCTATCCAAGCCTGACGTTAGAAAGATTCTGGCTTGCGAGTCACAAGTTAAATTAATTTAGCTGTTAGCGACTGAAAGACTTGAAAATTAGCCTATAATGTGAGAAGACATTCATATTAGAGAGACAAGAGGCATGACTAAAGCCGTAAAAAGAAAATTGAACGGTGTGTGTCCTGATTTTTATACCACTGTTAATTCAGATATCTGTAACACAAGTGCTTATGCTGCTTAACACGGAGTTAGATATGTGATGTGTTTTATTTTATTTTTATTTATTTGGGAAACATACAATTTGTTCTTAACACTTACACATAGACATTATATAACTAGCACACAAATCAGTGAAGTTTCCATAGTTAAAAAGAACACATTGAACTGAACGGCGCAACAATTAAACGAATGAAAATTTTGAAAAAACAAAAACTAAGAACAAAGTGTTCGTAGGGGTAATGCGAATATATGTATTACCAGACTACTTTTTTCGGTAAAACGCAGAATTGTCTACATCGCAAGCAAACCGGCAGACCTTCAGTCAAATCTACAATCCCCTCGGCCAACTTAAGCCCCTTTTAGCCAGAAGAGCCACAAAATAATGACTGAAGGGACCATTCCCACAATTTTGTCTCAACTCCAACGTTACCACCTAAGCTTATCTCGAACGAGGTTAAAATTCTTAATCCGGGAAAAAATTAACCCAAAAGACGCGACCGGCATAATCACAATACTTTCCCCTGGAATCTCGTTAGTGGAATCCCCCGGGATTATTCGTTGGACAAAATACACGACCGCGGGGACAGCAATCTACCTAAAACTTATGGAAGTCATCGGCATTAGTTATGGAAATTGAACGAATTTAGCCGCCCAGTAATGGCCCGTCCGTTGGGTGGCATTTCATAGCCGACTGCGGTTTAGTTGAAATATGGATTATTGTGATAGTTTGATATGTGATCCCGAATTGATCATGGGTTATCACTAAGTGGTTATACTTCTCTCTCTATGTTAAAGGCTACGAGAAGTACGATTCCTTTATAATATTTGGATTCCTTTATATTCTATCCAGGAATGACATTTTTTTTATTCTTATCTTATGTATGAAAATATGTTTAGTTTGACGACCCGTTTGGTTTAATGGTCAAGAAGTTTACTTCTAGAGACCAAGAGGTCGCGTGTTCGATCCCCGAACAGGACAAACATTTATTTTTGTGTGCATTAAGTTAGTTTAGAGATAGGCAATTGGTGTGTTAATCCAAACCACGTATCCATATTGTGTACTAATATTTTCGCGTTATCAATGCAGCATTACTGCGCTATTTGAAGCTCTAAAATCATTACTTATTGTATGTGACAGTAGGTATAAAGCAATTATTAAACTTTTACCACTCGCCATTTTTAGGGTTTCGCCTGGCGGTGACTGTGCTAAAATTTTCGGGTAGGGCTCTGAACATTACGCAGGAGTTTTAAATAGCTTTAAGCTAGAAGTGTCAAATCAAATATTCTTTATTCATGTTGGTACTTACGAATAGTTAATGGTCAGTCAGTTGCCTATTCAATTCCTGTTATTAGACTATGCTTGAGTATAAAATGGAATAAATAATGCTACTAGCCCCACAGGCAATTCAATGAGCTTTGGTTTAATTAATTCGACCGGATGCGTGAAAATAAACAAATACGTCTGTACATAATACACGTATCAGTGAACGTAACAACAATGTCAATATTAAACTCATCAATTTCCGGACGAAAAGTAATCAGAATTCAATGCAAAGTATTAAAATGAAATTCTGCTGTTGGTACTGATATTCATAACTCATTTGCTTAAGCTACCTTCCACACAGATCAGTGTATGTGAAGCGAGATTTACGTTTAATGTTTATCATGTTAACATGTTATTATTCATCGTCAGTTGATCCACTGCTGGACATAGGCCTTTTTAGGGTTCCGTAGCCAAAATGGCAAAAAAACGGAACCCTTATAGATTCGTCATGTCTGTCTGTCTGTCTGTCTGTCTGTCCGCCAGTCTGTCACAGCCACTTTTTTCCGAAACTATAAGTACTATAGGTACTATTGAAACTTGGTGGGTAGATGTATTCTGTGAACCGCAACAAGGTTTTCACACGAAAATAGAAAAAAAATTAAAAAAATGGGGGGTCCCCGTAGTTAGAACTGAAACTGAAAATTATTTTTTCATCCAACATATACGTGTTGGGTATCTATGGATAGGTCTTTAAAAATTATATTGAGGTTTCTAAGCTCATTTTTTTCTTAAGTGAATACTTTGCGTGACAGACTCTTCCAAAGTGGAAAAAAGTGTGTCCCCCCCCCTCTAACTTCTAAAGTAAGAGGATGATAAATCTGAAATAAATATATAATGTACATTACCATAAAAACTACCAACGAAAATAAGTTCGAACGAAATCTATTCAGTAGTTTTTTTAATGCGTCAAAAATAGAATTTGTACGGAACCCTCAGTGCGGGAGTACGACTCGCACTTGGCCAATTTTTTTAACACCTAGTTTTACTTTTCCTACTCCTATCTAGGGTTCTACATCCAGCCCGATTTCCGGCTATCACTCCACTTGGTCTAATGGCTGCCTACAATACTTTTGCTGTTATACCTGATGAAACAAATACTATACGAATATAAATAACTAGCGGCCTACCGCGATTCCGTCCGCGGGAATTTCGGTTTTCACACACATAGTCTTAAACTATAGCTTGAAGCCTTCCCCGATCAAATGAACTACACAACATTTTTTTTTAATTCGACCCAGAAGCTCCTGAGAGTAGCGCGTTCAAACAAGAAATCAAACTCTTCAGCTTTATTATATTAGTAAAGGTAAACATGACACAAATTGGTTTTATCATTAGAAACGATCTCTTATAAACGACCTTCAACCCATTTTATACCGTTCTTCGAATTACTTTTGAACTACGATAATTCTATTACATTTAAATAGTTACTAAGTGGAATTTCAGGTACAGTGCCTAAATAATCCCAACGATTAGCATGAATAATTCAAACTTAATGAAATTACGCCTAGATGGTCTAGTGGGTTTAATACCGTGTCGTGATCTCGCAGTACGGGGTTTGATTCTTAAAACACAGCCAGAGTTTCGTGATCATTATTTACATTTTAAGCACGAATTAACTAATATTATAAAGAGGAAAGATTTGTACTCTTGTATGTAACGAGTAAACTCAAAATTAACTCGACCGATATAAATATTTTTTTCACTGTTGGCTAGTTACACTATTACCGGTGAACATATGGTATTTTTGATAGCGGAAAGGATCAAAAGGGGGATTTTTGAAAAAATAATATACGCGCGGGTTAAACCGCAGGCGGAAAGCTAGTTGGTTATAAAGCCAAAACCAATCTTAGTAAAGACCGAATAGTTTAAAAAAATGTAGGCCCTTGCCCTGCAGTGGGAAATTAATAGGCTGATACTTTACTTTTATTTTGATGAAATTGATGACGTAGCAAGGCAGCGGTTCGCTAGTTCGTGAGTACTTAAGTTACGTGGCGAAAACGTATCACGATGATAAATCAAGCCTATACATATTTCCTTATAGATAATAAGTTTCTCAAACTTAATAATAACATATAAAAAGATCGCAAAATGTGTTGGTAAGCGCATAACTCAATAACGCCTGGACCAATTGGGTCAATTCTTTTTTTAAATTGTTCTTTTTTGTCTAGGGATGGTTCTTAGGCAAGAAAAAATACAAAACTAAGGGACGGGACGACGGGACGGGACGCGAACGAAGTCGCGGGCGGAAGGCTAGTACTTAATAATTATAATTATTATAAACTTTTGCATATTCGAAGTGAATCTCCTTCTTAATCAAAGTTCAGAGGTTCCCAAATTATATCACCACCTTACAACGATAAATAAATACGACAGAATTAGATTTTCACCTCCGAAGGGAGGAGGAAACGACTTTGAATTCCCTAAAATTAATTGATTTAATGTACGAACAAAATGGATTTACGAGAGCGCGGTTTAAATTCTTGTGTTTGCTTGGTGAAAGCAAATTCAAGCAGTTAGACCGTCTTTGGCTCAATAAATCATTCATCTTAATCTCAATATCTAATTGGATTTTTCATTCATCAATTCATCAAGATTCTAAACAAAACAAGGCTTCAGAAATTGTGGATTTCTCAAGTGAGATTTCATTATTTTTTACCCGTACTCGTACCTACATAAATAATTTTCTTGTGTTTACAAATGCAGAATCACATTGTAATTAGGTGTGAGCTATAATGCAATAGTAAAACTGTTATGCTTTTTCTATGAACTTGCTTCCAGGTTGGCTGATCCAACGAAAATAAAATTTCATTGGCTGATATTATAATAACTACGTTACGATTCTTGATTTAAAATCTGAAATCATTAACGTCATCACTAAAGAATATCAGACAATCCATATAAAAAGGTCGAAAATGTTAGCATGGATAAAAGAAATTGATTTACAGATTTCAAGTCACCTGATTAGTGAGGCAGCACTAACAATGATTTGTCAATGTATACCTTGTGAATTTACACGGTATCTTATTTTACAGAAAGCCTTGAACGTAACTCCCGCTATATTTTCCCGCGTACCTACCTACGTCACCCGTTTGAGTGAGCGAGCGAGGGAGACAGGTGCAGTCGATCGAGGGGAAAGAAAGGGATGAATGGAAAGCCTGGTCATAGATTAAGCGGTCGCTGAGTCACCGTTTTGTAGGTCGGAAAAACGTTTCTCTGGGATGACTTGTAATTAAAATGTGATACTGTTTGGCTATTCGGGACGAGTTACTCCCTTATAAAAGTGTTTTGTATGTAAAGTGATATTTAAAAAGAACATGGAATAACTACAGGGTCTAATGGAATAACCTCAAAATGTTCTAGTGGGTGGCAAGTTAGCAATTTTTGCATATACAGTTAAAATTACAAAAATAAGGTCGGCTGAAACAACTTCAAAAAATAATAAACTAATACATTTTAACATAAAACAATATTAAAATATTAATGCCAACAGCAGGCGTCGTCAAAAAATTTGAGATTGAACTTAAGGAAACCAAATTACCTATAAATAAATAATAAATTATGATTTTTAATAATAGGACCAAGTCTTGTGCCCACAAAAAACAGTGCTTAAAATATTTTGTGACATTGAATCTGCCCTCTAACTTGTACTTTATTTAAAATATTTCATTGTTAACAGTCACAAATTGCTGATCTTATTTCATAAGTAAACAGGGAAATTTAAGATAATTCTATTCGACAGTAATACGCAGTTCTTATCTTAATACAAACGAATTTTACCTAATTTACATAACAGCGAGTCTGCGAGTTTTCCTAGCCGTTCATAATCTATGCCATTATCACAGTGAGGACCCAGTCTTGATCGGCGCGGCCTCGCGGACGCATCGTCGGTTAAATCGAGATTCCATTTTTAAAAAAAACATACGTGTGTGTGGCAGTGGTATAAAGTGGTGTGTTATTGTTATCATCTGTTGGATTTACTTTTTTTTCTCGGGTAAGCTGGCACAGATTATAAATTATTACATTTTAGCACTACGGAGGCAAGATTTGATTTAGGAAAACGTTTGTGCGCTTGTTTTTGAGTGAAAAACGTTGCTTCGCTGTTGATGAATGATGATGTTGTATTCAGAGGCCATGCACAGGTTTTTAGAATAAGTTGACGCCTGAACTCTGGATTAAAGTGTTTTTTGTTGTTAATTGATGAACGCTAATGTTGACGCGAGGGGAAACGGAAAATTTATTACTACCCTCATTATCTGTTTCGATTAGCTTGGGGCTAATTAATTATTTAATACGAACTTTGGAGCAACACCTTCGGTACTATAACACATTGTGTCAAAGTTTTATGGTTTCAATACAAATCGATGTTTTGTATCTATTCTTCTTTTGAAACGACTACTGTAGGTGTCGGTCGTTTTGAATACAATTATCATATTATGTTTTATTTTTTACTTTTTTAATACTCGAACATTTTACTTGGTGATTGGTTATAGAGAAAAACTGATTTTTTACCATTTTTATAGACAACCAATGTTACTAAGTTAAATTTTAGGCTTTTATTATCCTCTCAAGCAGTTTTGTGCAGATAACCTATCAGCTTCTGATGCATAAGTGTAAGTCACCTTCATATTATGCAGTCGTTTGTACCTACCTAAATAACTCACTTGGTAGTTAGTAAGTAATACACTATCACGGAAAGGAGTCAATCGTTTTTGTATGGAGAGTTAGGCCCACATAAAATTTTAGCGTTTATTTACGAAATGGGTATCAATTTATTCCTTATAATCTCCAGATTATAGTGGTAATATTACTTTTTCATATTTTAACCGGAATCGTTAGAAATAAGATGGGAAAATATATATTAACCTCATAAACTAATCTGTCTATTTGCTTTCCTGACTTTCAACGCCTGAACCGTAAATACTTACACGTAAGGGCGATTTTCCATTATGTTTTTCCTACGTATCTGAAGTAAAAGCAATTTTTTATGACTAGTGTCCGCCTGTGACTCTGTCCGCGTAGAATAAGGTTTTTGCAAAAATATGTAGTCTTAAACTATAGCTTAACATTTTTTAGTTTAAGCCTGGCTCGACTAATAGATAATCCAACGCAAAAATATTTTTTCAATTCGAACCAGCTGTTTCTGATAGTAGCGTGTTCAAACAAACAAACTACAGCTTTTTTAAATTATATAGTAAAACCATTAATGACAGTTGACAGACTGAAGGTTTCTGACATTTGTATTCAGTTTTTAAATAAAATCAAAATCCTGCAATAGACTAGCACTTGCGTTCCGTTATACGGATTTTTTTGTATTGTTTATTCGTATTATTTTATTTCATTAATTAAATGATTAAAAGTCACTATCAATCACCGCCTTAGATAAAAATAGGCATGAAAACCGTTCCAAAAGTAAATTGCGTCTCCTTTATGTTCGATTTCAAGTGTTTCATTTTAATTCTATTGATAAAAACCTTTTTTCCTTCAGTTATCTGGATGTCAGCCATTGTTTACTAATCTTTGGACAGATATTTCACGGATATAATCATAATAAGGCTTTTTATTTTGGTTTTATGACTCCGGTTTCGTTTGAAATTCACTTCAATAGCAAAATTCATAAAAAAATATACACATTTTTTACATAGTTCTCTTTGTCTTAAACGTTACCGATTGTTGGTGGGCCCATAAAAAACTGTCACCTTTCAAACATTCCGAGAATCCTATTGTTTTTTACATCAAAATAATATGATGGTATATTTAAATACAGTATTTTTCTCACACAGGTACCCTTTGTTATTTAATATACAAAAATATTGAGCTATTATATTATCAAAGTATTATAAAATTTGCTTCTGAACTTCGGCCCCTTAGAAACTGTTCAAGCAAATTAGGTCTTCTATTTAATGTCTCCGAAAGTGGTTCATTAATTTAATCTATACTTTCAGTGTTCACTAAATTAGGCAATTATTACAGAAAGGGGTTGATTTTCGGTGGAACCTACTAATCCGCCCGACTTAATAAGATATTTTATAATGAAAAGAGCGATAAGCATTTAGGTAGGTGTATATAAAATATTTCTTAATCAATTTGTGAATTTTTCGTACGATTATAGTTTGAGCTTATGACAATTTGAATGATAATTGTTTTCGAATTTATCAAGTAGGTATGTAGGTAGATACTTGGATTGAAGAAAACAGTGAAAAGTATTGTGTATTCCAAAAAAATCATATCATTTGATTGCGCGACATTTTACATATAATCCTATTATCAAATATGTAACTGAATATCCGTATAACGACGAGGGTACCTTGTTATTAGATTTACTTATCTACTTACATATTTTTTAACCAATGGCTTTTTGCTTTGTTTCATGGTAACGATTCGGATTTAGACGGTTTTCCATGAAAGTACCTTCCTACTCGTAATTAATGAACTGGGCTTTTTGACAACATCAGTTATTTCAGATTGCTGTCCCACCAAACTATGTGATTGATGGTATAGGACGTACATCCTGTGCGAGCGTATCTATACTTATATGTAAAGCTGAAGAGTTTTTTTGTATGTTAGTTTGTTTGTATGTTTGCTTGTTTGAACGCGCTAAACTCAGGAACTTCTGGTCAAAAGCCAAAACCCATCTTTGTAACGAAAACACGATTCTTAATGATGGAGGTTTTGCTCTGCAGATATTTACTTAGGTACTGGTAAAATCGTCTACTAAGGAAAGTCACGTAGAAATCAGAACACAAACGCCGTTTCTCACCGCCGAAACATTCAGGCGTGACTACATCAATGCAATTAAAATCTGTAATTTCATTGCAAAATCTTCGGAGCGGAGAGTGCTTAATTTCGAAATCATTAGGTCAAAGGCGCCCTTTGTAGCTCCTTCGTAATTAGATCCATTTCAATAACCTCCTGATCGCATTTGGTCGCTTAGCGACAAAGCGAAATTGTCATTCTATTGTTTCAACTGAACGTGCCCTCTCGAGTAGGGTTAGCAATAGTAGATTTAAATCGTAACATTTTCCCTAGACATACTTCGAAATCGACATTAAAATAAGAGAGGTAGTCGCTTCTTAGAGCCACATGATCAAGACAAACTCACTCGTAAGTCCCGTCTTTTCACAGTAATTGCTAACAACTTTCTATGTCACAGTCCATGGACGATTCAAATTTAATATTTATTGACTGTCACTGACGAGACTGGCATAGCAATTAATCTATTAATGTATACTAATATAATAAAGTTTATTTTTTCTAAATCTAGCGGTTGCTTTTGATTGAAATGAAATGATATGGAATAATTTTAATTTATTCAGATTACATAAGAGAACCAAATATGTTTAGATAACCAATTCGGGTTTAGGAGGGGAGTGTCAACAGAGAACGCTGCTTCACTCTTAATAAATAATGTCACGAGTTCTCTAGACCAAAACGACTGCTCTATCGGAGTCTTCATCGATCTGGCGAAAGCTTTCGATACGGTATCTTCGTCAATCCTACTCCGTAAACTTGAACTCATAGGCATTAGAGGTCCAACACTCAACTGGTTCAACAGCTATCTCACCGGACGGTGTCAATCGGTCAGAGTGGGCGACACTTATAGTAATAGTCAATTCATACGCTCAGGGGTACCCCAAGGAAGCATTCTCGGACCTAGCCTTTTTACCGTCTATGTTAACGACTTACTGGGCTTGTCACTGCGTAATGCTCGCATTCTATGCTACGCAGATGACACGGTGGTCCTCTTTAGGGGCTCAACTTGGGACGATACCGTGAAGTTAGCGGAAAACGGTCTGTGCAAGATAGCAAGCTGGCTCAACCGCAATTTGCTTACCCTAAATGCAAATAAAACCACTTTTTTGGCGTTTCACAAAACGAAGGCTTCTAACCCCAAATTAATATCTCAACTCGCGTTACATGAATGCCTGCCCATGAACCAAACTCCATCAACCTCTAGCTACTCCACCGTTGCTGACTATCGCGGAAATCCATGTAAATGCAGAACAATCAAAAGGTCAAAGGTTGTGACGTATTTGGGCATCAAAGTCGACGAGAACCTTTCTTTTAAACACCAAATATCATACCTTTCAGGTCGGCTCAGGAAAACAATCCACATAATAAAAGCCCTCAGATACGCAGCAACAGCACAGGTCCTTCGTCTAGTGTACACCTCCATATGTCAACCAATTTTGACCTACTGTATTGGAATCTGGGGAGGCTCTTGTAAAAGTAGCTTCATCGAAGTAGAAAGGTCTCACCGAGCTGTTATGAGGGTAATGCTACAAAAACCATTTCGTTACCCAACGGACGCCCTCTACAGAGAAGCCAAGATTCACCGTGTCAGACAGCTATATATTTGGAGGGTTTGCTGCTCCCAGCACAAAATAATCCTTAACTCACCGGACTACGAATCTCTAGCCTCAAAACGCATCTTTAAAACTCCCATACCATCTGTTCGCTCCTCCTTTGCTAAACGTCTTCCTGATTTTGCTCACCCTTATATTTATAACAAAGTGAGCCGTTTATGCGCATTAAAAGACTTACCTGTACCCAAAGCAAAACACGTAGTCAAACAATTACTCTTAAACCTTAACTACCTAGAAACAGAGAATATAATTCCTTAGAATATGACATGCCGTTTGCACACACATATACCACACACACCCCACTCTCTCGCACACACACACGCACACACACCGAACACACACCGAACACACACACACACCGAACACACACACACACACGAGTGCTATGTAGAAAAAGACCTTTTCCTCGATTTTTTTTTAAATTATAAGAAGAGTACCTTTATATTTTGTATTTTTTTTCTCACTAATATTGTTAAGCTACAATTAAGTTTCTTAGAACTGGATATTCATTTATCTAAAACTTTACTGGTAACTTTACTGTTGTCACTCACTGACCACTGCGATACAGGCCTGCGAGCCTAGTGCAGGGGTCACTGGATATTTGTTTTAGCTGTGTTTTTAGCCAATAAAGTTTTTTATTTTATTATTATTATTATTGATAACCCTAGAAGAAAGGTGTCTTGTCTCACAATATTGAACTGTGATCTTTGAATCGCTCAGAATTCGAGCATTGCTTCCTATCGCAATTTACCTACAATTAATTTGCCACAATACGAATTGTTTGGTTTTAATGTTGATAATTAGAAGACCAAGAATGGTTTTCTTCCTATTTGGCAAACCTTACTGCTTTGGTAATCGGTTTAATCGGGTAAATATTTAGTTAATGTAATATTTAAGTAATTCTATTATAATTATGACACGGTTAAAAGATTAATTCAAGAAAGCTTAATCATTTCTTTTGATACAAAAACAACAAAATACATTTTTTTTTGAGCTCTGGTTTGTGTTATTCCAGAGTTATACTAAAAGAAATAAAGAGATAAAATATGAGATGCATTAAAATATACAAAAAAATTGGCCAAGTGCGAGTCGGACTCCCGCACTGAGGGTTCCGTACAAATTCTATTTTTGACGTATTAAAAAAACTACTGAATAGATTTCGTTCGAACCAATTTTCGTTGGTAGTTTTTATGGTAATGTACAAAATATAATTATTTCAGTTTCATCATCCTCTTATTTTAGAAGTTAGAGGGGGGGGACACACTTTTTTCCACTTTGGAAGGGTCTGTCACGCAAAGTATTCACTTTAGAAAAAAGTGATATTAGAAACCTTAATATAATTTTTAAAGACCTATCCATAGATACCCCACACGTATATGTTCAATGAAAAAAAATATTTCGAGTTTCAGTTCTGACTATGGGGACCCCCCACTTTTTTTTATGTTTTTTCTATTTTAGTATGAAAACCTTGTTGCGGTTCACAGAATACATCCACTCACTAAGTTTCAACATTATAGTACTTATAGTTTCGGAATAAAGTGGCTGTGACAGACTGGCGGACAGACAGACAGACAGACAGACAGACAGACAGACAGACAGACAGACAGACATGACGAATCTATAAGGGTTCCGTTTTTTTTGCCATTTTGGCTACGGAACCCTAATATATGAGGGACATTTTGTTTTCGCTGTTCGCTACTGGATACGAATCAGTTTATAAAGTATGCTTCGAAAAATTAAGGTGGCAAGTAACAAAATTAAAAGTAGGTTTTGAAATATTTATTGGGATAGTGGGAAATGGAGACAATTGAAATGGTGAAAGGTCTTCTAGGCTAAGCGTTATAGCTTTTTAGGTTATTAACTATTTGTTTACAAAATACTTCAAAAGAATCAATGGTACTTTGTTTAGATATTAATTGGTCGATTTGGTATGGTGGGATATTAAAATATGAGCAAGTTAGTTCGTGATTAGTTCTCTGGCGGCAAAACTCTGGGCATTCCTTAAGGAGGTGTTCTATCGTTTGTACATTTATGTTGTTGCAGTTACATCGGTCTGTGTTAGTTATTTTTATACAAAATACATATTAGTAATTTTCTATGGATTTATTTTTAATGGAATATAACTACTTTTAAACGGCTATAATCGCGGTATAATCTTGAAACTACATATTAACAGGAAAACCCGATGTTTCTAAGAAAGAACAAGTACTTGTTTTCTGGTGATTTTACAACAAAAACTAAATGTCATAAAATTTAAGCAACATACATAATTTCCAACGTTAACGAAATTAGCCTGAATTAGGGGCTGTGTCCATGAGAATTTCAGATACAACCCTTTTCGCTATAAAAAGCACCCGAAGTGTTAACCCGAGCCATCAACAACGCGTGTCCCTAATTTCATTCAAACCAACGGGTTCAACAAAAACTATTAACTAGGAGTTTTTGCATGAAAGATCTACATGCGTACATTAATAATATAATAAATGTTCTGCTTTATTATACTACTGCTGTGTTTTATACGACCATTCTTAGTGTAGGAATACACCAGGATGATATTATGGAACCGAAGTTCGGCGGCATAGCATTTTTTTCTACAAAATTACGCGGCATTAATTTTCGCATGGTGTGTAATCCTCCATCCTACTACTATTATAAAGGCGAAAGTTTGTAAGTATGGATGTTTGTTACTCTTTCACGTAAAAACTACTGAATGGATTTGAATGAAACTTTACCACAATATAGCTTATACATCAGAATAACACATAGGATATTGGAAATCGAAATCCACGCGGACGGAGTCGCGGGCGGCCGCTAGTTAATAATATAGTAAATGTTCTGCTCTATTATACTTCTGCTGGGTTTTGTACGACCACGTACGTACGTAGAAGATACTAGGCTGATATTACGCGGCCGAAACTCGGCGACATTGCTTTTTCTATACAAATTACGGGTCATAATTTCGGCATGGTGTGTCAATTTCCATTTAAAATACATTGCAGGCTTAGTCACGCCGAAATTTGGTCGCGTTTTTTCCGCCTAGTTTGTTCTATACTTACGTAATACACTTAATTCTTGAAGGGGTGAGACTGAAAAGTAATATTATGTTCCTCTTAATTTAAGTACCCAATGCTCAACTAAAACGTAGACTCTTTTTGATAATTATAGATCATACCATCCAGACATTACGCCGCATCACCGAATTTGCTAAAAGTAACACTCGTAGATAAATATTAATTAAAGTGCCAAAGTAGCTGTAATCTAATTACCACTGGCGAAATGGGGCGAAGATGTTATTATAATACTGAAGAAAAGATGCTAAGAAAAACCACAAAACGTCTTTCTTGTTATTACAGAGAGCTGCGAAGTAGGTCATCCTGTAGGGCCGTAGGTATATGCTTAAGTGGCAAGTGAGCACTTGAGCGTGAAGTATCTAAGAGTGAGGTGGGATATTAGAGAAGGGGGACATTTACTTATAACGCCACCGCGCGGGCTCCGGCGCTTCAGATATTAAAACAATCTATAAAGAGAATATAAAAGGGGCGGCTTCTTTGTGAAAGATTTTTATATTTTCAAAGAGGTAGAACATCATTTCTGTTATACTGTTGTAGGTTGACTGAACTTCTACTTGAATCATTGTCTCCAACGCCTCGAAGGTCTAGACGCTAGTGGTTTAAGTTCCAGGCCGTAATCTCGAGGTCCTGGGTTTGATTTCTGGGTCGAGCAATATTTTTGACATTTTTTTCTGAATACAGCCCGGGTTTTAGATCACCAGACATGATTTCAATCCTCCATCCTTTGAACTTTGCCCTACAGTGAGACATTAATAGGATACTTTACCTTCTATTTGAATGTATAGCCACAGCATTTAATGATTATTTGCTGTGATGTTTCAGTCAGTGAGTCTAGAGAATTTCGTGAATAATTTGGTATTCCATAGGAGAGAAAACGTAAAGACGAAATCCACCAAAATAAGCGTCAGCCCAGCAATGAGTTACGCATTTCTCAAATTCATAACACGTCCAGACAAAATAAACATGAAAAGGGCGTTAAAATAACAATATTTGCATACAGCTGAACGTTAATAGAAATGGGAGAGGTTGGAATTCAGAGTAGAAAATTTAATTTCAGAGTTCAGAATTAAAATTAAAAAATATGTAAAATGACTTTTACTAGACAGTTTTACACTGTGACTTCTGCGTCCAAATAAATTTTAAAAGTGTGTTGAAGATGAAGCATGATTGAGTAAAATAACTTCGTTGAGACTTTCAAATATTCAATACTAGCGGCCGCCCGCGACTTCGTCCGCGTGGATGTCGGTTTTCATTATACGAATGTTTTTTCCCGCTAACTCCCGTTCCCGTGGGAATTTTGCAATATCCTTTTGCAACTAAGCATCAAGTTTACTAAGGGACCTGCATGCCAAATTTCAAGCGTCTAACTCAAGTAGTTTAGATTTTCCATACAAACTTCCACCCCCTCATTTCGGGGAAGTGGGGGGTTGGAATGGGTCAAAAAGTAGCCTATGTTCTGTCTCAGAGTCTAAAGATTGTCTGTGCCAAATTTCATCAAAATCGGTTGCGAGGGTTAAGCGGGAAAGCGTAACAGACAGACAGACAGACAGACAGACAGACAGAGTTACTTTCGCATTTATAATATTAGTTGGGATTGTTACTAATTTAAGCGGCCTTGTTATTGTCTGACATAATGAGTGATTTGCTCGCCAAACTTTACCTTACATGTTTAAAAGACTCCTTTCTCTTAATAGTATTTTTTCTCGGAACAGTACTTTTTTCTTCCGTTATATGCCATATACACTTATCGATAACACGGTTAACGCAGCATAAAGCTCTACTTCAGCCAATATCCTGTGAAGTCAAAGTGACACGTGGCTGTAAAGTAATCAGTATCAACCTCCCTGTGTTTGAAGTAGCATATACATACTTCGTTTACAAAATTACAAACAGTGGTATTTTGGGTATGGGTCATTAGGCAAATTGACTGTTGTCGAATCAAACTATCGAAACTAGTAAATAGGTCGATAGCTTTTTATGTTTTGAATTATCGGTTAGCCGCTTTGTGGTAGGTTATTGATTTCAAAATTGTTTTGGTGGAGTAGTTTGTTTTGATGTATGATGCTCCCGCGTTCGATTCCCAATCCAGAATGAAATTTGCTTAGATGTCTTACATTTCCAAATATTTTGCTTATCAACAAAATGGAATTTAAAGTTATTACAGAACTGCCTTTAGACAGTGCGTAAATTGATAATGATAAAATAAAAAATATTTTTTGTATTGCGGAATACTCAAAACTAATTTATTCACAAAAAGAGCAGTTTTCACAAGAGGAGAAATCTATCTGGGGACATATAAATTCCATGTATACTTGATAAAAATATCAAAAATAGTTATTACACCCCAAGCTTTTCCAATTCCCCCCTTCCTTCGACTGTTTCAATTTCTCTCCTTCCTTTCGTTCCTCACTTACCTTCCAATATATCGTTTGCCCTCATTAACCTTTGACTCATCACCCTATATTCAACGGCGTGGAAAATTGGCCCGCGAAGAAAATCACTATTGTGCGAACACTGTTTATGAACTGTAAGAGTACTACTGAGTACACCTACATCTATGTACATTGTCAGAAAGGTGACTATGGGAAGAAGTTTTAATTGCGTGATAAATAATCTGACGCCTTTTATAAAAATCTTAACGTGACGCATTACTAATGCACAACTCATTATATCCTATCCCTTCCTCAAAAAAAATTTTACTTTTCAAGCAATTAATTATTTTTTCTTAGTTTGATTCTTAATAATACATAGGAGTCTGCAACTCTCCTTTGAAAACTAATCCAGTGATTATTCGAATGCAAATACTACTGTTTAACAGTGGAGAGACCCATTCAATCAGCTTTAATGCCTATGAAAATATATTTTATTTGTTTCACAATTATTCTTCTACATATTATTATATGTTGATACATTACTGTGTCCAAACCTATAATATGTTTATTAACACAGTACATCGCAACTGTTTGCGTGAAGATTATCATGCGTGAACATCGAATGGCAAGACACATTTTGAGCAAACGATACAATGGAATGACATGCGTCGTAACGTTTAACTCAACAAGTTGAAAATATTTATTATTTAAGTAGAAAAAAATACCTACTGTTTTTATCTAGTACAATATCCAAATGAAAAATACTTTAGAATAGTGAAATTTAGGATATTTTTTTATTAATTTATACTCACGTCCAATCGTAGTTCATAACAGTCACTTTAATCTTCAATCTAGCATTCAAGCATAAGAGTATAACGTTTTGAATACATTGTAGGGCACGTGACTTATTTCCATACTCAAGGTACACATTGTTATACATTTAGGTCCAAAATGATTTCATTATGATAATGTCACCCTTTTAATCATTTTGGAGCGTTTTATTAAGTGTGAGCTAGTACACTTGTAATAAAAGGCACAAACATCAATTAAGCGTACATAAGGACTATTATGTTTTAAGCTAGTTATGTTTTTAACCCCCCATCGAGAAGTAGCTTCCGTCCATCAATGGATTGCACCTACAATAGCCAAATAATTAAAATTAAATATATAAATACATTTGTATTCTGCCTATCCTGACTTACGGTGCACAGACTTGGTCATTGACCGAGAGCCAGAAGTCCAGACTCAAGGTTTGTCAACGAGCTATGGAGCGAAGCTTACTCAATTTAAAACTTACAGACAGAGTTCAAAACTCGATCATTCGTTCCAAAACTCTTTTAAGTGATGTTGGCAAAACATCTGCCAAACTAAAATGGGACTGGGCGGGCCATGTTTGCAGAATGCAGGAAGGGAGATGGGCGAAAATCGTCACCCAATGGATACCGACCGACGGGCAACGGACCAGGGGAAGGCCAAAGAAAAGATGGTGTGACGATCTTGTCCACTTCTCCCGCGATTGGCAAAATCTGGCCGCAGACAGATGCAGATGGAGAAATTTAGGGGAGACCTTTGCCCAGCAGTGGGACAATATAGGTTAAAAAAAAAAAAAAAAAAAAAAAAAAAAAAAAAATATAAATAAAGGAGAAATCCGTTTCTCATACAAACGGGGGCCTGGATGTGCACGGCTACAAATTGGTCACCGATTAGAACACTTCAAAAGATTACATTTGCCCAATTTTAATAGCTGAATACAACGGCCAAATATGTTAAAATCATGCATGAATATTCATTATTATTGCCATATCTATATGGTTTGACATCAAGTGACAGGATTGACATTGACGTATGACGTAAAACCATAATGCACTGATCTATACATAGACAAGATATAGGTCAGTGCCAAAATGGCTCCATTTCAATTGACACTGATCGTTTAATCGATCAATTGTTTGATTTTATTATTATCTTTATTATGAAGACGTAAAAAGTTGATCATTGTTAAGATATAACGAATATAACAAATAATAAATGATTGTAGTTTTTCAAAATGTAGCAAAAACACACTGGAACATGATGCATTTAATTTAATCTCCGCTTATCGATTTTCTCTAATCGATTATTTAATCTGTCATGTTATTAGGTGCGTTTTTGAAGACAGTTAAAAATTAAAAAATATAGTGCTATGTCGTTTATAAAGTATGTTTGATAATGTAAAATATATAATTATGCAATTAACTTAAGTTGGCCAAAGCCTATTCCGTTGTTATTTATAGAGGTTAATTAACAAAAATTTACAGTTTTTTTGGTATATAATTTATCCATGCACAATCAAGCCCAAAATGGATCGTCTCCTTTATGGACACTCCAACTGCCTAGCCCTAAATGTGCAATTGTCTGTACCAGTGTGTTAAGCAATGAACACTCACATGCTTACTTCAATTTCTAAAACTCACAATGCTGCATAAACTCAATTCACTGCCACTGTTGAGTTGTACAGTCAGCCGCACTTCAAGGTTGACACACGTTCAATAATAGCGCTTATGCCCCTGACATACAGAGTCCAGTGTTTCGTCTATCATGCCGTTGTCTGTACTGTGTAAAACAGTGAACAGTTGAAGTGCCGTCTCCGCGTGGCCCAGTTCGTACTTGCAGAGTCCGCATTGTGTGACGGGTATTCACTGACAACTCAGCTCTCTAACTAGGCTTGGACGAAAACTCATGTATATGCAACTGTATAAATCAAAAACTGGTGGAAAATTATTTAAATAGGTTTTTTATTTCGTTAGAAGCTCATTCGTTTGATAATTTATGCAGTTTAAAAAATACGTGATAGTGATGATGTCAGTCAGTTAAAGGAGGAAAGAAGACCGCTTCCTTAAAAATTGTAAACCTTATAATCTGGTCTTCCTGCAGCTGTAACACCTAAAGGGTGAAAAAGGGCAGCGAAAATTGCTCTGCGTTTTATGTATGAGGTCAACATTAGCCTTATAATTGGAATACACAAAGATTATCCCTATTAAGTCAGATAACGTAAAAAAATAAATAAAGTTGGTATACAACTGTAAACGATAATATCAAGAGAACGACAAATGAGGCTTTCAGTGAAAGCCGACTTCACAAAATGTCTCTTATTATTTTTACTAATGCCAAAATACATCAAAGAAGTATTTGGTCCAACGAACAAGAAGTACCCTATTCCATAATGCGCCTTTTAAGGATAAACGTTTACTTTGCCCCTTTGTGACTTTGCAAAGAGCGTTTATCAATGACTTGCTATCCTTTTTATACTTCTCTATCCTTTTTATTACCCTTGTCGATATTAATCCGATGACCTTTCGTACAAAAAGAAAATTATAAAATTGTAGAGCCCGAGCCCCGTTACGCAATCCGGACAAATGAAGGTATTCACAAAAACTCGTATAAATGTTATTTGCATGGGAATATCATTTGGAGTCTCGCAAAAAACTGACATCCAAGCCATGTTTATTTGGGCACCGAATTGAGAATGCTAACAAGTTTACGTATTAGCCTTTCCCTTTGTTTTTGCATTAAAATGTATTACAACCACACATTTGAAGAAATGAACCTGTTCTTTCATTATAAGGAGCTCGAACGCGCACTGTGAGTTAAGAAACTTTAGCAGACGCCAGTCATAGGATGGGTGACTGACAAATTTCATCTTTAGCTCCCAGAACGCACAATAAGCCGTTGTTCCTGCGCCTGATCTCTCTATGGTCGCGTCATATAGCTATCCCACCGAACTATGAGAGTGATGGAAATGAGAGTGCACCTATGCTTGCGCACTCACTGATCGTAAAGTCGGCCGCCATGGCCGAATACGGCCGGAGGGTATTACTTATAAATAACAATATCGCGTTTAGTCCTGTTATAATGTTTGTTTCCTAATGATACCCAATACCCAATTGTCACTTTACTAACCAAATAATTAATATCAAGTGTCTTCTTCGTTTTTTAGATCTTTTGCTTTCTTCCACTTATGATATTCAACTTCATTTTCTCTCCCAAATGGCGTCATCGAGCTTTGCATATAAATTAAGGCGCATGTTTCTCGGAAAGATTTACTCTTTGTTACGTAAGGACCGTTCCATCTGATGAGCTATCAACGCATACATAAACTCCCACAACATTTTAGACAATTACAAGTACATTATCTTTAAGGAAAATGCCAGGAATAATGGTACCCTGTTTCCCTTTTAAAGTTTAAGTAAAAAATTGGACTATGTGGCAATTCTGTCAGTAACAATAACGTTTTACGTCGACTTCAAAATCAAACCTCTTATGCTGAGCTGTGCGGATCTGAGCAGCGACGTGTTAAAATTGAACAATCAGAATGGGAGCATGTGTATTTTCAGCAATGTGATTGGTAATTTTTTACACGTCTCTGCTAAGCTACGCGCAGCTCATCTTATGTGGAAACGCTTCCTAAGATCAAAGCTACTTGTTGGTTTTCACACTAAAACCGTTTATAAATACTAGTTAACCGAAAATATGTTATAAAATGATGACACTCGACTTGTATATTTATTTTCGTTTACCAGCTGACTATTTGTGCTTAAGCGAAATAGATCCGACCTTGTCCTTCCCGGGGGAAATCCTCGCCTGAATTGGAGGCGATAAACTGATGTTTATATTGGCACAATTTGTATTCAACTACAGACAACCGGATTAATATTCATTTTATATCCGAATAAAATAAATCTCCTAGGCGGGCGTGTAACATCTAAGGCCGCATAATAGGGGTCAAATGTCTCTAATAAAAAATAAATAGGAAACTAGTCAACTTTGAATGACAAGGTTTGAAGTTTAGATCAGTTTGCTTTTTCACGAAAACTTGAACAGGAAAAAACTCACGTATTACGTAGGTAAACCCACACAACGATGAACCGTAATATTAATGTTTAAATATTGTTAACGTTAATTTAGGTTTAGTGTGCATTTGGCATAACAGATGGCGTTAATATATCGCGGGGCGTGAACTCGTCTGTGCCGCGGTGACGAGATTTTTCTCTGAATGTATATAGGTCTTTTGGAATATTAATATACATGCTTGGTCCACCTGATTTGTTTGTTTCATTTATTGTTTCAAACCCGAAAGTGCGCTCGGAGTCTTTTCATGGTCCTTCGAGCCGGATCTGTGGAGTGCAGTTCCTTTGGGCACTAGTCATAGTGCAGGCTGAGTGCATTTTTGGAGGAGGTGACGTCCTGGACAGTGGTTCGCTGTCGCAACCAGGACGTAGGAGCAGCTGGTCCTGTGGAGACCAGTTGGACAGCGGAGCAGACGGGAGCAGCTGTCAGACCGAGCATCGGTGAAGGAGTCTGGAGCAGCTGAGCTGTCTGGTGGTGGCGACCAGCAGCTGGTGAGGAGTTTGCCAAGGAACAGTGAAGTGTGAGTGAGACAGGAAACTGTGAGTACATTTATCTATCTTGTGAATATCCAGTGAGGAGCGGAGAAAATTAGACTCTATTATAGTGGACAATTTAACTTTAAATATTTGTGTGGTAATTTTAGGACTTAGAATAATTTTAGAATAGTTTAGGACTTAGAATAATTTAAAGGTAGATTTAGGGACTTAGAATAGTTTTCAAAAAACGGTTGGAACGAGGAGTCTATGCCCGATTTTTGAAAAATATTAATACTCTCTACAACTTAGATATTTTTGTAAATATATTATTTGGAAATTAGATAATGGAAGGCTTAACAGATTTCCAGACAGAGTTGTTTGAGCGGATGGTCAAGGCTCGGGCTAACTACAAAAAGAGCCCTAAAGATCGCATCACAAAAGTGTATGTAGAAGGGCGCTTAAATCTGGTGAATCAGTTGTGGCAGAAATTTCTAGCAGGGCATGAAGAGTTGAGGCGTACTGTAGACAGGAATGCACTCTCGGGTACTGACTACATAAAAAACGAAATTTACGATCAGACCGAGGAGTGTTATTTGGAGTTTGCGGACGAATTAAAGCAATGCCATGAACAGTTTAATATTGTAAATATATCAAATAGCGTACCACCATCTGAAATTAATTCTTCTCATATAAAACCTTCATCATCCCATGTAAAGTTACCTAGGATTAATATACCCACATTTTCTGGCAAATATTCGGAATGGTCTTCATTTAGGGACTTATATACTGCTTTGATTCATACCAATGAGGAGTTGTCCCAAGTTCAGAAATTACACTATCTCAAAAGTTATTTGGAAGGTGACGCACAGCAGTATTTAAGACACATTCCAATTGCAAATGAGAACTACGATAGGTGTTGGAAGTTGCTGGAGGAAAGGTTTGACAATAAAAAATATATATGCCAGTTAACTTTGCAAAGGTTGTTGAGTCAAGGGAATATGTCACGTGAGTCAGCTATGGGTTTAAAGGAGTTAATTGACACCACCAATGATTGTTTGTCAGTCCTAGGAAATATAGGGGTGGATGTCAGTAGCTGGGACGTGATCGTTATTCATATTTTAAGTCTCAAGTTGGACCCAGAAACCAAACGCCAATGGGAGTTTAGATTTAGTGAAAGTTCGGCAGATGATTTGCCAACGTATGCTGAATTTAGACAATTCTTAACGAACAGATACCGCGCAATGGAATTTCTGGAATCTGGATCAAACTTAGAGGAAAGGGCTTATCACAGTAATGTAAATAAAAATAGGGTTGTAAATAATAAGTGTCCATTTTGTAAATCAGAACATAAATTAAGTAATTGTAAAGATTTTAGAAACGAGTCGGTTGTGGCCCGTCGTAAGTTTTTGGAGAGAAGCAATGCTTGCTTTATTTGTTTAGGGACCAATCACACTGCTAAAAAGTGTTTTAGTAAATATTTGTGTCGATTGTGTAGGAGAAGACATCACGTCTTATTGCATCCTAGCGCTCAGGATCCCCAATCTGGGGAGGATGAACTTGTTTCCTGTGCGTCTACTAGAGGGCATAATAGTTGTAACAAAGTTATACTGCCGACAGCTCTTGTAAATACAGAATCTGAAGTTGGTCAGATGTATTCAGTCAATGCCTTGTTAGATCAAGGATCACAGACTTCATTTGTGTCTGAAGAGATTGTAAATAGATTAGGATTAAAAAGGATTCCTGTAGAGAAGCGAATACTGGGTGTAGGTGGTCATGGTCTTACTTCTAAGGCCATGGTAAAAATAAAGGTTACATCACGGATTAACCCGAAGTTTATTATTAATGTTAAGGCTCATGTACTTGAGTCCATTACTTCACTGTCGGCCACTCACAAAATAACCGCAGATAAGTGGAAGCTTTTGGATCATGTGATGCTGGCCGATCCAAGCTACTACACATCTAAGAAAGTCGATTTATTGTTGGGCTCCGAAGTGTGTAGTCAAATAATACAGGATGGTGTAATGAAAGATCCTACTGGTTCATTACTAGCACAGTGTACGTCATTGGGGTGGATTCTTTCTGGAGTTGTAAATATGTAGGTCCACTGAGTCTTTTTATGATTAATTTTAGTTGTTTGGTAGTTAGTTAAGAATGAAGAAGTTTTATTGTGTGTGTTTTATGGTTACTTTTGTTTGGAGCTTAATTTAAAGGAAAATGTAATTTTGGTTTATGTAATTATTTTGTTGGGTTGTTTCACGGTGGGCGATCTGTTGTTTTTGTTATTTTTACTGGTGGTCAACAGTTTCGCAAATTGTTAATTATTTCCGTAGGTTTTTAATATTGTCACATTTGTGAAGGACAAACGTCACTTTGTCCTTGGTGGGCGATGTGTTAACGTTAATTTAGGTTTAGTGTGCATTTGGCATAACAGATGGCGTTAATATATCGCGGGGCGTGAACTCGTCTGTGCCGCGGTGACGAGATTTTTCTCTGAATGTATATAGGTCTTTTGGAATATTAATATACATGCTTGGTCCACCTGATTTGTTTGTTTCATTTATTGTTTCAAACCCGAAAGTGCGCTTGGAGTCTTTTCAAATATTACAGAAAATTGCCAGAAGGCACCTTTAGATTTTTTTTATGATATTAATACTTAATATATATGTCTCTCCTAGGGCTCTCCACTCAGCCCGACCCCCGGCCTATGACCAGCAGAGGAAAGGCTGCTGATGATGATGATGATGATGATGATGATGCCTGCTCATAATATCTTCATACCTGTTCTTACCGGAAAATTATATGAGAACTCCTCAAATTTCTACCATCAAACGGCACATTATAATGTTCGGTAACAATTCGGATATTAAAAACTCTTGTAATTTCAAGTTTGCGAACCTAAATATTGAACTTTCGGCGAATTTGTTGGAACGTGTCGGCATTCAAAGCAATTTCTCCACCCCTACCTCTTTAATATAATCCGTTTACGATCAACTGTTTTCACCGTTTTCCATTTGTGTTAATCAAAGCTAAATAATTTCAGAATAGTGTGTTATTTCCCATTTAAAAGTATGTCATATCATGAACACAACGGAACGTGAATTCAACCGCGTTAGTTCGGTCGCGTTTTTTTTGCATAGTGTGTACCTTCACTTTTATAAACAAGGTGTAGGAACTACGCTGAAATTACGCGACGTAATTCCGGCATGATATCCTCTTTCATTTAAATACATTGCTGGTGCAGTCAACTAGTCACGTCGAACGTCAGTCGCATTTTTTCCGCCTAGTGTGTTTCCAAACTAAGATACCCATAAACGAATGTATTCATAAATAGAAAAAAAACACCCTTAGTAATTAATTAAATAAAAGATCCCTGTCACATACGAGTATAAAATGTTTTTAATAAACAAGTTATTTTCTCTAAGACGATCTATCAGACTATGGAACGCTCTCCCTGAAAGTATTAGACAGGCCCCGAGTAAACAAGCATTTAAGTTTCTAGTGCATAGGTACTTCCTTGTGGATCCTTCTCAATCGTCGTCTAACTATCCCAGTAGTTAACATGCATCATCTCTTATTTATAATGTAAGTATTTATTCATGTATGTATAGTATAGTTATTTAATAAATGTATAGTAATTTATGTTATTGTATGTATGTATTTATATATGTATGTATATGTATAGTTATTTAATTTTGATCAGCACTACCTACTTCACTTTCTGATTTGCCCTAAGGTTGGCTGGTAGAGAATGCCATGAGGCATTAAGTCCGCCTTTTGTACAATATTTTGTGTAGTACAATAAAGATTAAATAAATAAATAAAATAAATCTGCCTAGTGTCTTAGATTTTGGAAGTCCTACCACAGTTCCTCAGATAAAAAATTTGTATTTTCTTAACTATTACGTAAAACTAAATCTTCGATTACTCAGTCGAGGGTAAACTTACTTCCCGAAATATCCCGAGATAATCCTAATGAGAGTCCATTAAGCGCTAATTAAGCAAACCCTGTAATATGTAAGTAGAGTCGGCTGTTCCCGAGGGTGAGTCGGGGCGACATGAGACGTAAATAAACGAACGGTAGGGATGTGATCGATGTGGTGGTATCACGTTGTTATCACTCAGAATTATCACTAGAGAAATAAACTAACTAACTAACTATTATGGCTCAACGACCCAAAGTGTGTCTTGGCCTCCGAACCGAGAGAGAAATAAACTAATAAAAAATATTTATCACAATATCCGACATACCAGTATGGACGGACGCACATTTACCTATCAGTATAGTACATAGTTAGTTGACGTTTATTTCATTTATAATGATCAAAAATTATAAAAAAATAAAGGCCAGATAAATATGTGATTAAAAACGACTTTTAAAAAAAACGCTTAATAAAGCAGACAATAAATTACTACACATAGAAGATTGGTTACTTCAGTAATTTTGATGTTGAGTTGACCATTACACTTTACTTTGGACACATTTTAACATCATTTTAAAAACATGGTGCGTTGTGAACACAAACACAAATTGACTATCCAACACAAAAATAGAATTTCAATTGAAATAGTTGATATTATATAGATACTAGCGGCCGCCCGCGACTCCGTCCGCGTGGATTTCTTTTTTTCGAAATAAAAAGTAGCCTATGTTCTGTCTCAGGGTCTAAAGATTGTCTGTACCAAATTTCATCAAAATCGGTTGCGAGGTTTAAGCGGGAAAGCGTAACAGACAGACAGACAGACAGACAGACAGACAGAGTTACTTTCGCATTTATAATATTAGTTGGGATTAAAAAAGGCGTATAAATATAGCTGAAATGTTAGTGACGTAATATCACCTGACCTGATATCACGCGCTACTCACACATCCCTAGAAGCCAAATACGCAATCTTACTGTAAACATAGGCTTCGGAAATTGTACACTTCTTCACGTCACGTACGGGGTGAGAAATGGACTTGTTTGATGTATTCGTACTAGCTGAATCTCTTATTCAACTATGTACGAATACATAACTAACGGTGGTGACACGAATGTTAGATTTATAACTGTTGTAACTCTAACTGTTGTGATGGTGTGCGAAATAAGAGCAAAGAGCTTTTCGATTTAAATTGATAAATAAGTATAGTACCCTTCCTGCCGCTTTTGGACATGGCCGCAGATCTGACAATCAGCCAAGTACGCCGGATAATATTATAACTCACAAGAGAGTGCGCAAGCACAGGTGCATACTTTATTCCCTCACTTACGAGTAGTTCGGTCGCACAGAAATCTGACACGACCGTAGTGAGATCAGGCGCAGGACCGTCGACTCAACGCGTTCCGAAGCTCGGAGGAGCTCGACATGAAAAGTTACCACATTATTTTTCCTGTCATCCTCGTTTCCGAATTTCTGTGAAATCTACTCATACTGTATTTATTCAAATAAAAACGTCAAAAAACTACATAGATTACTCACATCAAAAGCAAATGACTAGAATAACAACGTCTCACGTAAGCTCTGGATCAATATCAAACGCAGAATAAACATGCTATTTGTTTTCCATCGAAACCACCCCGCTATGTAACCGCAAACTACCTGTTTACTTAGTAAATAGACCAAAATCACCCACCAGGTGGGCGATAGGGCTGTCATAGAGAAAACGTAATAAGAATCCAATCGTCTTGAGTGGAAGGACGCCGCAATGTGACTCAAACATTACCTTCTTTCTATGCTTTTAGGTAAAGGACGTATTTGATGATACAGACTTTTTAAGCACTATCAATTTCTCCAATATATATTATGAAATTATATATGGTTAGGTATTAGTAGAAGAGCCTATTTGTTGCTTTAACTTAAAATTAAAGGGTTGGGTACGGCTGTAATGGTGCTATGATATAACTTACTCAGCGGCGTCAATACATACATTCCTTGTTTCTACGTAAAATAATGCACATGGCTCTATACCATGACGACTTGATATTTCAACATTGTTTCGATTTAAACTCACTTCAGCTCATTCTTTTAAACTAAATATTTTTGGTACATTACCGTCCTTCGTTCCTTAACCATTGTTTGTTGGACTTAGAATGGAAAGTACTCCCCTTTTTTTAACCACAAGTGACAACAGTTTTAAGGAATAATCAACCCTAGAACACTCCCGTATCCCCTTGAAATGTCAACTGTAGTATAAATAACATGATTTATATGCGGAACCAAACGGAATGCCTATTATTTAGGGAATATGATTTACTGCCAGCCCTTCCCAACAGTGAGAGGTGAGAATTTTCACGTAATAGTTTTCTGATTGATCGTAATATTATGCTGGCCTTTTCACTTTTGTTAGCGCCTCAGGAAATAACATTGTTACGTTTGTACGTTTGTTTGTTACCTGTACCTTTTTTAATATCCCAGCGGATCGTAATGGAACGGTGTGTTATTTCTACTTTTTTGTTTTAACTGAATAGCTTTTAAAAACGTTAAAAAATCCGTGATAAAAGTTTATGGTTTAGTTAAATGTAGCATTTAATGCTTGCTAACAAGTTATTCGAAAGAAAATATATATTTTTGACTGTTTCTGTATCATTTCGTTTGAATACCACCCAGATCAAAGTTGCATAATTATTATGAATATAATTTATTCTGTCTGCATGTTTATTTGTATAATAAAATACGTAGATTAGCTCTTTGCAGTTATAAAAACAGTTACAAACATTAAGATTCGCAAGGATATGAGCGAAAACGGCACATTCAATTATTGAAGGATACTTTTATCTTAAAGTCGACGCTCCATTTAACTTAGGCAATGACCTGAACAAAAATGTAATATTAACTTTGCTCGTATTTAATGTAAGAGCTAATTCGTGCATCTTACATTGAATGTCAGGTCTTTTATGTTTTTGTATTAGTCATGATTACTGAACTTATAAGTGATCTATTAAATGTAATTTCCTACGCCTCTGGTTTCACATTTCACATTATTTCACTACGTATAACTTTAAAAACATTATGGTCACAACAATATTTATGCTCGAAATTATAACAAGTCAGACAACAATATCTATGTTGAAAGCGGTAATACGAGGCGTGAGAATGCATTATAATTTTGATAACGGGCTCCGCTTGAGAACAATTGTTGTCTATGAACAGTGGATTTAAAATAATTGCTCGAAACGCTTTATATTTCCACGACACTTATGATAGAAAAAAATATTATTGCCTAGGGAATCGAATTCAGTGTCGTTTTGCCGTCCAGTTATAAGATCTTAAGCAATGCAGATTTATTATATTATAGTTTCCTTCAATCCTTCAATCTCATATCGTAAGCCTCAGCAATATCGTGGAACTACCATTTCACACTGATCGTACTATATTCAACATTTTCTTTTGGGGCCATGACTACAATATTTTAAATTGGTTCCCTAAATCATTTTCTTAATATTTTTCTTGAAAGTTAAAGTTATTTATCTAGGAGTTTTCCTAATATTTTTCTTGAATTATTAGTAGTTATTTATTTAAGAGAAGAATATGCCGGCGCAGTTGTAATTGTGAACATTAATAAAATCGATACCAAACTCTTTGGTTTGAATTTAGAATAAGAACTCTTTGGTGGTAAGCGAATGTCACTGGCTGGTTGGCCACGAAGGTTGGTGGGAAAAGTGACAGCTCGCTTGACGTAACTCAGATCGTTGGTTGTATCGTGCGGGATAAGATCCAATTAAATAATGGGTCATATACCACGCGTTCTGAGGAATGTCTAGTTATTTTTCAATCCGTTGTGCAATTATATCTCCTTGTTAATCCAAGCCATCCTAGAACATAGACGAAATGCTCTAATATGTACTGCGTGCCTACAAATACAATTTATTTTGTTATGAAAATATCGGTTTTCAGGGTGTTGTTGTCGACAGATGTGACTCATATTTTTAACGAATAAGTAGGCGTGTTTGCACCACAAAACTATTACCACCTAAATTTAAAAAAAATATTTTACTACTTGTAAATTAAACCAATGTGAAGGCAAAAAGTCATATTTCTTTGCAATGTTTGGTAAATACTCTTAACTCAAGCGTAGTCAAAATGTTTATGTTTTAACTCATAAACTATCGGTTCGGCTTAAACGTGGAACAAAACAAATTTTCCCGTGACGCATCCATTCAGTTTTTCATTGTTCGCCATTTTGTACAGGGAAAAACAATGAGCTGAAATGAATTTCGAGCTAATCCCCAACTCAATTAGAAAAGGTACAAAAGAATCCTTATATTTTTTGAGGCCTGTAATACAATTCCATCGAATCATAAATATTATATGGCTTATGCTACGATTTAACATAATTAACATTTTGAAGGTTGGGTTTATTAGCCCTCTCATGAGCACTCGATAGCCAATATTTTTGGTAAAAGTAGGGAAACAGGCACGACACGCGAGGTCACACTCAATATTTCTAGTAGCTAAGTTTAAGACGAGACTTATAGTACGTATGTAGTATTGTTGCTTTAGCTGTTGCCAATAAACTTATAGTAAAACTAGTAACACATACTTTTAAGCTACTCATTGCATCCTTCAAAAACTCATCCCAAATCCTTCCTTTAGGGCAGGCAACGTATCTGCGACTCTTTAGGCATCGTACGGCGGTGATCGCTTACCGTTAGGCGACATGATCGTTTACATCGCTAACTTAACCAAACGTTTTAAATACGCTGAAGCCTCAGTTTTGCTGACTAAATCCTGCAGTACAGCAGTTTCGTCGGAAAAATGTGTATTTTCGTTCAATTCCCACAAAGCAATCAGAGCAGCTCAAAGCAACCTTATCTATAAACAACAGCTCGCTTATTTGTCCAGGCGGTAAAATTTAAAATTTATCACCGCGGTTTGAGCACCGTCTGAATTATTCATGGCCCTCACCTCACTCATTCAATTTGTTTTCAACCGCTTCGTTTACTTGCCGTGCTGTGACGTCATCATGCTATAGAGAGAACGAGAGAACTCGTGTGAATGCCTTCTTGGGAGTGCAAAAGTGCTGAGCTCTTATACATCGGCTCGGAGGTCGTGGCTTAAATCCAGCGTGTAACACCTTGTGAGGTTTACCCAGTTCGGTTAGAACATAGCACCATTATGACAGAATAGAATGCTGATTTTGTGCTTCGTAAGACTACCCAACAATGATCTAAGAAGTACCTGGTTTCCCTTGTGCCCTCATAACTTACGGAGTAGGTTCAATAACCAGGCTGCTCAAATCAGGATCATAGTCGAAGCGGGCCGAGGTGTCCACAATGGATTTAACCGGGATAAACGCAAGGATGAAGATTTGAGCTCCGAATGAATTATTCATGGCCCTTGTTTGAACCGACTCGTTTACTTTACTTGACGTGCTGTGACGTCATCATAGCTATTGATGGAACTCGTATGAATGCGTGAAGGGTGAATTAATTTCGGGAGCCAAGATTATGTAGGTAGAAACCTTCATTTAGTTGAAAACAATAGGTACAAGTCATCGCCGCTTGAATATAAATAAAAGACGTTAATACACATGAGAGTAATTTAATTTGTGAATTCAAAATGTATTAAAGTCCGAAACACAAACAATTTGAGACTTCCAAAGAATGGGCATTAAGTAGAGTTATTGGCACTTGCCAACCATTTCTATTCCAAGGATTCCGTATTTACCTTTACCTAATACTGAGAAAACAACGAAGTCACTAGACAAAAGAGATATAAAAAAGAAGTTTGCAATGTCTGGTGTATTTATTAAAGGAATCAGAAATTCATATTCTTGCGACCTTGTTCTGTTTGTAACACCGCAGTAACTTCTCAAGTGCGAGTATTAAAGTTCTGTCAAAGTCATTACATGGGTAGCCATTCGCGCCTATTGTTTGACCTCTGAGAATCGGACGCCGAGAAGATAGTTTCCACTTCATTGGGAAAATTCAAGTCCTTTTCTGGTAAAAGAAATTTATTCATTTCTATGTGAGTAACAAAGGCCAAGCGTAGTTTCGTTAAAGCAAAAGTGTTCCCATTTGACTATTTAGCCATGAACCAAATGGGACGGAAATCGCATAATGATATTTCCGTGCTGAATTTCAGCTTCAATAGGCAGTAAAGTGCACAAATTAGCCTGTAGGCACGTGTATATTTCAAATTGCCTTTTATTGGAGTACGATTCGGATTTGTATTAATACCACGCATTTAGCAAGGGTCATTAAGGCAAAATAGTTAAATCGAAATATCGATCTCTTTTCCCATAAATTATACTATCGATTGTTTAATGTTACGGCGCTTGTAGAAAACAAGCGCCGTTTATCTGTGCTATTTACACCTGGTTAGTTCTGTTTTTGACTTCTTCAAATTTTATCTACCTAGTATTGTTGTTTAAGCTACGCTAGCCAACTTCAATTACAGTCTTATTCCTAAAAAAATGCACATGACATCCATACTTTAATAGAACTAGTACGGGTATGTATAATGTGTGAATCCATTCGCACCTGCCCCTTATTTTATCTGAGGTGTTATTTGTCATTCGCTAGGCAGCGAACAAGGGTGCTTGCGTTTATTACCTTATTAGCCATTCCCGCGGCTCCGCCTAACTAAAACGGCCGGTTTCATTACCCCAGTCAATCTATTCTGTGTCTCTGTTACACGGTGAATGTGAAGGGCAAAGATGAAACACAGTATAAAGAAATGATACACTTTAGTACACTGGTTTATGACAGTGCTCATAGTTTGTCTTCCTAATAAATTCTGTGCTAAATTGCTATTGCTTAGAATTTTCTAATGTTTAAAGCTCAGGTCTGACCGAAAGTATGTGATTGAGTTATTCTGTTTAAAATGCTATTTTAGAAAAATTATCCATTCCCTAAAAGATAAAAGTACTTCTGCCGAGCAGGTGATCTACACTGTTGGTGTAGTCGTGTATATGCTAAGTCGCGGCGGCAACTCTGCAAGCGCGATGTAGGTTTGTTTGGAAATATCGCAGTGCGTGTCAGCGCCATCTGTTGAGTTGTATCGGAACTACTCCTTTGTGGCGATGTAGATAAGGGTCGCTACACTATAATGGTAAGACCGGCCCTGTACGTACATATTATGTGGTTGCCAGCTACTGCATAGTCCATTATCTTATTGCAGTGGGGAGGGATTCAGTATAACAGTGTTGGTAAACTAAAGGGGATGCCTATCTGCTAAGTGATATTCTATAAAGCATCGGCAAACCACTCCATTATAATTATCAGGAACGTACTAGTGTTGCATTAACGCAGGTTGCAACGCCCTTGCAGGGCGGTACATAGGCTCTTAGTTTTTTTGTAAAACATTTAAATTTTCCGGTGGAAACAGCCTATTAATGTCCCATTGCAGGGCAAAGGCCTCGATCATTTGAAATCATGTTATCATTACGGAGATATGTTGCGGTTTAATTATCAATGCGGTTTGGTAATCTCAAATCCGGGATATTTTCAGAAAAATCGACACTAAGTTGCCCAACCCGGGAATCGAACCTGGGACCTAGAGACTAGGCCATTGAGGAGTTAAATTTTCCTGTAACGTTTCCTGTAATTAAATTGTCTTAAAACTATCTCACTGTTTTTCGCGCCCTGTGTGTCTCTCAGCACTCTTGCAAATTGTCTTGTTTATGGCGATCACTTTGGCAAAATGAGTTCGTTTGCCTTCTACGATGGCAGCGAATACATAATTGATGAACATATATTGAATAAAAACAGAATATGGGAGCTTTATAACGAAATTACGTCCTTTTCTCAACTTTGAGATAAGTTTTTTAACTGGAGATATGGTGAACTTCTATTGTTACATAAGTCCACTGTATTGTACTTGACTATACCTGTTTGTTAACTTTAATGAAACTAGTGCTTTAGCGGCGGAGCCAAATATACTAAAATGGCTGTGACATGGCGTTCCCTATATAAAATCATTCAGATCTCAGAACTATCTGTGATCTGAATGTGACCTATAAAGGGTACTAACCCTTAATAGGTCTACCGCATGTCTTTACGTAGAGATTGTTAAAAGCGAATGTTTGGTATTCTTATCATAACTGTATGACTTCATAATAATAATATAAAGATATTGCGATTATTTAAGAGGTGCGATTTACCACCAACCAGAAATAAATCTTCAAAGCCGAATGTTGGACATGGCAAATCCTACGAGTTTCAGAAATATTTAACATCCGCTTGCGGTCATTTGTCAAAGCATTCAAGATAAATCGGCTGGTAAATAATTTCTATTCCTCCAGTTGTAAATGATGAAAAGAACACCCTCAGTCCCCAAAGGCGGATCAAAAGAATGTCTCGTCTGTCAGTTCCACATTTACGTTAAAGACGCCTGTTTCACGGAAGATAAATAAAACTGTTTATGTTGCGTGCGTAGGTACGGAATTGCTGCGTCGAAAATATTGTAAACATTCGCATTTGTTTTAAAGTAAACAGTTGCTGTCGATGCTCAGTAGCGCGTGACCTCACGGCGGCTACGTTTGACAGGAGTTCAAAGAGTCTTTGGATTTTACCATAACCTAAGAATTCTTATACCGCCTCCAGCTCTACCTACTTACTACCTTGGACTAATGAACGTTAATCAGATGGTATTTTTGCATGGTTTTTTGGTAAAGAAGATCTTCCTTAGAGATCTAGGCATATGCGGAGAAATTAACTTGCTTAATGAATTGCGTTCAAGACTCCAACCTACGTGATTAACTTCTACTCGAACACGTAGACTTTGGATTTAGATCTAAAGTAGTTTGGACTTTTTTTATTAATGGGTAGGCGAGAGTTTCGATATAGAGTGTTTTGATATGGTTTAAGTATTTACAATTTATATAATTAGACGGCAAATTATAGCACCCGTTCTATATTCCCAAACAGTAACAATAACACGTATATGTTTTGTAGTGGTAAACTTTCGCAGCAGCTTAGGAAAATGTTTTAACATGAAAATAGTTGAAGCATTCAGCATCAAAATACTACACCAAGTTGATTTATTTATTTCCAACAAACATACATCTATCCTTACATGATTTTACCTAATGCGATAGTGTATACACTTATCTTCTTATTGTCTCATACTGATCTAATTTTTCTATATATGCTACTCAGAACTAATATAAAAGAGAGCCACCCTTGTGAATTCACTCAGAGAACATGAAAAAACATCAATAGGTTACACATTGAAAATATAATCCTTGCTTACATGTTCTTCAGGCGAAATACCACCAGTATGCTTGTACCTGGAGATTTATCGATCCTTTTGAGAGGTACTTTAGCTTTTCGAATAAACAAACACATAAAATGTACGCGGCTGTTTACACCGCTGTAAGCCGCAGCGCTGTTTTGCGCCATCAACAATACTCACTTGCAGAACGTAAACAATCTTAGTCATCGCTTCCATGAAACCTCTAGCTCCGTGATTGAACATCGGTTTGGCGTCTATTTGACGGTTTAGTTCACACCAATATGAGTTTATGGCTCTCGGTTGTAGGGGATAATCTTTGTAGGCATCTATATTACCAGTTTTGGGAGTAGGATGGGTGCTCGGAAATGAGCATAGATTTTCTTGCGTACTCCAAAAGTGCGAGTTATTTATACAAAAGTTGTAGTCGTTTTTTTTATACATAAATATAAGATTGCTAGCGACCCAAAAAGAAACAGAAGAAGGAAAAGTATTTAAGATAACTGAGCATTTGTTTATTTGGAAAAAAAACGATCTTTCCGTGTGATGCTTCGTTTGTGATCAGTGAAATCAAGATATCATAGTCTTTAAATAGGAATACTTCATGCCTTCATACTACATGCGTTGAAGAGAAAATCTGTTCGCGGAATGTTATAAAAACGTAGATAACAGGCTATCCTATTACCACTCGGGACGTTGTAGACTCTCCTTTCATTGTGTCGGTATTTACTGTGCTCGTGTGGATATTGGATTGGGAACGGACGAAAGGTCTCCGCTACGCAAATCTTTGCGATCGGCTCGATCGGACGGATTGAAGAATGCTTATCGAAGGCCAATCAGTCTTCCACTCGGAACGGAATGTTTTGAATTCAAAATTCGTTCCTTATTTATGTAGAAGAATAGGGAATCATCTTAGAGCTAGTTGTGGAAATGTTTCATTCAGTAAATGCATCTTTTATAAAGGAATACATGTTGGAAGACCGCATTAAATGGCACAGTAAGATATGTATGTTCCCTGGAAGGAGTGTAGCAGCTGCTTAAGTTTAACATAATTCTTCTTACTCGTTAATATTTCGGAACAAAATTCAGTTTTGCTTAGGTCTTGAAATCTTTCAGGTTTATTTCAATTTCTTTAGTCACGGAAACGTATATTTATACTAAAGAACTAAAGAATAAGCAAGCTAGAATTCAGGAATGCCGGAATTTACTGCTAAAGTAAACATTTTCTACGAAACAGCGAGACATTTATTACAGTTTAAAGCGCAGTCGATCAAACGTTAGGACGAAAAGCATTCAGAATAGGTTATTAATGAAACACGGCAGTTGTGGCGGCAAGACTAAACAGTTTATTTCATAAGAAAACATAGACAATAAAATAACCATAGACAAAAGTATAAAGAGGCACAGACAAAGTATAGACCAATTGGTAATGTTATGAATAATTTGATATTATTTTAACACCTCCACTTATCAAAATATTCATTAGAATACAAACAAACCAAATAATTACCCTGTCTCAATAACAGTTATCTTTAAACAAAAAAAACAAAAAAAAAACAACAAAAATTCAATAATATTAAACAATGCTCTTAAGGCCTAATTCTTTAACAAAATGGTTATGCTTAATACTAGGTAAACCTTTTGTTAAAAGGTCAGCTGGCATTTCAGAGGTTGACAGGTACACAATCTTTACAATATTATTTGATACAGTCTCTCTAACAAAATGATGTCTGATATCAATATGTTTTGTTCTCCTATGGAACAAAGGATTCTCTGTCAATCTCTGAGCCCCCTGATTATCATTATACAGAGTAATAGTGTAATCACAGCTTGCAATTTCAGACAATAAGTTTCTTAAATAGATAGCTTCTTTACAGGCTTCTGATATTGCCATGTACTCACTCTCTGTACTTGATAGAGCAACAGTTTGTTGTTTTTTACATTCATATGATACAACAGCGCCTGATAGTACAAAACAAAATCCTGTATAGGATTTCCTATCTATACCATTAGAGCCCCAGTCAGCATCTACAAATCCTTTTAAGTTTTCATTATCTTTTACATACAATAATCCATAAGATTTAGTTTTCTTTAAATATTTTAATATGCGCTTAGCATGTCTCCAATGGACTGAACTATAACAATTATTATACTGACTCAAATAACTGACACTAAAACTGATATCTGGGCGCGTTAGGACTGACAAATACATCAAGCTTCCTAAAAGCTGCTGATAAGGGTACTGTTTCTCAACATTTTCAGACTTATCTAATTTTAAATTATATTCTATTGGAGTATCAATACACTTACAATCATACATGTTAAATCTCATTAAAATATCATCAACAAATTGTTCCTGGTCTAAAGATATACTTCCATCTGCATAAGTCTTAACCCTCATGCCCAAACAGTTTTTAACTGGACCTAAATCTTTCAATTTAAAATTCAACATTAAATCTTTCTTTAATTTATCTGTCAAAGAGTTACTATTAGAGAAAATGAAAAAATCATCGACAAACACTGCTATATAAATCTGTTCCTTATTTACCTTTTTACTATATAAACATGGCTCTAACTTTGACTTAAAATAACCTAAAGATAACAAACATTCATTTAGTCTTTGATTCCATGCTCTAGCAGATTGCTTTAATCCATAGATAGCTCGTTTCAATTTAAGAACAGTATTACTTTTACAACTTAAATTAGGTGGAACTTGCATATATACATTTTCACTAAGAGAACCATTTAAGAATGCAGTTTTAACATCTAAGTGAGTAACATTAAAATTAAACTTAACACTTAATGCAAATAACAGTCTCAAAGTAGAGTACCTTAGCACTGGTGAATATGTCTCACTGAAGTCCACTCCTTCTTTCTGGGTAAAACCCTTAGCCACTAAACGAGCCCTATAACGCACTTTATTATCACTTTCGAATTTCTTTTTGAAAACCCACTTACACTGAACCACTCTGTCCGCTTCGGTTTCACTCACAAACTCCCAAGCCTGGTTTTCTTCAAAAGCCTGGAGCTCCTGCTCCATAGCCTGTCTCCACATCTCCTTCTCGGGTCCTTTCATCGCCTCCTCATATGTGATATCACAATGTAGGGATTTCTGCTTATCAGCAATACTTAGATTCGAAAAACCATACCTTTCTACTGGTTTTCTGATTCGTTTACTGGGTAATTCAGGAACTTCTGTTCTTAAATTATCATCATCATCATGGAAGTCATCATTTTCATTGTTGGAGTTACGTTCAAGACCAAATGTTGATTCAAAACTTGTTACTTTCTGACCTTGTTGATTTGGTTGAGTATCATCCCCCACTGAATCAACGTTCTGGTCTTGCACTTGAATCATGCATTCAGAATTGATTTCTGGCTCAGTAATGACCACATCTCTACTAGTAAACACAGTCCTTGTGTCAGGATTATATACTCTGTATCCTTTTACATTGTCTGGATATCCTGTAAGAATACATTTTACAGATTTCTTATCCCATTTTGTACGCTTTTGTTTAGCAACATGTACCATAACAGTGCTACCAAATATCCTAATATGGCTGATATCTGGTTTTGTGCCAGTCCATATTTCATATGGCGTTCTATTATCCAACGCAGCAGCCACAGTTCGATTCTGCAGGTACACTGCCGTATTAGTAGCCTCACCCCAAAACTCTTTTCCCAGGTTTGCATCAAATAGTAGACATCTTGCTTTTTCTATGACTGTGCGATTGAACCTCTCAGCTAGTCCATTTTGTTCAGGGGTGTATGGGTTGCTTTTCTGGTGGATAATACCGGCACTGTTAAGATAATCTCCAAATTCCTTATTGCAATATTCTAAGCCGTTATCACTTCTTAATACTTTAATTGTTCTCTTTGTTTGATTTTCCACCTGTGCTTTATATATCTTAAAATATTTCAGAGCCTCATTTTTGTGTTTCAAAAAATAAACAAATGTCATGCGACTTTTATCATCAATAAAAAACAAGAAATACCTTGCTCCTCCTATTGATGTATTTTCCATTGGGCCACATATGTCTGTGTGCACCAAGTCTAGCAAGTTACTGCTTCTGTGACCACTGCTTTTAAATGGCAAGCGACACTGTTTGCCTTCACAGCATGTTGTACACGATGCCTTGCTTATATCTACTTTTTCATCAAATGACATTCCCAACACAGCATTTTTCATTTTATTCAAGTAATCCTTATTAATATGTCCTAATCTGCGGTGCCATGTTACTCCTGACACAGCTGATGCAGCCAAATATTCCTGGGATATCAAATTTACTTTGTATACCCCATTGACCAAGTCTGCTGTAGCAACTAGCTGTTGGTTTTTGTTGTAAACACAACAGCCTTTATCTGTGAAAGATACACTGTTTCCTTTTTTAATTAGTTGGCTGACTGATAATAAGTTAGTAGTCAGAGATGGTATACAGCATACATCTTCTATCACGATGTCGTACTCGCAATCATTAGTTGAAGTCGTTATTTGCACATTGCCAGAACATAATACTGTCAATTTTTCACTGTTAGCTACGACGATTCCTTTATTTTGTTCATATCTGGCATTCTTAACCCAGCTTTCATTTGCTGTTAGGTGTACACTTGCCCCGGAGTCAATATACCAATCGGTTTTGTTGAAATTTGCACTCAAAAATACTGCACTAAATGCGTTTGATTGCATCCTTTCCTTGTTTTTCTTATTTACCGAATTGCTTTCGTTACTCATGCACTGATTTTTATAATGGCCGACTTGTTTGCACCGGTAGCATTTTATCACCTTGTTTGGCTTTGACGTTACAGTGCTACCAACATCAACATTTTTGTTGGCCATAGACAAATTATTTTTATTTTTCTTTCTATGATTTGAATGACTGACGAATGCTCCGTTCATTTCACTTTCATTATAATCTGTTGACTCCATATCCAATAATTTCGTCTTGATGTTGTCAGCCGTGATTGAAATGCCCGAATGTTCGATTGCCATTATCATTGGAGCAAAACGATCAGGCAATCCCGCCAATAATAATGACCCTGTCCATTGATCATTTATTTCAAATCCCGTTCCACTAAATTTTTGAGCTGTGTCGATTATCTGCGTCACATATGACGTCATCGAACTGCAATTATCTCGCCGGATTGAAATCAAATTTCTTAATAGACTTATTCTTCGAGAAAAGCCGCTATCATCAAATAATTGCTGTAGTTTATTCCACAATTCTTGCGATGATTTGACGTTTTTGACATGAACGTATAGCGACGGGTCGATGGTCATAATTAATTTGGCTTTTGTTTTTTCGTCATCCGCGCTCGTAATTTCTTTTTTCGTTTCTGGCTTGATACAATGTTTCATGCCTTCGAGAATTAAGAAATTTTCTGCGGCGAAACACCACTCCGAATAATTATCGCGTCCCTTGAGTTTCGGCACATTTATAAGATAGTTAGCAGCCATTTTGGCAATCAGCTTCTACACTTATACACTGCGATAAAACGTTCGGTCTAGTCAGTTCACAGCTTAATCGCACTGAATACTGTCTTTTAACACTTGCTTTACTGCAAAATCCTTGTTAAAACGACTCAATACCGCGATTATTTAATGAGCGTACGGCCCATAACCTAATGAAACACGGCAGTTGTGGCGGCAAGACTAAACAGTTTATTTCATAAGAAAACATAGACAATAAAATAACCATAGACAAAAGTATAAAGAGGCACAGACAAAGTATAGACCAATTGGTAATGTTATGAATAATTTGATATTATTTTAACAGTTATTAAATGGCTACATACATTCGTATTTCACTGTACTTTATCGTTTCCCAAATTATTGGGTCAGACATAAAATGTATTTCGTCACGCTGTTCTGTTGCCTCGGAGAGCAATGGAAGAAATCCGAACTAAGGGTACCAGTACATTCGTACAAAGGAAATCTTTGCACTTATTCTTTGTTGCGATTTGTAAGGGTCCACAATTGAACGGATTTTGCCGATCTGACTATTGCTTTGACTAAGGATTAAACGCGCTTCGGTAAACTCTTTGACCCACATTTTGTGACTAAAACATTGGTTAGAGCAATGTCAAATCAATGTGAGAAGTACCGAATCAGGAATGGCCGAGGAATGAACTCAGATTGGCACATTAGGTACCAACATTTAAGTTGAGAAATTAAAATTTAATTTAATTCCTTAGTCTAACAACTAAGCTCGAAGCTTGATAGAGTAATGTATTTAGATACTTTCAGAAACAGCCATGTCTCGAGTACAATGTACATACATTACACAAACATTTGCCCCTACCGGGATTCGAACCTTTTTTTTTTTTTTTTTTTTTTTTTTTTTTTTTTTTTTTTTTTTTTGCGATGGGGAATGCATTGACGCACCATGACACCGCAGGCCAGCGTAGCCTGCGGCCGTGTGTGGGACTCGGGCGCATGAGAAAAACTGCGCCCACTACCCACTAAACCCCATCGGTTTCCCCTTTCGCTCGCATAAGGACGGATCGCTGCCAGCCGCCAATGGGCGGCTTATGTTCGACCCGTCCTTCGAGCGCCCCGACCTGATGCGGTAGGCCGGGGCTGGCGCCTAGGGAGGACCACCCGAGAAACTAGATGGTCCCCAGACATGGCTCAGGTGACCTTGTGCAGTGCGCGGGTTGGGGAGCTACCCCCCCGCGCAGGTCACCCTACACAGGCCTAGAGGGGACGCACGTGAGCGCGCCTCCTCCGGAGCGGAGCGGAAGAAGGATCCTCCTCCCGCTCGCGCTCCTTTGCCTCCTTCTGCGAGATGACTTGTTCGCAGAAGGAGGCGGCCGCCTCCCACGCTCGTCGACTGGCGACCATGGCTTGCACCAAGGTCGGCAGCGAGAGGTGCCCACCGCCTAGCGCCGCGATTAGTTCGCGGCGCTCGTGTCGCCAGGCCGGGCACTCCTCGAGGGTGTGCTCAGCCGTGTCGTCGGGAGCGCCGCAGTGATGGCACAGCGGCAACTCCTCCCGACGGGCGACACGGTACAGGTAGTGACCGAAGCACCCATGTCCGGTCAGTACCTGCACCAGGCGGTAGGTGAGGCAGCCGTGCCGGCGCTCCACCCACTCCCTCAACACCGGACGAATCGCGTCGATCGTCCGGTGGCCGGCACTCGGGGCTCGGAGAGCCTCCGCCCAAGCGGCTAGGGCCTCCTCCCTAGCCTGGGCACGACCCAGCGCCACCTCCTCCAAGCTGGGCCGCTCCCCTCGCAGTCGTGCCGCGACCCGAATTCGATGCACGTGGGACAGAACCACGGCATCGAATTCCCACGGGGTGGTGCCTGCCAGAACGCAGGCGGCCCCGTGACTGACCGTGCGATACGCTCGCACGGCCCGGGTCGCGATGACCCTCTGCGGTTGGCGCAAGAGGGCCTTGAGCGAGGGGGAGAGGCTCTCCGCCCACACAGGGGCTCCGTAGAGTGCCATCGACCTGACCACCATCTGGTACAGGCGACGGCACTTCCACCGTGGTCCCCCCACATTTGGGAGGACCCGTCCGAGGGCTGCCGCGGCGGCGCACAGCCTTGGAGCGAGGAGCTTGAAGTGCTCCTCGAAACTCCAGCGGGGGTCGAGTGTCAGGCCGAGGTACTTGAAATGCGCCTCGACCGGAACATCGACCCCCTCCACTCGGACGTGGAGCCCCTGAGGGATCCTGCGACGTGGGGCGCGGAAGGGCATGGCCTTGGTTTTTTCCAAGGCCACGCGCAACCCCAGCCTGCGGATACGCCGGACAACGGATGTTGTGTCGTCCGACGCGAGTTGGACCGCACCGTCCCAACTCCTCGCTCTCACCGCGACAAGGGTGTCGTCCGCAAAGCAGACGACATCCGTGCACGGCGAGAGGGATCCGCGCAGGACCCAGTCGTACCCCAGGTTCCAGAGGAGAGGACCGAGAACGGAACCCTGGGGTACGCCCGCCGCCATGGGCCACCGCTGGACGCGGCCCTCCGCATCCTCGTACAGGACTACCCGATTTCTCAGGTAGTCGCTGACGATGGCGCGGAGGTAGAGGGGCACCCGGTGATAATCGAGCGCCGCCTCTATGCACTCGTAGGGGAGGCTGTTGAATGCGTTCGCGATGTCAAGAGACACCGCGACAACAACCTCCCGCCGTGCTGTGGCCGCCTCGGTCCATTCTTTCAGGCGGCCAACCGCGTCCATGGTGGACCTTCCGGCCCGGAAGCCGTACTGGCACTCTGCCAAGTTCGGCCCCGGGCCCCCCAAGTGCTCCTGGATCCGGGAGGCGAGGATTTTCTCGAAGAATTTCCCCGCCTCGTCCAGGAGCACGATCGGCCGATAGCCGGACGGGCTGTCGGCGGGGCGGTTGCTCTTACGGAGCAAGACGAGCCGCCCCGCCTTCCACCGGCTTGGGAAGCGGTTCGTGGCGATGCAAGTGTCAAGCACCGCTCGAAACCGCTCCTCCAGGGGTCCCGTCGCAAGGGCCAGAACCTTGGACGGTACCCCGTCCGGCCCCGGCGCTTTCTTTTTCAGCCGGAGCCGAAACTTCCCGGCCTCGAACTCCTCGTCCGAGACCGGGGGCCCGTCTGCCCACGACGCTGGACTATCCCCCCCAGCCGACATTTCTGGGGGGGTGAAGGGTCCCGGATTCGGGAACAGGGTTTCCAGGACTCTTCCCAACAACTCGGGCTCCATAGCGGAGGTGGGGGGAGCCGCGTTGGCGAACTTCCCCCGCACCGCACGGTATGGCTGCCCCCAGGGGTCGCGCTCGAGGATGGCGAGGTACTCCTCCGCGGCGACCCCTTTGGCCCTGCTTATTTCCTTGCGCAGGGCCCTCTGTGCTTCTCTGTAGGCCCGGCGGAGCTGTTCTTCCTCGCCGGGCTCACGACGTCTGCGCCTCCGACACCGCTGGAGGGCGGTGCGGGCGGCTAGGCTGGTGGCGCGCAGGTCCGACACCTCCTGCGTCCACCAATACAACGCCTTCCTCCGGGGGTGCGGCCTCGACTTTGGCATGGCGGCCTGGCAGACGACTTTCATGTCGTCTGCAAAGAGCTCCGCCATGCTATCCGCATCCCCCACCACGTCGGCGGGTGGCTCCGCCCAAGATCTGACGATGGCCGCCTCTTTGGCGACTTCAGGGCGGAGCTGCGGGAGCGACCACCTCACGAACGCCGAGGGAGCTCCCGCCTCGGGGCCCAGTCGGACAGGGGCTCCGGGACCACCCACGGAGACGCCGAACCGAATGTAGCGGTGGTCCGACAACGACTCCGCGTCGGTCACCACCCGCCAGCCGTCAACCCGCGCCGCCAGTTGTGAGGTGGCCAGAGTTACATCCACTATGGAGTCCCCATTCCACCTCACACACGTCGCGGTGTTCCCCCTATTAAGGACCTGCAGTCCCAGGCTTTCTGCCCAGGACAGCAGGTCCCTCCCAACTGGAGTACTCGCCCGACACCCCCACGCCGTGTGTTTGGCGTTTAGGTCCCCCCCAAACAGAACCGGGTGGGGAGCCGCCCGCAGCACAACCCCCTCAACCGCACTCAAGAAAGACTGGAATTCCGCCCGAGTGCGGTTGGGAGAAAAGTAGTTGGCGACTACCACAACGCCGCCCCACCCGACCGCCACGTAGCCCTGGCCTCTTTCTCGTAAGACCAGGGGGGGTGCCGTATTGGAGGCCACCCCTACTACCGCCGCCGTCCCGTCAGCAGAGCCAAACCACCGGGGCGAAACCGGGATATGGTGAGGCTCTGCGACGAGAGCTAGGTCCGCCCCCCACTCCGCCATTGTCTGCAGTAAGAGATCCTGCGACGCGGCGGAGTGGTTGACGTTGCCCTGTAGTATTTCCCCGATGGACCTTCTATTCATTGGAGGTTTCCATCGGGGTTTCCTCCTGTGATGCGGCGGCGGCGGCGGCGACGGTGGGCGACGACGACGACGGCGCAGGGCTCAGTGCGGGTGCGGCGCGGCCCTTTACGGGCGGCGACGCGCAGTTAGGGCCCGCCATCCTGTGGGCCGAAGCGAGGCCCCTGTCAGCGCACACGGCGCACTTGAACGGCGCCGTGCACGTCTTGCCCTGATGCCCCTCTTTGCCGCAGCGGTAGCAGAGACCGCTACGGTCTTTCTTGGAGGGGCAGAGCGCCGCCGTGTGCCCTTTCTCCAGGCACCGGTGGCAGCGCATCGGCCGCTGTTCGAGTGCCCGCACAGAAGCGGAGCACCAGCCGACCGTGAGGCGACCCTCCGCGACGGGATTCGAACCTGCGACCCTCGGTTTTGTAACCAGGGTCACTGACCACTAGACCAACAGGTCCCCCAAATGGAGAAAATCCTGGAGTCGGTGTTAATAACATGTTCTACTTTTCAATATGATTGAAGAAGCACTTATGGAGTGCATCTCTGAAGAGTACCTACATCAATAATGAAAGTTTTGATTTTTAGGCAGAAATTGTTCTTCATTTTCACGATGCTACTTCAACAGGTAACTTCTGGGCTTTGTAGAACTATGTTTCACTACGGTAGAAAATTTTCCGTAAGTTGTTTGGTAAGCACTCGACCGCAATTAATCCTAATGGGAAGGATACGGGTAGTGATGAATCTTGCTTAACTATGTCGCTTATGCTTTCATTAGATTTAGGTCGGCTTTTTGTACCACTTGATTTAATTTTTCTACATAGCTACACAAGCGGCCGCCCGCGACTTCGTCCTCGTGGTTTCCGGTTTCTACACACACATCCTTTCTCGTCAAATGGACAAAAATCAATATCCAACAAAAAATTTTTTTTTTAAATCGGAACTCTTCAGCTAATATATTAGTTTAGATATAATATTGATATTTCTATTTTTTTATTTAGTCGTGACTAGCCGACTTTTCATGTAAATGGCTTCCTAAAACAGTAGTCACTCTGTTGAATTTAAGTCTTATATTTAAATGTCATATTGTGTGATTTCCAGCAGATCCGATTCTTGAGCTAAACTCGACAATGAAATAGTCCTGGTATAAGTTCAGTCAAGAAGGTTTTAATTAAAATAAGATCTCACAAGAAGCTTATTATTACGCTTTGTCCATTAGGTACCTACTCTCCAAAATGTTACAAAAAAAACAGTAAGTATTCAAGTCTTCATACGAGGATATTTCAAAGTAAAGCATAAAGAATCATAAAATATAACATTCCCATTTGCATTAGTGGCACGGGTCCATTAGTAAACTTATCGAATAAACCTTTCATATGCTAGTGAATGTACTTTGCATTAACCATGACGATAAAATCGTTTCATAATATGACATAGATAAATCGATTCACTCATAGCAGTGCTGATAAAAGTAGTAAAAGTACGATTAGACCCTACAAATAATAAGATCAGTATAGATTATCGACTATTTGACAGGAAAAAGGGCCAGACTGAAAAGGAGAGCGACTGAATACTTTTGTTTTGAGGCAATTAATGGCTTTTTCATTAATGATCTGAAGTCGCAGAACTGTAGTGGAATCTTAATTACAGAGAATTGGTTTCGTGGGTAAGTTTAATAAATTGTTCAACGTTTTATTGAATGTAAATCGGGTAAGATGCTACGAAATTACATGCTACAATTCAATTCTGAAAAAGATTTTGTTGAAATAAACTAAATTAAAATAAAAAGTGTCAGGGCAGCGTATTAATGTCCCACTGCAGGGCAAAGTCCATCATTTCAAATTTGTTTCCATCGTTTTGTTTCCATTGGCCTCCATGATTTGAAATCATGTTTTTGTTACAAAGATGGGATTTGGCTTAATCACCGCGCTTGGCAAATGGGGATTGGTGATCACAACCCCGGGGCTGTGTTCGGAAAAACCGACACATATTTGCCCGACCCGGGAATCGAACCCAGGGCCTCGAGACCACGGCCCGGTACTTAAACCACTAGACCATCGAAGCGTTCAATTTAAATTACATACGTTATTGTGCATATGTAACGCGTTCGTACCAAGTTATTCATCTAATAACTCCTTCTCGTGATTTTCAAATCCTTGTTCCGAAACTATCTACGTCAAAGCAGCATCAGTAACGGGGTCGCCTCGTGATCTGGGACAGATTCGATGCGATGTGTTATGAACACAATGGACAGATCAAACGCTAACGTGACGTCACACGCGTCGACTGTTTGCTACATTGCTAATAGTTCTATTTACGGGGCGGTTACTGTGATTGCTTCATCTGCTAATGTTGTTTTGGTATAGGTGTGTTTAAATGTATGTTAGTCTAGCCAGATTCTAGTTACGGCTAATGATCAACTACTCAGGATATTAACACTGTCTAATCAGGACTGAACGCGATATTCATTACGTGGTAAATGTATACTTAACTTAGCTTGACCTTTTGGCTGTGTTACAACAGCCTTTAACTTATAAATAATAATAATAATAATAATAAAATCGTTTATTTCAGACTCTGGGTCCATACACATTATTTTAAAAGGTACACAATAAGTCAGCTTACTAATAAAAAAATACACTTACGAGGGGGTACCCAAAAGAAACCGGTTTTTTTTTTTAAATTTATGTTTTGAGTTTTTAATCAAAATATCTTTAATCCACTTCGAAGCAGTCCTTTCTGGCACTAATACACTTGTTCTTTCTTTAATTCTATTGCTGGAAACATTTTTTAGAATCATGTTCTGTGATGCCCGACAGCACATTCGTCGTTTTTTTCTTCACATAAGGAACATCGGCAAAACGTTTTCTTTTCACGTCCATTTTTATTTGGGGAACTGACAAAAGTCGCATGGGGCAAGGTTGACCTTGGAAAAATATCTAACATATTTTTGAACTCTTCTTTTAAAGCAATGCCTGGTTCCAAGTGACGATGTTTTTCCACAGTTAGCAGTCGAGGCCCGAATTTGGTTGACAACCTTTTCATCCCCAAATCTTTTAATGAACTTCGCTGAACTGAACGCAAGTCACTCCAGACAGCTTTATTTTTTTTTTCAATAGTCCGTCTTTCATCTTTCAGGATGATTTCACGATTTTATAAACACACACACCTGTCACTAAAAAACTCACAAAAACCGAACGGAACCTTCTTTAGTGATGAAACTTGGCTAACTGACTCTAGAATAGTGATACTAAAAAAAATCTCCCCGGTACAACATCAGTTCGGCTTCTTTTGGGTACCCGTACTATAATAAAAAAAAAACATCACAATCAAGAACTTATCATTTAGTAGGTACATGCAAGGAGCTCCAATGCCTTTGTAAAGGACAATCGAACCTATTGGCTATTACATTTACAATGCTGTATTAAATTTAAAGCGATCTGGTGGTGTGCGGCTTCGTCTTCTCGGATTCGTTTGCAAATTTACATCCACCCTCAAATCGTCACTTTAAAAAGTAGAAAGTGATATCCCACACGCAGAATATGAAGTTACCTAAATAAGGCTCCTAAACTCCCTACACGACAATCAGACCTACGATAAATCGCCAAAACTTTACCAAGTTCTCAACTCGCTACAATTACACTTCTACTTCTATCTCGGGACCTGTTAGGTTTATGCAAAGCCATACATCGTGAGTAAGGGCATTTAAACAGATGTACCTACTATTCCCTCTCATTCATACTAGTGCGATTTCGGTCCGTCCCTACAAAACTTGGTCAGGAATGATATGTTCTAGGAAAGTTGGAAACAGTAAAATTACTTCGGGATAATTTCGTTTCATATTTATTTTGTGAATACTTAAAGCACCTGGGACATGTCACACAATCTGTTTCTGTCGAATAGTAGGGTTTATAGCTCAGTTGGATACGATATAGTAGTACGGTGGATGGACCATGTTTTTATTCGTATATTTACTGGATAAATTAAGAAAAGTAATTAAACAACACCTCCAAAACAAACAAATTAAATTGTTTTTTTTAACTAATGTGAGAGTGATAGTTATAGTAATCACAAAACATAAATCAATATCATTTGACTTCTCAATCTCTCTGACAATCGTCATTTCAGTTGTCTTTAATTACTTTTACCCAGTTTTCTCAAAGACGTTTTTACTGTTGTTAATTTAAACTTTACTGTAATCTACCGTCCTGTGTCTGAGTGCTGTATCTAATCAAACCATGGTACAGTCGGCACCCGAAAGTTATATCGGTAACGTCCTTTGAGGCAGATATTCCGGGCCAGATTAAGCGGTTACAGTGGCAATCTCTTCCATCGTTCTATTAATGAATCAAAACTGTTCGGGGTGAAATTTGTGTACCCTGGATAGAACCAAAAACATGCACGACCTGGGAGTCTGGACATCTAGATATTTTTTATTGTAGCCTAACTTAAGCTCTCGGCTATTACATGCTATTTTGACGATAACTTTGGTGTAGTGGTCAAGATGTTGACGAATAGGTTCCGGGTTTTATCCTTGCACAGGACAATCGTTATTGTCCATGAATATGTCTGTTTGTCCTGGTGTGGGTGTTATATGCATCTATATAAGTGCAGAAATAAAAAAGTATTTTAGTTTGTCTCTTCGTTCCCTAGAATCCATTTTATTTCCCATCCTTCGTCCTTTTTCTTTCGTCCATCGTCGATTGGCATTCGGAATTTGTCTTTTGTGAATTGTATTTTTACTTTATTTTTAATCTTTCGTTTTCAGGCCTTTGGCTTTTGAATGACGAAAGCCAAAGACTGAAGTACTATGTATGAACGCTGAAGGAAAACGGCCGAAAGACAAATGACGAGTTGACTTGAAATCTATATAACATCCTTAGTATAAGGTGTTATATACAGCTACACCTTATGATATCATGTGCTATGTATACGGTACCCACAAAGAGCAACATAATTTCGGAAATTACTTTTCATGCATGGATTCTTTTATCGAATTCCAGAATTTTCCTTGTTTATTGTGAATTCATTCCTGTTATTCGAATTCAGCATTCGAAATTTGAACAAGCTGACAAAAAAGAAAAACAATTGTCGCGTACAATTTATGGATTCCAAATCTGAAATTCCGATTTCAATATGCCTGCATGCTCTGAAAAGCCAATACACGTTTTACATGAGGTAACTGGCAAAATTCTAAACCGTTTGAAACAAATGAATATTTAGGGTTGGTCGCTATTTCGAATTTAAAGAATATTTAAGAAACAAAAATGTTTTTTCTTAAAAAATCATAACTCTTGCTTGGACTTGTATCGGATCTTTATCTTATCGCAAGTAAATTAAAGCGAACACTGACATAATTATTTAAATGGTTGCTTGATTGCAAGTTTGCCTTTAAACATTTTCTAATGTTATAATGTATGTGCGTTGCTTCAAGACTAACACGCGACAAAGCTCTAAAATATCAAGAAAATGCTCTTATTCCAGTGGAACTCACCTAAAGTACTCGCATATTTACCAATCATCTATAACACTGATGAATGTATATTGATTAATTACAGCAATAGTTAAGCATTGGCATCCATTAATTAAACAATATATTTTTAATCATATTTTATAATTCCGCATTCCAAAGCTGTTTGCGTGTCGGCAAACCAACTGAAGTAACATAGGAAACACTTCAAATAGTTTTTCCAGGTGCATTCCCCTTCAGGAATCTACACCATAAACTCCCCATAGAGCTATGCGATAGTCGTTATTTCTGACCATAGAATGTAAAATATTCACATTAATAAATCGTGGTGACGAATTCGACGTTACACTGAAATTTTAGTACATTTTAATAGCCAAGGGCGACGGATGCGTTTATTTTTAGCATTATTTATTAGTTACAACTTACAAGACTTATGGCAACTCTGATGTTATAAATATACATGACTGATAGTTATTTTTCACTGTCAGCTGACCTGTTTCCTAGTTGGCCTCATATAATTATAATACATATGTGTACATAAAAAAAGTTTACCTATTTTTTATGAAAATAATAAATATCTGACAGAATCACATATTTGATATGACTTCATGATTAAGTAGCTTAAGCACTTGTGTTATACGTAGGTATTAGAATCAACAGTACAAATATACTTAAATAAATACATAATATGACACCCAGACCTCGATTTTCCTCCAGATTTTCTCAAAACCATCGAAAATTATGAATTCAAAACTAAATATAAACAGCCTGCCCAAGGAGCCACTTATTGTTATTTTGTTTAAATCCTTTGTATTGTTAGATTCGTGTTTATTTACGAAATAAACTTTGATAAACAACTTACCAGCAACCTGGGTATTATCAATGAGTACCATCTGTTTTCCATTCGCTTACTACATTCATAAATCTTGTTTGTTTGGTACACATCTTCGGGTTGGTTTATAAAATCGATAAGTTTATTATTTTGGTAGACCTTTCAGGTGATTTATAAGGAAAGGTGAAAAGTAGCGTGCTTGTTCTATTAGTCAATTGCGTCACGATGTTTGTAGGTATTTCAAAAAAATACAATATAGCTCTCAATCAGGTCACTTGAAGAACCTTGGAAGTTTTCCGTAATCGATTGAAAGGTACAGTTCTTTCTTTTTAATCCCATAAAGGGAAGAATATATAAATCCTTTCCTAGTACGCTCAAACAACTTTTAACCTTTCAACGTTCAATACCTAGTTTCACCTAAGCCTTTTTCCAACCACAAGGGCTCGAATCAATGTATTATCAAAAAAAAATACTCTAAACTTATTACCTCTTATGCGAACGCAGTAAGGTCCATATTTGAATGAGATTTTTCTAGTTCTTGATCCGAGAGTACTTCACCCTGGTTTATATCCCAACTAATCCCAACTATAATATAATAATATAATAATAATAATAATAATAATAATAATATTATAAATGCGAAAGTAACTCTGTCTGTCTGTCTGTCTGTCTGTCTGTCTGTCTGTCTGTCTGTCTGTCTGTTACGCTTTCCCGCTTAAACCTCGCAACCGATTTTGATGAAATTTGGTACAGACAATCTTTAGACCCTGAGACAGAACATAGACTACTTTTTATTTCGAAAAAAAGAAATCCACGCGGACGGAGTCGCGGGCGGCCGCTAGTAAGCCCATAAAAATAATAAAGTTTCAATATTCATTCACCCAACTTTCACAAACAGTGACTTCAAGGTGACAAAATCTTTAATGCCATCAACTCAAAATCAATTTACAAACTCTGCCCTTGATGTAAACATGTTTCCCGCGCTCTCTAATACTATTATAGTACTTTGATACTTTTGGATACTGGCGTAATATAATTAGGCTTGTCGATTCGGGATTATAGAAGAAGCGTACCTTGGGCTCCGAGGCAATGGTTGAGGATGCAACCGGGAAAGGCACTAGGACGATGATGATACTAGTATATATACGTATTTATATGATTAAGTACGATACTCATTTGCTTTATAATAATGTCCTTCTAACAGAGTTAACAGAGTCTAATAATTTAAATCAATGGTTTTCCTAAATATTTTAACTTTGGAGCTTTCCATTATTTACGCAAAAAGCTAGTTTTTATTCATCAAATCGTGTATACCAGGTTAGCTATTTATTTGGAATAACTATCACTACTCATCGCTATTCAGGAAATTACTCCAAAATTCTGAGCCGCTTTAACCATATTACTCAGGCATAATTCTGTCTGAATTATTAATGTCAACTAACAATGTTATACCTAATTCCCGCATCAAATTACTTACTAATCAAAGTATTTAGCCAAGAAGAGGCGGTGATCAACCAACCTAAATGTAATATAACCCCGACCTACGGGCCCACATCAAAGTTTGCGTTGCCATGGCAACGGCTGGTAACCACAGACTGAGAGTAATCAAGGATAAAACAAGCAAATACTGATGATATTCTGTACACACACGTTAATTAAATGAACGCCTCAAAGAAACAAAATGTAATGCGCATAAGTTCTGCTAACGATTTAATTTGTTTACTCATGTTTGCTAATACGCTCTAATTAATAATTTTAGGATGAATAAAAGTTTATTTGAAATTATCGGGTTCAAATAAATGCTGTCATTAATGAAAATAAACTACCAGAAGGCATTATATACTTAGTTGATATACACAAAAAATAGCTGTAGGTACGTAAATTGGAACTTTCGACGTAAAATGTAATGTATATAAATTGAACCCTGTTGATTCGTAGTTTTTTGTGCTACTAAAGAAAGATGATTGTTAAAGTACCTAATTGAGCATAGAAAAAATGAGCTGAACTTTCAATCATAACCATTCGTACCTTGTCGTCTACATATATACTGTTATTTCGTACAGAATACTCAGTACCTAGCCTTTAATGAAAAACTTGCCCTGACTAAGAAGAGTAAAAGAAAAACAAATATTTTTCACTTAAAAGTTTTCTTATTTGCCCTTACAACTGAACTTGCGGTAAAAAATTGCTTATACATTCAATTAGTGTTTTCAGTAAAATAATTCACCCGCTGAGATTTTAAGTGTTGTGAAGTAATCGATATTATTCATTGTCGACATTTAAAGTAAAAAAAACTTGATTAATGTTATTTAAAATAAAAAATATATACCTTCAGTTAAGAATTCGGTGTTATTTTGTACATAATGCAAAAATAATATTCGTCACATAGGTAATTTTATATTTTCTCAATCATAGATAAACAAACTCATTTAACACTCTAAAATATCTCCATTTGACGATAACTCAAAAGTTCCATTCCAATGTTCCACAAGTATGGTTTTGTTCATAATGATTTGAATCCAGATGTAATTTTTCTTAGAATGATTAATATAGAAATGCTATAATATATCAATTATTTTCGGGTTCTTCAGAAAACTTCAAACTGTCACAGGCTGCCTGCTTTCTGTTGCTCACTTCTGATGTTGATTCCATTTGACAAATTACAGAAGTTACATTTCCAATCTAATTTGTCCAAGACATGTTTACAATAACTCATACTCAAGACAGCCTCCTCCACTCGATGTAAGCAATCGATAAGCCAATTCTCCTCATCACTAGGCGCCCTGAGGCGGGTTAATCTGATACGGATAACCTTCCTCCATACTTCGCTTTGTGCACAGCTGATTAAGGGTCGTTACTCTTTGTTCAGAGAATTTCAATTCCCCGTAGAAAAAAAATTGCTTTTGAAAGAGTTTTCTGGATCAGCGAACGTTTGAGTTGTTACTGAGAATCTTATTTCATTTTGCGCTCTGGTTTATTATCAGATGGAAGGAAGGCTTGTTCAGGAAATTTTATAGTCTCTCTCGGTAAACTTCGTGGAATATTCTTATTAGCCTGTTCCGTGCTTTATAGCTTCGTTTTTTGTGCGAAAAAAGGGATGATGAAAAAAATATCATTAATCTAATATTGGTCGAAATGGTGACAGGTTTTTGTCCTAATAAAATCATACTATTAAACCTGTCCCAATCTTTAGCACCTCTGTCAAATCTGAACACGACCTTTCAGGCAACCTTTGACCTAAGATTACTAAACACAAACCAGAACGACAACGAAGCCTTAAAAATTACAAAAACACTTCTGTTTAACGTTTGTTACGTTGATGGCGGCAATGAACAAATTAAGTAATCCAACGCCAAGAATAGACCAGCCGTTTCGAAACCCACGCAACCCTAAACAGGGCTTGGGGCAGCGCTTGGAATACCGCTAAAATTAAAGTATCGCTCCTTTTGTCGGTAACGTTATCTAGGTAAGGTTACTGTGATCTCATTTCATATCGGTGCAAAATACCCTTTTAACTGTGAATAAACCTATAAACGCGCAATTGAATATTTTGTTTTGTTGTAACAACAAAAATATCAAAACTAACCCTTAGACTTTCGTGTTTGGTTTTCGTTACTAATGTAACTAATAAGTGTAGAATTGAAGAAAACTATGTTCCCGCTAACCCGAAACGTAATGATAGTATCGATACATAGCGATTGTTCATCGATATTTTGGGTCACATTAGCAACACTAAAACGCGGCATGGGGTACTAAAATGTTCCGACCACAAATCGCGGCTACTTCGAGTATCGATTGTGCCACCTGGTAATCGACAACAAGTTAATATTCTTAGGCCTGACGTTTGTAAATACATGTAAACATTTTAAAAGCTTAAAGGGTCTGCCTTTTATTTAACATCTTTAAATAGTAAAACAATCAATTAATTCATATCTAAAATAACCCATACTTCTTACTCACTTATAAGTACGTTAGCCATGTTACTTGTGTAAGTTTTGTTTATAAATAACATTTACTCGATTGAAATTAAAGTATCGATACATAACGATTGTTAATCGATATTTTCGCTATCGTTATCAACCCTAAAACGCGGCATGTGGTACTAAAATCGCGGCTACTACGATATCGATTGCTCAGTAATCGTCGTGTCGAACAATGGCTACTATCGGCCGCGCGAATTGCGACGCGTGAATATTTAATGGCCGGTCGATCAGCCTTTCTTAGACCTGATGCCTGTCGGCCTTATGAAATCGTTATTAGTAGGTCGAAGGGAGGGTTATTTATAAAACAGTGACTTGGGCTTTATATGAAACCGGCTTTATGTGTGTGACTCTACCTTTAACGACTAATAATTTAATATGACCAGACCGTAAATAACTGGTATGTTTTCGAAAAACTCATTGACTGATTCATTGAATGATTTCTATGAAGACTTTGAAGTAATTAGCAGCCAACGTTAATGAAACATAATATATTAATTTAGGAACATGTCGATTATCTAATGTTGTAATAAGTCCTGTTTACATTAAGAGCTAAGAATAAATTTTATTCACTTACATTTTTTTTTAAGTAGACAGCAAACGAGCAGACAGATTGCCTGAGTAAACAATCAGCGCCGCCCATTTTCGTTGAGATTTTTTATTAAATAATAAAATAAATAAAGTATGTATATGTATTTGATTCTAGTTAAAAGAATTAACAGCTTTCTTTAATCTGTGCCGAAAGATTACCTACAATTTCAACCCTTAACTGGCCGGTGAGTTGCGAACCTTAACCGCATTAGTACCGCAGCGAACGGAGTGTGAAACGTGAGCTTTGCTCATGAAAGGGTTATTGTTGGATAGTTAGCCCGCGTTATAAACTCACTTCACACTTAATGGGTCATCGTGAGCTCATGTTTTACAGCGGTGGAGGGTTACCTGTCTTATTACCAGGTTTTGGTTCGGGAAGCTGTTGCTTGGTTTAAGTGGGACTAACAAGTATAGTGTAATACTTTTAGAATATATTGTAGAAGTTTATTTTTCGTTTCTAAGACTAGATATCAAACTAGCGGTCGCCCGCGACTCCGACCGCGTGGATTTTGATTTCCAATATCCCTAAGTCTTCCTCGTCAAATGGACTATCTAACACAAAAATAATTTTTGAAATCGGGCCATTAGTTCCTGAGATTTGCGCGTCCAAACAAACATACAAACAAACTCTTCAGCTTTATATATGTATTAGTATAGATAGAGATATGTTGACAACTAGTGAAGGGCTTATATTGTAGTTAGTCAATTATAAATGAAAATTACATTTTGATTATGTAACCATATATACAGTAGATTAATCTGCCTCCGTAATGTAGTGGTTGCTCCAACCAGCTGGCCTCAAAAACCGCGGTGGTCGTGGGTTCGAATCCCGTGGGGCACACCACGACATTGTGTGGATTTTCTCAGTAAGGTTAGGATATTGCAGGCTTGAGTCATCTCATTGTCCGGTAGGCACGTTAAGCCGTTGGTTCCGACTATGATCCAAATGGTCTGGTTTCCCTTGGCTGGGTTGCGGAGGTCAGACGATGGTCGGTCCAATCACCAGGCTTGTCAATTCAGGAGTGGAAGCGTACCTGGGCTCCACGGCAATGTCCTAGGATGGAGCTGGGAGAAGCGCTAATGATGACAATGATCTTCAGTAGATTTATGTGCCGATTGTAGCAAAGGCATTCCGCATCCAACTATAGCGTGATGTGTCATAAAGCAATACTATATTAAGTGAGCCTACTCAAAGACAATAATGCATAAAATCCTATAATGCATCGTTGACATCCGTAACGTAGAAGATGCACATAAAATATCAAGGGAATGCTATCCATTCTTAATATAATAAAGCTGAAGAGTTTGTTTGCTTGTTTTTTTTTTTTTTTTTTTTTTTTATAGTAGCACGGTATATTGGCTCCTCCCTGCCTGATGGTAAGCAAAAGAGGAGCCCTAACTGCTATGACAACGGATGCGGTACGAAAAAGGTATCCCATCAGTTGGCATCGCCATACCGGCCCGCAAGATACTTCTTCACGCTTCTCTTGAAGGAATCCATGTTATAGGAAGGAGGAAATACGCATGCTGGCAACGCATTCCATTGCTTAATAGTTCGGCAGAGAAATGAATTGCCGAACTTCTGGGTTCGCGATGGAATAGTGACCACGGTAAAAGGATGGCAACGTTGACCAGCACGCGTGGTTCTTTGACGGAATGGGGAAGGAGGGATAAGGGAAAATAGTTCTTCAGAACACTCACCATGGTAAATACGGTAGAAGACACTCAGGGAACCTATGTCCCTTCGCAACTGAAGAGGTTCAAGGTGCCTGGTGACCTCTTCGTCCCCAATTATACGTACAGCCCGTCGCTGCAATCTGTCGAGCGCGTCCATGTAGTGCATGGCAGATCCATCCCAGAGGTGCGAGCAGTATTCCAAGCAAGACCGAACTTGTGTCTTATAAAGAAGAACAAGCTGGTCCGGCGTGAAAAACCGCCGCACCCTGTTCAAGATCCCCAGCTTTTTTGACGCCGTCAAAAGCAAGCTTTCAACGTATTGGCCCTGATTAAGATTGCAACGTAGATCCATGCCAAGCATGCTTAGGCTAGTACGCAAACTGAGGGGAGTGTCCTGAAGAACAGGAATGGGAAGGAATGGTGATTTTTTTGCTGTGAACGCGCAAACCTGGGTTTTCTTGGCATTAAACTCAACCAAGTTGTTGGAACCCCATTTGCTTATGAGGTCCAAAACCTGGTTCAGTTCAATGACAAGATTCTCTCGTTTCTCAACGGTTGCTGCCCTACCAGCATTAGGCTTACCGAGATATCGCCCATGCACCGTACTGTCGTCAGCATAGCAATGAATGTTGCCAAGCGACAGCAAATCATTGATATGCAGAAGAAAGAGGGTGGGCGATAGGACAGAGCCCTGTGGGACACCGGCATTCACTGATATGAATCGCGAAGCGCATCCGTCAGTCACAACACGGATTCTGCGCTCTTGCAGGAAGCCGGCAATCCAATCACACAGCCGGACGGGCAACCCATATGCCGGAAGCTTGGAGAGAAGAGCTTTGTGCCAGACCCTATCAAAAGCCTTGGCAATGTCCAGGCTGACTGCCATAGACTCGCCGTGCTTGTCGATTGCCTCCCCCCAGAGGTGCGTCACGTACGCTAGGAGATCCCCTGTCGACCGCTTCGGCCTAAAGCCATACTGGCGGTCGTTGATAAGAGAGTGATCTTCTAGGTAGCGGACCAACTGGCTGTTAATGATCCGCTCCATGACTTTGCACAGCACTGAGGTTACGGCAATGGGGCGGTAATTTGAAGGGTCCGATCGATCTCCCTTTTTAGGGACCGGCTGTACATTGGCCTCTCTCCAAGACTCCGGAATAAAACCAGATGAGTAGGAAAGGCGATATAGGCGCGTCAGCACAGGAGACAACTCCGCTGCACAGTTTCTGAGGACAAGCGCTGGAATACCATCCGGGCCACTAGCTTTCCGGACATCAAGTGACTGCAGTTCGAAGCGCACATCGCGCTGCCTGATGTGTATATCAGGCATGGCGATTCCACACGACGAGATGATGGGCGGTGAAGGCGCACTACAGTCATTGATTCGGGAGTTAGCCGCGAAGAGCCTCGCCAGAAGATCGGCTTTCTCCTGCGGCTGATGAGCTAGTGACCCATCAGGGCATCTCAGCGGTGGTAGCGAGGGCTGGCAGAAGTTGGCTTGCACGGCTTTGGCTAGTCGCCAGTAACTTCGCGACCCTGTCGGGTGCGAGACTAGATCCATGCCGACACGAGCCACGCGCTGGGCATCTGCTCTTACGTAGGCTCTTTTGCAGACCTTGGTGGCTTTGTTATAGCTTGCTTTAAGGGAGTTTATGTTAGGATCTTGCATGGCGCGACCCCTGATCCAAGCACGGTACGCTGCCTGTTTGTTACAAACAGCATCAGCACACTCACGATTGAACCATGAGTGTCCTCGGCTCTTATTGATAACATCGGAGTACGGAATATAATATTCCATAGCTATTCCGATCTCATCAATAATAGCCGCGGCACTCGCCGAAAGATCCTTCCCCTTAAAACAGCGCTGCCCCCATGGGACGGACGCAAAATAATCCCGCATCCCATCCCAATCTGCCGACGAATAGTGCCAAACCCGGCGCTTAACCACCGCAGGAGGCGGAGGAAAAGCGCCTGGCACTGTGCTGGATATCAAGCAGTGATCCGAGGAGCCCAATGGCGCCTGGACCACAACCCGATAGCCGGCTGGATGTGTCGTCAGCAGAAGGTCCAGTAAAGAGGGCGATTGACCCGCCGCATCTGGTATCCTGGTGGGCTGGCTTACCAGCTGCGTCAGGCCATAAGCAAGAGCAAACGCGTGGGCAGATCTTCCTGCATGGTTAGTATTGGGGGAACCCAGCCAGGAGTCGTGGTGGGAGTTGAAGTCCCCCAAAAACACCATTTCCGCAGTTGGATACTGCACCTGCGCATCATCAGCCGCCCGACTCAAGTAATCAAAGAGTCGAGTTGTCTCTACATCACCGGAATGGGAACGGTAAAGGCACACGTAAATACGACTTAGACAGCCAAGATTCACATGTACCCAGAGGACGGAAAAGGATGGATCCTCAAAGGAGCTCAGACGGCGACAACAGACGTCCGAGCGGACAAACAAACAGACTCCGGCTTTCGCGAGAAAGTGTTCCTCAAGCAAGTAACCGGGGTACTGTAGGTAGGACGTGTCCGCCGGACGCTTGATCTGTGTCTCCGTCAGGAAGAGCATGGCGGGCCGTGCCGTCTCGAGGTGTTGGTGGACGGCATTAAGGTTAGAGTGGAGTCCGCGGATGTTAGCGAACTCAACCTTGAACGGGGTTGTGGTGGGGGAGTGCACCGCTGTATAGCCCGACATGTTTTGCTGAGAATCCATTGGAGAGGGAAGCGTGAAGCGGGAGAGATTTATCGCGAGACTAAAGAAAAAAGCGTGATGGTTAGTTTCCCCATTTAGTTGCCTGCAGAGGAGATAGATTACTCCGCCGGACGGAAGGGCCCCCGTACCCCCCCGGAAGTAGCCGCCGGGTCCCCACCATCCGGTCACCAACCGGCACGACGGACTACCCCGAGATTATGCGCGGTATGAAAGGGCAGCCGCTCAAGGTGGTTAGTCCTGATTGGGCCCCTGTACTGTACCGCGGGCGGCCAGCGGAAAAACCGTTTCTACGGGTCTCCCTGCCCGGCGAAACAATCCAGTCCTCCCGACAATGGGTTGACGGAAACCCTCACTGTTTCTCCAGTATCGCGACAAAGATCCCCCGGAGGGCCTCCGGCGCCCTCACTCACCGAACGAAACACAGTAGCTAGGCTACTATTTCACGTCGGTATTCTGTGAGGAGGTGGTCCTTCCCCGGTCGAGCCGACCCATTCGAACTGTCACCATAAATGGCGATAGCTAGGCTCTACCACTCTTAAAACGCTTGTATGTTTGAACGCGCGAATCTCAGGAAGTACTGTTCGTTTTGAAAAAAATATGTTTGCGTTGTATAGTTCATTAGTTGAGGAAAGCTTAAAGCTATAGTATCGCACTATGTGTGCGAAAACCGAATTCCACGCAGACGGAGTCGCGGGCAGCTGCTAGTTGTTAGGTAAAAATCAAAATACTTACACGTTCTAAATAAGCTTATTAAATAAAAACTAGATACAATTTTAAGGATCCATTATATGTATCTTGATTTCCTCGTAATGATGTGTCGTTAACCCTTCAAAAGTCCAGTCCTCACGTCAACAACCCAAAATGCACGATCACCCCAGAATTAACCCTTTAAATCATCAAAGACAAACGATTTACCCAATCCCAAACCCAATTAAACCACGTTTAAACAGGAGAGGTTAACACCGCCATATCATTTGATCGATTTCAGAAAACGGACAATACAAATACCCTATCAAAGCGGGAATCGTAAACAGGAATTAATTCAGGGCTTGTTTGCTCGCGATGGCTTGCATATGCCTGCGAAGGTATATTGAGTACCTTATCGACAATATGTTAATTGCCTAGATTCGCAATTTTAGGGCTGAACTGTAGTGGGACGTATTGTGATGAAATTTGCTGTCTACGAACATGTATGTATGTATAGTATAACCTACACCACAAAATTATCTGCAGACTTAAATCACTTTCCAAAGCCCCTTTTTAATGTATCCGCGAAAATATTTCGTTACCTGTAACGTATTAAAATTATTATAAAAGCTCCCACATACAGAATAAGTATATTAATTTGATCGTTAGTATCTACATAAAAGCCAATCAAGAAAATGCAGATGTATGAATAAGAGCTCTTTCTGTATTTTGTATTAATTTTGCATGTATTATTTAATTTTTCTTTAAAGTAAAACTTCAAATTGTTTCGACTACATCAATATTTCTTCATAACAGTACTCCGGGGTGTAATCTGGAGATTCCAAGCTCGTTATTTTTGCACCGGGCGTCTAGACGCATTGTAAGATATCAAAACCACACCTAGGTATTAAGGAGATAGGTAGATTCTAGTAGAATTTGCTAAAATCTTTTTAAAAATAGTTTCTTGTTGTACAAAAAATTATTCAGCAAATGTATTTGCTTACCTTGTGGTAAAGAATAACAATTCGAATGCAGATATACATTTTAAATCAACAGATTGACTTTTTCACAACGCGGTGACACTTTTTCATTACCATTCTTTCATTTCATGCAACCTGTAACAACAAACAAACCTGGGCGATGGGCATCACATTTTAACTTTCCCGTACACTCCGTCCATCAAATGTATGATGACCGAAATAAACAAACCCCTATAGTACCACAGATGACTAAAGTCTTACTTACAACAGTCGTAATCTCCAGACGGGCTAGAGGTCGAAATTGAATCTAATTGGTCCTTCACCTTCGAAGGTAAATTAATGTTTGCACAGGCAGCTTTGTCCTCGCTTGAGGCCGTTTATTTACATATTTAGTATCTCAGGACACCTGGGCAAGTGGGCACGTACGAGTACGTTGCCTCAAATTGAATAGGGACGCTAGTGTCTACGTGTCTATGAAAACATTGCCTTGATTGATGAAATTACAAGGTGATGAAAGGATGTGAAGAGGATTTTTCAGGATAGAAGTCATCATACTTCATACTAATATTATAAATGTGAAAGTATGTTTATTAGATGTTTGTCCGCCAATCACGTTGAAACTACGGGTTTACTTAGGTGATAGGATACTTTTTATCCCGGCTAAATGCTCCCATGGGACCATATAGGAATCTTAATTACGCGGGCAAAGCCGCGGATAAAAACTAGTAGTTTTAGCGTGATTGACGGACAAACATTGAAACAAACAACTTTCACATTTTATAATGTCATTTTTAAGTCTAAGTTAAAATCTTCGGTTAACTGGTTTGATAGCAAATGCGTTTGTCATCCATCCAAGGGTCATAGGTTCAAAACCCACCCAACTTTTGATACCTACGAGTGGAAATAAAACTTCTTACAACAAACTCAACAGCAAATGCCGCACCATAAGTTAATAACCAGTTGATATTAAATAAATTACTATAATGGTTTCGCTTCCATTTTTTGCAGCCGGCGACCTGCCGCCTGCCCATTTTGGAAATACTGGCTTTGGTGGTTTTCCTTCCACCTCTTAATCATGTTTTTATGCATTTACTTTGTAACATTCGAGAGTTAATTTACGAGTACAAGTTTTATTGCAAGCAGGTTTATTCCGGCGTTAAGTTTAACACCTATGGATTGCTTATATTAATTGAATTCGCAGAATGACCTTTTTAATTTCTCGATTTCTTATTGACTTCGTCCGAATGGATTTCTTTTGCCGCACACAAAGCTTAGCTTTCTTCGACAAATGGACTATCAAACCCAAAAATACCTTTTAAGTTCGAACCAGTAGTTCCTGAGATTAGCGCGCTCAAACAAAGAAACAAACAGACTCTTCAGTTTTATTATATAATTTAAATATACCAACCAATAGAATTATTGATTTAATTAACGTAATAATTAACGTTCTCCACTTAAGTAAAGTGCTCGCTCATACATTTTAAGTTCACATTATATGCTAGCAATAAAAAAAGTTAAACCATAGTTCGAGTAGGTACATGTATAAGCGTTGAGGGAAAACAATATGTGGGTAAATACTCATTATCATTACACAGTGATTAACGTTAGCTATGAAGTAATGGTTCAAAAGGTATGTTCCCATGGCAATAGTTTGTACTGACGTTATAATTATGTTCAACGCATTCCTTCCGCTATGGTTGTGTAAAACAATAATTAATTAGCTCCCTATTTAAATTACCTTAATCCCGTGCCCTAATTATCTTTCCTAATTTACAAAATATTTTTATTACTTACTCTCTTTTACTTACTACTTATACTTAACTGTAATGTATACATGTATCCTACATTTTATCAAATTAAATGCTCCTATGGTATAACTAACTTTCACATCTATGCTACCTAACTAAAATAGAAAAGCTGAAGAGTTTGTTTGTTTGTTTGAACACGCTTATCTCAGGAACTACTGGTTAAAATTGAAAAACTCTTTTCGTTTTGGTTTTTCGAGGAAGGCTTTAATCAATAGTATAACACTAGGTTTGTGGAAACCGACAACCACGCGGACGAAATCGCGGGCCCTAGTACATACATAAAATTGATGTCGGACTATATGGCTATAAGTAACTTATAATTATTCATAAGGATCAAAGAAAATGTCTGAACTAATGCTTATTAATTAATGAACTATAAAACTACTCTGAGGCACCTCCTCCGAGCCTTTTACCTACTAGCTAGCCGTCAAAGACTTTCGCGACTCCCTTTAATTAAAACTTATAATAACGGCACCGAATGACCATATTGAGTTCCTTTATTTCAAAGTTTAATTGGCACTTTTCAGTTCGCGTACTTTCTGGTATAATATTGCTCTGAAAGTTAAAATTAAGAAAGATTCTTACTTTTTTCTTTACATATTTGAAGCTTCGCTAAGCCTTGAGGTGTATTTTGATTTCTGTTTTTGATGAGTTATTTGCCTTTTATATAATTCAGTTTGGGCTTAAGCTTAAGCGACAGTCACTCCATTTGTAATAACCAAGCTTGGAGGATCAAAGTCGCAGCGTACCCTGGGCTCCAAGGCAATGGCTGAGAATGCAACTGGGAGAAGGGCTTGGATGATGATGATGAAGAGTTTGGCTTCAGCTACATCAATCAATTATTAATTGACAAAAGTGGGTACAAACAGAATGCACTCTCTATTTTTTCTTACTCGTATTCAAAATTCAGACCAGTAATCGAACTCAAGAAATCCAGCAAAGAACTAATGGCTAACCGTGATTTCTTAGTCAAGTATTGGAATCTCTTCCCTTACTAATTCTGTACTATTATCACGTTTTACTACAAATTGCTAGTCACAGAAGCCACAGCCCAAATTGTTCCTAAAAGGATAATGGACAGCTTAATTGATATTGCTATGTAATTATATAATAGTCCGCTGGAAATGGCTCAATAAATAAGGGTCATGAACACAAATTTTAGTCTACATAAGAACACCGCACAATGCGTGGGATATCAAGGGATATGCTGACTGGATACATTTTCTTGTAAAGCCGAAACAGACCCTATGAATTATTGTCGGTCTGCGAAATAATTTATGCGATGAATATTCCTTTCACATTTTCTGTACATCTAATTTTCTCCGATACGCATTTTACGTAGAATTTTGATGCTTCACTTACATTTTACGCAATAATTGCCACCAGTAGGCTGTAATGAAGGACTTAGCAACTGTATATTTGTGTTAAAGGCAAAGAGGCAAAACACTCACATTTTCTTAAGCATTGCATCATCATCATCATCCTAGCGCTTATCCCGGTTGCATCCTTGGCCATTGCCTCTGAGGCCACGGTACACTGCGATTACGATCCTGAATTGATCAGCATGGTTCTAAATTTTTAAACATTGCATCATTTTACACGAGGCGGAATGTGAAGATCAAACTAAGTTATTGTCCTCAATTAGTAAAGACCCTTATTTAAGCTAGGTGGCAGACGGTATGCGTAAAAGCATTACTTGGTCAATAGCACTCGAAACAAAATTATTTATTGGTCTCGAACTGCTATTTACACAATATTACGTCATCACCAACACATACAGTTTCCAGTTAAACAAACCTAACCTTCATTACCGATTCAATCGTTTAGTTAATAGTGAAATACCACTGAAGCGTGGTCCAAACAAGAATATTAATTCCCGATCTGGGATCCTTTCATCCGTTCCCAATAAACCCACAGGTTAGTTTGCAGCGGTCTGAGGGCCTTTCTAAAGGTACACTTAACTGGGCAATATAAGAGATTGTTCGGATAGAATGTGTACTATTGAATATTTAGTTGCCTCGTGCCTCGTATTTAGTCGATCTTTCAAAGACTACATATTTGAACTAGAGTGCCTACTTATTTGAACTATGATTGTACGTTTTTACTATACGTGTTTGAAAGGGAAGTATATGCAATGTCTGATTTTCAAAACAAAGTTTATATACTTTACTCTCTCTTTAATAGTTTAATATGTAAATAAACATCATAAAACCAACTGATAATATGTCTGCTAGCATCGTAGGAACCGTAAAAGTTTAAAGCTCTACAATTCCTACGTATTATGTTTAAATAACTACATATCATTTATTTTTCGTGATGTAGTAGTTCAATAACTTTCATTCTTTCTGATGAGAAAGAAAAATATAAGCTTAAGTTTAAACGTAACACATTTATTGCTTACGTATTATTTATTCTATAAATGTTCCACGAAGGCTTCGAAAAGCTTTAGCCGGCCATTTCACCAATCTCACCGCAAAACTTTTGTTTGGTCCGAATTTTGCAAAACAAATATAACTTTCGTAACAAAATTACTGCGGCTGATGAAATTGCACGAAGTGAACATAATTTATAGATTTGAACAGACATAAATTAACAAGTTTCCTAACTATTTGAATCTAATAAAGTTTAATTTAGTGCTCAAACAAAGCAGCGTCCAGAACTTTCGCGAAGTTAGATAAAAATATTTTATGCTTTGACAAAATAAATATTAGGATTTACCTGTCATTCAATGGACTTTTGACAATGATGATATTTATTAATAATAAAGGAGGCAAACGAACGTTCATTCCATGAAAAGGAGGTACCTATGGGTAAACAATCAAAGCAAACGACATTTCCGATTTAAAGCCCAAAAGCTACCATGAATTACGTCAAATATGAATACGAAAATATGAGTAAGAAATTTCCGGAAGAAATTCAGGAAAACCACGATAAGCACTTTGGCATTTTCCGCATAATGTCCCGGAATTACAGAAAAGACATGACACAAACGAGTGCCCAACGTCACCAAATCCAATAATCCACATGTGTCAAGCGTCGTAAATGATTTACTACCCTAAGCCTAAACATAACAGGGTTCATTTTCCCATGTGAAAAGCACATCTCTTCGACCTTATTTTTTTACTGACACTTGACATTTGTCAGAACTAACCAACACTTTCTTGGTCGACTGTACCCCACTACTGAATTCACGTGATATAGAATGACGTCATCAGTAACTAAGCATTACTTGGCGACCCTTGTGGTGGGCAAATTGAATTTGAAATTCAACTCAACTCAACTCAACTCAACTCAAAATATTCTTTATTTATATAGGTCTCTGCAAGGCACTTATAAATCGTCAATAAAATAATATTGCAATAGAATGACTCGACCACCGCTTTACGGCGAACGGGCTTGTGCATACAAAGATAACTTACCCTAGTGCTTTGACCGTGGTTGTGGTACAAGCGGCTAGCGAAAACGTCAAACTGTTAATACTCGTATTAAATTAATTATTTAGTTTCATTTTGATTTGAAGTAATTTATAGAATTCTCAAATTGAGATCCGTTCTGTAGTACATAAATAAAAAAAATTAAAGAAGTAAAAAAAAATCTGGTTCTATATAATTTCAATTTTATCATCTTGCTAGCGTTTATCCCGTTTTTGTGCGGGGGCCGCTTTGACCATGATCCAGGATTTGGCGAGGATAATTTCAATATAATAATACGCTTAATTAAGCCAATGGCATATTATACCCACTAGGTTATTGGGACATTAATCCCAAAATAATACTATGCGGTTAGGGGTATAATAACGTATTTTTATTAAGATAAAAAAATGAAGTTCTAAATATTATTTACAACATGTAATTTGAAAAATGAAGCAAAGTTATTCCTGATACCAACTTGCGAAGCTATTAACAGATTGTGTCACTGATTTCACGTCAGTCACACGTCAAGTTGTTTGAACGGCTCAAGAGCCATTCTTATGTTGAAAACCTGCACTTACAGGCGTAACATTGTTCTACATCGTTTTCCATCACAATGACAGGAATCCTTCACACTGTGACACGGACGAACAGCCGTGTCTAAAAATAAATGTCAGAATAATTTAGTAGCAGGGCTGTCTACAAATCAACACATATACGAGTGTACCTTGTACGGAATTATAAGGTGAAAATGTGTGACGTTTGTTTGTAAAGAAAAGACTTGAATATAAATCAAGTTGGAATGTGAGATATTTATTTGGATTGAATAGACTTGAATATTGTAAACTAGTCTGACGTTGAAAACCTTTTGCCATTTTAATATTACCTATTCGATATTTCTTTTTAGTAAATGTGCTCGCAAATTACTAGTCTGATGAATACAGGCTAAAATTACTTTCAAAAATGTATACGGGATTTATTTAATGCTCGTTCGAAGCCCAGCCGAGTAGGTAGTCATTACCTATTTTGAAAATCACTTTTAATCTCCCTAGAGAAATATTATAATTTGCTACTATGTTGCGATCCATATTACAATTCAATGAAACAGGAAAGCCTTCACAATTTATATTCTTTACAGTACTGTTAAAAATGAAAGTAATGTCTTGTTTCAAAAACAGAAGTTGGTCTGTGTGTGTGCTCCAATCAGTAGTACAAATTGTCGTTCCAACCGGGCTCTGTTGCGTTTGAAGGCAATCAAACACTTGACGTTGCAACAGATTGTTCGATCACATCGCCAAATAGAATGTCATGGATATTCCAATCCCAACTAATAATATTATAAATGCGGAAGTAACTCTGTCTGTCTGTCTGTCTGTCTGTCTGTCTGTCTGTCTGTCTGTTACGCTTTCCCGCTTAAACCTCGCAACCGATTTTGATGAAATTTGGTACAGACAATCTTTAGACCCTGAGACAGAACATAGGCTACTTTTTATTTCCAAAAAATAAATCCACGCGGACGGAGTCGCGGGCGGCCGCTAGTACCAAAATAATTTTCCCTTGCTCTAAACAAAGATAAAATATTTTCTTACTTTTAGATTACATCTGATAAATAAAGCTGTTAATGGCCTTTAACAAAAGACTAACGGGGATTACCAGATCATAAGATATCACGACCACGTGTGGATATCAACAACTAAACAATCTGAAAAGCATTGGCAACCTTTCAAAGCTATACCAAGCCTACCCAGAATGGTTTAGAACCATGCTCGGGTCAAATGTTTTAGTGAAAATCATAAGTATTCAAGTCATGGTTGTTTAAGAAAGTGGTTAAGTCTATCAGTTTCCTAGCATTAATAGTTGGGCCTAGGAGATTAGTGTGAGTCAAGCAAAAAAAAACATGATTTATTCATTTACATAAGATAGTATCTAATGGTGGCTGCCATCAAAGTTATTTCATTTGTAAGGCTGTAATCGGACAGCCCTAATACAAAGATACCACTTAATGGCACGTTTGCATTATACCGGGACTGTCAAATTAGAATTGCTTCGGTAATGGAAAATTCATAACATTTGAAGACGGTTGCCGATGGCACGTAATGGCCCAATCTATTATATTGTATTCGGACGTATTCAATTTACTTAATGTTGCTGAGAGAAAGTCCGCAAAAACATTCATCATAATGTAGAACATCTTCCGGTAGATTCCAGTAAAACAGTAGATTGTTTATTTTGATTCTTCACTGTATCCAGAGCTGATTGCACTACTGTATCTTAGAAACTGTGGAAATACCATTTATGCATGTTCTGTAGAGTAATGCACCGTGTATTGTTGTTTTGTTCTCTAATGTCATCGAAAACAAACTGACGACAAAGTTTTGCTGTCAACATAATAAAACTCGATGATTTTGTTTGTCTACAAAATCTGTATTATTTATATTTTACACGATGTTCTCGCTCCCCTGCCCAGCCCTAACTCACTAAGAGTTCGTCAATGCTACACGTCGTCGTTTGCATTCGAAGCGGGGCGAGAAATTAGGATTACCGTAGTAATTGCAATGGCCACGCGTAGAGCGACATAACAATAATTCTTTTCGTCATTTGTTTTGAGATAATTCGACATAATTGTGAGAGAAGTAGAGCTTAGTGAAGCTTCCACTTAAAAAATCGTGAACACAAAAATAAACTAAAAAAGCAGAAGAGAAAAAGCACCGACTTCAGTTAGTTTTTTTTAAGATTACTTTGACATAGTTTAGGCAAATTATAGTATTAGGTAATAGATATTAGGAATTATTTTTTAATTTTTAGTTTATTTTTGTGTTCACGATTTTTTTGAAGTCAGTTTAATTTTTTTTTTAAAGTCAGTTTATTTCATTATTTTTAGTTGTGTTAAAGCGTTGTGAACTTAATTATTAATAGGAACTTAGTTGTTGTTAAAAGTAAATGAGAGTGTGGATAAATTACTTGTTCTCGCGAGAAGGCCCAGCGAGACTTCTCGGCGAGATTTCTCGCCGTGGGTCTGGATGTAATATACACAAGTACCTATCACGTTAGCCCTACATACATTCGATCGACCAATTGCAGTTCTGCCTTCCAACTCCTAACCGCTAAGGAGTACTGTAGCATCATCATCAGGACAGCAGCATCAAATGTTGACACTCTGAAGCATATACCTGAGTAAAACATGATTACGTAACAAAAACACCATACGAGCATTCAATTTTCGGTGGTTGCCCTCGATTTCTCCTGGATTCCATCATTAGATGGTGGTATAAGATATAGAGTTAAGAGACAATATAGATCCTGGAAGGGTGAAAATGGGACCACGTCAGAACTGAAATCCGTCCATAATTGAAGAAATTATCGGTGAACTTACATAAAAAAAAATATACATACAGACGAATTGAGAACCTCCTCCTTTTTTGAAGTCGGTTAATGAGCCGGCCGTCTGGGGAAGTACCTTAAAGAAGACCACAGTGAAGTAGCACTGCGTAACCGTTGTGCTATGTTTCTGCTGGTGAATAAGGTCACCAGAGCTCAGTTGGGGAGGGTATGTAGTTTTAAAGGCAGGCAACGCATCTGCGACTCGGGTGTAGTTGTTGATGTCCATGGGTAGCAGTGATCACTTACCATCAGGTGAACCTCTTTTCGTTTGCCTACCTATAACGACAATGGTGACATGGCAATGAGGTACATATGTAAATACGATATTGCACAGAAGACATTTTATAAATATCTCCAAACATCAACAGGCTCACAAGCAGATTTACCGCAAATATCAGTACCAACAGTAGAGTTACAAAAGACATACTAAAAAAGATACCAAACGAACTTAAGCAACTAAACCAGACGAATACTATCTTATCAATGTATCTACATAAAAGACCCCATAAATGTTAATTCTTAACAAACACTACTAATGTATGTGCATGTAAATTAGGCAATTAATGAGAGTCATATTCATTCTAATGAGCTTTAGATCAAATAATTACAAGCGCTTTATATTTAGTGGATTTATTCGGTAGCATGTAAAAGCAACATTACCTTATTCATAGACACCTACACAACTAATTACAGTGAATATTAATCTTAAACATACCAACGTATACACGTTGGTATTTTAAGCCGTACAGACAGACATACCCACATATGTCATAAATGTACCTATTTCGTATGAATGTTAATTGTCTACATGCCTTGAATACTGTTCTGAACTCAAAATTTGGAGCCTTATTATACTACACTAGCGGGCGCCCGCGACTTCGTCCGCGTGGATTTTGGTTTCTATATCAACTTTTTTTCCCGTTAGGGGTGGATTTTTGAAATAGTCTTAGAAAGGGGATGCCTACGTCATATTATCTTTATGAATGCAAAGTCTCAGCCCGATCGGTTAAAAATGACAAAGTTTCATACTAAAGTTCATCCCCTATTTTACCCCCTTGGGGGTTGGAATTTATTAATCTCATTAATTAGGCGATGCCTAAGTCAAAGTAACTTTATGAATGCAAAGTCTCAAACCGATCGGTTAAATAAATGACAAAGTTTCATACTACCGTTCATCCCCTATTTTACCGCCTTGGGGGTTAGAATTTATCAATCTCATTAATTAAGCGATGCCTACGTCAGAGTAACTTTATGTATGCAAAATATCAGCCCGATAGGTTTAAAATTGACAAAGTTTCATACTACCGTTCATCCCCTATTTTACCCCCTTGTGGGTTAGAATTTATCAATCTCATTAATTAAGCGATGCCTACGTCATAGTAGCTTTATGTATGCAAAATATCAGCACGATAGGTTAAAAATTGACAAAGTTTCATACTACCGTTCATCCCCTATTTTACCCCCTTGGGGGTTAGAATTTATCAATCCCATTAATTAAGCGATGCCTACGTCATAGTAGCTTTATGTATGCAAAATATCGGCCCGATAGGTTTAAAATTGACAAAGTTTCATACTACCGATCATCCCCTATTTTACCCCCTTGGGGGTTGAATTAATCAAAATCCTTTCTTAGCGGATGCCTACGTCATTACATCTACCTGCATACAAAATTTGAGCCCGATCCGTCCAGTGGTTTGGGCTGTGCGTTGATAGATCACTATGTAATCAGTCAGTCAGTCAGCAATCAGTCAGTCACCTTTGAGTTTTATAGATATAGATACCTATAACACATCTAAATGTAGTATAATTAAGCTCAATATCCATTTAAATCACAAATTAGTCTGTTGGATTAAAAAAAAACTACAACATATCAGTCCAAACGATGTTTCCATTATTATTATTATTATTATTAGCCCATATCGTCCCACTGCAGGGCCAAGGCCTCCCCCTCCGTTTTCCACTTTCCGCGGTCTAAGGCAAATTCAGGCCAGTCCTTTTTATGGTGGTCGAGTTCATCGCGCCATCTCTTCCTAGGCCTGCCACGTCGTCTTGGTAAGTTAGGAAGCCACACCGTGCACGCCTTGGCCCAGTGCTCATCTGACATACGGCAGACGTGCCCGGCCCAATTCCACTTGAGCTTTGCAGCTGTTCGGCATATGTCGGCAATCTTTGTATGTTTCCATATTTTTTTCAAAATTCTAATCGTTTGAAAAGTCGACACATTAAAAACGTCATAAATATGGTAATAACAGCAATAGCGCCAAAGGTATCGAAGCATTTTAAGTGTTCAAAATGTGATTGGGATTGGCTGAAACTATAATTACGCCGTTTTGACTGAACCGATCTTATGACATTTTGAATGTGTCGACTTTTTGAACCAATATAATCGTCGCTAACTGCACAAGTGAGTTAGCGACGATTATATTAAGTAAGTACTAATAAGCAAATCAAAGCCTATCGATTCTGATGCCCGTAACCAATGAGCCCTCACCATTACCTAACTCCAGTTGTAACCAGGACCAGGTGGTCAAATATTTACCTAACACAATGAGAACAATGGGAACTCGGTCATTCCAAACAACTAAGATAAATCGGGTGTGAACGATCGTTTTCACTTCGTCAAACTGTTTACTTTGTTAGTTAGTTGTGGGTCTGCGAGGGTAGTTAGATGTAACTTAGTTTATCTTGGCCGGTCCTTTGATTGTAACTTAAATTATATTCAGGATGTGGTACAAATTTGATAATTATATAAATAGAGGTTACTGATAGTTAAGTTGGTAGCTTAAATTAAATGGATTGCCACCCACACAACTTCCCATCATTCTGGTATATTATATACATACAATATACGTCACAGGGTTTATTCGGTGTTGGGAAACATAATTGCTTTAAAATGTTTCTGATGTGAAAGCCTTGTAACTGGACTTCTACATATATCATCTTCTAAACTATGTAGCTATTGTACATATACCTTTCTGATATAAAAAAGAACTTGAGTTATCTCTAGATTACAGACGATAGAAAACCTTGCCTTCGGATTAAAATTCAAACCTCAGATTAAAAAGAGAAGATTAAAAGTTCAAAAGCAGCTGTTGGCATTCGAAGGAAACGTTTAAGTGCTTTGCAAAGGATTAAATTAATCTTTTTCATGTTTACCACGGAGATTAGCGTCTTCGTTCTGAATTCTCTTCAGAATTATTTATAAGTAGCAATATATTAAATAACATAGTTGTTAACCTAAACTTATATATACCAATAAAGACAAAATATTGTTTTTATTACCATTTACCAATTATTCCCTTAACATTTTCATCTAAAATATTTGGAACACAGAGGAAACAAATAGTGAGAATCTTTGAAAAAAACAACTACAGAATATTGGATAAGAGGTGTAAAATAAGAGGGTCTTAAACATAGCTCCGAGCGTCAATATTTTTTGATGCACATATATGATAACATGTTTAAACCACCGCACCATTAATTATGAAACCAAATTTCGAAATGCATGTAACCGCATTCAATTTTATTTCTTAAAAGCAATCTCCCCAATATGCAAATCTCTGGACACCACGAATGCGAACGTTGCTTCATTCGTATTCCTCTCCCGATCTTAACTTTTTAAGTGAATGAGGACCTCCCTTTGTATCAGGACGTAAACAATTGTTTCGGCAACAACACTTCACAATTTGTGGTCAAGACAGTCTTAAACTTAATTTTTCCCATTAACTTAGAATCGTGTTTTGTAAGTTATGATCTTTGCCCGCAACGGTTATTTATGTACTCCTTATTATTTTTTAACTAACTATTCTTCAACCATTTACTAAGCAAGATAAGATATGTATAACACAATATATTTGTAAATATTGCAACGGGTTGGGTTATCATTGTTGAATCGAGAATCACCTGCATTTTTCCTTATCTAATCTTTTGATTTCAACAAACAATGGCCACTAAGACTCCGAGAGTCGAAGTAAAGGTTTATAGATTAATGGAAAAATATTGTTAAAATTATAAATATTGCCACGATATATAAATTGTATAATATAAAGATAAAGTAACACATTTGCTTAGCATCAGTAACGCAAGAAGCTATAATATTTTGTATAAGGCGACCACGTACGTATTTCCACGTCCCCTAATTCTTTCAACAATGTCTGGCTCTGCAAAGCTGTGGCAGCTGAATATTTGTGTAATAAAGCAAACAAAATGTTGTACTAAACCTCTCGGCGCTTTTAAAACATTATAACAAACAGCTTAGTATTTACAGTATGGATAGTAGTATAAACACTATACTATATATTGTCTGAATACATCAGCAAAGACTAAATAGGTACTCGTTTAATATTTAAAAGACTATCACAATTGCTATATTATTATGCCCTTGATAAACAATTTTATCCCCCAAAATGTAATGTCCATCTTTCCGATCTCATTACAACGCAATTTTCTATGTTCACAGGTAGCAAGAACTCGTCAGATAAGATAAGATACGAAGATATTTCGAGGACAAGAATCTCTCGGATTCACGTTCAAAATGCCGCCGGCGAAACGCAGAACCGGCAGATAACGCAAACATACTGAAATGAGTATGAACAGTTTGTGAAGAGTGTTTTATACTAGTCGAAATAAAATGGTTTGATAGGAATGCCGGTGACGATGGAGCTGATTTAGATGAAGAAAGTGTTGTGAGTGAAGTGTTGAGTGTTAAAGATGCCAATTCTGTGAGTGTTGCGACAATGGGTTGTAAACTAGGGAAGATGGTCGCCTCCGAGCGGCAGCGCGGCGGGAACGTCAACCAGGACCTGGGGGGCGGGCCTCCCCCCGCCACCGACCCGCGGTTGCCGCTGACGGCCAAGCAGAAATACTCGATGCTCGCCTCTTGGAAGGGCATCTCGAGAGCAATGGAGAAGACTGGCATTTGTATGTTTATAAAGTAAGTGGAAACCAATATTTAAAGTTACAACAACAGGGATTGTTACCCTTCATCATCATCAACAGCTTATCGCAGTCCACTAATGGACATGAGCCTCTCCTTGAGCTCTCCACTCAGCTCGATCCTCCTCTTGTAAAGTGCATAATTTATCAGAATTCCACCAATATGCTTTATTTTAACCCACCTTATGGCATCTTAGTAACTTGTATGTGTATGTTGTCTGAATTGAACTTGAAAATCATAGGATTACATATTGCAACATGAACTCTTTTTAGGTTAAACTAAAAGTTTGGGGTAAGTATTCGTAACTTCGATAAAAATTCTGTCGTTTTAGACATGTAGTTAGTTAGTCTTGACAAGAGTTGTTCTAGCCGACAATTCAGTATCGATAGTTGGAAAATTAGTTGATACATCGACATGATACCGATACTTATCAAATATTCGATACTATCTATTGTTAAATGATAGATTTCCAATCTTATAGATAGTATCACTAGATAAAGCGATATCACACATTTTGTAGTAAATATTGACGGATTCTACCAAATTAACCTTAATTGGTCGAAACAAAAAAAAGTCCAGTATCAAGTTTATAACAATGCTTGTTATTCAACAAGACACGTTTTCCCTAACCATTAATCCAATTTTAATGACATACTGGTATAAAGGGATCATTAGTTGGCACCGTGGCGATTGAAAATACGATTTTATGTCGAAATACAGAAAAAGTAATAACGTAACAACCTTTTAAAAACTAACTGCGGTGTTTCTTAATTGCAGAATCTAGAGTACCTTTGGCCATTTGCAAATATCTTTCCGTACCGTAGTCGTTTAGATAGTACTATGTAGATACTTATTAAAGGAGATTTTCCCTCTTCTTTTTTTTTATGTCATAGGCGGCAAACGAGCTAGCGGGTCGCCTGATGGTAAGCAGGTAACCTTTTTTATATTATACTTGTTTCTACCTTTTAATCGGGATAAAAAGTATCCTTTCACCTAAGTCAGCCCATGCCCTGCCAGAATACCAAATTTTATCAAAATTCATTTTGGAATTTCAGCATGATTGATGGCCAAACATCCAAACAAACAAACTTTCACATTTATAATATTAGTATGACTCTCGTTAATGTCATTCCGATACTTCTGATAGTACGAGTATTTGTCGTCAGATCAACATTTATAAAATATTCAAAGGTATTGTTTAAAATGTTCACAACCTTTAACAATAGGTATTTCAACTGTGCCTAACAATTGGATATTTGTACAAAATCTCCTAACGAGATTTTCGTTTAACATAATAATAATAACTTCACAATAAATATACGTAGTGGCGACGCACAAAGTATTTGCATTTGTATTGTTGTTAAAAAGAATGAAACTAGCCTGTTTCATTAGAATTGCTAAAATATGTTAAAACTGTTTGCATTCTATACATTAAAGGTAATTTGTTCTACGGTCCATTTCACCTCGACGTTTGACAAATTAGAGTGATAAGGCCTCGTTTACTTTAGAGTAATCTTGATTTTTAATTGCTAACCTTATATGAAGCAATAACACTTGCACCTTTTTGGCACATTTGTAGTAAAATTGGACTCTCTTTTTGATTAGGAACACTCATAACATTTTTTAATTATGATTATTTAACATTACGAATTATCTTCTGTGGGCCTATATCAAAGTTGAAACTATTGAATAGAATCCTTCTTGTCCCCGCATCGTATTCTTCATTAGCTACAGTCACGATCATTGTTTTAAACAAAACACTCAAAAACAAACACTAGGCAATTTTAATGCAAGGGCTTACCATTTCCTTCCCCTCAAAAGAGAATATTACGCATTATAAATTAATTAACAAAAAAAACCTTGTAAATTAAAAAGTTGATAAAAGCTTAAGTAACATAAAAGTATCTTTAATAGACATTCCATTCTCAAACTTTATCGTTGAACAACAACAAGAGTAACTTAATAACTTTAACTTTCTCTTGGGGGTCCCATACTTTCGGGAATCCACATGCTGTGAACTCCAGGGGATGAAAGGCAAGGAAGAAAGAGGGTATTCATTAACTTATTGTGTTACTATGTTTACTTAAGCGGCAAGCCTTAAACTAATCATAATTTGGAATATAGGTGCACTACATAATTTAGAATTTAAGTATTTATAAGTAGTTTCTTATGTTTTTATAACTAAGGGCCAATGATTCCTACGAATCCACGAAGACAAATAAAAAAATGATTCCTGTTCGGAAGAGAAAGAGAGAGAGCTTTCTATATAGGTACATATTTTCTTTAATTCAACTAATGCATATAAAGCATACTTATAGAACTCAGATTGTGAACGTAAATAAATTTAGATGACTTTAATTTAGAACTCAATTATAAAACACATTTTAAAACTTTCCTCTGCATCTTTTATCGCAATTTTAAATAAATACATCACCTTCCCAACTCTTTGCTCTCTCGAGGTTTACTTTAGTTGATTTTTTAAGTTTATTTTTCCTTTTACCCGCTCTCGTCCAATTTAAAAGTTTAGCTCAACCGTTAGTTTAGGACGCATAAATATTATACCACAAAAGACAATGCCGATTTTGTTAGGGGAGTTGGCGTCTTTTTTTTTTCGAGCGTCCACCAACCAAACTTGGTAATCTATATTCTTGAGGGCATTACAAACGATATTTGCTAAGGCAGTATAGCTGTAAACTCAGTCCGAACTGAGTAAATCAGGTTTGAACTTTTTTTCGCTTCATACATTTTTCTATGGGAAATTGAATTTTTTTGTTTCTTGCGTCCATCGACGAAACGTGAAAATATATATTCTTGAGGTCATCACAAACAATATTTGCTATGGCAGTATAGCTGTAAACTCAGTCCGAACTGAGTAAATCAGGTTTGAACTTTTTTTCGCTTTATACATTTTTCTATGGGAAATTGAATTTTTTTGTTTCTTGCGTCCATCGACGAAACGTGAAAATATATATTCTTGAGGTCATCACAAACAATATTTGCTATGGCAGTATAGCTGTAAACTCAGTCCGAACTGAGTAAATCAGGTTTGAACTTTTTTTCGCTTCATACATTTTTCTATGGGAAATTGAATTTTTTTGTTTCTTGCGTCCATCGACGAAACGTGAAAATATATATTCTTGAGGTCATCACAAACAATATTTGCTATGGCAGTAAAGCTGTAAACTCAGTCCGAACTGGGTGAGACAGCCAAAAAAATTCAATTTCATACTGTTTTCTATGGAAAATAGATTGCATCGACGAAACGTGAAAATATATATTCTTGAGGTCATCACAAACAACATTTGCAATGGCAGTGAAGCTGTAAACTCAGTCCGAACTGAGTAAATCAGGTTTGAACTTTTTCACTCTAGGCGTTCGCTCCTGCATTTTTGTATGGGAAATTGCAACTTTTTTTTCGACTAAACAAGAAAATATATATTCTTGAGGTCATCACAAACGATATTTGCTATGGCAGTATAGGCGTATACTCAGTCCAAACTGAGTGAGACTGGCAAGAACTATTTAAATGTACAGTAAGGTAAGGAAAGTTGATATTTTGATGTGTTTTTTGACATAACTGAAAAAATCGGAGGTTATACCGCGTTCATAATATCATTAATCATTACATAAAACAGTACAAAAATGACGACAAGGAACTATTGAAAACCATTATTTAAAAAATATCAACGTTGTTCAGCATCACTTGACTCCACGGCTTCTTTTTCTTGATTTAGCCGAATTATAATGCTTTCCAAAAAAGAGCAAGAGGACTTATGCTGTCCTAGTGCCTTCCCCATCCTAAATATTAATCCATAGTTTTGCCATAATATGGGAACAAGTTTCCAGTTTTCTTTTCCTCTTGTACTTGTAGCTTGTATTCCTCGCCTATTACCGACAATGTGATTAAAATTCTACAATATTAAAAATTATAAGGTTATTATTACACTATTTTTTTTTAAATATACAACTATTTTAGTTGAAAGAAATCGGCAAGGAATACAAGCCATCAAATCAAATTATTGTAGCTGCATTGTTGGGAAAAGAACACTGGGGACTTGTTCCCATATAATGGCAATAATATGGTATTTAGGATGGGGTAGGCATCAGGACAGCATAAGTCCTCCTGCTCTTTTTTTGGAAAGCATTATAATTCGACAAGATCTAGAAGAAGAAGCCGTGGAGTCAAGTGATGAGGAACAACGGTGACAATATTATTAACTGAGTAATAATGCTACTCAAAAGTTCCTTATCTGTATCATTTCTCAACTGTTTTATGTAATAATTAATTCCATGAACGCGGTTTAATCTAACATATTTTTTATTTCTGTAAATAAACACATGGAAATATTATCTGGTCTCAATTCTTTACCTTACTTTAGCCATTTTAATAGTACTGACCTGTCATCTGAGTGTGAGTCAGTTCGGACTGAGTTACAGCTAAACTGCCATAGCAAATATCGTTTGTGATGACTTCAAGAATATATATTTTTCATGTAAATTATTTACATGTTTGGTGAGAAAAAAAGAAGTTGCACTTCCTATACAAAAATGCAGGAATGATCGCCTGGAGTGAAATCGTTCTAGGCTGTCTGACTCAGTTCGGACTGAGTTAACAGCTATACTGTCATAGCAAATATGATTTGTGATGACCTCAAGAATATATGTTTACATGTCTGCTCGATGGACGCGAGAAAAAAAAACTGCAATTTCCCATACAAAAATGCAGGAGCGAACGCCTAGAGTGAAAAAGTTCAAACCTGATTTACTCAGTTCGGACTGAGTTTACAGCTTCACTGCCATAGCAAATGTTGTTTGTGATGACCTCAAGAATATATATTTTCACGTTTCGTGGATCAAATCTATTTTCCATAGAAAAATGTATGAAATTGAATTTTTTTTGCTGTCTCAATCAGTTCGGACTGAGTTTACAGCTTTACTGCCATAGCAAATATTGTTTGTGATGACCTCAAGAATATATATATTTACGTTTCATCGATGGACGCAAGAAACAAAAAAATTCAATTTCCCATAGAAAAATGTATGAAGCGAAAAAAAGTTCAAACCTGATTTACTCAGTTCGGACTGAGTTTACAGCTATACTGCCATAGCAAATATTGTTTGAGATGACCTCAAAAATATATATTTTCACGTTTCGTCGATGGACGCAAGAAACAAAAAAATTCAATTTCCCATAGAAAAATGTATGAAGCGAAAAAAAGTTCAATCCTGATTTACTCAGTTCGGACTGAGTTTACAGCTATACTGCCATAACAAATATTGTTTGTGATGACCTCAAGAATATAGATTACCAAGTTTGGTTGGTGGACGCTCGAAAAAAAAAAGACGCCAATTTTACGCATTGTCTTTTAATGACCAAAAGATCCCAGTAGCTATTGAATAACATTTTAGCATCAAAGTATATTGATTCTTTTTTATTATTTGCCATTGTCTAGAATCCAACTTGTTTGTAAGTTTGGCTTTGGTTACTGTTTTAGTAGCTTAGGTATGAACTGAATGACTGAAAGTAATAATTTTGATTTACTGCTTAAATGTAAAAAAATATTTTGTATAAAATAAATATAAATAAATACATATTTCACAACATCACAAACATTGATCTGATCTTTAAGTAGCTTAAGCACTTGTGTTACAGACATCAGAATCAACAGTGATATTACAAATACACTTAAAAAGATACATATAACACCCAGACCAGGACAAACAATAAAATAAGAGAGGGTGTTAGGTGTTTATATTCTCCTGCAAATTCTTCAATGGAATAACTATCTTCTTAGAGACTTAAAGAGGTCAAGAAACGGTTAGGTTAGGCGAAGATTATTTTTTTATTAATTAAAATCATTGTCTAGTATAGTTTCAAAATATGTAGATTATGAAAAACTAATAAAGTAACAAATTAATTATTATTTTGGCTATTTAAGAACCCTGTAGTAGTGACCTAAATACTACTAAGCCACAACAAAACATGTTGCCCTTCACACATCTACGCATTCAATATGCGAGCATAATCCCCATTTGTTCAGTTTGATAGACGAGGGCGCTGAACAATAGACTCCAACAAAATGCGATACAGTCGAGATATACAATATTTGTTATGCCCATAATCCCTTGGCACTTTGGTGAATTTCTCCTCGTACGAAGGTCGATTGGTTTTGTAGGTCACATTTTAATGCGGAAGCCGCGCTACATGTCCCGGCTTCGAACCCCTGATCGAATCGAGGATTTGTTGGAATAACATTCTGAAGTTTGGAACTTCATAAATAAAATAAATATTTCACAACATCACATCCATTGATCTGACGCCGTTTTAAGTAGCTTCAGCACTTGTGTTACAATTATCAGAATCAACAGTGGTGTTATTACAACTCCTTAAAAGGCACGTTAAACTATTGGTCTAACGTCTGATCTCTCTACGGTCGTGACAGATATATCCCACCCAACTATGAGAGTGAGAGAAGAGGAAGTGCACCTCATCATCATCATCCTAGCGTTTGTCCCGGTCGCATCCTCGGCCATTGCCTTGGAGTCCAGGGTCCGCTTTCCTACTCCTTCTCCTCCACTTCGCACGATCTTCGGCATCCTGTGCAGTCAGGCCATTGGCACGCATGTCATCGCCTACGACGTCAAGCCAGCACTTCTTGGGCCTACCCCTTCTTCCGGGACCCGGCGGTGGCAACAAACAGTGCACCTGTGCTAGCGTATTCATTTGTGCACTATAATATTCTAACTGAAGCCGGCTAGAAGGTGTTATTATTGGCATCTCGGTTACTTGGGCGGACGGAAGCTCTCCGGAAGTGACGTGACGAAGGCAGCCGATCTTGACCCAGTTGTGGTTTAGGCTGAGTTGACGGAACTAGCACATGCCTAGAACTAGGTCAATAATTAAGTACAGTTAGCTTACCACCTTGGTAAGCTTTCGCTCTTGCAATAGTTTGAGGTTAAAATTTAAAGGAACACCCTTATAAGGAAGTATGTCCAAGTCCTGTTAGAATTAATAAATTGAAAAAAAAGTTAAACAGGATATTTTTAACCAATCTCGCTCGAGAGTACTGGTTTGCAAAAAAATTTTGTTTGCCATATATTGGACAGTCCATTTGAAGAGAAAGGCTTTAAGCTATAGTATAACACTACATTATTTGTGTGCGGAAACCGAAATCCCAGCGTACGGAGTTGCGAGCGGCCGCTTTAATTAAGAAACGTACTTACCTAAGTATTTCTTTCATCTTTTTAATCAAGTTAGTTATATGAGTGACATAAAACATGTTTTATTACGAACAGTATTCCTCAACTTCGTGATGATTTAAATAAGATTGCTTTTTTACGACTCGTCAAAGTCAGTGCTTGAACATCTTTTGAATTATTAAACTGAACAAAGCAGTAAATTTTGAATCTTTCATCTCAGACGTAGAACAAAAGATTCAAACTTGAACCATTAAGTAATCTATTGTTCCAGACAAATTAATTAATTTAATGTAATCATTACGTAAAACTGCTTCTGATGTCGATGATATTCTTGAAAATTTATTACTAAAAAATTAAATGCATAATAATGATGAAACAAACTTTTTTTTTTTTTTTTAAGTACTTCTCCTAACCAAAAAGAGTTCACTCCATATACAACCACTAGCGGCCGCCCGCGACTCCGTCCGCGTGTATTTCTTTTTTTCGAAATAAAAAGTAGCCTATGTTCTGTCTCAGGGTCTAAATTGTAAATTATGTAGTTGATAGCCCTTATTTGTTAAGTAAATTAGCCTTAAAATGTACAAAATCTCGATGTCGACGTAAGAGCACTTTTGCTGTACCGATATGTAAAACGAATTATCGCAAGAATTGTTTTGTTATTAGAGCAACAAGCAAGTACAACCTTACCTATGAGCATATTGACATTTTTTACGAGCGATTGGCGCGTTTTCGTCGTCTCCTAAAAAATATGTGAATTGATCGTGGGAGTGGGCATCGACGAATTTTATTTAATTTTTCGTTTTATGCTTGCTCTCATTTTCCCGTTCCTTTTCTTTCTCTTTCATTTCTTTATAAAGTCATGTTGTCTATTTGGCAGTTATGTTTTAACTAACATTGGAAACTTTGAATTGCTAGTGTATAAGAAACCTATATTTATTGTATGTGATATTATGTAGCTGTGTGTTTCCTTAAATAAATAAATAAATAAATAAAAAATAAATAAAGATTGTCTGTACCAAATTTCATCAAAATCGGTTGCGAGGTTTAAGCGGGAAAGCGTAACAGACAGACAGACAGACAGACAGACAGACAGACAGAGTTACTTTCGCATTTATAATATTAGTTGGGATAATATTAGTTGGGATAGGCCTCCATCTACGGGAGGCCTACATCAAATACTAAGTAGCAACAGACTGACTGATAAACATATTTCTGTTATTTGTTAACTAGTTAATAAGAGTAAATTATTTTATTTGAATAGCACAACCTACCTACTATTCACTTTCTGTTTTGCTCTAAGGTTGACTGGTAGAGAATGCCATAAGGTATTAAGTCCGCCTTCTGTACAAATTTTATTTCGTGCAATAAAGTTTGAATAAATAAATAAATATTTCATCTTTCATTGGGCTGGCTTACTTAAACGCAACTCAAGTTGTAGAAAAAGGATTTGCTGAGGGAACTTAACATTTTTAAGTAGAGCTTGATGAAACTTCCTCTCAAATGAGCCGCTCGTCTGGGGAAAACTTCCACTTTGTATAATACCACAGTGAAGTAGCACTTCGTAACTGTTGTGCTGTTTCTGCTGGTGAGTAAGGTCGCCAGAACTCAGTTTGTGAGAGGATGGTGTCTTAAAGGCAAGCCATGCATCTGCGATCTTTGTGCGGTTCTTGAAATTCATTGGCAGTGGTGATCACTTGCCATCAAGTGACTCACTTGTTCGTTTACCGCCCAATAACATAAAAGAGCAGTGACAACTGGTATGACCCACATTTTCAACAATCTGCAAAACGTAAAGGCAACTGGTTATAACCACGCTGTCGCCAATGTTGCGAGCCTCGGCACGTGTCATCGTTGGATTAAATTGTTTCCGGCAACACTGCGGCCTCGTAATCGGCCGCTTGTTATTGTGAGATTATATTAAATCCGTGACAAAGGGAATTTGCCGTACGGAATTTGGGAAGATCTATACTTCCATATTGTTTTCTCGACATCATTTTCCCCTTTTACTTGAACCTTATTTGTGGGCTTTAGGTTATGTTAGGTTATTACGTGGGGGATTAACAATTTGTAGAGCTCGAGACTACGGTAACTTAAGGTTTGTCCCCGAGGCGAGCCGAAATAAGATTTCCTTGTAAAAGACCTACACATACATAGGCTAAGCTCAGAATATTACAAAGGCCGCTACTCGCCATTTTTTTATCATATTCCAACTACTAAATTATACAAAGAGATTATCATTTGTCACTGTCACTGCTAAGGATCTCCTTTTGCGAATTTTGTTTCCCTCTAAATTCAACGCTATGCCAACGGCACACCAAACTGCCGAAAACTGAGAAATTCAGTAAGTAATTACGATCTTGATTATTTATGTTTTAAGGTTTAAGATAAATTGTGTAATTTTGACAGTTTTAAATCACCTGTCAAGCGTTTGTCTCTATAATCTTAAAGTCTTTTAAGTGTGTATCTCTTTAAAATAATTAATGGATTTGCGATTTACGGAACAATGCGTACTCACTAAGTATGTAAACAGTCCACTAAATGCAACATATGATTTTCAAGAATCAAGTTTTTGTTTGTGAAATGAAGCTCCATTGTATGTTTTGAGCAGAAGCAAATCGAGTAATTGCATCTTTATCATGTACAAAGCAAAAGAAACCCCAGAGCTCAGTTAGGGAGGGTACGGATGGGGTTTTAAATGCAGGCAACGCATCTGCGACCCTTGTGCGGTTGTTCATGTCCATAGACAGCGGTGATCACTTCCCATCAGGTTTGTTTGCCTCCTAGTTACATAAAAACATCATTTTTCTTGGACTTGGGAAACATTTCTCAAAGAAAAGACAAAAGCTTAATACAAATACGTGTAGATAAAGCTCCTCATATACACATGAGAAACTCATAGCTGATTACATAATAATATTTAGTTAGCTAATTCTTCCTTGATGTATTTTCTCGGAATATCTTGATTACAAATATGTTTAGCTCCTCAAAGAAAATAACGAGAAACAGATAAAACAACTTTCTTGGCAGATGTAACATATTTTCTTCGGCCTTGTTCACACAAGGATGTTTATTTGATAGAATAATGATTTGGATTAATGGCTTAGAATTTAGCAATATTAATGCCGGGGGTTTTTGTTTTAAACCATGACATAATATAAAATCACTACTTTTTTACTTGATCATTTTTAGTTTAGGAGCTATACTTTGCAACGAATTCATTCGAGAAATAATTGTTCAATTCATTTATAGAACTTTTTGTTTCCTATGCTAGATACTCAAACATTGTTGAGAAAATTAAAAATCTCCACATTGAAGTAAAGAAGCTAAATTCACACAAGCTCACTAGCTTAAGGCATGCTACTTAGAACAAAATATTTTGCCTTAAAATTTTACTCATGTCTATCATACCGATGCCGGATGATAAGTATTTGAATCCACACTTCAAAATTAATCTTCACTTCGTGTTGTACTAAGTCACTTTTAACTCCAATAGAATTGTTTTAAACTCGTTCCAAACTTCGCATTGACGAATGCTGGAGAAGTAGGGGGTCTTTGAAGTTGAAGCTGTTTTAGGGCTGTCACAAAAACAAAACAAACAATGAAGTAATGTTCAGAGTAATTAATGTTTGAAAGTAATTTACAGAGTGGGGTTAAATAGTAGGCAATGCATTTGAGTTTGTGATTCTTTTACTTGTTTGTTGTTGAAGTCGATGGGCTCCTGTGATATCATACCATCAGAGATGAGCTTCTTACTATCAGAGAATCATGTCTGTATTGTGCAAAAAACAAGCACTTTACTTCCAACTAGCTTAGCTTTGTTGACCCGCTTGCTTTAGTGATCAGAGGTTGACTATCAGACAAGAAGTTGTGGGTTTGAGCCCCGCACATGTATCTTTGTCTCGGTCTTGGTATTGTGTATATGTATCTATTAAGGTTTAATTGTTCTACCACTATTAATTCTGATATCTGTTACATATAAGTGCTATGCTAAAGCTACTTAACACGGAGTTAGATCAATGTTTGTGATGTGCTGAGATATTTATTAACGAGTAAATACCTACATATGTGTCATATTTATTTGTCTAGTTTACTCCCTTCTTTAATCGTATTCGTATGTGTCACGCGACGGGATTAAATAAAGCAAATTAAAATCTCCATTATCTTTATAAAAAATAAAATGTACTTACGTTTCCGTGGCAACCATAATCGAAATAGCAATAACAACCGAAGGAGCGTTCCGCTGAAATTATCAAGTTGTGCGAGACGGTTTGAGAACGGCAGAACTTAGAGGGCTTATAGTTTAGTTAGGAACTCGCGATATAAGTCACGCGAAGCCTGGGGCTTAGGCGGTGGCGATGGGTGTGCGTCGGTGCTGAATGAAACTTTGGAATGTGCAAGTTTGAGCTGTTGTGTGTAACCTAATTGTAATCAGCTTGTACCGAATAAATGGAAAACATGTGTAGATGTTGGGATTATTAAAATTAGCTTGTACTTGTGTGGAAGTTGGGACACAGTTTTCTTTGGTTTTGTTAGGTGCCGCAGGTAACCTTCGGCTTATTTCAGCATCAGTGTCCATACCTAATTATCCTAAAATAGATTTCCGCTTGTTTTGAAGACATAACTTTATATATTAACGTGCCGCTTGGTGTAGAGTAGTATTAAACCAAGACATCGCTGGTTTCATCCCCGCAGTGGACAAACATTTGTGTGCATGAACAATTGAACATGTCTGTTTTCCGTGGTCGAGGTGTTACGTATCTATATATTTAAGTATATTTAACTATATATTTAAGTCGAATAGAGGGCTGTGTTCTTTTATAATTATTTATCTGCTACTTTCTTGAAATGTATAATGAAGCAGCGTATGAAATGATTTAATACTCTTAACAAATTCAGGAAAATGCTTGTCCATAAAATAACTTCATTAATTCAGTCAGGCACATAAAATAAAGCTGATAACGCCTCATATAAACGAGGTAGCTCAAATCATTATGTAGTTAAGTATATAAGTTGAGTATATAGTGTATGTTGGCAAATATACAGCTTACCGCTGCACCGCAGACGAGGGCAGGATTAATCCGAACTAAATAGCGGATTAAGAGCTCAACATTGTCATTTTGTTACTTTGTCGAACACAGCCGGCGAGATAAAGAGGAAAATATATACGTAGGTACTATGTTCTTATACTATAGTGAAAAGCTTTGTGACATACGATTTTAGACTTTCGCGTTGCATTACTATCAAGCAGTATGTAGTATATATTGAACACATAATTAACTATCGCGTTTAGTCCCGTTAACTAATCACGTTCACATGTTTGACGACCCGAGTGGTGTGATGGTCAAGATGTTTCCTATTACGCAAGAGGTCGCGGGGTTCGATTCCCGTACAGGACAAACATGTGTGTGCATGAACATGTCTGTTTGTCCTGGTCTGGGTGTTATAGTCTAGTGTTATCTATTTAAGTATATTTGTAATACCACTGTTGATTCTGATGTCGGTAACACAAGTGCTTAAGCTACTTAAAACAGAGTCAGATCAATGTACTGTTGTAAAATATTTATTTCTTATTTATTATATATAACTAATATCCATATAGCTTTGTGGCATTGTTATTGTAGGTTGTGTAGAGTGCTTAGAATAGTATCTCCCCGTCTTTTGTAAGACGGTTTATAGATTAAAGAAAATGCATTTAAGTCTCTACATTTCATTGTAGGTAGTAGAATCTTTCAGGATAAAAGAAAGAATTTCGCCTTGTTCTATTACAGTTTTAACACCCAATCAGATATCTATTCAATATACAGCTGTACTCCTTCCAAATATCCTGAACACTTAAAATAAAATGGTTCCTAAAGTTTACTGCGAATATTAAACTTTTTTACGACTTAATTCCGTTCTTTTTTATGTATCTTTCTATGTCATGTGTAACTATGTAGTTTTATTACTAAAATTTCGCGGCCTACATTTACTAATTACTTAATTTTATGCTTATTATTATGGAAACCCATCTCCCTAGTGATTCCCCATTTTAATATTCATCATTAAATTTGCATCATTCAATTTAATCAATAGATAGGATTTTCGGATCATATATTCCTCCATCAGTGATTAAAAACATATGTGGGAAACTCCGATACTCCTTTATAACCGCTGACTTTATTCCTCTTTCGATTTTTTATTTCGGGAATATTTTCTTTGAATCGCGTTTGTATTGTCCGCTTTGTCTGGTAGGAACTACCAAGCTGCAATCGATTTAATACACCGTATTGTTTGGAATTGTATATTCTTATTTCACGTTTTCAATGAAGAATACTCCCATAGAGTGGGTTGTAATATTGATAACATTCTATCGCCTTTGTAACATTGCGCACTATATTGAATTAAAGCAAATCATAAACATGTTTCTTTTCACTTTTTGTTTCAATATACTTTAGCAACAAACGCTTTTATTTTTTGGCAAAAATCCAAGACTCCACAACTGTTTTTTGTTTCACAAAAATGAAGTCGATTATCTTAAAAAACCAAGTGTAGATTGTTGTTGTAGAAACAAAAAAAATATTTGATACAACGGGTGGGACGATTTTTATACACTTAAAAAGTTAGGGAGGGACAAAGAATTTTGATGAAGTCCTGTTTGTAGAAAGCTGTTTTACCAATTTTCATTACTAGTAACTTTCCCTGGAACTAAGAGTTGAAATATAACAATAACAATTGTGAAAAATTATAAACAGCAAAAGGTTATTATTTTATAATTTTCTCAACTCAAAGTTACATTATTTGCCTGTAAGGTGTGTAAATGTGTAACTTTTCAAACTTTCAAACTATCGTTTCGTTCCATTTCTTAAAGGGTTTGTTGAATTGTTTGTTCTATTTTTCTGGTTGTCAGATCTGTACATTATTCTCATACATTTATTGCTTCTATACTATCGGTTTATAAAACAGTATCATGTTCTAAAACATCTATAATTAATTTCAAATCTTATTTCCATCCCGAGGCTACACTCAACAATTCAACATATCTCGGCGTAATCCTTACTTCACCAGCAAAAATCTCGTCTACATAATTCAAGGGCGCGATTTCGGTGGGATCTGGCAAACGCTCAGCTGTCACCAGTGCTATTACAGACGCGCACAATAAGCCTAATCCGCCTAACGAGAGGCTTGCGCGGTCGCTGAGATTTGCTTACCACGTACACTCCGCCGTAATGACGAGTGACGGTAGATCAACAACGACAATGTTAAGAAGATGTAGTATCATTCCTTACTGTGATATGTACTATCCCTACTAATTTGATAAATGCGAAAGTAACTCTGACTGTCTGTCTTTCACAATTTTGATGAATTTAGACACATACAATCTTTAGACCATAAGAACATAGGCTACGTTTTATTACCAAAAAAGGATCTGAAATCAACGCGGACGAAGTCTTTGCCAATATGTCGCAGTATCTGTCTAGAATTAAAAATCTTATTATACGACATCGCTTCTTCCCTGATTTTTTCTGGCGCACCAGCAAAAACCCCGTCAACATAATTCAAGGGCGTGATTACGGTGGGATCTGGCAAACGCTCAGCTGTCACCAGTGCTATTACAGACGAGCACAATAAGCCTAATCCGCCTAACTAGAGGCTTGCGCGGTCGCTGTGATTTGCTTACCACGTACACTCAGCCGTAATGACGAGTGACGGTAAATCAACAACGACAATGTTAAGAAGATGTAGTATCACTCCTTACTGTGATACTATCCAAACTAATTTTATAATTACGAAAGTAACTCTGTCTGTCTTACTGTCACGCTTCTCATCCGATTTTGATGAAATTTGGTACAGGCTATCTTTAGACCCTAGAAAATAGGCTACATTTTATTGCAAAAAAATTGTAGCTGAAATCCACGCGGACGAAGTCGCGGGCGGCCGCTAGTACTTTTGCTAATTGGTAATATATCGCAGCATCTGTCCAGAATTCTAAATCTCATAATACAACATCGCTTTTTCCCAGAATTTTGCTGACGAACCAGCAAAAGTCCTCGTCTACATAATTCAAGGGCGTGATTACGGTGGGATCTGGCAAACGCTCAGCTGTCACCAGTGCTATTACAGACGAGCACAATAAGCCTAATCCGCCTAACTAGAGGCTTGCGCGGTCGCTGTGATTTGCTTACCACGTACACTCCGTCGTAATGACGAGTGACGGTAGATCAACAACGACAATGTTAAGAACACGTAGTATCAGTCCTTACTGTGATACTACGCTATAAATACTTTTTGGTGGAATGAATAAACGAATTTGTTTAATAATACCTATTATGTATTTAATTAATTTCAAATCTTAATTAACCTGTCGCAGCCCACTGTGAGACAAATGCCCTCCAAAGATAAAAGCATGTACCCATAGTCACCACGCTAGGCAGGCGGATTGAAAACTGAATTTAGCGCTAGATAGGGGGCTGTGTTCAATAGATTGTTTTTTTAGCGGCTACTGATCCATGCTCTCCTTTTTTAGTATCGCACATAATTCACCAAACATTTTTGAATTCTAAAGGTACCATCAAAGTCTCGCAGTATCTCTCTAGACTTCTACATAAAATTATACAATATTAATTGCAAACTTCACCAGCAAAAATCGTCGTCTACATAATTCAAGGGTGCGATTACGGTGGGATCTGGCAAACGCTCAGCTGTCACCAGTGCTATTACAGACGAGCACAATAAGCCTAATCCGCCTAACTAGAGGCTTTCGCGGTTGCTGTGATTTGCTTACCACGTACGCTTCGCCGTAATGACGAGTGACGGTAAATCAACAACGACAATGCTTAGAACATGTAGTATCCTTACTGTGATACTATCCAAAGCAATTTTATAATGCGAAAGTAACTCTGTCTGTCTTTTCGTCTGATACGCTATTCCGCTTAAACCTCTCAACCGATTTTGATGAAATTTGCCACAGACATAGGCTACATTTTAATGTGAAAAAAAGGATCTGAAATCCACGCGGACGAAGTCGCGGGCGGCCGCTAGTACTTTTGCTAATTGCTAATATCTGCAGCATATGTCTATAATTCTAAATCTTATAATACAAATCAAATCAAATCAACAACAACAAAGGTTTAGAACACGTAGTAACACAACGAATAAGTATAATTAGGAATCATACTGTGATAACATGTTTTGCTTGTAATAAATACAGAAAATGTAGAAATCGATTGAGACCACGACTTGTAACACAACCGAAACGAGTAGCATACATGAATAATATGTGCATAATACTCTTACTACATAATAGATACTCGCGTTTTGTCCAGTTTAATTATTGATAGTATTTATAATTAAACTCAAAAGTTTTAAATCTTATGAAAAAGGAAACCTTTGGAGAAAATAATGATACCATTTCTTTACTTTAACATAAGTTGTGTTCAATTTTATTCATTAGTATTAGTTTTCAATGTAGCGTTAATGGAGAAAGTCCTATAAATAAAGAATTATTAATAATACACGTTAATTGGTAACCGGTAGCCAATATGCCAACCCTCGTTCAATTTGCTGATTTCTTGATTACATAACTTCATGGATATTATTGGCCTTTTCCCTGAAGTGAGACACTGAAAGACTGATAATAATATACTTTTACGTCACTTCACATTATCTATGACCTATTTACAAAGGAGGCTTATATACCAATATTGTCTTCGAGCTTCTTCCACATAAGCACTAGTCAAGTCACAGCTGTCGTCGCGTCAGTATATTACTTGCGAATTAAATACCTAACAATCCTGAATGAAAGGGGAAAGTTGAAAAGAAAGACGGCTAAACGTATTCTTTTACGAGCTTTTTATTACTTTGTATGGTACAACTTCTGCTAGCATACGCTCAACTCCGTCAGCTATTGATTTAATTTCCTGAAAGCGGGTTTTTGTATTTTAAGAGCCATTTGCATAATGTGTTGGATAAGTTAACTGATAGCTTGTGCAACTTTCAAGTAGAGTTAAAAATTTCAACCCGTGAAATATAACTGCTTTAAAATCGCGGTTTAAAAACAACTACATTTTGCAGGAGAGGCGTCTCAGCAACTTTTTAGCAGCCGTGATCACGGAATTACTGGGGTATTATGCGTCACTAGTCATTTAAATTATTACTCATTTTAATGCGTTTAAAAGTAGTTTACCATGACTTATGCTGACAATTTCAAATGTTGCGACGCCATATTCTATCCGTCCATAAAAAAGACTTATTCTACTTTATCAGCTGGGCTCATTTATCATCATCATCATCAGCCAATTGCAGTCCACTGCTGGACATAGGCCCCTTCTAGGGCTCTCCAATTAGCCCGATCCTCGGCGACTCGCATCCAGCTCCTGCCAGCCACCTTGCGCAAATCGTCACTCCACCTGGCCTGAGGGCGTCCTACACTACGTTTTTTGGGACTCTTGCTGAAACGCGGTATCCACTCCAGAACTCGTTTACCCCAACGGTTGTCGGTTCTGCGGCTTATATGGCCAGCCCACTGTCACTTCAGCTTGCTAATCCGGTGAGCTACATATGTCGATGACCTTAGTTCTCTGCCGGATCACATCATTTCGAATGCGATCCCTCAGAGAAATGCCGAGCGTAGCTCATTGCTAGCACATGTGCTCATCCTAGAGCCTCTACCGGTTGCATCCTCGGCTATGATCTACTGACTGATGATCCTGAATTGACCAGCTATTACAATGGAGCGACAGACTTGCTTTCCGAAATTTCGAATCATCATTCTAATCGGAAAATCAGGTGATTCAAGCCTGCAATGTCATAACCAAACTGGGAAAACCAACACAAAGTGAAAGTTTTTCTCACTGGATTCGAACCCACGTCCTCCGCGGTTTTTGAAACCAGCGCTGTAACCTTTATCCACGGAGACAGTTACTAGTTAGTATACTGATCGACTCTATACGCTGAATTTAGATTTATAACAGAGTTGTAGGTCGCTAAATTATTCCCATCATGACATAACAAGCCTAACAAGAAATCCAATGTGTCTTGTCTAACTTAACTGCCTTCATTGTCTCGACATAATTATGGTGGAATTACAGCAATAATCCAGCGTTATGGAATTAAGTGGTTGTTATAACTGCGCCAAGCAACCTTAGTTGCATTCACTGCAAGTGGAATGAACGATCGTTATTTTTATTTTCTTCGTAGCGAGTACGCTACAGTTAATTATTTAAAGGCTAATAAGTGTCAAGTAATAAGACTAAACAGCTGAGTTCCATTAAAAAGCTATTGTACAATGTACACATATCAATAGTAAAATTACGATTATGATTCCTTACTTTGACTTCCTCGTTGCGACGGATACCTCAAAATAAGAGTCGTGACCGCCCTTCTGCTTCACTCTGTCTCGGATGATCTTCCTCCGTCTACTCCTGTCTTCGGCTGTATAAAGGGCATTGTACGGAGTGGATTCGAATGCCAACCAACGTATCGGGCTGCGTGCATTTTTAATAAAATATCAATTATTCCTCATCAATGTACTTTTATGAACGAAACTTATCCTTCCATAATATGCCTCTTGTTCATCGAATTTGCAAATTACAAATCAAGTTGATGAGAAATACTCTCTGAATTTAAAAAATATTGTCTAATATTTTAACCCAAATACCTAGGGACTCAACTATTTCATGGCAAAATAATCCAATAACCCTACATACCGTTCCCTTCGTAATTCCCAGAAGCAATATCGGGAAGTGACACCGTTTATTAACTTTCAAGTGTGCCGGGAACGCTCGTGATTGAGTTATTCAATCAACGACTTATAATAAGCCGTGGAATCTTCCAAAAATGGAACGTAAGTGCTTATGAAATAAAGGACTTTCGCCAAAGTAATTGCGTGAAAAAGGATAGCTAGCTATATCTCCAAGTCAGAAATTCGGTAAATCTTCCGTCTTCCGTCCGCGAAGTCAGCAAATTCTGTAATTGATTTTTATTACTTTCTAACATTTTGTGTCTATTGAAATTTAGACCCATCCAAAGCATTTTCTTAGAGCTATAATACGTGGGAAACGGAAATAATCCATTTGTCACACACTGGTGTGACTACGAGTCGATCGACTGCACTCAAGTTTGATAAAAAGTTCAATACGGATACAATGTCACATCAGAGAACTATAACTTTAGCACAAGATTGGTCCTTTAATAAGTATGTGGTTAATTGTACTTTCATTGCAATTATTATTCTTTAAGTAACGAGTATTTTACACAGTTTCTTTCCACGAAGCGACTTTGTAGTTACTACTTACAAAGACTGGGACACTTCACTTCTTTGTAAAGCTTCCAGAAAGTACAAACCAAAACTAACAAGAACGAAATAAGAATCGTCTTTGACAATAAGAATAACGTAACTCGATCCAAAGGCTCTTCGGAGTCAAAGCTGAAACCCGACACTTGAGCGTGGTTCAAACAGACACGTGCGTCGCACTGTGAGTATTGAAATGGCACAGGGCTGGGCAAATGAGGTCCTCGAGTCCTTGCTATTTCGGTAACAAAGGCAATAAAGACGAGCGCCATCGAGCGCTGTTGACCTACATCTAGGGCAGGTAGGCCGACGGACGCCGGACCATGTTCCAGCATTCAAAATGGCAGGCAGTCATGGCATAATTAGAGTTTTCCGTCGAGATTTTTTAGCGTGGAAAACGGGGCTTAGGTTAGTTTTAATCGTTATTCTGGAGCAATGATTTTTGTATCGCCCTGGTGGTTTTAGTGTTTCGTCAGATTTTCAAATTTCATCTCATAATAATACTGGTGTGACTACGACTCGGTCGACTGCACGTCGAGTTTGATATAAAAAGTTCAATACAGATACAATGTTCCATCAGAAAACAATAACTTTAGAAAAACATTGTCTTTTATAATGAATGTGAATTTCATCTTTTATTGCTTTCTTTATTTAAGTAACGAGAATTTTACATCGTTTCCTTCAACGAACGACTTTACAGTAGCTTCCATAAAGTACAAAACAAAACTAACAAGAAGGAAATAAGAATCGTCTTTGACAATAAGAATAACGTCACTCGATCCAAAGGCTCTTCGGAGTCAAAGCTGAAACCCGACACTTGAGCGTGGTTCAAACAGACACGTGCGTCGCACTGTGAGTATTGAAATGGCACAGGGCTGGGCAAATGAGGTCCTCGAGTCCTTGCTATTTCGGTAACAAAGGCAATAAAGACGAGCGCCATCGAGCGCTGTTGACCTACATCTAGGGCAGGTAGGCCGACGGACGCCGGACCATGTTCCAGCATTCAAAATGGCAGGCAGTCATGCCATAATTAGAGTTTTCCGACGAGGTTTTTTAGCGTGGAAAACGGGGCTTAGCTTAGCCTTAATGGTTAAACTGGAGCAATGGTTTATGTATCGCCCTGGTGGTTTTAGTGTTTCGTCAGATTTTCAAATGTCGTCTCATAATAATAGTGGTGTGACTGCGAGTCGATCGACTGCACTTCGAGTTCGATATAAAAAGTTCAGTACCGATACAGTGACACATCAGACAACTAAAACTTTTTGGAAAAACATTGGTCCTGTATTTTGTAGTTAATTGTATCTTTTATATTGACGACCCGCTTGGTGTAATGGTCAAGATGTTGCCTATTACGCAAGAGGTCGCGGGTTCGATCCCCGCACAGGACAAACATTTGTGTGCATGAACATGTCTGTTTGTCCTGGTCTGGGTGTTATATGTATCTATTTAAGTATATATGTAATACCACTGTTGATTCTGATGTCTGTAACACAAGTGCTTAAGCTACTTAACACGGGGTCAGATCAATGTATGTGATGTTGTGAAATATTTATTTATTATTATTATTATTTATTGCTATTATTCTTTAAGTAAATGGCATATTACACTGATTTATTCCTCGAAGCGTCATTGTAGATGTGGGTTACAAAGGCTATGGCACTTCACTTCTTTGCGAAGCATCCAGAAAGTACAAAACAAAACAAACAAGACGGAAATAAGAATCGTCTTTGACAATAAGAATAACGTAACTCGATCCAAAGGCTCTTCGGAGTCAAAGCTGAAACCCGACACTTGAGCGTGGTTCAAACAGACACGTGCGACGCACTGTGAGTATTGAAATGGCACAGGGCTGGGCAAATGAGGTCCTCGAGTCCTTGCTATTTCGGTAACAAAGGCAATAAAGACGAGCGCCATCGAGCGCTGTTGACCTACATCTAGGGCAGGTAGGCCGACCGACGCCGGACCATGTCCCAGCATTCAAATGGCAGGCAGTCATGCCATAATTAGAGTTTTCCGACGAGGTTTTTTAGCGTGGAAAACGGGGCTTAGCTTAGCTTTAATGGTCAAATTGGATTGGATTGCAATGGTTTTTGTATCGCCCTGGTGGTTTAAGTAATAATAATAACTTTAATAACTTTATTTACCGAAAAACATGTTAACATCATAACTTAAATCTAGCGACTCTGCACTAAGCAAAATTTGCTTGTATCGCAGCAGCCAGTACACAGATTCTGAATACAATTTTATCGTTAACACAAGACTAGGGCATACATGGGGCTTTGTTGAGGTTATTACAAATTAAATGAGTTACTTTAATCGATGCTGTAATAGTAATAATAGTGTTTCGTCTGATTTTCGAATGACGTCTCGTAATCATACATTTTGATTTCTGATGTTGCCATTCATACAAATATCGTCAAACAGTGTATATGGTGAACAGTTTATATGGTGTGTTTAAAAATTATCTTCAAAACAGCAAATCGTTGTGGCGATGTCATGATGATGTACAATGGCATTTGCCGTGTGGCATTCAATCATCGTCATCAAAGTCAAAGCTTTTATTTGGCAACTTGATTTACACAAAATTTTTGCTCGTCAAATATCGTCAATCATAGCAGTAAAGCATCCTAAAAGTCATCTTAGGCAAGGGGGAGTTATGCCTAAAGTCACCACGTTAAAAAGACATTCAATTGTTTGATAATAAAGTCTACCTCATGATTTCGTTCATCTAGCCACAATTCTTTTAGATTAGTTTCGTTTTTAGCCTCGCCAAGGTCCCAGGCATAAGCACCCTACGCCCTAAATGTGGGTCAGAGCCGGTCGATAGAGCACGCTGCACCCGGCCCAGACAGCAAAACACTGCACCTAATGATGCACCCTGTAGTGTTTCAATACAAAACAATGGGTGTTTTTATACCAATACTTTTTGATCTCCGTTTATAAGCAAAATATATTAAAACATCGGCTATATTAAAACATCGGCGCACGTGCTGAATGCTAATGAAAAGTAGCCGGAACGACGAGTTTCCCTGAAAACATGTAGTTTATAATATACCACGATTCTATCCGTTTATAATTAGTTTTATTTCAAACTCGAACTCTAACTCCAAATATACTTTATTAAAATAGGCTTCATAAAAGCACTTATTTATTAATCGTCAAAAACTACAGTATAATGACTCGACCACCGATTCGAAAGGCAGTTACTGCCTGTAATTTTATGAGCAACAGTCGCGTAAAGCTAAGAAAATATTATATTAAAACAAGTGAGGTATCAGCCTATGAAGAGAAAATGCCTCCATTGTTTGCAATCATGGTATCTTAACATTTTGACTTGTTCATCACTTTCCAACGGATTAGTCGTTACAAACTCGGGCAGACTTCGGTTTGGAAATCCTCTAAACAATCTCTTACTCTTACTCTTACTCCGATGGCTCAGCGACCCAAAATGTGTCTTGGCCTCTAAACAATCGAGGCGAAAATATATTGAAGTGACAAAAATCTGTTAATACTGTACTATACTGTTTTATAGCGGAAGTATGTACTGTTTTAGAGAGTTTGTGACAAGTCTTCAAATCATAGTTGTTCTAACACTGGTTTTATACCAAGTGATTATGAAAAATAAACCTCAGCAGAATAAATTACTACCCACCCACGTATTAGTAACACATTATTTTATTCGTGACCTTAATTAGTAAGCAGTTCGTTGACCTGAATAGTTTCGATTTATCGACAACATTGTGCGGTAGGTCGTACAAGGGTAACGACACAATTTATATTTCTATATTTTATGATAACCATTTTATCATATCACTGCTAGACGAAGACCTCCCTCGCATGGTGGTTCATGATGACTGTCAAAACACAACAGTGTGATAGGCTGCAGCCTATCTCTTCCGAATATCCCTTAGTAGCTTATTTCTATACATCATCATCATCATCAGCCTATCGCACCTCACCTGACGACCTGCTTGGTGTAATGGTCAAGGTGTTGCCTATTACGCAAGAGGTCGCGGGTTCGATCCCCGCACAGTACAAACATTTGTGTGCATGAACATGTCTGTTTGTCCTGGTCTGGGTGTTATATGTATCTATTTATGTATATTTGTAATACCACTGTTGATGCTGATGTCTGTAACACAAGTGCTTAAGCTACTTAACACGGGGTCAGATCAATGTATGTGATGATGTGAAATATTTAAATATTTATTATAGCGGCCGCCCGCGACTCCGTCCGCGTTGATTTCGATTTCCAATAGCCTAAAGCCTTCCTCGTCAAATGGACTATCCAACACAAAAATATTTTTTCAAATCGGACCAGTGGTTCCTGAGATTAGCGCGTTCAAACAAACAAACTGTAGGGTTCCTACCTAACTATCTTTCTATGTCGGGTAGTAGCCTACACAGATATTTAAATAATAACGGCACGGATTTCTTAACCGGTTTATTACACGATATACACGATACAAGAAGAGTAGAATAGACAAACACTGATAGCGGAAGAGATAGATAAGAAATACAGATGATAGAAATTAGGAAACGCGAAAAACAGATTTACAAAAATTGTTCGACGCTTTAAGAGCGGATTTTTCGGAGCCAAATTGAGCGTGCATTCGCCGTCGGACTAGGTTCGCGACTGGCTGCTATGACCGAGCGATAGCGGTTTTGTCGAGGCGCACACGCGGCTCGCGCGGCGGCCGGTAGTGGGGCAGCTCCGGGGGTGAAACTTGAAGCGGGCGAGGTACCTAGCCCGGGCGCGTACGCAGTATCCGCGATGTTGGGAGTCTAGTCCAGGAGGTATTTACGTCTGGTATTTATTCATATCTAGACTCCCACAGTACTCCCCCACCGAGACTGCTACTGCGGTCGATAAAAGTCGGTGAAGATGACTCTTCTTCCACTTCTTGTTCTCTTCTCCGTTTCTTGCTCAGGTGTAGGAAGTGCAGCTGACGTACTCGCGGCTGTTAAATCATGTGGGTCATCTTTTGCCATGTATGCTGGTTTCAACCGATCTACACTGACTGTAACATGCTTTCCTCGTATGTCTATCTTGTAGAATTTGGAATGACGATCCAAAACTTTATAAGGCCCGGCGTACGGTGGTTCTAGAGGTCTTCGGACAAAGTCCTGCCTCAAGAATACATATGGTGAAGTACTCAAGCCATGGGGTACGTAGAAGGGACCTTTTCTATGCCACGAAGTAGGTTTAGGAGATAGATCGGCCATGTAACTGCGCATACGCGTGGCTAGATCGGTGACGTCAGCGGTCTTGAAGTCCTCAGATGGATCAAGGAACTGGCCTGGAAGTCGCAGGGGTTCACCGTAGACCAACTCCGCTGCAGAAGCCTGGATGTCCGTCTTCCATGCGCTGCGAATGCCGAGAAGCACGAGGGGCAGGGCTTCGGTCCATTGTGCCGTTGCGTGGCACATGATGGACGCCTTCAGTTGGCGATGAAGTCGCTCCACGATGCCGTTTGCTGCTGGATGGTAAGCGGTAGTACGGTAATGATGTGCACCGACCATTGACGAGACTGCTTTGAAGAGGTGAGACTCGAATTGGCGGCCCTGGTCAGTAGTGATTCTGACCGGACAACCAAACCTGGCGATCCAGCCAGATACGAGAGCGGCAGCACAGGTCTCTGCAGTGATGTCTTTGAGTGGGTACGCCTCAGGCCATCGCGTGAAGCGGTCGATGGCGGTGAGACAGTACCTGTAATCAGAAGATAATGGTAAAGGTCCTATGATATCGAGGTGGATGTGAGAGAACCTCGATGTGGGAGTCAGGAAAGAGGAAAGTGGAGCTGAGGTATGACGGGTCACTTTGGTGCCTTGGCATTGTAAGCACTCTCTCGTCCACTCTCTACACTCCTTGCGCATCCCTGGCCACACAAAGCGTTGTGCCACCAGTCGCACTGTAGCAGACCTTCCTGGGTGACTTAAGTTGTGCAGCATTTCAAAAACTTGCCTTCGCAGAGCTGGTGTAACATACGGTCGTACGATGTTGTTTGACACGTCGCAGTAGACTTGGATGTCTGAATCTGGCATGCACATTTTCTTTAACTTAAGTGTGGACCCATTTTTTATTAAATTTTGCAACTCGGAATCATTTTGTTGTTGCTGAGCTAGAACATTATAATCAATTGCTTGACTTACTTCTTCAACCCTAGACAAATTGTCGGCTACGACATTTTCTTTGCCAGGTATGTATCTTATATCAGTTGTAAACTGACTTATGAAATCAAGGTATCTAAATTGACGAGGTGAGCAATGTTCCTTTGATTTTGAAAATGCAAATGTAAGCGGCTTGTGATCCGTATATATAGCAAAATTCCTTGCTTCTACCATGTGCCTAAAATATTTTATCGCCTCATAAATCGCCAACAACTCTCTGTCGTACGGGCTATACTTGATCTGGGCTGCGTTTAGTTTGTGGGAGAAAAATGCTAGTGGCTGTATACAACCTTTCACTTCCTGCTGCAATACCGCTCCAATTGCCACATCAGAAGCGTCGGTCACAATGCGTAGATCAGCTGCTGGATCCGGATGTGCTAAAAGTACTGCTTGTGACAGCGTTGCCTTGCAATTTTCAAATGCCTGCATTTGCTCACCTGTCATACAAACTGGCTGTGAACCTTTGACTTTGGGACCTGCGAGAAGGGCATTCAGTGGCGCTTGAAATTGGGCAGCTTTCGGAACGAATCGGCGGTAAAAATTTATCATCCCTAAGAACCTTCTAAGTTCTTTTACATTCTTTGGCAAAGGATGATCCTGAATAGCTTGTACCTTACTGTCCAGCGGGCGTAGTCCGTCAGCAGATACCTTGTACCCGAGGAATGTGAGCTCGGTTTGGCCTAAGACACACTTACTTGTATTCACAAGTACTCCGTACTCTTTCAGGCGATTAAGAACCTGACGCAGATCCTTCTTATGCTGTTCTTTCGATGGAGAAAAGACCAGAATATCGTCGATGTACCCGTACGCAAAGCTTTCTAGTCCGTGAAGTATCTCATCAACAAACCTTTGAAAAGTCTGCGCTGCATTGCGCAGACCAAACCCCATGTATGGAAATTCAAACATTCCGAATGGTGTGGTGATTGCAGTCTTTTGAATGTCGCCTGTAAACACCGGGATTTGATTATAAGCTTTAATAAGATCAATGGTGGAAAAGAATCTACATCCTGATAACTGATGACTAAAGTCATGTATGTGACGAACTGGGTATCTATCCGGTACAGTACGAGCGTTAAGGGCTCGGTAATCGCCGCACGGTCTCCATCCGTCATCTTTCTTCTTAACCAGATGAAGCGCTGACGACCATGGACTTTCAGATCGGCGAGCTGTTCCATTTTGAAGCATTTCATCAAACTCCTTCTTTGCTATTTTCAAACGCGCGGGATCTAGGCGACGCGGTCTGCATGCTACTGGAGGTCCTGAGGTAGTCTTTATATAGTGGACGGTATTATGCTTTATAATGCGAGACATACCTGCAGGCCTTGTAACTTCAGGGTACTCTCTCAGGATGTCGTGGTACTCGCCTTCGCCAGACACGGTCTTTACAGAAGCTATACCAGTTGAAACCTTGTGCTGAGGAACCCTTACAGAGATTGAGGTAGTCCCGTCAATGAGTCTCTGGTTTCTGCAATCAACAAGAAGGTTGTAAAAGCTTAGAAAATCAACTCCTATTATTGGTTTAGACACATCAGCAATGGTAAAGTTCCAAGAGAAGTCGCGTCTAAGTCCCAAGTCAAGGTTAAGCTGCAAAGGCCCATATGTATGTATTGCTGTACCGTTAGCTGCAGACAATTGGTATTTTGTTTGAATACAGGGCGTCTTGGTGGCTGAACGTGGGAAAACGCATAAGTCAGAACCGGTATCTATAAGAAATTGCATTTTCGTTGAGCGGTCAGATACAAAAAGACGGCCTGATGACGTAGGGCAGTCGCTGGCCGCTACTTCCGGCTGCCCGTGGCGTTTCCCGACGAGAAAGTACAAGGCTGATTACATTTGTGCGCTTTTGCGCCGAAATTAAAATGATACCAACAATGAGGGTGGTTTGGCGGTGGCTGTCGGTTGCTCGAACGGCTGCGTTGACGTCGACCTCCATAGCGGGACCGGGAGCGGGGTCTGGATCGCCTATAAACATGCGATGACAATTGATCAACTTTTTTAGTCAACTCATTTATTTGGGCACTAATAGCATCGTGTTTTGCTGGTTCCTGTGGAGCAGTGGATGTGCTAGCTACGCTATGATACGGAATGGGGGTAGCTATCTCATAAACTGTGTCCGCCAATTCTGCCATGTCATCTAGCGGTAATTGCGGTTGTAAAGCGACTACAGTTTGCAAAGCGTGTGGTAAGCGACCTGTCCATAATGTGGTTAAAATATCATCAGGAACTGATGGTCCAGCTAAATCTTTTAGATGCCTTAAAAAACATGACGGCTTGCGATCACCCATCTCTTCTTGCATAAATAGCTGTTTAAGCTTCTTTTGCTTTGATGCACTCAAGCGTTTAATAAGCTCCTCTTTAAGCTTGTTATATTTTCCAGTACTTGGCGGTGATACTATAATATCTTTTACATGAGCAGCGTAACACGGCTCAAGATTCGACAGCACATAATAAAACTTTGTTGCGTCTTGCGTAATATCAGAAAGTTGGAACTGACCTTCTAATTGTGTAAACCACAGCTCGGGATCGTGGGCCCAAAATGGCGGTACCTTGACGCTGACGCGGTATACTCTGCCGTCTCCGCGTTCTGGCGCACAATCTTCATCTTCTGATACCTGTTCTTGACTCTCGTGACGCTTCGCCATTGTGTTCTTCAACAGGGGTCACCAGCTGTAGGGTTCCTACCTAACTATCTTTCTATGTCGGGTAGTAGCCTACACAGATATTTAAATAATAACGGCACGGATTTCTTAACCGGTTTATTACACGATATACACGATACAAGAAGAGTAGAATAGACAAACACTGATAGCGGAAGAGATAGATAAGAAATACAGATGATAGAAATTAGGAAACGCGAAAAACAGATTTACAAAAATTGTTCGACGCTTTAAGAGCGGATTTTTCGGAGCCAAATTGAGCGTGCATTCGCCGTCGGACTAGGTTCGCGACTGGCTGCTATGACCGAGCGATAGCGGTTTTGTCGAGGCGCACACGCGGCTCGCGCGGCGGCCGGTAGTGGGGCAGCTCCGGGGGTGAAACTTGAAGCGGGCGAGGTACCTAGCCCGGGCGCGTACGCAGTATCCGCGATGTTGGGAGTCTAGTCCAGGAGGTATTTACGTCTGGTATTTATTCATATCTAGACTCCCACAAAACAAACAAACATACAAACAAACTCTTCAGCTTTATATATTAGTAAGTAAGTAAGTAAGTATAGATATAGATTTATTATTACTATCGCAGTATACTGCTGAACATAGGCCTCTCCCAGGGCTCTCCATTTCGCCCGATCCTCAGCGACTCGCACTCGACTCTCATTCTCGACTTTCTATACTCACGGGAAAAAATAAATAGTTATATTTTTTAGGTACTTCAGACTATAAAATAATCAACAACCCAATGTCAATTTCTATAGACTTTTAGTTACATGCGTAGAGAAAGAAGAAAACGCTCTCTTAATATTTTATCAGACGTTCCTATGTAATTGAATTGAACCGTTGTATCAATACAGAACGAAAGACTTTCGGGAAATTGATTTTTGCTCCAAATGAGATTGGTTTAGATTGGTTACCTTCCAGGCTAATATTGCTTGAAACCTTATTACCTAAGGCATCAAACTTGGTAATACAGGCTTACGGCACATTTTTTCATTTTGAAATTACATATATGACTGTGGTAAAAGGTATAAAACTTATCTGTTATATACTCGTAAATAATATGTAGTTGAACTATTTACAAGATTTGACAGTACTTATTTAATAACAAGCAACTCCATCCGCGTGGATTTTGATTTCCGCACACATGTTACAGTTATATATTATAGTGTTATACTTTAGTTTCAAGCCTTCCTCAACAAATGGAATATCCAAAACAAAAATGTTTTTTCAATTTGTACCAGTAGTGTAAGAAACAAACTCTTCAGCATTATTAATTTAGTATAGATTTTTTTCTACTGCGTTTTAGATTGCAAAAACGCACCATATAACAAATGAATTTTCTGTTATATTATGCATCTTGTCATGTTATGTATATATTCGCATAAATACGTATTTTTTCGCAAAACATGTACATAGATATTTTAGTCGCCGATCATATTGTAAAGAAATCGCTACCGTTAGCACTTGAGTGAATATTTTTCTACGTGATTTGAAACCACCTTCCCAAAATATCGAAGGCAACAAAATAAGTAAAAATGGTTTTTGTCCAACCAAAGGTACCGGTCCACAGGGATTTGTATGTACTGACGTACCTTCGCCCGTCACTCAACTATGAACGAGGGTAAATATGCCATGGGATATTTTTAACTGTTACCTCCAGCCCTCTGATGTGCCTCTCAGCTAGGGTTACCAACTTTTTTGTACAACGAGCAGTATTTTTTTGTAAAACGCGATGGTCGTGGTTTAAATATCGGGCCGTGGTCTCGAGGTCTTATGTTCCATTCTCGCATCGATTCATGCAATTTAACTTTGTTTTTCCGAACACAGCCCGGGTTGGTGATCACCAACCCGCATTTGGCAACCGCGGTGATAAGGCTAACACCCATCTTTATTTATGTATTGTTCTTTCTTTCAAAGTACATATACCCATATGTACTTTGAAAGAAAGAACAATACATCCTACTGAAAACATCAGCTCCTGACAATCGTTTCACCAAATATTGGCTCTAATCTCACGTTAATTACCCTGAATCGTTATTAACTTGTATTTAATACGATCGGGCGTGTTAATTGTAGGTATTTGGCTTATATGCTTCTGTGGGCGTGGCTTATTAATAATCTTGTAATGTTTCGGTCCGTTTACCTTCAATTTACTTCACTTATTTTTAATGCTGAAGTGTTGTTAGTCTGTTTGTTTTAACGCGCTGAACCCTGGAAGCTACAGACAGGTTTGAATTGAAAAAAATATTTTATTATTTGATAGTCCATTTGTCGAGGATGTGGTGCGGTAACATAAATCCATGCCGACGTACATAGGTACATAGTTGCGGGCGGTCGCTTGTTTATTAATAATCATGTTATATTTCAGTCCATTTACCTTCAATTTACCTTTTTAATCGCATAGCGTTTAAGAGAGGCAGAGCTTAAAGGAACTTCCACTTGAATGAGTCTGGGGAAGTACCTCCACCTAACAGAAGACCACAGTGAAGTAGCACTTCGTATTAAGATCTCAAAGGCAGGCTACGCATTTGCGATTCTTGTGCGGTTGTTGGTGTCCATGGGCAGCGGTGATCACTTACCATTAGGTGACCCTCTTGTTCATTTGCCTCCCCATTTACATAGAAACAAAAAAATGTTGTCCGTGTAACTCGTGTTGTAACGCCTTGAGTCATATATCCAACCGTGTCGTTAAAGTCAAAATTCGGGTAATAACACACTAAATGTGATTTTATATACAATCTCTTTTATAGGCTATAATCCAATCTCAAGATGAAGTATTTGACTTTCCTTTCATTTCATTTCACTGTTTTATGTAAACGAGAAATTCTCAAGTTGTGAAATCTACATAATGGATTCTCGTAAGATTATATTCTGCGAATCTGCCTAAGACCAAAAAAGGTTAAGGCAGCCGTAATCGATATTCTAACCGTCTTACTAAAACTTACATCGTATCATTTGCTCACTTGGCCGTCAAATAGAAATAAATAATTCATTTTTTTAAGTTAAAACGCCTCGACGTTCATTTGGTTTAATTACGTACTGGACCGAGGTCCTTGCTTCGATTCCAGGTTCCAATTTTTATGAACCCAGTCCGATTTTGTGATCATCACCCGCAATTGGCAAGCGTGTTGATTAAGTCGACAACCATCTTTGTACCGAAAACATGATTTCAAATGATGGAGGCCTTTGCCCTGCAGTGGGACATTAATAGGCATCATGTAGGTCACCTCATAGTGAGTACACGTTTGCCTGTGGACATCAACAACAGATGCATAGCCTGACCTTTAGAAACGCTTCCACATAAGCTGAGCTGCGCGGAGCTGAGCAGAGACGTGTCAAAATTGACTGCACCCTTAAGCTCTAACCGTGGTCTACAGATAAAGTCAAAAAGATCAATTGAGATAACTACTAGATAATACTTAGTTATTTCGTAATCTACCCTCTTCTACGGTAAAGGCCATGTTTAAAGGAAAATAGAGGCATTCTTCTCGTGCAATCGGATCAAGAGCGCTCTCTCCATCCATTTGGAATGACTGCTATAACTCTGGCTGTTCCGGCATTATTAACCTTTTGAACGCCACGGTCGGCACTGGACGACAAATGAAAAAGTGCCCAACACGCCACCGTCGTGTATGGCCGACGAGAAAACGACATTTTTAAAACACAAAATAAACATACTAAATCAACTTTTCTGTGTTTCTTTTTCCTATTATTTAAAAGTACTTTAATGATGTATTGTAAAATGGCACGAAGATATATCCATCAGTTACATTTCACTAGCAAAAATTATCACTAAATATTGCTAACCGAAATGGTGTTCTCCTCACGCCACAGTCGGCAAGACACGACAGCTAGTGATGGGTAAGTTAGGTAAATTAAATTTTGAATTTATGAAATATTTTATTGAAAGCAGCTTACTACTATATAACTTTAAACTTTCGCGTTGCATTATAATTATTTAACATTACAACGGGACTAAACGCGATATTATTTTTTTTATAAGTACCTGAGTACTTACTGCTTGACGTTTCGGCTGTGATGCTACAGCCGTGGTCACAAGCGAACTGGCGGTGCGCGGCCTCGTCTACTTGAACCGGCTTGGGCCGATGTATCTGCATCTACCCCCGAATTCGCACTATTATTGACACTCGAAGAATTGTCAGTGAAGTAACTCCGGCACACCACACTTACAGTATCGGGGTTTATATTTCGATCTTTTTCCGAAAATCGCGGTTTGCATTTATTAATCACTGGATTCCATGCTGACGACAATTTAAATCCATCCTCCCGATTAAAATTTTTTTGTATTTCTTTATTTCAATCGCTTCATGTACTAATCTTGAATAATAGTGACGATCAGTGGAGAGAATTTTAGGGTCGTGCAACTCCATCCAGTGATTAACATTGGATTGCAGGAGATGCTCAGCAACCGCCGATTTGTTTATCTGTCGGTTTTTGACAGCTGCGATATGTTCTTTGACACGTTCTGCTATAGTCCGCTTCGTCTGTCCAATATACGAACTACCACAACTGCAATCAATTTTATAAACACCCGGAGTCTGGAACGGTATTCTGTCCTTTGTCTCCAAAGGACAGAATACCGTTCCGTCAAGCAGTAAGTACTCAGGTACTTATAAAAAAATAATATCGCGTTTAGTCCCGTTGTAATGTTAAATAGCTTACTACTACATCGATAATTATTTTTTAATAGCAACTATTTGTATCTGAATATTCTTAATGCGTAATATTTATGACATTATTGAAAAATGATTACTATTTATATCTATCGATCGATAGTTAACTGTTCACTCTCGCGCATCCCTACGGAACAGCGCATAGACAGTTACCTGTACGCCACAGTCGGGAAGACACGTCAAGCGGTGACGTCATTAGCGCTACGGGAGACTGCTAGTGATGTCCTATCCTATTATAATTTATAACGGGGAGTGTAATATGAATAAAAATGGCTGTGAATCTCACCTATACGATAATATTATTGAACAAAATTTATACCAGAATAATTGTTACTTCATAATATTTTATAATGAATTTATTATCTTATTTCGATAAAAACTATAAATACAACTGCAAAATTACTACAAAATATGTGCCGGCCGTCCGAACTCAGCTTTTTCTCGCAGAGTAAAAATTTGTTATACTAAGCATGAATTTATTATCCTATTTCCATAAAAACGATAAATACAACTGGAAAATTACTATAAAATGTGAAAAGGGGCATTTTACGCAAAAATCAATCAGATGTAACAGGCCTCTTTAAGTAAAAACGGAGAAAATCAACTAAAGCTAAGTAATTAATTAGTACTCTAATAGACAACCCTTTCTTTACCTTGTTGTTTATAATTTATAATAATAATTATAAGTTTACTTGAAATGTCACATCATTACCTCGCACGCAAGAAAGCTGTCAAAGGTCGTGCCAACCACGCCAGAGTCGGGTCTTCCCGACAGCGAATGCCTACACGAACGAGATTAGTGATGTATCTTATTATTACCTGATTTATTCGTTTGTAGTTCTAATGTCTACTTTTACTTTGTATAGAATTTTGTAACTGCTGTTAAATAATACGAAATCAAAAAAATATATTTTATTTCAAAAATATGTGACGAATAGCAGAGATTAAATCGGTTATTGACAACTTATCGATAACATCGTTGGCATTCCTATTTTATTTGTAGGTATTTAATCTGAATTTATGGCTTGGCGTGGGAAGGGCGCCGTGCGTTTGAGCACTGGCGTTCTAAAGGTTAATGTGGGAACCTGTACACTTGACATAATAGAATTGAAAACCTGTGGGGCTATGGACCTAAATTTGGCAAGCAATGCATCTGTATTCTGCAAATCTGCCTATTAATGTCTCAATGCAGGGCAAAGAGACATTAATCGGCAGATCATAATAGGCAGAGATCTTTTGGAATCACGTTAACATTTTTGTTAAATGACAGGCCTTGGCAAACTGACGATTACAAATCCGGACTATCACAGGCGCCATTGGCTATTTAGTATGACACCGCTCGTATCTAAATCGGCATATAAAAATGTAACGTTTTGAATTCATAAAACATTCTAGCCCTAAAAGTATTTTCAACAGTGCTATAAGCCTAAGGGCTTAGGTAGAGGAGGTTGCGTAAGGCACTCTGCCACGAAGGGTGAGGGGGATCTCACTCTTAACCTACTTCCTAAGGGCTGGATCAGAGCCGCGATAAGCGATTGAAAATTCTATCAGGCTGTTGATACTGTCCCGCCTTCTTGTGATAAATTGTAACTGGGCTTGAAAATGTTATACTGTCGTGCATTTGCGCTAGCTAGATCTATCCAACTCCCTTTAATGTAGCTTGCCTCATGTGAATCTTCCTAGCGGGACCCCCCGAGCTAGACTTATAAAACTAATGGCAACGCTTAAGTAGTCCAATGTACCTTTCGAGTTTAATAATAATTTTCAATGTACCTCAATAGTTTTGGCAGAAATCACGATTTAGTGACTGATCTTCCTAGCGGGGCCCTCTGCCGTTTTACGTTCAAAATACATAAATGATATACCGATCGAATGCATTTTCAATGTACCTCGCGAATTATGTATAAAATTCAAAAAATATATAATAGAACCAAAGAAATTCCGCTTCAAAGGTATTGTCTTCCTAGCGGGGCCCTCTGTAATTAAAGTGAATAAGAATAAAAAAAGTATCCAGTTTTAATGTATTTCCAATGTACCTCCTAGTTCTTCATCCATTTGCCCAATTTAGATGCAAAATTATGAGATATTTACAAAAATGGTTAAAAGTATGGTCAGCAAAAAAGTTAGCGTTAACTAAACGTAACCTCCTTTATAGTAGGTAAATGTTGGCATTCAGTGAGAGATATTTGAAGGACTTTTTTATTTATATCAAATGATAAACACGTGATAAACAGCAATAAAATCTGATAATGTTTGTGTAACAATCTACAAACTCCATTGTAGTTATGTTTTTGATATATGTGTCATCGAAGCATTAATAGTTTTCAATATTAATATATTTGAGAAATGTCAAATCTTTGGCGCGAAGCGAAAAGCGCGTTAGAAAAAAAAACTTTCAAAATTATTTTTTTATAATGCTCAATCACTGGTGTTGGCATATCATTTATTAGCGCGAAGCTAAAAAAAACAATATCAACAGTGGATTTCCAAATATAAACAATAAAATTATTAATTTCATTTTGCAAACACATACATCTAATTATTATTCATAGAAACAGTTTTTAAAATTATCTTTCAATATTCTTAGCGCGGCGGGAAAAACGCGCGCTAAATAAAAATAATTAAAAATTATCTATTGAAACTAATTATGAGCGCGAAACCAAGTAAAAAAAAAATATCAACCGTGGAATTACAAATATAAATAATTATAAGTTTCCTTTTGTAAATACATACCGGTAATTCATAGTAATATTTTTTAATTTTAATATCTTTCAATATAAATGTAACCTCCTTGGCGCGGCGGCAAAGCGCGCGAGAACTAAAAAAAACAATGAATTAAAAATGTCTGTTGATTTTAACCTCAATGTTTTATTTAACTAGGAAACTAATAATTATTTATATTTGTAATTCTACTGGTGTATTTTTTTTTTACTTGGCTTCGCGCTCATAATTTGTTTCAATAGATAATTTTTAATTATTTTTATTTAGCGCGCGTTTTTCCCGCCGCGCTAAGAATATTGAAAGATAATTTTAAAAACTGTTTCTATGAATAATAATTAGATGTATGTGTTTGCAAAATGAAATTAATAATTTTATTGTTTATATTTGGAAATCCACTGTTGATATTGTTTTTTTTTTTAGCTTCGCGCTAATAAATGATATGCCAACACCAGTGATTGAGCATTATAAAAAAATAATTTTGAAAGTTTTTTTTTCTAACGCGCTTTTCGCTTCGCGCCAAAGATTTGACATTTCTCAAATATATTATTATTGAAAACTATTAATACTTCGATGACACATATATCAAAAACATAACTACAATGGAGTTTGTAGATTGTTACACAAAAATTATCAGATTTTATTGCTGTTTATCACGGGTTTATCATTTGATATAAATAAAAAAGTCCTTCAAATATCTCTCACTGAATGCCAACATTTACCTACTATAAAGGAGGTTACGTTTAGTTAACGCTAACTTTTTTGCTGACCATACTTTTAACCATTTTTGTAAATATCTCATAATTTTGCATCTAAATTGGGCAAATGGATGAAGAACTAGGAGGTACATTGGAAATACATTAAAACTGGATACTTTTTTTATTCTTATTCACTTTAATTACAGAGGGCCCCGCTAGGAAGACAATACCTTTGAAGCGGAATTTCTTTGGTTCTTTTATATATTTTTTGAATTTTATACATAATTCGCGAGGTACATTGAAAATGCATTCGATCGGTATATCATTTATGTATTTTGAACGTAAAACGGCGGAGGGCCCCGCTAGGAAGATCAGTCACTAAATCGTGATTTCTGCCAAAACTATTGAGGTACATTGAAAATTATTATTAAACTCGAAAGGTACATTGGACTACTTAAGCGTTGCCATTAGTTTTATAAGTCTAGCTCGGGGGGTCCCGCTAGGAAGATTCACATGCTTGCCTCTTGACAAAATGTTTGATATTGTTTTTCTTTCAGAGGCAATGGAACGAAAACCGAGAAAAATACGGCATAAAAAAGCACAGGTAGTTAAAATTAAAATGCCAAACAACCCTTTTAGCAGCGTGGGTTGACTGAGAACCATTGTGTCCGTTTTGACGAACATTCGCTATTAAATAACGTTTAGAAGCGAGTTCCCCCGATGCCTGCTCGGGGTTACTTTTATAGCCTCTGGCGTACTGGCGTGAAAAAATCGACCAAGCGCGAGTCTAATTTAGGTATCCGAAGGTCCGTATATGTCTTCATCATCCGCTTGATATAGTAAGGTCGCGGGTTAGATCCCCGCACTGGACAAACTCTGGTATATCTGGACTGAGTATTTTTTATGTTATAGGGTTGCAAACGTACAAGATGGTCGCCTTAAGGGAAGTGATCACCGCTGCCTATGGACATCAACAACCGCACAAGTGTCGCAGATGCGTTGCCTGCCTTTAACCTTATGAACGCCAGTGCTCAAACGCATCGGCGCCCTTCCCACGCCAAGCCATAAATTCAGAGCAAATACCTACAAATAAAATAGGAATGCCAACGATGTTATCGATAAGTTGTCAATAACCGATTTAATCTCTGCTATTCGTCACATATCTTTGAAATTAAATATATTTTTTTGATTTCGTATTATTTAACAGCAGTTACAAAATTCTATACAAAGTAGGTAAAAGTAGACATTAGAACTACAAACGAATAAATCAGGTAATAATAATGTTACGAACGTGGGGATCGGTCCTTTTTTCTACCTGCGACGCGCTCGCGCCGCGTCTGCGGTGACTCGATCGTAGACCTTATTGCGTTGTTATAAGGTTGTAAATGGCGCGCGCGGGGTTTGTACCGGCTTCGCGAATACTCTCGGCGCGGATCGCGTCTGTCCGTCACAATTATAGATGTAGATTAGTCTCGAACATTCGACTTTATGTCGCGATGTCTCGATGGTTCCGGCTCGTTCGTAACAATAAGATACATCACTAATCTCGTTCGTGTAGGCATTCGCTGTCGGGAAGACCCGACTCTGGCGTGGTTGGCACGACCTTTGACAGCTTTCTTGCGTGCGAGGTAATGATGTGACATTTCAAGTAAACTTATAATTATTATTATAAATTATAAACAACAAGGTAAAGAAAGGGTTGTCTATTAGGAGTACGAATTAATTACTTAGCTTTAGTTGATTTTCTCCGTTTTTACTTAAAGAGGCCTGTTACATCTCAATCATGATTTTTGCGTAAAATGCCCCTTTTCACATTTTATAGTAATTTTCCAGTTGTATTTATCGTTTTTATGGAAATCTATACTTATAATAAATCTGTAGAGAAGTCAATTCTGTACATTAAATATATATAAGACTATAATCTTATGTTGAGATTAATGAAAATAAACCAATGCGTTGCTTCTGTAAACAAAGATTTAATATTTTTTTTATTTCTTAAAAACTATAACAATAATATTTACACTATTTAAAAAACCTTACCTGTAAACAAAGAAACGACATTAATTGTTTATTGCTTCACTATTATTAGTTATTTTCAATTTAACAAAATCTTATTTCACAATGTAATATTTTTCTCATTTGACAATCTGTTTTATTTTTTATTCTAACATTTAAAACAATGGCGGACAAAAATAATGGCAGTAGACTAATTATGGCTCAAAAAACAAACTAATTAAAATATTAAAGAAATACATTTTCTTTACATCTCCCCTCCCACTGAAGAAAATTCACCCGTGAATTTTCTCTAGGTTTCGTCTAACTCTTCTGCATCAATTTTCTCCTCTTCTTCATTACTTGACATTTGCGCTGGAATCAGTTTTGTTATATGAAATAGATTAGACTCTTCTTTCCTGTGTCCAGTATCTATCTCATAAATAGAATTAGATTTCTTCTCTATAATTTTAAATGGCCCAATTCTGAGTTCGTCTAGCTTCTTCCTATTTAGTTTGTTTCCATTTTCTACATATACCATATCTCCAACCTTAAACTCTTTATTCTTTCTGTTTCTATCATAGCGTTCTTTGTTATAGTTATGAGATTTCAAAGTATTGTTAAATGCTCTTTCTTTAGCTATGATCCAGTTACTATGTATGAATTCTTGTTGTAGCTCGTTTGGTAAAACAGTAGCATCTGTACCATATAACAAATAGCATGGTGCGTAGCCTGTTATTGAATGAATTGTCCGATTGTATTTTTCTACACATTCATGTGCTATTGTAGTCCAAGCTATCTTTTACCACTTCCATTCGTTCTGCATCTAATCTTGTTTACTAGAGTTTGATTTAACCTCTCATTGAGTCCATTTGAAAAGGGTGCGTTCACTGCTGTAAAAATCATTGTTATCTGCCTGTCACTAAGGTATTTCTTAAATTCTCTTGAATTTATCCCAGGATATTGGTCAGTTAGGAGCATTCCAACTTCTTCTGTTTCAGTGGCTTTATTCATTAGCTTGACAAAATCATGTGCACTCTGGGTTTTAGACGTTGTAATAAATGCGTACCTGGTGAAGTGATCTACCAAAAGATGAAGATATTTCTTTGTGGATCTCGAACCACCAAAACCACCAATTGTGTCAATTGATATTATTTGAAAAGGTCTTGTCGCTGGCCCTAGATGTGACATCAAACCATATTTATCCTGTCCTCTTGCTTTGTTTTTAATGCAAATTTCACAACTCCTACATATTTTTTTTATATTATTTGTTAAATTTTTTGTTACATAGAGTGAACTGATAGATTTGACCATCTGTCCAACTCCAATATGACACAGCTCTTCATGTATTTTTTTTATGAGGTCGATACTGAATTCTTCTGTAATTATAATTTTTGCTTTGTTTTTGATTTTTTTGTAAAATATGTTATCTTTTTCAATCATGTTATTTTTATTTTTCTGTATTTCTTCATTTCCCGTCTGATCCATCATAATATCTTCTAAAGTAACTAAATTTACAACTTTTAATTGTTCTTCTGTATTTTCTTCTGGTCCTAACACAGGATTTCGGCTCAAACAATCTGCTTCCAAATTGTCTTTTCCTGGAGAATATTTGATTGTAAAGTCATATTGCGAGAGGTAATAAGATAAATCACCCAGTTCTTCGTCTGTTCTTGCTTTCAAGTTCATATTCTCCAAAGGCTTGTGATCTGAGTAAACTGTAAAATATTTGCCTATTAACCAATACTGCCAATACCTCAGTGCCTCTTTGATGGCCAAGCATTCTAAATATATTGCTTTTTTCTTCTTCTGTGCTTCATTAAGTTTTTTGGAGAAATAAGCGACCGGCTTTTCTTTACCATCTGTTTGCACTTGTTTCAATATTGCTCCAATGCCTTCTAGCGATCCATCGGTATAAATGTTAATTGGTAGATCAGGGTCGAATATTTCTAATATTGGTTGTGAACACAAGAGGCTTTTTATTTTCTCAAATGCTATTTGGCATTCTTCGGACCAATGAAATTTCTGATTTTTTCTTAGTAAATTATGTAGGGGGTCAAGTATTATTGCACTTCTTGGTATATATTCGTGGTAAAAATTGATCTTTCCTAAAAATTGCCTTATATTCTTCTGAGTTTTGGGTACTGGAAAATTCCTTATTGAGATTAGATTGTCCTTCACAGGTTTTATGGAATTATTTTGAATGATATGGCCTAAGTATTTGACGGAATCTGATGCAAATGTGCATTTTGTAAATTTTAATCGAAATCCTTCCTTAATAATTGCTTCTAACAATTGTTTTAAGTGATTTAAGTGTTCGACAAAGGTTTTCGAAAATACCAGAATGTCATCTATATAGTTGACAGCAAAATTGGTAAGTTTATACTTTCTAAGAATATTACTTAGGATTCTTTGAAATATTGCTGGAGATGTCTTTAAACCAAACGGAAGACACGTCCACTGGAAGTGCCCTTCTTGTGTTACAAATCCTGTCTTCTTCTTATCTTCTATTCTTAGGGGTATAGACCAAAAAGCTGAGTTTATATCTAGACTTGTAAAATAATTGCAGTTCCTGGTTTTCAGCATTAGATCTTCAATGAGTGGGAATGGTTGAGCCTGCGGCACTACTATTTTATTTAAATCTCTAAAGTCTATGCAAAGTCTTGATTTTTTATTTTCCTCTTTCTTGAAAGCTAAAGTTACTGGTGCTGCAAACGGACTGTAGGACTCTTCTATAAGCTTATTTTCCAAAAGTTTTGCTATTTGTTCTGATATCTCCTTTCTGTCTTCCAAAGTGCATCTGTATGGTCTCTTGCTGCAGTATTTATCTATTAATAAATCTATTCTAGCTTCATATCCGTTGACTGTTCCTACATCATACTTATCCTTGGCAAATACTGATTTATACTGTTCTATTAATTCACCAATTTCTTTTCTTTTATTTTCATCTAAATGATTTATTTTTATTTGAAACTCCTTTTCATTAATATGTTCGTTAAAATTAATTTCGTATTCCTTTTCACGTATGTAATCTTCTTTCTTGTCTTTATATACCTTATCCATTTTTTTCCCGTTTTCTTGATTCAGATCTTGTTTTTGAGTTACTTTTAATTCCTCATTTTGTATCAACTTGTATTTTCTTATCATATCTAAACCTATCAAAAAATCATATCTGAAATTTTGTTCATCAATGATGTAAACATCTACATATTCTTCTTTTTCAAATATTTTTATTTTTAGTTTTGTCAAACCACTAGTTTTTTTAACACCATTAATAGTTTGTAAATTCTTTTCATTTATTCTATTATTTTGAGTTCTTATATTTAATAATTTCGAATTAATGAGGGATACATTCGAGCCCGAATCATATATTCCAAATATATCCAGTTTATCATTAATTAAGAGTTTGACCTTTATTAATGGTGTGACTACTAGTTTTTTTGTTCTGTCTCATTTAACTCTGCTTCAATCACTGAATTATTGACATGTCTTATAGATCTTCTACTATTGACTTTATCATCTTCTTTTACCTTAAACCAGCATGCAGTCTCTGGATGGTAGCGTGTACCTTTATTCAACTTCTCGCAAGTCCTACATGGAGTACGTTCCTCATTTCGGTTATATATTATCTTTTGATTTTCATATTTTCTGTAGGCCCCATTTCTGTTTTTATTTACCAAATGTTCATATTTTCTCACTTCATTGAATAAATCTACAGTATCTTTTATTGCTTCCCTATTTATCTTTTCTAATACAAACCCTGGTAAACCCGCTGCAATAAGATCCACAAGTGTACCTGTATCTATTGATCTTCTCATATCCAATAAAAGTTTTTCTTTTCTAATGGCATAGTCCACCAATGAACCGTCCCTGTATTTAAAATAAAGCGCGAAAGTAACTTGGTTCCAGCCTTGGTTTGCAAAAGATTCACAAAACTTTTTTTTCCATATTGTCCAGTCAGAGTTTAATGTGAGCTTTATTATCATAGAACTGTACCAATCAACACAGCTTTTTTCCATGAATAGCCTTAGTATATCAATTTTTTTCTCATCTTCTATAATATCAAAACGTGAACATTCCCTTTCAAAAGTATCAATCCACTGGCTTGGGTTTGAGTTTTTACTGGTAAATTTTTCTATAACAAACTTTTCTGCAATATGTTTTAGATTTTGCTTTTTAACATCTTGTTTGTTTTCAATTAATTTATCAAGTATTTTTTCAAGTGAATCCGTATCTCTTCCTAAACTTCCACATACCTGCTTTTGTTCGACTTCTTCAAGATATTGCTCTCCAAATTGTAAATTGTTATCTTCATCTATGTAGACTTTGCTTAACTCATCAGTCATTGATATCCAAACTTTTCGTGTCTGATGTCTTCGCTTTAAACTATTTTTTACTTTATTATATACATTTGTCTTGATTAGCTCCTTATGAAGACTTGCAGGCTGGAGTTCTTCTGGTATAATATACACTTTTTCTTCTTTTGTTGTAATTGAGGTCACACAACATATATTTGTTTTACCGTCACTCGCCGGCAGTATTGCAAATTCAAAACGCAGCTGCTCCATATTTAGTGTTCAGCAAACACAATGTCGTTTTATAAGACTATAATCTTATGTTGAGATTAATGAAAATAAACCAATGCGTTGCTTCTGTAAACAAAGATTTAATATTTTTTTTATTTCTTAAAAACTATAACAATAATATTTACACTATTTAAAAAACCTTACCTGTAAACAAAGAAACGACATTAATTGTTTATTGCTTCACTATTATTAGTTATTTTCAATTTAACAAAATCTTATTTCACAATGTAATATTTTTCTCATTTGACAATCTGTTTTATTTTTTATTCTAACATTTAAAACAATGGCGGACAAAAATAATGGCAGTAGACTAATTATGGCTCAAAAAACAAACTAATTAAAATATTAAAGAAATACATTTTCTTTACATATATTTTTAAAATAACTATCAGGGGGTGATTAGTGATCGATACTGATGCCAAAAATGCAATCAGTAAAATTTTTGTCTGTCTGTCTGTCTGTCTGTATGTTCCTTATAGAAACAAAAACTACTCGACGGATTTTGACGAAAATTGGTACAATTATTCTTCATACTCCTGGGCATATTATAGGATACTTTTCATCACGCTACAATTAACAGGAGCAGCGTAGTGAAGGGAAATGTGGGGAAAACGGGAGAATTTACTCCATTTCTTAAGCTTAAGTCGCGTGTGCAACCTTAATGGTTAAAGTCACATAGAAAACATGTATGACGGAAATATTCTTCATAAAATTACCTAAAAAATATCTCAAGCAGCATATGTCTATCTTTTATGGTTGACTCACAATAACACATGTAACTCATGATCCAAATTGGTTTGAACGCGCTTAGCTCAGGAACTACAAGTTCGAATTGACAAAATAATATTTTGTGTTGGATAGTCCACTAACCATTTGTCGAGGTAGGCTTTAAGCTATCTATAGTAACACTGCGTGAGGAAACCGTATCCCAGGCGGACGGAGTCGCTGGCGACCGCTAGTAGGATAATAAATTCATGCTTAGTATAACAAATTTTCACTCTGCGAGAAAAAGCTGAGTTCGGACGGCCGGCACATATTTTGTAGTAATTTTGCAGTTGTATTTATAGTTTTTATCGAAATAAGATAATAAATACATTATAAAATATTATGAAGTAACAATTATTCTGGTATAAATTTTGTTCAATAATATTATCGTATAGGTGAGATTCACAGCGATCTTAAAGCGATTTTCGACGTTTTTTGGTTTAGAATAATTTCTAAGTAAAATCAATGACATCTAAAAAATCAGAGGCCGCTACGAACTATTCGACTATTTAAGAGATAACATTCTATTTTTTTTAATTTCGTTTGTTTAGAACAGTAGTTCAATCTAGGAGCTCAAAAGTGCTTTCGCGCACTTAATGAAATTTCTAATATAAGTCGGTATTTTGGTAACCCAATGAAACAAAAGCGTTCAGATCTTGAAAGTTTTATTCATCATCCTCTTCTACACTTCCTAACACACGAAGGAGTTCTTCGGTAGTCATTTGACTGCTATCCATTTTTATTCATATTACACTCCCCGTTATAAATTATAATAGGATAGGACATCACTAGCAGTCTCCCGTAGCGCTAATGACGTCACCGCTTGACGTGTCTTCCCGACTGTGGCGTACAGGTAACTGTCTATGCGCTGTTCCGTAGGGATGCGCGAGAGTGAACAGTTAACTATCGATCGATAGATATAAATAGTAATCATTTTTCAATAATTTCATAAATATTACGCATTAAGAATATTCAGATACAAATAGTTGCTATTAAAAAATAATTATCGATGTAGTAGTAAGCTGCTTTCAATAAAATATTTCATAAATTCAAAATTTAATTTACCTAACTTACCCATCACTAGCTGTCGTGTCTTGCCGACTGTGGCGTGAGGAGAACACCATTTTGGTTAGCAATATTTAGTGATAATTTTTGCTAGTGAAATGTAACTGATGGATATATCTTCGTGCCATTTTACAATACATCATTAAAGTACTTTTAAATAATAGGAAAAAGAAACACAGAAAAGTTGATTAAGTATGTTTATTTATGTGAATCTTCCTAGCGGGACCCCCCGAGCTAGAATTATAAAACTAATGGCAACGCTTCAGTAGTTCAATGTACCTTTCGAGTTTAATAATAATTTTCAATGTACCTCAATAGTTTTGGCAGAAATCACGATTTAGTGACTGATCTTCCTAGCGGGGCCCTCCGCCGTTTTACGTTCAAAATACATAAATGATATACCGATCGAATGCATTTTCAATGTACCTCGCGAATTATGTATAAAATTAAAAAAATATATAATAGAACCAAAGAAATTCCGCTTCAAAGGTATTATCTTCCTAGCGGGGCCCTCTGTAATTAAAGTGAATAAGAATAAAAAAAGTATACAGTTTTAATGTATTTCCAATGTACCTCCTAGTTCTTCATCCATTTACCCAATTTAGATGCAAAATTATGAGATATTTACAAAAATGGTTAAAAGTATGGTCAGCAAAAAAGTTAGTGTTAACTAAACATAACCTTCTTTATAGTAGGTAAATGTTGGCATTCAATGAGAGATATTTGAAGGACTTTTTTATTTATATCAAATGATATAAACACGTGATAAACAGCAATAAAATCTGATAATGTTTGTGTAACAATCTACAAACTCCATTGTAGTAATGTTATTGATATATGTGTCATCGAAGCATTAATAGTTTTCAATATTATTATATTTGAGAAATGTCAAATCTATGGCGCGAAGCGAAAAGCGCGTTTGAAAAAAAACTTTCAAAATTATTTTTTTATAATGCTCAATCACTGGTGTTGGCATATCATTTATTAGCGCAAAGCCAAATAAAAAAAACAATATCAACAATGGATTTCCAAATCTATAATAATAATATATAAAGCTCGTATAAACAATAAAATTATTTCTTTCCTTTTGCAAACACATACATCTAATTATTATTCATAGAAACAGTTTCTAAAATTATCTTTCAATAATCTTCAGCGCGGCGGGAAAAACGCGCGCTATAAAAAAAATATTAAAAATTTTAAAAATTATCTATTGAAACTAATTATGAGAGCAAAGTCAAGTAAAAAAAATATCAACAGTGGAATTACAAATATAAATAATTATTAGTTTCCTAGTTAATTAAAACATTGAGGTTAAAATCAGCAGATATTTTTAATTCATTGTTTTTTTTTAGTTCTCGCGCGCTTTTCCGCCGCGCCAAGGAGGTTAAATTTATACTGAAAGATATTAAAAATAAATTGAAACTAATTATGAGCGCGAAGCCATTATAGAATTACTACTAGAATTCATAGTAATATAAAAAAAAATACTATGAATTACGTATAATTATTTATATTTGTAATTCTACTGTTGTCATTTTTTAGGGTTCCGTAGCCAAATGGCAAAAAACGGAACCCTTATAGTTTCGTCATGTCTGTCTGTCTGTCTGTCTGTCCTGGCTCGTTCTCCGCCGTTTCTGAACCGATTGCCACGAAAATTGGTGGAGAGATGTATAGTGATAATTCAAGAATTGGTTTTTAAAATAATCGAAAAATAATTATTTTTACCCCCCCTCCCATACAACGAAAAGTAAATTCGAAAAAAAAACTTCGACTTACCCCATCGTGTGGGGTATCGTTAAAAAGGTATTTTTAAATACAATAAAACTTGCCTTGAAACCATGTCGATCAAACACCCCAGTCTCGAGATATATTAATACAAAGTTAAAATTAGAGCGTCCCCCCCCCCTTAACTTTTGAAATACTATTACAATAATTTTGAAAAAAATGTCGTGTATACCTCCAAGTAAGTACTTTTAACGAAAACTATAGCGAACTCTGTATCATACATAGTTATTTTTATACAACTTGACCAACTTATGACGTGCAGTTGCCCTTACTAAATGGTGTCTTAAGCGGTCGGGCCATCTTTTAGCTACGGAACCCTTTCATGGGCGTGTCCGACACGCTCTTGGCCGGTTTTTTACTTGGCGTCGCGCTCATAATTAGTTTCAATTTATTTTTAATATCTTTCAGTATAAATTTAACCTCCTTGGCGCGGCGGAAAAGCGCGCGAGAACTAAAAAAAAACAATGAATTAAAAATATCTGCTGATTTTAACCTCAATGTTTTAATTAACTAGGAAACTAATAATTATTTATATTTGTAATTCCACTGTTGATATTTTTTTTACTTGACTTTGCGCTCATAATTAGTTTCAATAGATAATTTTTAATATTTTTTTTATAGCGCGCGTTTTTCCCGCCGCGCTGAAGATTATTGAAAGATAATTTTAGAAACTGTTTCTATGAATAATAATTAGATGTATGTGTTTGCAAAAGGAAAGAAATAATTTTATTGTTTATACGAGCTTTATATATTATAGATTTGGAAATCCATTGTTGATATTGTTTTTTTTTATTTGGCTTTGCGCTAATAAATGATATGCCAACACCAGTGATTGAGCATTATAAAAAAATAATTTTGAAAGTTTTTTTTCAAACGCGCTTTTCGCTTCGCGCCATAGATTTGACATTTCTCAAATATAATAATATTGAAAACTATTAATGCTTCGATGACACATATATAAATAACATTACTACAATGGAGTTTGTAGATTGTTACACAAACATTATCAGATTTTATTGCTGTTTATCACGTGTTTATATCATTTGATATAAATAAAAAAGTCCTTCAAATATCTCTCATTGAATGCCAACATTTACCTACTATAAAGAAGGTTATGTTTAGTTAACACTAACTTTTTTGCTGACCATACTTTTAACCATTTTTGTAAATATCTCATAATTTTGCATCTAAATTGGGTAAATGGATGAAGAACTAGGAGGTACATTGGAAATACATTAAAACGGTATACTTTTTTTATTCTTATTCACTTTAATTACAGAGGGCCCCGCTAGGAAGATAATACCTTTGAAGCGGAATTTCTTTGGTTCTATTATATATTTTTTTAATTTTATACATAATTCGCGAGGTACATTGAAAATGCATTCGATCGGTATATCATTTATGTATTTTGAACGTAAAACGGCGGAGGGCCCCGCTAGGAAGATCAGTCACTAAATCGTGATTTCTGCCAAAACTATTGAGGTACATTTAAAATTATTATTAAACTCGAAAGGTACATTGAACTACTGAAGCGTTGCCATTAGTTTTATAATTATAGCTCGGGGGGTCCCGCTAGGAAGATTCACATTGTTTATTTTGTGTTTTAAAAATGTCGTTTTCTCGTCGGCCATACACGACGGTGGCGTGTTGGGCACTTTTTCATTTGTCGTCCAGTGCCGACCGTGGCGTTCAAAAGGTTAAAACTAAATACCCCCACCAACTGAGCTCTGGCAACCTTTCTCACCAGAACAGCACAGCAGTTACGATGTGCTATTTCACTGTGATCTTCTGAAAGTATGTCTATCCGTTCCCTAGCATCCATATTACAAGCTTCGAACTTAGTTTGGTGCTAGGCTATTGGTGTGTTAGTCAAAGAAAAAGTAAAGCATCAGCCTATTAATGTCCCACTGCAGGGCAAAGGCTTCCATCATTTGAAATCATGTTTTCGTTACAAAGATGGGTTTTGGCAAATCACCACGCTTGCCAAATGCGGGTTGGTGATCACAAACCCGGGCTGTGTTCAAAAAAATTAACACAAATTTTGCCCGACCCGGGAATCGAACCCAGGACCTTGAGATCACGGCCCGGTTCTTAAACCACTAGACCATCGAGGCGTAGAGGAGTCAAAGAAATCTATTTATTATTTACTTATCATCCAGCTGCAGTCCACTACTGCACGTACACCATACTTAAACGGGGGTTATGCCCAAAGTTGCCACCCTCGACAGGCGGATTGGTGACCGAAGTATGAAACGCTGCTCTCATTCCCTAGAATATCACTCTGTTGATTCAAGGCACTTATGGGTAGATGTGGTATAGACTGGCACTAAACTTAAGTAGGTATATTTATTTCCAAGTATTTCACTTTAGTATGTCCTATAGTCAAGTCATAGGGCCCTTTACAGGTCGCAATGTTAGAATGGTATTTAAGCTTTTTCCTTTTTTTATCGTGGATTACGTTGAAGCATCTAAAATATACACTTTTGCATAAATCATACAGCACGCAGGTGGTGGTTGATGTTATCACCACTTTCATCGTCCAAAAGAGCAGGTTTTTGCTTTTGTACAACAAATTATAGCCTACGAATAAAAATTATAGCTTTTATATGTATGTAGGAAGAGGGTCGTGAATCCTTACTAATGTACATAAAGAAAATCTTCTGCTTTGTGACATGAAGAAAAATAGTCCTCGACACGAAGAAACCTCGAAATGAATAAACATTGAATTTCTCTTCCAACCTTCTATGTTTTCATTGAAATAATCTATTGATATTTTTAAAATGAGTGTCTTCGCAGCACCGGCGGTATTTTCTATAGATAAACATTTTCTATTCGTTTTTTTCCTCTCTTTTTCAATGTTTTTTGTAGGGGTTGTCTAAGATTTTCTTTTCATCCTTTCAAGTTTCTCTGTGGCCCTAATTTTCTCCTCATAGAAAACGAACTCAAAGGGTATTTAACGCACGAGTGAGTTAAGCAATTATAGAACTGTTCTGATAACTACGAGTAACAAACATGTACTTAAATACTTACGCTGGCAAATTAAATGATAGACAATGTTTTATTTTTATACATGTGATGTCAATAGTTAATCGTGCCGAATCAGTAGAATTGTTATCGCCGCTATATACGAAGCTGGAAATTGTCTGCCGCATTCTCGATACTCGAATTTGATAGGTATAATATCATAAAAAAAGTAAAGTATCAGCCTATTAATGTCCCACTGCAGGGCAAATGGGTTTTTGGCTTAATCACCACGCTTGCCAAATGCGGATTGGTGATCACAAACCCGGGCTGCGTTCAGGAAAATGAACACAAAGTTTGCCCGACCCGGGAATCGAACCCAGGACAAAAGCCCGGTACCTAAACCACTAGACCATCCAGTTGTTATACTTAATATCATAAGTTAAAGTTAAAACAAAAGTAACCAACTAGTTTTTGTTACCATTTAAAGCCGCTGGACCCTAAATACGATGAAAAACTCAGTCAAAAACACTGAATGTTGAAACGGCTCGCAAATATTGGACAGGCGTGCGTAGTATGGCCCGACAGGCCACCTTGTATACAGTTACAGCAATATATGTGCATAATACACATTGCGAGCCAAATTCGAACACGTACATAATGTACCTACGTGAAAATACGCCTGCGGTTTTATGTTTAATTCACAATCAATGAGTGTTGTAACCTTGTTTTCTGTAATATGTCTACTAAAAGTAATTATTTATTAATAAAAGGTCGTTATTAAAGCTCCGATTGTGTTGTTATTTTATTATTTCTCCTCTTACCCTCAGAATCCTAGTCCTTATATCCCGTACAATAATTTTCATTTTCACCCAAATTTACCCTTGGGTTAAAAATAGTATCTACGCTAGTAAGCTCTTGCCTCACAATGCATATTCACTTTGTCCATAAAAATAGAAAGATAATACTTACTCGGTCGGTATAAACAGTACTACCTGTACCTATACTAAAATAAAACCTCTGTTCAGATCACTAAGTAACAGTCAGGAGTCTGAAGTCTGGCGGTGTAATTACATCCCCAGGCCTCGTAAAGCCCGCAAAGCCGTAAAAATCGCGTCTGCACAAAACCGCTTCTATCTGAATATTCTGATAGGTATGTGATTAAATTACATACGAGTAAATAGTAAAAGAAGCGAGAATTTGCTAATATCTAATAAAACCTGTGATGAGAAACCCCTTTGTAGCATCTAATAAGCAGTGTATCTTCACTTCGCTCGGCTGAAAGCCTGTTATGAATTGCTCTTGTTGCCAGCTACATATTATTTGTTGTGTCGATTACACACACTGTTGAAGCTGAGCAGTGAAGAAATTTATAGAGTTAAATTTATTAGTCAAATTCCTATAATTAAGAGTTTTTTTAGTAAATTTTGGTTTAAACAACTTTACATAAATAAAGAACTACAAAAAGATGTGTCTTTAAGAAAAATATCTGACGCCTTATTAATGATCAAATTAAAAATACAAAAAATATATTGTTTAACCCCTTCGGCACTTTAGAGTATCGCCCTCCGCAGCACTTTAGAGTTTCGACCTAAGCGGCACGTAAGTTTCGACCTCCGCGGCGCTTTGGAGATTCGCCCTCCTTAGTCCTTTGGAGCTCTACTCACTTCGGATCTCTCGAGTTTCGGTCCCGCAGCGCTTTGGAGTTTCGGCCTCAGCGGTGCATTAGTTTCGCCCTCACGGTGCTTTGGAGTTTAGACCCCCTTGGCGCTTTGGAGGTTCGCCCTTCGTGGACCTCTAGAGACTCTGGAAACTTTCGGTTTCGGAAAATTAACATGACTGTTTGTAGTTCTTTATTTATTAAAAAGGTATTATGACTAATGTGATACTACATTATTTTCACTTATATTTTACATACTACTTTATATACTTTTTATATCATTTTATAAACAAAAGCTTATAATTGATTTTTATCTTTTTTTTAAGAAAGATCAAGCTTTCAACAAATTAACCTTAACTTGCACTGTCAAAAAATATGTAATTGAATGCCTCTTAAATTGTTCAACCATGCCAATTCTCATATGTTATACTGGCCTAACTATCCATTGTCTTGACTGGTCAGCTTCCTATAATATGACTGTCTATATTCACGACTATGATAGTAAACAGGCGTATGAAAATGCGTCGTAGTTTATGAACCACCTGCTACAGGCGAGGGGGCGGGCGGGAAGGCGAGGGGAGGGAGGGGAGACCGCTCGTTTGTACCGACACCAAAAGGGAACAGCTACAGAATGTGTTGGTAATCTCATGGCGGGGATAGTCAAGTGATCGCGTGTGGGAGCAATTCACTTACCTGTGTTTTCCTCCAAATGTTGTGTACTAAATCTTCCGGATATTGTTGTTTATTTGGCTTCAGTAGTAGTCATGGAACAACATGCTTTGCTGTCACAAAAATAGATGAACAAAGATTGTTGTGAGAGGGTAATTAAAACAACACACACGTTTCTCGTATATTTTTCTTAAAGTAGTGCAGGCGACTACTTACACGGCAATTCCAGTACACAAAGTATGGCTCTTCCAGCGATAGAAATTATTTGTTGTGTCGATTACATGCACACACAATTTGACGATGACGACCCGCTTGGTGTAATGGTCAAGATGTTGCCTATTACGCAAGAGGTCGCGGGTTCGATCCCCGCACAGGACAAACATTTGTGTGCATGAACATGTCTGTTTGTCCTGGTCTGGGTGTTATATGTATCTATTTAAGTATATTTTAATACCACTGTTGATTCTGATGTCTGTAACACAAGTGCTCAAGCTACTTAACACGGGGTCAGATCAATGTATGTGATGTTGTGAAATATTTATTTATTTATTATTTATCTATTAATTTAAGCTGATCAGTGAAGACTTTCATGAAGTTAAAGTTATTAGTTTATTTTTGGTGTAAGCAACTTTAAATAAATAAAGAACTACAAATAGATGTGTTTTAAAAAAAATATCTGAAGCCTTCTTAATGATCAAATAAAAACACTAAAAAAATGTATAACCCCTTCGGCACTTTAGAGTATCGCCCTCCGCAGCACTTTAGAGTTTCGACCTAAGCGGCACGTAAGTTTCGACCTCCGCGGCGCTTTGGAGATTCGCCCTCCTTAGTCCTTTGGAGCTCTACTCACTTCGGATCTCTCGAGTTTCGGTCCCGCAGCGCTTTGGAGTTTCGGCCTCAGCGGTGCATTAGTTTCGCCCTCACGGTGCTTTGGAGTTTAGACCCCCTTGGCGCTTTGGAGGTTCGCCCTTCGTGGACCTCTAGAGACTCTGGAAACTTTCGGTTTCGGAAAATTAACATGACTGTTTGTAGTTCTTTATTTATTAAAAAGGTATTATGACTAATGTGATACTACATTATTTTCACTTATATTTTACATACTACTTTATATACTTTTTATATCATTTTATAAACAAAAGCTTATAATTGATTTTTATCTTTTTTTTAAGAAAGATCAAGCTTTCAACAAATTAACCTTAACTTGCACTGTCAAAAAATATGTAATTGAATGCCTCTTAAATTGTTCAACCATGCCAATTCTCATATGTTATACTGGCCTAACTATCCATTGTCTTGACTGGTCAGCTTCCTATAATATGACTGTCTATATTCACGACTATGATAGTAAACAGGCGTATGAAAATGCGTCGTAGTTTATGAACCACCTGCTACAGGCGAGGGGGCGGGCGGGAAGGCGAGGGGAGGGAGGGGAGACCGCTCGTTTGTACCGACACCAAAAGGGAACAGCTACAGAATGTGTTGGTAATCTCATGGCGGGGATAGTCAAGTGATCGCGTGTGGGAGCAATTCACTTACCTGTGTTTTCCTCCAAATGTTGTGTACTAAATCTTCCGGATATTGTTGTTTATTTGGCTTCAGTAGTAGTCATGGAACAACATGCTTTGCTGTCACAAAAATAGATGAACAAAGATTGTTGTGAGAGGGTAATTAAAACAACACACACGTTTCTCGTATATTTTTCTTAAAGTAGTGCAGGCGACTACTTACACGGCAATTCCAGTACACAAAGTATGGCTCTTCCAGCGATAGAAATTATTTGTTGTGTCGATTACATGCACACACAATTTGACGATGACGACCCGCTTGGTGTAATGGTCAAGATGTTGCCTATTACGCAAGAGGTCGCGGGTTCGATCCCCGCACAGGACAAACATTTGTGTGCATGAACATGTCTGTTTGTCCTGGTCTGGGTGTTATATGTATCTATTTAAGTATATTTTAATACCACTGTTGATTCTGATGTCTGTAACACAAGTGCTCAAGCTACTTAACACGGGGTCAGATCAATGTATGTGATGTTGTGAAATATTTATTTATTTATTATTTATTTATTTAATTTAAGCTGATCAGTGAAGACTTTCATGAAGTTAAAGTTATTAGTTTATTTTTGGTGTAAGCAACTTTAAATAAATAAAGAACTACAAATAGATGTGTTTTAAAAAAAATATCTGAAGCCTTCTTAATGATCAAATAAAAACACTAAAAAAATGTATAACCCCTTCGGCACTTTAGAGTATCGCCCTCCGCAGCACTTTAGAGTTTCGACCTAAGCGGCACGTAAGTTTCGACCTCCGCGGCGCTTTGGAGATTCGCCCTCCTTAGTCCTTGGGAGCTCTACTCACTTCGGATCTCTCGAGTTTCGGTCCCGCAGCGCTTTGGAGTTTCGGCCTCAGCGGTGCATTAGTTTCGCCCTCACGGTGCTTTGGAGTTTAGACCCCCTTGGCGCTTTGGAGGTTCGCCCTTCGTGGACCCTTAGAGACTCGCACTCTGGAAACCCTTCGGTTTCGAACAATTAACATGACTGTTTGTAGTTCTTTATTTCTTTAAAAGGTATTATAACTACAGTCATACTATATTATTTTCACTTTTATATTTAATTTAATGGCATATTGTTAACAAAAGATTACAATTGATTTTATCTTACTAAAACTAACTACTTAACTTGGACTGTCAAAATATATGAATTGTTTAACCATGCCTATTCTCATATGTTATACTGGCCTAACTATACATTGTCTTCACTGGTCAGCTTCCTACACTATGACTGTTTGTATTCACGACTATGATAGTACACAGGCGTCGTATGAAAATGCGCCGTAGTTTATGAACCACCTGCTACAAGCGAGGGGGCGGGTGGGAACGCGAGGGGAGGGAGGGGAGACCGCTCGTTTGTACCGACACCAAAAGGGAACAGCTACAGAATGTGTTGGTAATCTCATGGCGGGGATAGTCAAGTGATCGCGTGTGGGAGCAATTCTCTTACCTGTGTTTTCCTCCAAATGTTGTGTACTAAATCTTCCGGATATTGTTGTTTATTTGGCTTCAGCAGTAGTCATGGTACAACATGCTTTGCTGTCACAAAAATAGTTGAACAAAGATTGTTGTGAGAGGGTAATTAAAACAACACACACGTTTCTCGTATATTTTTCTTAAAGTAGTGCAGGCGACTACTTACACGGCAATTCCAGTACACAAAGTATGGCTCTTCCAGCGATAGAAATTATTTATTGTGTCGATTACATGCACACACAATTTGACGATGACGACCCGCTTGGTGTAATGTTCAAGATGTTGCCTATTACGCAAGAGGTCGCGGGTTCGATCCCCGCACAGGACAAACATTTGTGTGCATGAACATGTCTGTTTGTCCTGGTCTGGGTGTTATATGTATCTATTTAAGTACATTTTAATACCCCTGTTGATTCTGATGTCTGTAACACAAGTGCTCAAGCTACTTAACACGGGGTCAGATCAATGTATGTGATGTTGTGAAATATTCATTTATTTATTATTTATTTATTTCCTCTCCCCTCTCGGACACCGCGGTGAGCGGTCGTGCTCAGTGGCTGCGTTAAATTATTTCCAAATATTTAAATTTTTTGTTGAAAATATTTTGTGATCTTTGTGATTTGAACCTGGTGCCTGCTGCGTGTTGGGTGAGTCTCGAGCGATTCGGCTACGGAAGCGATAACTCGACGCGTCGAAATTAGCTAACGCATTTGGCTGCCTGCTACGACATAGCTACGACAGACGACTACGCGCTACGAGACTACGACAACTATCTAGTGTGCTACGAGCGACTCCAGTGTCACTGTTTGTTAGTTCGAACAAAATGCCTAAACTATCGCACTCGCCACCGGCTACTGCGGGACTCAACAGGTCGCAGAGCGCATCTGACTCTGACGTTGCCAGAGCGACTAGTATGGCATTTGAAGATGTAAATGTTACACAGAGGGATAGCAAGCGGCGGCGTTTGTCGGATTCAGAAAAGGAATCGGAAAGGGATGATTTTCGAAAAATAATTAGGGAAGAACTACACGGCATGCTTCAGACTCTTCAGAGTCAGCAAAATACACGCCTAGATGCCCTAGAAAAGCATATCACAGAAATAAAGGCACAAGAAAGCGAGATCAAGAAAATAAATCCTACTCTTCTAGAACTGAAAAATTCGAATACTAGCATTGAGAGTACCATCTCGTTCCTAGCAACGCAAAATGATGCCCTCAAGAAAAAGCTAGAACAACTGGAAGCCGAGAGTAGAAAGGACAAGGAACACATAGGTGTTTTGGAACAGAAAATTGAAGATCTTCAGCGGGAAGAACGAAAGGCCAACCTAGAAATAAAAAATGTACCCAAATTGACCGACGAATCTAGGCAAACACTGATAAGCATGGTGACCAATCTATCGGAAACTGTAGGTTACAAGCTAAGTGAGGGCCACATTACGGATATCTACCGGGTAAAGGGAAAAAATAGTGCAAAAACCAACACTCCAATTATAGTTGAAACCTCGTCCGCGATCATTAAAACAGAGCTTCTAGCAAGGTGCAAGGCATACAATAAAAGGACAAAAGCAAAGCTCTGTGCGAAACATCTTGGCCTTAAGCAAAACGAAGACACCCCCATCTTTGTGTCGGAGCAGCTGACTGCCAAGGCCGCCCGGTTATTCTTTTTGGCGCGAGAACTGACCAAAGATGATACCTACAAGTATTGCTGGACTGCATATGGCCGAGTATACTTACGAGAAAATGACACCTCTCCCATTATCACCGTGCGAGCTGAAGCGCAAATAAGTAGCCTGATACTAAAAACTTGACTAGAAACCGAGTCTCATTCACTGGAAATCTATCAAGTGTTGCAGTTTCACGTCCTCCTTTTTAAAGTACCTCCAAGAAAATCATCACACTCCATGGCCGGGATTTTAAAGAAATGCTTCTACGTCTTTACACACTCTCAATATTCAAATACACAATCTTACATAGAACTCAATATCATTCACACACCAAAACTGTCCTATCTCAAATTCAAGGCCTCTGTTACTCTGTTTATACCACATAAACATTCATCAGGATTGTTAATCAGCTCTTTCATAAAAAGCGTCCATGGATAGCTCGCTTTATAACTTACAAGTAATAGACCAATTCCGAGTCGCGCAGTCAAGAGAAGATTCCATCCAAAATTTTTCAAGTAATAGCCAATACAATGAACGTACAGATTTAACTATAATCACCCAAAACATACGTAGCATTTATAAAAACTTTGACAACTTATGCGCTTCTCTTTCTAACCTGAACTTTGAACCTGACCTTCTCGTATTGACCGAATGTTGGCTTGACGTTAATAAACAAATACCCCAACTTACTAATTACACATCATTCTCCACTACGAACCATGTAAATCAATGTGATGGAGTTGTTATCTATTTAAAAACCAAACATAAGTGTAGCTTGAAAGAGATCCAATTAAAAGATGCATCATGTATACAAGTGACACTACCCTGTTATTTATTTGTGTGTATATATCGTTCACCATCTAACAATTATGCTAATAAGTTCATTGATTCACTAAGCACTTATCTAGACAATATCAAGACATACCAAAATATCATTATTACTGGAGACATCAACATAAACATAAATACAACGGATAAGACTCAAGAATATTCATACGAGCGTAGCAACAGGCTCACTTATTTAAACATGCTTGCCGAACATAGCCTTCTACCTGGTCACTATTTCCCTACAAGAGAACGGAGTTGCTTAGACCATTTTATTCTTAAACTAGATATAATACAGTATACGGCATCTATTGTAGTTTTCGATAGCACAATAACTGACCATTATATGGTATTTTTAAAACTCACCAACATATCGAATAATTCTTTAAATAACAAATCAACTTTTAAATCAATTATTAATTACGAAAAAGCACTTACCAGTCTAAAAGAAAGTAACTTAACTAACCTTACCTCATGCAATGAACCGACGGAGCTAACCAATATCCTAATTACCAAATTACAAAACTGCCTTAAAGATAACACTACAATTAAAAAAATCTCCTCTAAATCTCGTATAATAAAACCATGGATAACAACAGGTATTTTAAAGTGTATTCAAAACAGAAACAACATGCAGCGAAAATTACGTAATGACCCATTTAATGAAATCTTAAAAACTACATATAAAAGGTACCGTAATTTTCTCAATAATTTAGTAAGAAAATTAAAAAATCAATATGAAAAAGAACTTTTAGCAAAAAATAGGAAAAATACACGATGCCTATGGCAAGCAATAAATGACATAACAAACCGAAACACGAGAAAATCAAATGGACTAGAATTGCTAGACATTAAAAGTTCCCCAGGTTTGTCTGTAAGTCACGTCAATACTTTCTTTGCAGATATAGGGAAAACTTTAGCCCAGAACATTTTAAACACAAATTCCCCACAACAAACAAAAGTTGGCGAGGAGTCCTGTAACTCGCCGGTGACTTCTTTTGCTTTCTACAAAACCACATGTGAGGAAATATACAAAACCCTGATGAGCCTTAACACTGAAAGCGCCCCGGGCTGGGATAATGTACCAACTAAACTTCTGAAATTAGGTCATGTAATATTAGTTCCCATAATCTCGCACTTAGCCAACTTATGCTTTGAGCAGGGTATCTTTCCAGACGCACTCAAAAAAGCGATCATCACACCAGTGTTTAAGAGTGGGGACAGGGACGATGTGTCGAATTATAGACCAATTTCAGTTCTAACTGCGATATCTAAAATCTTAGAGAAGTTAATTAACAAAAGACTATTAAATTATTTAAAGAAAATGGATTTTTTGTCTGATTCACAATTTGGCTTCCGGCAAGGGCTCTCAACCGAAGATGCTATTATCTCTCTCACTTCTCACATTGTTGAAAACGTTGACAGAGGGAAAAAATGTATCGGAGTATTTTTGGATTTGAAAAAGGCTTTCGACACCGTCTCTGTTCCCATTCTTTTACAAAGGCTAGAGCTTATTGGCATAAGAGGTGTCGCTCTGGCCTTGTTTGGGGATTACCTTAGCAATCGCAAACAGCACGTTAAACTTGGGTCGTATACTAGCGACGAATGCTGCGTGACGTACGGAGTGCCACAAGGTAGTGTACTGGGCCCTAGTTTATTTTTAATATATATTAACAGTCTCTGTAACATGAAAATCGACTCAGGAAAAGTTTTCTCATATGCAGACGATACTGCTATCATATTTACTGGCAATACGTGGGACTCCGTGCGTCAGGCTGCAGAAGTAGGGCTTGCAGAGATAGCAATCTGGTTAAAGTTAAATCTATTGACGTTAAACACAGATAAAACTAATTACATAGCGTTCACAAATTATAATTCATCACAACCTAAAATTGACTTTAAGATACAAATTCATGAATGTCATCAAAACCAAGGTGTTTCGTGTGATTGTGAAGTAATAAGCAAAGTGACTGAAACTAAATACCTAGGAGTGCTAGTTGATCAGAGGCTTTCCTGGCATGCCCACCTTGAATTAATGATGGCAAGAATCAGAAAACTCATGTGGGTGTTTAAGAAACTTCGGTGCGTTGCCGATAAGCGACTCCTGAAATTGGTTTACATTTCACTGGCTCAGTCACTTTTAGCCTATTGTATTCCGGTCTGGGGAGGGGCAGGTAAAGTCAAGTTTAAGGATCTGGAAATAGCGCAAAGAGCCCTTTTAAAAGTAATACATTTTAAACCTTACAGATACTCTACACAAGATCTTTATATACTCAGTGATGTACTATCGGTAAGGCAGATCTACATTTTAAACACAATCCTGAAACTTCATAAATCTATTGCCTATGATGCTCATAAAGTTGCCCGAAGACGTAATTATACCATAGCTCTTGTTCCTGCTGTAAAATCGGCTTACGCGAGGAGGCAGTTCAAGTCACGGTCTGCTAAATTATACAATAAGATCAATAAAATTGTAAATTTCTACCCAAATAACACCTATACCTGCAAAAAATCTATCACCGCATTTCTTAAATCTTGTAGCTATGTGGAAACTGAGGCATTTCTAGAGGAAGTCAACTAAACATCACACACACACACACACACTCACACAAACACACACACACACACACACACACACACACACACAAACACGCGCGCGCGCTCATAAATACACACATTCACCTTAATTATTTTTAATCGTTTAATTATTATTACATTGTTTTCTTTTGTTGTCAATTAATTTACAAGTTACAACAATATCTTTTAAAGAAATTGAAATTCTTAATTAATTTTATCTTATATGTAAAATTATAATCCATCATAGTAATAATAAAACTTTCATTTGTTATTTTGATACTGAATCTGATTGTTTACTGTTAGTAAATTAAATAATTATTTTGGCCAATAACGATAACGATAAGCATGTTAAAAATTGTAAACTAAATGTGGAGAGCGGGGATATTCTACCACAAGTATTTATTTACTTAAAAGAAATCCTCGATCGCAACATAGGAATGTAAAAACCATCTGTTTTATGAATAAAAATATTTGTATTTGTATTTGTATTTGTATTTAATTTAAGCTGATCAGTGAAGACTTTCATGAAGTTAAAGTTATTTTTTTATTTTTGGTGTAAGCAACTTTAAATAAATAAAGAACTACAAATAGATGTGTTTTAAAAAAATATCTGAAGCCTTCTTAATGATCAAATAAAAACACAAAAAAAATGTATAACCCCTTCGGCACTTTAGAGTATTGCCCTCCGCAGCACTTTAGAGTTTCGACCTAAGCGGCACGTAAGTTTCGACCTCCGCGGCGCTTTGGAGATTCGCCCTCCTTAGTCCTTTGGAGCTCTAACTCACTTCGGATCTCTCGAGTTTCGGTCCCGCAGCGCTTTGGAGTTTCGGCCTCAGCGGTGCATTAGTTTCGCCCTCACGGTGCTTTGGAGTTTAGACCCCCTTGGCGCTTTGGAGGTTCGCCCTTCGTGGACCCTTAGAGACTCGCACTCTGGAAAACTTTCGGTTTCGAACAATTAACATGACTGTTTGTAGTTCTTTATTACTTTAAAAGGTATTATAACTACAGTCATACTACATTATTTTCACTTTTATATTTAATTTAATGGCATATTGTTAACAAAAGATTATAATTGATTTTATCTTACTAAAACTAACTACTTAACTTGGACTGTCAAAATATAAATGAATTGTTCAACCATGCCTATTCTTATATGTTATACTGGCCTAACTATACATTGTCTTCACTGGTCAGCTTCCTACACTATGACTGTTTGTATTCACGACTATGATAGTACACAGGCGTCGTATGAAAATGCGCCGTAGTTTATGAACCACCTGCTACAAGCGAGGGGGCGGGTGGGAACGCGAGGGGAGGGAGGGGAGACCGCTCGTTTGTACCGACACCAAAAGGGAACAGCTACAAAATGTGTTGGTAATCTCATGGCAGGGATAGTAAAGTGATCGCTTGCGGGAGCAATTCACTTACCTGTGTTCCTCCAAATGTTGTGTACTACATCTTCCAAATATTGTTGTTCATTTAGCTTCAGTAGTAATCATGGATTCACGTGCTTTGCTGTCACAAAAATAGAAGAAGATATGTAGATTCCTGTAAACGGGGTAATTAAAACAACAGACACGTCTCTCGTATATTTTTCGGAAAGCGCCTGCACTATTTACACAGCAATTCCACGACTCAAGTATTGCTCATCCAATAGTTGTAGGCGTTGTGACGTCAAAGTTTTATGGCAAAAAAATAAAGCACGTGTTAAAATGAACTCGGCAATCCGCGGTCGTAATGGTCGTTATTTTTAAGCTCAAATCTTTATTTTGGTCATAAACGTGACCCTATAAAGCATTCCCAAACAAGCGCCTTAACGCACCTAAGTGGTGCTTGAAACCCTTTCATAAACTTGCCTTTGCGTTATTTTATTTTAACACTTAACTCGAAAAGGTCAGAACTGAAATCGCGTTGGCTGATAGCCATATTGCGAGTTGGTTTTTTATATCGGTTACATAGCACTTTTAGAATTAAGCAGTTGCAACTACAAACTTATTAGAAACTAGCGGGCGCCCGCGACTTTGTCCGCGTGGATTACGGTTTCTTTATCACCTATTTTTCCCGTTAGGGGTGGATTTTTCAAATAATCTTTAAAAGGGGATGCCTACGTCATATTAACTTTATGAATGCAAAACCTCAGTCCGATCGGTTAAAAAATGACAAAGTTTCATACTACCGTTCATTCCCTATTTTACCCCCTTGGGGGTTAGAATTTATCAATATGATTGCTTAGGCGATGCGTACGTCATAGTAGCTTTATGTGTGCAAAATATCAGCCCGATAGGTTTAAAATTGACAAAGTTTCATACTAAAGTTCATCCCCTATTTAACCCCCTTGGGGTTTGAAATTTATAAATATGATTATTTAGGCGATGCCTACGTCATAGTAGCTTTATGTATGCAAAATATCAGCCCGATAGGTTTCAAATTGACAAAGTTTCATACTACCGTTCATCCCCTATTTTACCCCCTTGGGGGTTGAATTAATCAAAATCCTTTCTTAGCGGATGCCTACGTCATATCATCTACGTGCATGCCAAATTCCAGCCCGATCCGTCCAGTGGTTTGGGCTGTGCGTTGATAGATCACTATGTCAGTCAGTCACCTTTGAGTTTTATAGATATAGATACCGTGACTAAAAATTTAAATGGTCCTTTCACAAGTGAAAGTGAATTGATATTAAAAAAGGGGGTTTCGAATTTCAGCTCTAATTTTTCATTCGTTAATATTCATACTGAAAGTGAAAAACTATAGTTTGAAGTGCCATTTTCTACCCTATCAAACCGTGGACCCGTTTAAAAAACTGACCAACTGAGTTATGTCATTCAGCCATTATGTTTTGTCTCGAGTTTTCAAAGCGGCCGGCCGTCCCACCAACCACGTCCATTTCAAAACTGCGCCACGATACAATGTCGATCTGAAACAACGGGACAATCGTTACACAAACATGGCGAGTAAATCAGAAATGCAAGTAACGACTTTCACAGACAGTACTTGTACTGTACATTTCTTGTAAAGTAATTAAAATTTAGACTGCACACCAAGTGCTAAGCTTAGGTAGATCAGCAATTTTACAGATTATTGTTCAAAATTTTCCTTAAGTATACTTGTTGTGTAGTGTACGTACATACGCACACTAGTATGACATGCGTCATACATACTTTCGAGCTCTGGGCATAAGAGACGATAATATATCATCAGAGTGTGCTACTTATTTAACGTCATAAACAACCTCAGTCATACATATAAAAATAAAAACTACTTACATATCATAAAAACAAAAGACTACAGTGGCTGAATGAGTGAATTGTAATACATATCTATCTTTTAGCCACTTCCCTCGCTACTACCCAACGGAAACAACTGTTATTCTAAGCTGTTTCCAGTCATTGATTATTTTTATCTTTCCAGATTATTCGAAGAGAACCAAGACCTCCTGAACATGTTCGAGAAGTTCCGCCAGTACCGGACCAAGGAGGAGCAGATCAACTCCATGGAGCTGGCGGAACACGCCAACAACGTGATGAACACGCTGGACGAGGGCATCAAGGGGCTGGACGACCTCGACAACTTCTTCGAGTACATCCACCAGGTCGGAGCCAGCCATAGGAAGATACCTGGCTTCAAAGTCGAGTATTTCTGGGTAAGTCTACTTTTTAGGAATAATGAACCTATCCGTATTCGGCCATTGCGGCCGTATGTTATAGTGCACAAGTGAGTGTGCAAGCACAGGTGCACTCCTTATTCCCTCCCTCGCTCGCATATTACGGTAGGACAGCAATCTGACACGACCGTAGAGATCAGGCGCAGGACTAACGGCTTAACGTGTCTTCCGAAGGGAGCTCGAAATAAAAAAAATCGGTCACCCATCAGATAACTGGCATCTGCGAACTTTGCTGAACTTTAGCAAACGCAGGCCGAGCTAACCACTGCGCCAACGAGCTCCTCATTTTACTTCATTATAACTAGCAAGCATGCCGTCGTCAACTGACGGACGTATGCTTCACCCAGGGTTCAATATTACTTACCCGGGGATGGACCGGTCAATCGCTGTTCTGTTCTGAGCCCCACACTCGGCTTCAGGTTTTGATAACCTCTACGCTTTGGGACGTCTAAGCGTCCTCCTGCGAAAAAAAAAAAGGTTTCAATATTACTTAATCAATATTTCTTAGTTAATGATAGTTATATAAGATTTTATTGGACTTTCGCGTTGCATTAATTATGTATTAATAGTAATAATTTTCGGGAAGCCAATATAGACAATATTTTTTTTCGTAAAAACCACAAAGGGCATGCTGTTTTTCAGTCTACGAGTAGCTCGCCAATGTGTACTTTACTTTCAATTTATGAAGTGCATTCCAACAACCAAGTTAAACAGACTAAAGTCTTAATTTAGCTAAACGGATGGTTATTTCCCCTGTATGTTCGAAGCTTCGGAACAATAAAGATCTCGGCTAGATCTGCGTTGCCTCACGCGGCGGATACAAGGCGTATACTGCTTTCTTTCAACGCAGGTGTTTGAAGAGCCGTTACCGTGGGTATCTTCATCGCTAATCGTATTCTATGCTATTTTTGGAGAACAGATTTCGACACATATTTCTGTATGCCATAATGTATTGTTTTCCATTTACGCCGCTTCGTTGAGTGGTTAACGTTCGTGGATCGGGAAATATGTGTCGGATATTTTACACAGCTAGTGTCTGTTATCACTATTTGACATTATAATGGGATTAAACACGATTTTTATTTAAAAGTAGCAGGGTACTTACTTCTTGACGTTATCTAATTATAATGCAACACGAAAGTTTAAAGTTAGATCTGTCCGCATTAGGGAAAGGTACGGTAACGGGTTAAAGAGAGGTAGAGCTTTGTGGGACTTCCACTTGAATGACTGGGGAAGTACCTCCTTACAGAGAACTCAGTGAAGTAGCACTTCGTAACTGTTGTGCCACGTTTCTGGTGAGTAAGGTCGCCAGAGCTCAATTGAGGAGCGTATGGGGTCTTAAAGGCAGGCAACGCATCTGCGACCTCTGGTTAAGACCATAGGCAGAGGTGATCACTTACCATCAGGTGTTCCTTTTGTTCGCTTGCCTCCCTATAACATGAAAAGGGTGGTTATTAAGGCAGTAGTTACATGATTTCAATAGACAGACGTTTTTATAGACAGTTTTATCTGCAGTGGATCAATAATAATTTTGAGCTAATACATTTTATGTTTTTCTTTCTATTGCATAGTAAATTCTGTAACCGACATGCATATCAATATTTTGTGGAAGCATCACATCTTCACGTAGATTAGTCTAGAGTATTGCCTTTCACAAAATATGTTTTATTAAGCAACCAAATCATAAATATGTCAAATGAAATATTCTTTCCTGGAAATTGTTTCTTTACTCCGAATTTATGAGATACGATTCTCCGTACCAACCAATATGGGAAGCGAAACAATTTTATTTGTAAATGTAATTCCTTTTCCGCTTTACTCTTTTCATTTCTCTCGAGTTTTATGATAGGCAAATGTACTTTGGCGATTCTCTCAATTCCGTTTGTAATAAATCTTTGTAGCCATAAGACCTTATTGTTCCGCCAGTCTTTTAACAGCGTAGAATAACATAGATTAGACAAATACAATCATTTTTTGTGCACATACGTTAGTAGGTAGGGGAGACCGGGGCCGGTAGTGACATTTTTTTTTCAAACTGTCATATCTTTTCGTAGGATTGATTGATTTACCTGAGTCTAGGCTTGTTTGATAAAGAAACTATCTAGGATCTTTATTCAAAATAAATGTTATGTTGTAGACTAATAGTTAAGACATAAATGTGTGATTTGTGGAAAAAAACCTGTGTAACATTCAACCCCGTGCTCGGGGCAGATTGTTACACTACATGGGGTAAGTTGTTACAATTGAAAACAAACGTATTGTATAATCTATTACTAGAAATAATTTATCAAAAATTGTTACTTTTCTTAATTTAAATAACATAACATATAAAAGCAGTCCTGCCTGCCTCATACCAAGGAAAACATAATAATGCATCAAAATGAAACGAAATTACAAATTTAATATTAGGTCTTCTACTGCGCAAAAACAAAATCCAGATAATTTCTCAATTTATAAATAGACTAGCGGGCGCCCGCGACTCCGTCCGCGTGGATTTCGGTTTCATACAAAATTTCATTCCCTATTTTATCCCCTTTCGGGTGGAATTCATCAAAATCCCTTCTTAGAGGATGCCTACGTCATAGTACCTTTATGCATTCAAATTTTCAACCCGATCGGTTTTAAATTGACAAAGTTTCATTCAAATTTCAGCCCCTATTTTATCCCGTTAGGGGTGGAATTTATCAAAATAATTTCTTAAACGCTGCCTACATCATAGTAGCTTTTTTAATGCAAAGTATCAACCCGATCGGTTTAAAATTGACAAAGTTTCATAAAACCGTTCATCCCCTATTTTACCACCTTGGGGGTTGAATTGATCACAATCCTTTCTTAGCGGATGCTACGTCATAACATCCACCTGCATGCCGAATTTCAGCCCGATCCGTCTAGTGGTTTGGGCTGTGCGTTGATAGATCACTATGTCAGTCAGTCACCTTTGAGTTTTATATATATGTAAGAATAAGAAAGATAGATTATACGTATAGCTCTGCATTAATGAAAACTATTCTATTAGAATGTTATATACTAATAGTATGTAATGTAGGATCTTCCTGTTGCCGCAAGCTTTTTTTTTATTTTTTCTCTTTTCCTTATTGGCTTAAGACGCATTTTCCTGATCTGCCCTCTTTCCGTTAGATTTTCCCCCTTTGGCAGACTTTCCTTTCTTGGATTTATTTACCTTTTTCTTGTTCTGTCTCAGTGCTTAAGCATGCCATGAGTATCATGCGTATCTGTTAAAACAACTGTCACAACCTGCCCCGAGCAAATGTAACTTTTTGCCCCAACCCCAAATCTAAGCATACAAGGTTATGTAGTGAAAACAATAATAATTTTATCTGTAAAACCGAATATTCATTGCAAAGCGCAACCATTAGGGAAAACATAGCAGAAGAAGGGCACCTCTGACATTATGAAACATAGCTTGGAAACCAATATTACTAAAAGAGTAAAATTTTACTAAACTGCAATTTTAAGGGCGGCATGCGCAGGCTCCTCTCACAAAAACGCTGGCGACCCCGGCTCTCGCACCATGGTAGCCGGTGGTGGGGAGAGTATTTGGCTCTTTTTGACGTTAAAATTGCGCTCTCTGTTTCGCGGCCAATGTCTCTGTAACAACCTACCCGTGTCACATCTAGCCCCGGTCTCCCCTACTTCTTAATTTATATCATCATCATTATTATGTAATTATGTACAAAATGTGTAATAATGTCGCGTTTAGTCCCGTTGTAATGTTAGATAAATTATAATGCAACGAGAAAGTTTAAAGTTATAAAATGTGTAATGTTCATCAATTCTATCCTTTATGGATAACATGGCTTTAAATGTACAGCTTTATTTTATCTCCCACACAAAACATAATAAAGATACGATGAACATTTCCCTAGCGTCCACGGATTTCCCTTTACAGTCCGTCCGATCTAAACTACATTAGGATTGCAGCGAAGAAAATTCTTATTTATGCACAAGGGTCAAAGGGCCTTTGTGGAGAGTAGCTTCCGGCCACGAGTAGACTTCGTTAGGGAAACGTGTATGGCCATCAAAGGGAATCCCTGTAGGAAAATACCTATACATAAGTTCTTACATACACTTTTATGTATGAATAAATAGTTTACTAGTATTTACCTAAAGGTAAAACAGGTTGCTTGATAACGCGGGCAAAGCTACGGCTATGTCCACGATATCAAGCAACTGTTTTATCCCATGAGAGCATTTAATCGGGATAAAAAGTATCCTATTACGTAAATGAGTCCATAACCTCCCTTAATAACAAACTTCATCAAATTCTCTTCAGTAGTTTCAGCGTGATTGACGGACAAACATCCCAACAAACAAACCTTCATATTTATAATATAAGTATGATTTTAAGTTGACCTTTGGTAAACCGCCTCTCACGCATCTTGAAGACTTGCACAAATACCTTTTCATGCTCCAGTTAAAAGGGATTATAGGGAAAGGGTCACCTGTTCGCCGAAAAGACGATCACGCTAACCGAAAATCTTTTATTATGATGCTTTCTCAGCATTGTATTGGGTCGCTTAAATTCGTTTAAATATAAAATCTTTTTGAGTTTTAGTTGATTGATGGCTTTGCCTTCGTTTCCGAAATTTCCCACCGTGAAGGACATATATATATATTTTTTTATATATGTCCGTAATCAGCATCTTTGCTTTATACCCACTGGTGTACAAAAATTCAATAAATATAATATTTATTGATACAATTTTTAATAATTTAAAGAATAAAAAAGGGTGCTAGGTTCGATACCCGCTTGATCCACCTGAGATCAGATGAATTTTTCTTTGATTGTAATTTTGAAAATCAAAGAGTATCAAACATTTACTTCAATATTTCATGCGTCAGTTAATATTAAATGTAATTCGAGAACTTAGCTTAATTTTACGTCAAAAAAGAAAGTCAAATGAGTATAATTTGATTTAACTCACCTCTGTTTATTTCCAGAAAATCGAGGCGCCTTTCCTTGCGGCGGTGGAGTCGACCCTCGGCGACCGGTACACGCCCAACGTTGAGAACATCTACAAAATAACCATAAAGTTTATACTAGAGACCCTAGTGGAAGGCTACGAGAAGGCGGGCGGGAACTCGACGTGAGCGGCACCGATATGAGCCGGTAGACTTTGCGAATCGTCAAACCTATCGATAGTCCTGTCCTATATCGATGACTTGGAATGTATTCGTTTTGAATTTCAATATTTTTTACTGTACATAAGAGGCAAGGTGCCCTTGTAGGTCTGAGGTGGAATTCACTAAGCGCAAATGTCATAATCTCACGGTTGTATCAACGGCGACAGTACAAAATTAGTACTAAATTCCTACTGTCGCCGATGACACAACAGTGAGATTATGACATTTGCGCTTAGTAAATCGCCCCCTTGGTTTCCCTTGTAACGGTTAGGGAGGCCAGACGATCGCTCCGATATAATTACCAGGCTTGTCAATCAGGATGATAGTCGAAGCGTACCCTGGGCTCCAAGGCAATGGCCGAGGATGCAACCGGGAGAAGTGCTAGGAATCATCTTAGCGCTTTTCCCGGCTCCTGGATGCGGTTCGCCCTTATATTCATATTATTATCATCAAATAATAAATCATTACATCAGATTATAATATGAATATTATTATTATCAGATAATTAAAAATATGAATATAAGAGAGAAGCTTGGCAAAAAAATATAATTACTTTTGCCCGTGTTTGAATCACATCAGGCTTTCTATGTTGATTAGATTTCTTCCTCTGTTTGTAACATAATGCTTGCACATTCAACACAGCAACGAGAGAGTTGATATTTAACAAAAAAATGTTATCAAAAGTACAGATTTTAGAAATATGTTTAATGGAATTGTGTTAGTTTTAATAAAGTAATAAAAAGAAGGTTTAGCTTAACCAATACGAATCCGCATTCCAAGTTGTCGATATTCTAAATGTATTTTCACAATGTACAATTCATTCAATCGATATAATAATGAATGCTGGAGTTGGTATCACGTAGTCAGTCGAGCGTTGCAGCATTCAACTAAATTTTATATCGACTTACAGTGTACCTACTTATTATGATTTGAAGATGCGGAAACTTCAGGAATTTAGTAAATGTCAATTTATACAGTGAATACAGACTTTATGCGGAATGTGGCTTGTACTTTATCACGTATTTTCATCAGGAATCAGGTATTGTGAATTTTCACAAGAAAATCATCAAGGAAAGATAACATTTATATATTTAGGCGAACATAAAAAAATCGATGTAAGTATAAAATTTAACCCTTAAAATTCTTGTCCCATATAAACAGCTGATCGGATTAAGTTAACACCTTTTTGTTGTGTTTGTTATTGTTAAGAAAAGGTTTTATATAATAAAAGATAAAGAAGGGCTCATAGAAAAAATAAGATAAGTTTAAGTCGACCCAAAGTTTGCCAGGACTGCTAGTTTGTACAAAGGAAAGTAAATTGAGTTACATTATACACACAAAGACGTATTTCAAGTTTTTTTTTACAAAGTCATTATTAAACTGAAAACGGTGAATTGTTATTAAATTTCCTCGCGAAACATAATTATAATTACGTTTATGTGAAATCGAGAACGTTTATAATAAAAGGCTTTAGATCAAAGAAGCCTACGATATTAATATACACGTAAGTCCCTAATTTTCAATAATTGGAAAACTCTGACACCAAGTCTTAAAATAGTTGATGAAGCAATGTAAAAACACATCATAGTACATACTAATTTGACCACAATGTTGACCCTCCGTGTGCCACAGAAATATAGGCATTCAGTTATTGTTCTCTGGGTCAAAATAACGAAAACTTTCATAGGTACACAAAAGTATAAACTTTCAGAGACCTCTCGTGTTGTCAGTTTCTCAACCATTACACCAAATCTGGTTAATTATGTCGAAGTCCTATTGAAATTCCGCGTCCAGATAATTTGCTACAAAGAGTCTCAATTAATGTCCGTTGTTCCCTTTCATCAGAATGTCAATCACATTGGTTTGATCCTTTTAGTGTAGAAACACACTAAGGGGAAAAAACGCGACCGAAGCCGAAGTTCGACTGAAATTATTTTTCTATATTACGCGACGTAATTTCGGCACAGTGTATCATCCCCCAGTGTGTTTCAATACTTAGTTCAATACCTGTCTTCTACAAAGCCGTTTAAGAATGAAGTATGACAGATTATAAAATATATTTGTAGTTAAATGATCTAAATAGTGAACGCAGTCGATAAGAACGTTTAACAAACAACAAAAAATTCTACATTTCCAATAATGCTATTGAGAATGAGGTAAAGAGTAAGAACACATTAAAATTGATTTTTGAAATTTTTAATTTACAAGTGAAGTTAAGGATGTCACGACTTTTACTCCATTAAAAAATTCAATTTAAGTTATTGGACAAACTTGAATAAACGACTCAACGTTTACAGTCTAAGCTCATCGTGTTTTAGCGCTGTTAGGCAAAGAAAAACGTCATAATACCTGGGCCCGTAGCCAAGATGCCACTTTGACGAATTCGCTATACGCTTTCGTCGCGACTTATATTGCCCTCCCGCACACGAACTATTTATGTGAGCGGGATGGAGATATAAGTCGCTACGAAAGCGTCTGGCGAATTCGTCAAAGTGGCATCTTGGCTAGCCTACCTGGTCCCTAATGAAAACTCGTGCTTATTAAGACGTAGATAATGACTTTGTAAGGTCTAGGCGATTAGTCTGACGGCCTGCTATTAACTCGGACTGAAGCGCTTGCAGTGAGACGTTATGTGTTAGTGGCACCTGGGTAAGGACCGTAGAGAGGGTAAATTACATAGAATTGTATGAAGAACTTGCGGTGATCAGAATTTGCACTAGTAGAATGAAGAGAAAAGATTGAATAGGAGAAAGCTCTAAAACTACCGATGGGACTTTTGTGCAGTAACATAACACTTAGGTTGACACTTCACCAAAGCTAAAATGTTTGCTGTGTGCTGTGTCGTAAGTAGCCAATAGGATTTTAAGCTGTGATTGATCACTTGTTGAGGTCAAAATCCTATTGGCTGCTTACGACACATCTCCGCCTCACAGCACACATCTTAGCAATAGTGGAGTCTCACCCTAACATGACTTTAAACACTGCTATAGTTATAGATATATGTTTGCAGCCGACATGTTATTTAAAGAGTTACTATTTCTCATATCTCCTCCTGATTTCTCAAGTAAAATACCCTGAGTAGCCTCATTTACTGAACTATCTGCAATAATTCTAAGAAGTTTACCCTCTGTGTGGTTGTTGCCCTTGTGATATTAGCTTCTTCGTAGGTTAATGATGTTTGGAAGATATTATGTGAATTGTAGATAAATAGAGAAATATGAGTGTCTGTTATGTAAGAGTTTAAACCAAAACTTGATTGACGTAACTTTTAAAAATAAATGTCACAAAACGCTTGTTATAATGTAATATATGATAATTAATTAACTGTAATTATTTATTGTTATTGTAACGTCGCACTTAAATAAAAAATGTAATATGGCTGGTCCAAAACTTTTTAATGTTTCAATCATTTTGTATGTATGTATCGTTGTTTAATTAAATTTTCGATAATTAAATTGCGTCTTCCGGTGTGAATGATGGTTACATTATCTTTATTGTAAAAAAAATTAACAATTTTTCTCATCGCTTATTTTAAAAAACAAAAAGCTTAATATATTTGCCTGTTTGTAATATTTCTAGTACCTACCAAAAATATATACATATATAATTATATTTTAAAAAATGTTTGTGAGTATTTAATTTTATTTTTAAGTAGGTAACGATGTTTTTATTTTTATTGACAAGACGCAAAGCTCATTTATGTGCACGCGTCTTTGCTTTAAAGTTTAAGATGTGAGTATTCTGAAGTCTCACAAAAATGCTATGATAATTTAAATTGGATAAACTGTTTTTGCACAAAGTATTAAGTTTTATAGTTCCTAATATAAGAATAATTTTCGAAATATGCTCTTGTGTGCCAGGAAAGCTCACTTGTGTGCTTATTTTAATTTGAAAATATAGTTTAATCTATTTGTTAATAAATTAACAGAAAAGTTGTTATCGTTTATCGAAAGGAAAATGTTCAGCGTTTCCTAAACTACACGCTTTGTTTAAGTGCATGATAAGGTTATATTTTATATTATTTATCTCACATTCTATAATTTAGAAATTTACTATTATGTATTAACGATGTCACAAAATATAAATTGAGGCGTTCAGAAATAGTTTGGGAAACACTGCTTTGTCATTATTTGACGGATTTATCAGTCTTATATTTGTACAAATAATGCAATCATAAAAATACACAGTGTGTTGCCGTTAATTATTTTAATTTGTAAAATAAAAGTAATCACATCTATTTATCAATGGCTTTGTGCCTATTTCTCCTGACTGACAGAGACATTGTATATTATTTAAAAATAATCTATTTTTGACGAAACTATGATATTCAATAACAAAATTTGCGTTAAAATGAGAAAACAGATTACTTATGTGTCTCTCTGAACAGTTAGTTGAACTTTGCCGTAGATATTGACGCATCTTGAAATTAACAGCGCAATTTATAAGCACAAAGTATGAAATATTTTGAATAATTTAACTATATAAATGTTATAGTTATATCAAACTCAAATTACCAATATTTTGGAGACATTTTTATAAAACACTCCGTAGTCATAACTTCTAAAACTATTCACTAAGTATACAAATTGACTTAATGTGTCTGAGTTTGTTTTATTTTCAATAATAATGAAAACACATATAATATGTATTTGATAAAATCTTACTATGATAAATCACTTTGTAAAAATACACTATTTTCTACAGAATTATTAGATGGGCCAATATAGTCAATATACTGATCAATCGTAAACATAATATCTAAGTAGATAAAAATAGCTAATTACGAATTTCAGAAGTGATAAGGTTTACACAACAACTATATGTTCATGAGTATCCTTTCATTTCAATATCAATTAAATTAATTAACTACGTATTGACATAATATTGAAATAAGTAAGATTTTGACTAGCCATCTCGTCAAAACTAAACTCTATTAATAGTACAACATTATTATAAAACAACAAAATCATACACAAACGTTAAGTCTCACCCAAATAACTGAAATATTATATGTCAGTTATTGTTGTATTCCGGGGAAATGTACAATGATATTCCCCTTCTCTCTCTACAATAAAACCTGAATTTACAAAAAACTTCTCTCGTATTTCCAGCCTTTGTTTTTCCGTTAATCCTTGTCGCAATTAACATAAATGATGGGCTTTATTTGACATTGCCCTCTGCCATGTTGAATGCTGAATGGGCTGAATTCAGTTTTATATAAATGATCTCACTTTTTGTACTTTGATTCTAGTACATAAAGTAGAACGAGGAAAAATCCCTCTATCATAAAAACCTGTTATGGTTTAAGCTTTGCATTTTATAATGTCTGTTTGTGTCAAGTCTTTTCGGGAAATGCTCTTAGTAATCCTTGCCATACCGATTGGCAGCGAGACAAAAGGCTCTCTAGGTTTATTTCCCAAAAACCATCCGACATGGGTAACACGCGTTACCTACTAAGTCGCATCTCTTCCAAAACATTTAACTTGTTGAGAGCTAGCCCATGCCCACATGGCCACTTTGAGTTCTCCCGTGAGAATGCAGAAGTAGTCAAACTAAACGGGCACTAAGTCTCCCTTAGGGAAAAGGTAATGGCCCATCCAGATGCAAGGGATAGCGGTAGAAATAAAAGCAAACTCAAAACTATTCCTGCAAGCACCATTCCCACTCGAATGCAAAGATAAACCGACTTCAAAAAAACCGTAAACACAAAAATAAACTAAAAATTAATAAATAATTCCTAATATCTATTACCTCATACTGTAATTTTCCTAAACTATGTTAAAGTAATCTTAAACATACTAACTGAAGTCGGTGCTTCTTCTCTTCTGTTTTTGGGCAGGCACCGACTTCAGTTAGTATGTTTAAGATTACTTTAACATAGTTTAGGAAAATTACAGTATGAGGTAATAGATATTAGGAATTATTTATTAATTTTTAGTTTATTTTTGTGTTTACGGTTTTTTTGAAGTCGGTTTAATTTTTTTTTAAAAAGTCAATTTATTTCATTATTTTTAGTTGTGTAAAAGCGTTGTGAACTTAATTATTAATAGGAACTTAGTTGTTGTTAAGAGTGAATGAGAGTGTGGATTAATTTTTTGTTCTCGCGTGAAGGCCCAGCGAGACTTCTCGGCGAAATTTCTCGCCGAGGGTCTGGATGTAATATACACAAGTATCACGTTAGCCCTACATACATTCGATCGACCAATTGCAGTTCTGCCTTCCAACTCCTAACCGTTAAGGAGTACTGTACCTTCATCATCAGCACAGTAGCATCAGATGTTGATTCAAGCATACCTCACAAGCAATATGTAAGCCCTACATACTACTAAATAGTTTCCATCGACCAAATTGCAGTTCTGCCTTCCAACTCCTAACCGTTAAGGAGTACTGTAGCATCATCATCAGGACAGCAGCATCAAATGTTGACACCCTGAAGCATATACCTAAGTAAGATATGATTACGAAACAAAAACACCATACGAGCATACAATTTTCGGTGGTTGCCCTCGATTTCTCCTGGATTCCATCATCAGATCCTGGACTGGTGAAAATGGGACCACCTCAGAACTGAACTCTACACAACAAAACAAAAATTTTTGAAATCTGTCAATAATTGACGAAAATATCGGTGAACATACATAAAAAAAAAAAAACATACAGACGAATTGAGAACCTCCTCCTTTTTTGAAGTCGGTTAAAAAAAAAAAAAACATACAGACGAATTGAGAACCTCCTCCTTTTTTGAAGTCGGTTAAAAATGCACCGCTATTCCTGTGATGTTTAAATAGATCTGCAGTTAAGTTTGCATAACGCTTTCAGTGAAAGGCGACGTCTGCAAACATTCTGCGGAGCGCTGCGTTGCGAATTTGCAATTGCAACTAGCTACAGCTCCAATGTTGGACCCAAGATTGGCCGAAAAGCGTCCACCTATGGAAGCCGCAAATTCCGTGCCTAACCAATTGCCCTGCTCCTAACTACGAGTAAGCTTGTTTCTTGTACTATGCATGAGCACAGAAGAATATACTGAAAATCAAAACTCGAAAAGGTGTCCATAACACAAACTTGTTCCAAGCAAGGTTCGAAACCCCCTTGGTTTTGTGGTCCGAGTCCAACCACTAGACCAAGGGCCTATATTTTCCAGATCCACGAGTACAGGTTCAAAACACACCAGGATGAAAATACGCTTCTGAGGTTCGGTGGCAAATGCATTTTCTATACAATATTATGCGACGTAATGACGCCATGGTGTGTCAATCTCATCAGCTATTTTAAATACTTTGTCAGAGAGTCAGAGGCAGAACTTCGGTCGGGTTTTTGGCTAGGTGTGACATGACATCGGGACCAACGTTGGGCCAACGTTGGAGCCAACCCGGCGTAAACGAGCAAGCTTAACTCGCTTGTCAAGGTTCGTTTAGAACAAACGCGAGCTAACTGAGTCGCTACAAGTGCTCCCGGCGGGATTCAGTCAAACAACCCTATGATTGACGTGCGAGTTGATGTGCTATTTCCTGAGCAGTAAGACAGGTTTTACTTTGAAATAGTTTTTTGTAATGGAGAAGGCAATGGCAAACCACTCCATTAAAATTGCCAAGAGAGTTGTTGTGTGTTTCATTTCATACAATGACCACGACCCTCAGTAATGAGGAATACGACTCAAACAGAACAACAAAAATATTCAACTAAGTATCAGCTGACTGACACGCCAATTCATTATTTGCAAGCTCAAAAAAAGGAATTGAAATTCGTTATCATAATATTAAAGTCCAACTTTTCTAAGTAAAAGATGAGCTAGTTAACTCTCTGTAAATTATGCCAAGAATACTGGAAGCTACAGTATTTATCCAGTTAACGAGAGCACCCAGTAACTTCACTTTTGTTGAATGTGTACTGTGGCTCACGTTTCAATCCAACTTTTCATTCAAAATGAACAGAGGTTTCTCGTTTTTGTTCACAGCAGAGCTGTGTTCGTTAAACAATGGAGTCGATACAACATCGCATTGATATAATGAAAAGGAAAAAGGCTGCATACATTATAGTGATGTTCCGAATATTACGGATATGCGTTGGGAATAAAAAAATGGAACTGTATCCCTTACGTTTTACAAGGATCTTTTCAATTTATTGGATAAAATGATGTGTGTATTTTAAGAAAACCTACTACAAGTGATATGTAGGCGGCCCAGTGTTACACTAAACTAAAAAGAAAATTAAAGTAATAAAAGTAATTCCCGAGACTCGCATTTCGAACCAACTCATGTCCTGTGTGGCTTTGCGTGTGTGAACTATAATTTCAAGATCACTCGCGCTTATACCGATTGCATAAGCAAATAAAGATCGTTTTCGGATCTGTATCCGTGGATCTACATTTTTACCGAACCGGCACATCACTAATACATTACTCTGCTATAAATTCATGTAAATGGGTGGGACGAGTGTGTTTACCTGATGGTAAGTGAATTTTCAAGATCAGGAAAGTCAAATGCGCTGTTGAAGGATTTGGTCCTTGCATCCTCAATTACATTATGAAATGCAGCTTGAATATCTTCAAACTGTTTGGTCATAATAAAGTTAAACTTTTATAGGCCCTTACTTGCTACAGCTAAAGCACTAAATTCGACATCTTACAAACTATTGTTTTACGTACCAAAATAATTTGTTTCAAGAAATGAAAGGATACATTAATGATTTCTTTGGGGTGTCATTCACTTTTGTTTCTTTCTACATCCAAGTTTACACACTAAGCGGAAAAGACGCGGCTGAAGTTCGGCCGAAGTTCATTTTCTAAACCGTATATTACGTGACGTGATTTCGGCACAGTGTGTCATCCATATTAAAATACAATGCGGGAGCAAACTTCGGTCGCGTTTTATCGGCCTAGTGTGTTTCTATACTTCCATTAGGCTTGTTTCGTTTATTTTTATCTTGGTTACAAACTACTTATATTTTACATAAAACAGATATCACATCAATTTGTTCCGACGTTTGAAAATCTATTTACACTATATTCCATGACCGTTAAAAGTGAATGATGTCTCAAATAAAACCGAGGCCGATTGTACTATTTATATATCGTTTTAAGTTTTGATAACGTTCGACTGTACGCATCCGAGTGATCTGACAAGTTTGGGTTATTGCCAAAGAATTCACGGCTTTCAACGAGAATTAAAGAAGTGTATGAAAAATTACCACAACATATAAATCTAGAATTAAATAGTGCTCATAGTTAGTAAACGAAAAATGGTCTGAAATTTATGCATTTATTTATTAAACAGATATTAAAAAATCAGTCAATGATATAACTGTGTAATTCAATCATGATGGACACAAAGGTTAACTTTAATTATTTCTTTACCGTTTACCATATTTACTCTTCTCAATTAACTAAAAGAATTGTTATTAGGCCCTGTCCCCACACTTTCGGACGATCATTCAATGAGGAACAACGGAATATTTTATGTTGTGCAATTGGCCTCCTTCCCGACCTAATATCATATAGACACAAAAAAAACTTAAATTCTATCTTGCTCGGATAAGCGCGTTGAACCATCTTGCGGGTCTAAATAGCGATGGCAACTGAAAGGAAGCGCTGGCAACTATTTAACTATGTGTTGTCATTGCGATTTCATATATATTGATGCTGACATGCCGGTTTGGTATGCTACATATCTGCTTTGTATAAATCTTGACAACACAGAAAATAAAAACTACGAGTATTTCATATAGACTACGGGTTTGGTGAATTGGTTTAGAAATTGACTGGTCACGGATTCGATTCCCGCACAGAACTTTCTGAGCATGAACATGTCTGTTTGTATTGGCTTATATCCGTAAGTGCTTGAACTAAATACCTACCACGGAGTCAGATCATTGAATGTGATGTTGTCAAATAGTTATTTAGTAAAGGAGAATGAAATTGTTGGGCCCAGCATGTAATGACTTGGAATTTGGTCTAAAAATAAGTCGTTTTTTTGTAAATACACATGCCAAAAATCAGCTTGATTCTCAATCTGGAAACTGAGAAATATGAAAAAGATCGTTTTCCTGAAATAATCGATTGTACGAATGATTATTCGAATGATTATTAGTTATGATTTTCGATTTCACATTAATTGACGTGTGTGTGACTGACTTGACCATGTGTCAATTGTATCGTGTTTTTCCATGCGTTCCCATTGCTTTTCTCCTTATTTACTATTTTCAACGACCACTGCTTTGTTTTACGGACTCCGAACCAGCCTACCTTATACGACCCTTGCTTTTACATTGGACACCGAAGATCGCACGCACGTTTACTCTTGGATTTGTTATTTTGGATTTCATCGCCGGCTTGCGGATTGGTTATTGTTATAAAGATGGATCGCTGTGTGAATTGTGGTATAGCAACTGGTCAGTGCAATACACTAGGCCACCGACCGTTAAGTGATGAAACAATTCCGACGAACTGTAGGCTACTGTGCTCACATTATGACCATTATATGGTATCTTAGCTGGGCTAGATACCACGACATTTTTCCTCCCGCCCAATTCCTGGACGATATTTTACTAATTATTGAAGACGAATATGTAAAATACTACTTGAAATAAAATAAACTGTTTTATTGTTTGACGTTTTTTCTCCTTCTTCTTTTTCAGAACTCTTATTTGTTACCCATCTGTAATTGTTGATCCTTCTTCAGTAACGGGGGTACCTAATTTAAATACTTTTAAATGTGTTGTGATGTGACTAAAAGTATTTTACATTTATTTTTATTAAAAATATTAGTGTAACTGCCTCCGTGGTGCAGAGGTTAGAGCGCTGTGCTCAAAAACTACGATCTCGGAGATCGTGGGTTCGAATCCCGCGGGGAACACTTTTATTTTGTGTTGTTTTTCCCAGTTTGGTTAGGACATTGCAGGCTTGAATCACCTGATTGTCCGATAATGAGTGCTTAAACAACATCTGAACATTGAGTAATATAAATCAATGCATTTGACAGTCAAAGATTGCAACATAACCTAACTTTTACTAAACTTCCATTATCTCAGCTCTCAGATTGCCGAAACTTACAGAATTTTCACTGATTGGTTTTTAAGTTTAAACCTTTTAAATGACACTATTTTCATTTCGTTACATGCTGGGCCCAGGGTTGTATGGGATCGTTTCAGTCTCCTTTAAAAAAACGTTTCTTTTTACTCTCTTCTTATCTTCTCTGTATGATATTTTGTCGGACTTCAATAAATAAAATTATATAATATTGTATGTACGAGGTTTATACTACAGTGTAATTAATAGTTAAGGTGTATCTATAGATTCTACTAAGTGATCGTGTTGTAATACAAAATGTCGTATAAGATTGGTGTAATAAAATGTTACTTTGATTTTAAAATAAATATTATTTAAAATTACCGTGAAAGTGGCTATTATTGATAGTGACATTTTCCTGTATCCCTTTATTCCTTGTTGGGGAGGGTATAGGGTTTTAAAGGCAGGCAACGCATCTGCGGTCCTTGTGCGGTTGTTGATGTCCATGGGTAGCGGTGATCACTTACCATCAGGTGACCCTAATGTTTGTTTGCCTCCCTATAACATTTAAATGCCTTAAATGCCTTCGGCTTACACACCAATTGCCTAGCCCCAAACTAAGCTTGAAGCTTGTGCTATGGATGCTAGGGAACGGATAGACATATGTACTTAAATACTTTTATAAACAAACATCCATGACTCGAGTACAAATGCCAATTTTCATCACACCGACATTTGCCCCTAGCGGGATTCGAACCCACGACTCTTGGTTTTGTAGCCAGGGTCTCTGACCACTAGACCAACGGGCCCGTCAATTTAAAAAAAAACTTATTAGCTTGTTAGATGAATACTGTATAATGATTTCAATAAGCCCCTTAACTTGTTCTTCATACGCAACTTATTAAGAATAGGCTTAAAAGATAATCTCAGCTAAAACTGGTAGAAATTCGTACAGAAATGGAATATAACTTTTTAATTATCTCCTTCTATGCAAAACAAAAACGAACATATGAAATGTTATGACTCCGAGTCCTCTAAAGCATATCGCACAATATTCCAATGGTATGAATGACGGTTCTTAACGCATTTATGAACCTCCGATAACATCAACTGGCGAGACATAGAGCTCTGACCTTCGCAAGGGAAACGGAACCTTATTACGACCCATTAAAGCCCACAGCCGGAACGAGTGTGGCGCCATAATGACGTATGATGCCCATAATTTTCAAAAAAGGACTCCCCATTATCATACAATTGCGTCGTCATAAAATTGTATGAAATAGATAGGCGAGCTGTAGTGATGTGCTGTTTATTAGAATGCGGAACGTTATTTTGACGTTATTAAACGTTACTCAATTCGTTATAAAACTAAACGCTATAAATGTTATGTTCTTGTTTTTCTCTAGATAAAATAATGTAACAAATAGTAAATCATTTTTTAAATTTTAAACCTTATAGACTGTTAATATTATTAAAAAGAACGTTTAAGGGCACCTTAGTTGATCTAATTTACATTGCAATGGAACAACCTAGAAACACACATTAAAATAATCACTAGTAGAAGGTACCTATTATGTATGCTCTTAAAATTATTTTATGACGAAACGCAAAGCCCTCGTCAACTATTTAAATTTACCATGATTATTTAAATTAAATGATAAATTTCGAAATATGATTCGGCTCCGAATTAAATCTGTCGACCCAGATAATGGATGCAAATGTATTCATAATTGATATTACAATTTGAACACTGCGTTCAAAGCATTCACGATATTATGCAGGAATGCAAATGGAATCAGTGGAAGATAAATCGTGTAAGTTTACTCAGAACATCCATTTTCTGTGATCATTTAAATTTCAAATATTTTCCATGTCCACTATGAGATTGATGACATTATTGATCGTTGTGAAACAGATGTCCACAAAAAAACAATCTAAGATTTTGACCGTCTTTAATACCTTGATGAGTTTCTAACTTTTCCAGAAAATCTACCGGGCAGATATTCCTGTTCCTATGTAGATGGGTCATGATAATATGGTGTCTGAAAAAAATTGCTCTAAGTCAAGGCTGCCTCAATTGAGAATTCCACCTTTACGATCCAGACTCGGGTTTAAATTCTCTTAAATTTCAATAATTTATCTACGTCAATTTTAGTGTATTGTTGGCATAACCAGAATATACCATAACTACTAATTTAACTACGCATTTGTGGTTACACAAAATTTTTTCGTTCTATTTTCAGCATACTTACAATTCCAAATAATTCGCGCTACTAGCAAAACATTTTGATAGTGGTTTGAGATAGTTTGTCAAACATTGTGCTAGTCTATCCGAACCTATTTAAGTTTCGTCTAAAATTAAACCTAAGGGTTCTTTATGTAGGACGATAAAATAAATATTTTGCCGGCAGATCGCTTTTCCAATATTTATCGAAATTATTTTATTATAGGTTCGCTTAGAGAAATTTCAATGTAACTTGTCATGAAAAGGATGAACTCAAAAGGTTATTTGATATTTTTTCCTGGATTTTGACATATTCGATCGCTACAAGGAAATTGGACAGTCACATTACTGGATTACTTTATCGGACACATAGACGTGACACGACGATCAAAGTAATATATACGGTGCCCCAAATATGGAATTTTTGAAGAAACTAAAACTGTGCTAATATAAAACGAATTAAGAGTTATTCAAAGTCACGAAATCACAACGCATCTATGCATGCCAACTCAATTATCACTTAACCAGATGAATCGGAATAAGCCTATTGAAGTGCAAATATTTTAAAAATTATCATCGTTATTATTTATTACAATGCTTAACAAAATATGCGGTCATACGAAGTGTGACATCCTCAAATATGGCAACCTGACATTTTTACTAAAATTAAATATTTAACTACATAATTCACAGGTAAAAACGTTGCTTACATGTTATATACATATTTCACCAAAACCAATTAGTTGCACCAAATAATAACAAGTAGAAGAAGAAGAGAAACAAATTCTTAAACAATTATTCAAATTAAAAACCAAATCTTTTGACTCATACATCTTAAGATGACGCAAAGAATTTTACAGTCAATCGTTTTAAAATAATCAATACTCATCAGTTTAGATATAAAATAATTATCATAGAATAACGGAAAATAACTGAACGACACCAATAAATTAAATTTAGCAGACGATCCATACGCATCACTAGTACTGTTACTTTCGCGGGCGAAACGCGCCAGTCACATCAAACCCACAGTCCAATAAGCAGGCCATCCTTTACTCCATCAATTCGGCCATCACATGGAAAACAACCAACCAATTAATATCAGCTTAACATTCCTCCAAACCATTAATGGCCACTTAAACGCTATTAACATCGTAACGTTTTAATACACAAACAATCATTTGTGTATCTAAGGTGTTCGACAAGGTACGACTCTAGGTCCCGAAGTGTATTTGTTTAACGAAAACAAAACTAAAATGCTTTCATATTCAAACGCGTCAATGCAAAAATCTCTATTAATAGAATAGAGAATTTATTGTATCGGATCAGGGAGTCGATTGGATTCCTCGTTCGAAATTCGGAGAAAACCAACTGTTTCGTAGTGGAAGTGAGTGAAGTGATTTTCAGTGAAGATGGGTTGTGAACTAACGAAGTTGGCAGCCCCTGAGGTGCACCAGGACCCAATTGACCGGCCGCCCCCACCAGCAGACCCCAGGTCTCCCTTGACGACGAAGCAACAATACTGCATGCTGGCATCATGGAAAGGCATCTTCAGACAAATTGAAAAGACTGGAATAATACTTTTTGTCAAGTAAGTGCAATTTGGGTCGCCTTATCAATCACACCGTTTATAACATTACAGAAGATCACAGTGAAATGGCACTGTGTAATAATCGTGCCATGTTTCTGCTGGTCAGTAAGTTTGCCAAAGCTCAATTAGGGAGGGTAAAAAAACCGGCAACGTATCTGCGACCCTTGTACGTTCGTTGATGTCCATAGGCAGCGGTGATCAATTTGCATCAGGTGACACTATTGATATTTTGCCTCCTTATCACATAAAAAAATATTGTTATTCGTTCCTTGTGGCAAACTTATCGATTCCTAATTAACCAGTTATCTATGCAACTAGAGGTAATATCTAACTGCACTACTATTAACAAGCGTACACGCACAAGTTCACCCCTTTTTTCTAGGCATAAATACAAAAACGTTAAATTCGATATCAACTGTTAAAAATACAGATAATTTATTTAAAAAAATATTACAATAGTCCAAGCGAAAGCATTTTCTTGCCGTCTTTAAAACAATTGAGATTTGCATAAAACACAAATAGGTAAAACTTTTCATGATTTTTTATAACGATTGGAACTTTAATCCTCTTAGCATTCATATTCATATTCATTTGGCAAGAGACGTAGATTTAAGGTGTCGATATGCAAGATGGATGGCCTATAAAAGAGAACTTGCTGCACATAACTTATGTACTGGATCTCCCACAAAAATTTACACTAAATCAAGCTAGCATGCAGGCGTATCTACATTTTTCCATTTTAAATCTGCATCATTTTATCGTATTTCCGTGAAAACTAAATATTCTTATTAAAACCACTCGCATTGTGAAATGCTATGTCGGGACGGCTTAGCTCTCCGAACGAAACATAAATCTCGCGGTGCATTTCAGGGCATTTGCACCAGAAACTAACGTACATACGTTAGTTTCTGGTGCAAATGCCTCAGTAAGTGCATTCACACTTGGAAATGGCCATTTTCCTTTGATTTCCGGATCTTACGGTCACTTCAGGGCTGATTTTCCCAATGTCTTACTTATAGCGGTGACTTTCAAACATTCTCAGCTTCTTTTCAGGCTACGATACCAGTTTCTCAATTATGTACATGATATGGTTTGAGTCTAAAAGTTGGTACTCAAATGTCACCGTATCGCACAAATATAATAAGGCAAATACACACCACATAGTTATGCCACCCGAAGTTAAATTAAATAAAAATTACAAAATTTTGTTTTAAGCATTTCCCTTCGGCCAGTATAATAACATTTTCTACCCGTATTTTATTCGCACGTACAAACAAACAGCTTTTATCCAGTGCACTCTGGATTATAGTTAAAATTTTAAACACGCGAGTAAAACTGTTTTTGTGGGATTACGAAAGATTTTATTTTGGTGGAATATTTAATATCAACTGTGTTTTATGTACAAACACTGGGTACGGGTTTGTGTGTTGCTATTTAACATATTGAATTCAGATGTTCCGTACCTACAGTCAAGTAGATGGATTTTATGTATTCTGGATATTTACGATAAGGGGATTTAAACTTTTATATCTTTCTCAAACTCCTTTATGATTTTAATTTCAAGTAGGTTTTCTTCCCAAGTGAAAAACGCGGTACCTACCTAATATTTATTGTAGTGCCATTGTGGTTTTTATAATGTTATTGATGAGTTTTTATAAAATGTTAAAATATCAGAGACTAAAACTTAAACTTTGTTTTTTCCAAGGCCAAGTTGTTTTCTATGTTTAGCCCGTATAATTAGTCAAGAAAACTACTATTTCTACCCACCTTGTCTTTAATTGCTCAGGTTATCAATAAGAATGCTGGCTATGTGATATTTTCCAGGGAAACTCAAAGGTATTTTTATTAATTAAATATTAAATTCACCTGACTAACTGAAGCTTTTGCACTATACTATTTTTTTGTTAACATATAATCAATAAATACTTTCCTTGACAGGTAGGTATGCATTATTAAATAAACACAAATGGAGAAGTTACTGTACGGGAACCAAACCCTGGACTCTAGTCATAATTAACTTCTCAACCGTTAGACAAATTGTGGACCAATGGATTTATGGAGGAAGCAATAATAAATCCAAATTATCTTAATCGCCACACTAACCTTCGATCATGACGTCACAAATATGATTAGTTCGTTTCCCGCCATCCCGATGAAGTAACTCTTCAAACGTCAAAATAAATCCATCATTAAGAAATATCAAACTGCAAAGTTATTTGTTTGGTGCGCGAGTGTTGGGGCGAGAGAGGTATCGATCAATCTCTTTTCCATCAATGTTACGATAAAAGCAGTCGTGCGAAAATGTTACGATAAAAGGTCTTACACAAATACAAGTTTGAGTTTGAATGAAAAGAAAATATTGGAAATGTTGGATTAATCAGACAATTAAGGAATTGTACTTATTTAACATACCACTTTTGAAAGTTAATAATAATTATCTATACTAACATAAAATAAAAATATAATAAATCAAAAAGTTTGTGCGTTAGTATGTTTGAACGCACTAATATCAGGAAGTACTGGTTCGGATTGAAAAAATATTTTTGAGGTGGACAGTCCATTTTTCGAGGAAGCCTTTAAGTTATAATATGTACATATAACACTATGTGTGCGGAAAAACAAATCCACAGGGTCAAAGACGCGAGCGGCCGCTAGTTCAACATGAATCCCTAAATTCCTTGATCTTTGTTGGTCCAAGATACATATATCTAGTAAGTCTTATCTTGTGTTTATACCACTAAGGTTTTGTAAGTTTTGAGCCTGTCTGACGGTGACGGTTATCATCACCCATGAACGCGTGTAACAACTCGTTACACGGATGATTGGCGTGTCGCCTCGCCACCCTGTTTTCCGGGTTGAGAAAATTGTATGTCTATTTTATAACAGCTGATAACTTGTATCAGTGTTTTAAAAGGGCGGTGTAAAACTGCTTGGCAGCAGTTTGGTTTAGGTAGCAACCTTTCAGACTAGATTTTCTTTTTCTTGTTGATCCAAAATATACTTTCTGCAATAAATAAATTAGGGAGACTCCTTAAAAAAAAAGGTATTCTTTGTTTTTTTATGCCGGGAAAGTTGAGTTTTTATTTTTGTGCACAAATGAGAACACCCGCCCTTAATAATGGATTGCATAATATGTTGTTTTAACTATGACAGGTTTTCAATTATTTCTCTCACTTTCAGCTTTAGTTCGATACTATTCATCCTCCTAGCGTTTATCCCGTTTCCGTACGGGGTTCGCATTGACCATAATCCAGGATTTGGCGCGTCTGGTTACAGTGAAGCGACTGCCATCAGACCTTCGTTACCTTTAGAGGGGAACCAGACAGATTGAGACTGATACAATTATTCATAGTAAGATGCCTGATACACAGCACTACAGGAAAGCTTTTGGCAGAGCGTTCCTACGATCGCGATCCACTCAACAAACCGTATACTTTATAGTCGGATTACAACAGATTATTTTTATCGCGCCTATGGAGATAGGAGGCAGTATATTACCTACTTCTCGAGTGTGGTTTTCGTTGCTCGTTTTTATATGGCGGCTGGAAGGGAACCAATGCCAATTTTATATTTATACGTGTATATATTTACCACATATTGGAAATTTTATACTTGCAAGAGTGAGATAGATTCATTTCATTAAAGAAAAGTACTTATTCTTTTTAACTGGTGGGCTAATAGGTTGTTTACATTGGGTAGAAAAACAAAAAAATATTCTTGTAATTCCTCATTTAATTTGAACCCTATACTACAAATTATAGCTTCATTGCAAAAAACTACCGCGTCTCTAACAAAATCACTAAACCAATATTTTAACAAGTCCCAAGTTAGCCTATAAAGTATTTTTTTCATGTGATAGGGAAGCAAACGAACAAGCGAGTCACCTGATGGTAAGCGATCACCGCTGCCCATGGACATCAACAACCGCCCAAGGGTCATAGATGCGTTGACTGCTTTTAAAACCCCATACCCTACCCAACTGAGCTCTGGCAACCTTACTCACCAGCAGAAACATAGTACAACAGTTACAAAGTGCCACTTCACTGTGGTCTTTTGTAAGATGGAGGTACTTCCCCAGAAGAGCGGCTCATTCGAGTGGAAGTCCCACCAAGCTCTTCTTTTATTATCTGAGGAATAAGTTAATTGCTGAAAGCGTGACTTCCGTGGTTCTTTGTATTGTCATCACGCCTTTTATACACAGCTGAATAAGACTGTATGTACGTTCATCCGACAAAGAAACGCTTTTACAGTACGCCGAAAACAAATTGGTCGATATTTTAATTAGTTACTGCGCTTAATTAGGTGTTCTGTTCTTTTATTGAGACTGGTTCAGTATAAATTGGTATTGAAGCAAGGAAAGAAATCTATCTATATACATACTTAATAGTCACCACTCTGAGCAGGCAGGATGGTGACCACAGTATGGTGAACGATCAAACAAAGGAGAACGCTGCTTGCTGACCACCCCCACTTTACAACCGACGGGAAGATGATGTGGTAGTTCTACTATAACCCGCATTAAAGCCGTGTTGCTTTAAGAAATCAAGCACGCCAATCTAGTTTTGGCGAACTGCACCTATCTCGGGACCCATCATCGCCGCGCACCCGAGTGTAATGAAACGCTGACGAAAGCTTTTATTCAAACGGACGAAAGTATTTTAATGAGGCGGTGTTTTAAGACGGGGATAAATAATTCTCCTTTAAGATTTTCAGTGGGATTGTGGAGACTAGGAATGTCTGTTAATTTTCAAGCGGGTTTTATTTCGCAGACGGCTTGGTGACAAGTTTTTTAAATGATAAAACTTAAAAGTCACGTCAGTAGGATCTATAAATAAGCCCATGGTCTTTAGCAGAGTTGCTGTCTTCAACACTTAAATATTCGTTTAGGCTTACGAACCGCAATGTCAAAAAATAAACATCATTCCAATAATAAGCAAATTGCTTCACGATTTTATTGCAAATAAAAATTCTACTATCATATTCATATTTATACATATTCATATTCATATCATATCTTTATGAATAAGTTGTCAAAACTAAAGTAAACAGAAAATACATAGATCAACACAAATATTAGGCAGCGATTGAGTTTTATTTCATTTAATGAATTTAGAAAATAAACAAAATTGACGTGCCTTCACATACCTCTCGTAACTAATATATCGTAGATACTAATATAATCGTAACGTAACTAACCCTCCAATGGGCTTACAATAATCTTGTATGTATTTGAAATACATTAATTACCTGCTTAATCAGAATACTGATGTTGCTATAATCACGTTCAGAACGGCATTTAATACGATTCGCTGCGGAATGCTGCGTCGAGCCGTGATTGCTATTAGATCAACCGTCTGTCTGTGTGTACAATTATATATGTACTTTGTATAGGTATACTATGAATGACGAAAAAGCAACAGTTGGATGAGAGAATCTTAAAATTAAAAAGTTTTAAGCGTTATTTCAAGTACTAAATATGTTATTGTTCTATTTCAATGAAAAAAAGTTTGGTTTTTCTCTATTACTAGTTCGAATAAAAATATTTTTTTTACTGGATTGTCCATTCGTCGAAGAGGGCTTAAGCCGTAATAAAACACTTTATGTGCGGAAACCGAAATCCACGGGTCAAACTCGCTGGCGGAAACTAGTAATTAAAAAAACATAGAGTCAACGAAATTGCAGCTCCCCATAAAAATTTAACAACCATCCCGAAACGCTCTACTTAGCACGCGCTATCCAGGGTCGCTTAACCCCAGAATTCACAAGATGCCGACACCTAAAAGGTTTAAATATTAACACTGCCCGTAATATGCAGAGTAAATTAAATTTAAACTCCAGCGTTCCCATTTTAAATTCATGTGACGTTGACTTCTCTCTAGGATATTTTTGGCTATATCAATTTCCCGTTCCAAAGGTATAATAAAAGACAATGCCGATTTTGTTAGGGGAGTTGGCGTCTTTTTTTTTTCGAGCGTCCACCAACCAAACTTGGTAATCTATATTCTTGAGGTCATCACAAACAATATTTGCTATGGCAGTATAGCTGTAAACTCAGTCCGAACTGAGTAAATCAGGTTTGAACTTTTTTTCGCTTCATACATTTTTCTATGGGAAATTGAATTTTTTTGTTTCTTGCGTCCATCTACGAAACTTGAAAATATATATTCTTGAGGTCATCCCAAACAATATTTGCTATGGTAGTATAGCTGTAAACTCAGTCCGAACTGAGTAAATCAGGTTTGAACTTTTTTTCGGTTCATACATTTTTCTATGGGAAATTGAATTTTTTTGTTTCTTGCGTCCATCGATGAAACGTAAAAATATATATTCTTGAGGTCATCACAAACAATATTTGCTATGGCAGTAAAGCTGTAAACTCAGTCCGAACTGAGTGAGACAGCCAAAAAAATTCCATTTCATACATTTTTCTATGGAAAATAGATTTCATCGACGAAACGTAAAAATATATTCTTGAGGTCATCACAAACAACATTTGCTATGGCAGTGAAGCTGTAAACTCAGTCCGAACTGAGTAAATCAGGTTTGAACTTTTTCACTCTAGGCGTTCGCTCCTGCATTTTTGTATGGGTAATTAAATTTTTTTTTCTCTCGCGTCCATCGAACAGACATGTAAACATATATTCTTGAGGTAATCACAAATCATATTTTCTATGACAGTATAGCTGTTAACTCAGTCCGAACTGAGTCAGACAGCCTAGAACGATTTCACTCCAGGCGATCGTTCCTGCATTTTTGTATGGGAAGTGCAACTTCTTTTTTTCTCACCAAACATGTAAGTAATTTACATGAAAAATATATATTCTTGAGGTCATCACAAACGATATTTGCTATGGCAGTTTAGCTGTAACTCAGTCCGAACAGACTTACACTCAGATGACAGGCCAGAACTATTAAAATGGCTAAAGTAAGGTAAAGAATTGAGACCAGATAATATTTCCATGTGTTTATTTACAGAAATAAAAAAATATGTTAGGTTATACCGCGTTCATGGATCAAAGTCCAATATTCAAGCACAGGTCACAGGTAAGCAGGAAACATCAAAGTCCAATATTCAAGCACAGGTCACAGGTAAGCAGGAAATATCATAGTCCGTAAAGCAAGCGAAGTCTAATTATTAATAATTTGTTTTATAAAATTCAAATTGAAATAAGTTCAATCAGATCTAGGCGATGTCAATGAGAAGACTCGGACAGAATAAAAATAAGAGAAAAACAAATTACGCGCGCCTTTTGAATTTTGAACTGTGTTTGCTATTTTAATTTTTAAAAGTTGTTCGTCTGCGGAGTTTGAAAATATAAATACCAAAAGAGCACGCTTGTTGTATATTAAAAAAAAAATAGTGTAATAATAACCTTATAATTTTTAATATTGTAGAATTTTAATCACATTGTCGGTAATAGGCGAGGAATACAAGCTACAAGTACAAGAGGAAAAGAAAACTGGGAACTTGCTCCCATATTTATGGCAAAACTATGGATTAATATTTAGGATGGGGAAGGCACTAGGACAGCATAAGTCCTCCTGCTCTTTTTTGGAAAGCATTATAATTCGGCTAAATCAAGAAGAAGAAGCCGTGGAGTCAAGTGATGCTGAACAACGTTGATATTTTTTTAATAATGGTTTTCAATAGTTCCTTGTCGTCATTTATGTACTGTTTAATGACATGATTAATGATATTATGAACGCGGTATAACCTCAGTTTTTTTTAGTTATGTCAACTGGCCTCAATTCCTTACCTTACTGTACATTTAAATAGTTCTAGCCAGTCTCGCCACTCAGTTTGGACTGAGTATACGCCTATACTGCCATAGCAAATATCGTTTGTGATGACCTCAAGAATATATATTTTCATGTTTGGTCAAAAAAGTTGCAATTTCCCATACAAAAATGCAGGAGCGAACGCCTAGAGTGAAAAAGTTCAAACCTGATTTACTCAGTTCGGACTGAGTTTACAGCTTCACTGCCATAGCAAATGTTGTTTGTGATGACCTCAAGAATATATATTTTCACGTTTCGTCGATGAAATCTATTTTCCATAGAAAAATGTATGAAATGGATTTTTTTTGGCTGTCTCACTCAGTTCGGACTGAGTTTACAGCTTTACTGCCATAGCAAATATTGTTTGTGATGACCTCAAGAATATATATTTTTACGTTTCATCGATGGAGGCAAGAAACAAAAAAATTCAATTTCCCATAGAAAAATGTATGAACCGAAAAAAAGTTCAAACCTGATTTACTCAGTTCGGACTGAGTTTACAGCTATACTACCATAGCAAATATTGTTTGGGATGACCTCAAGAATATATATTTTCAAGTTTCGTCGATGGACGCAAGAAACAAAAAAATTCAATTTCCCATAGAAAAATGTATGAACCGAAAAAAAGTTCAAACCTGATTTACTCAGTTCGGACTGAGTTTACAGCTTCACTGCCATAGCAAATGTTGTTTGTGATGACCTCAAGAATATATATTTTCACGTTTCGTCGATGAAATCTATTTTCCATAGAAAAATGTATGAAATGGATTTTTTTTGGCTGTCTCACTCAGTTCGGACTGAGTTTACAGCTTTACTGCCATAGCAAATATTGTTTGTGATGACCTCAAGAATATATATTTTTACGTTTCATCGATGGAGGCAAGAAACAAAAAAATTCAATTTCCCATAGAAAAATGTATGAACCGAAAAAAAGTTCAAACCTGATTTACTCAGTTCGGACTGAGTTTACAGCTATACTACCATAGCAAATATTGTTTGGGATGACCTCAAGAATATATATTTTCAAGTTTCGTCGATGGACGCAAGAAACAAAAAAATTCAATTTCCCATAGAAAAATGTATGAACCGAAAAAAAGTTCAAACCTGATTTACTCAGTTCGGACTGAGTTTACAGCTTCACTGCCATAGCAAATGTTGTTTGTGATGACCTCAAGAATATATATTTTCACGTTTCGTCGATGAAATCTATTTTCCATAGAAAAATGTATGAAATGGATTTTTTTTGGCTGTCTCACTCAGTTCGGACTGAGTTTACAGCTTTACTGCCATAGCAAATATTGTTTGTGATGACCTCAAGAATATATATTTTTACGTTTCATCGATGGACGCAAGAAACAAAAAAATTCAATTTCCCATAGAAAAATGTATGAACCGAAAAAAAGTTCAAACCTGATTTACTCAGTTCGGACTGAGTTTACAGCTATACTACCATAGCAAATATTGTTTGTGATGACCTCAAGAATATATATTTTTACGTTTCATCGATGGACGCAAGAAACAAAAAAATTCAATTTCCCATAGAAAAATGTATGAACCGAAAAAAAGTTCAAACCTGATTTACTCAGTTCGGACTGAGTTTACAGCTATACTACCATAGCAAATATTGTTTGGGATGACCTCAAGAATATATATTTTCAAGTTTCGTCGATGGACGCAAGAAACAAAAAAATTCAATTTCCCATAGAAAAATGTATGAACCGAAAAAAAGTTCAAACCTGATTTACTCAGTTCGGACTGAGTTTACAGCTATACTACCATAGCAAATATTGTTTGGGATGACCTCAAGAATATATATTTTCAAGTTTCGTCGATGGACGCAAGAAACAAAAAAATTCAATTTCCCATAGAAAAATGTATGAAGCGAAAAAAAGTTCAAACCTGATTTACTCAGTTCGGACTGAGTTTACAGCTATACTGCCATAGCAAATATTGTTTGTGATGACCTCAAGAATATAGATTACCAAGTTTGGTTGGTGGACGCTCGAAAAAAAAAAGACGCCAATTTTACGCATTGTCTTTTGCAGGTGACAGAATAAGGGAAAAAAGAAATTGAAATAAGTATGCATATACATAAAATATGTACTATAGTTTAGAGTTAGATGACCGAGAAGTTAGTGATAACTAACAACTGTGATAAAACTGTTGTATATTGAACAGTTTTTTTTTATAACATGCGTTTACCTTTAGATGAATAACCTGTGGGTGCCCTTTTGTAAAGACATGTGACATGAACTCTTAAACATAAATAAAAATAAAATTATAAATAAATAATTCTGTGAACTGACACACCAATTGCCTAGACCCAAACTAAGCTCGAAGCTTGCACTATGGAACCTAGGGACTTATATAAACATCCATGACTCGAGTACAAATCAGATGTTCATCACACAAACATTTGCCCCTATTCGAGCCCGCGACCCTTGGTTTAGTAGCCAGGGTCTCTGACCAATAGACCAAAGGACCCGTCAAAATGTTAGCTATTGAATGTCCAAAATGTTAGCTATTGGAAATTCAATACATAAGACTACACTCCTGATAGCTCGTCACATGTAGTGCGGTACATCGATATTCGATTACCGGACTCGCTAATCGAATGGGCTGAGCTATGCCGATCAGTAATTAATTAAATTGGACACATTCGGGGCTTGAATCTGTGACTGAGCTTACGAGTAGATAACATTCCCTGATACATTTTGAAATGAACTCAATGTATAAAGATGACAGAGAAGTCGAATAAAATGTATTATCCAGGACTGTAATATTTTAAAAAGTTAATCAAAGATCTCTTGATGAACCTATACAATGACTAATACAAAATCTATACTAATACAGTGAAACCTGGTTAACTAAGACATCCAGGGACCAGCAATATTGTTTCACTTATAGAGGTATTCCACTTACCCAGTGTCTCAGATATCCAGGTATAAATAAATATATGTCTCATTAACAGAAGGTTCCATTAACAGAGGTCAGAAAACAGGTTATTTCAGATATAGAGGTGCGATTATTAGAAAATTTGTTACGAATCATTCTAAATCAGCTTCAATCAAAGAAATATTATAAAGGGAACAAAAATATTCAAGCACAAGCGTGCGTATGTGTAACCACACGTATTGCAAAAATGAGAACTTAATAGTATATGAGAATTATAAAAATCTGTCATTTTAGTTTGTCATCACATGTTTTCAAAATTACAAATTTTATTAAATATGATTTGGTCTCTAATTGGTCCACTCATCGGAAAGGTTTTGTTACGAACTTGCTTAACCCAAGCTACCAAACACTGTTCAAGTTCAGGATATTCTGATAAACGTACACTTTTCAGTTTTCTAGAGTGATTTATTAATACGACCCTAAAACTGGAGACCATAAAAATTACGAAATTACGACGTTAGTGTAAGTGCGGAATTTGTGGGAATAATAAGAATAATTAAGCAAACAAACAATACTTACACTATCTCAGTAACAGAGGTTTGTTGATATGAAATACACTCGCTGTCTTAGTAACAGAGGTAAATAAGAAAGATAAACCGAAAGAACGAATCCCAGATATAGAGGTCTGCTTCGTCTCACTAACAGAGGTAATGCAGTGCCAAAGTGTTGGGACATCAGATTGAGTACTGGATAAGGAAGTTTCTCACTTATCCAGGTCTCACTTAATCAGGTTTCACTGTATAATGAAGCTGAAGAGTTTGCTTGTTTGTTCGCCAGTAACTGCTTTCCGAATCGGTGGTAGAGTCATTATTTTTGTAGTTTTCTGACGATTATTAAGTGCTATGAAGCGTATGTTAATGAAGAATATTTTGAAATTTGAATTTGTTTAAACGCGCCTATGTCAGGAACGGTTCGATTAAAAAAAAAAATTTGTATTGGATAGTCCATTTGACGAGGAAGGCTTTAGGCTATCAGAAATAGAAATCCACGCGGACGGAGTCGCGAGCGGCCTCTAGTAATCTATAATGTTAATTTTTATTTTAAAGGGACCCAAAACCGTCTTAGCTTTGTCTACCATTTATTGGCTGCATTCACAGAATAATGTAAATAAAACAGAGGGAATTCCGAAAATCTCGTTTCACAACTAAACGAAGCAAAATAACTTGGGACATTATTAGTAAGTATTTACATCAAACGACTTTTCGAACATTCTTTGAGTAAAGTTAATGGACAATGATAGGTATCCTAATAAAAAATAGTAAATTTCATTCTATAAGCAGAATATCAGTTATTTGTTACGTCTGTCAACATCCCTACCACAGATCTGACAAGCTTTTTTTTAATACCAGTTATTTTAACAAATTATGTAAACGGCAAATTGACGTGCCAGCTGTGTGCACGGGAATTTGCCGCAAAGATAGGCTATGCAAGCCATCTTAGAGCGCATCAGCGCAGATCTGGCTAGGGGTCGTAGTGGTCGCCATGGCTGAAATCGGCCGGATTATATTTTAACAGGAATCAATATGCAGGTAACAAATAATTGTAAAAATTGCAATTTTTCAAAGAAATACATAAGCTACAGTAGTCATTTTATAAGTCCGAGTTGTCCCATAAGCTAGTTGTAATAAATAAGAAAATATATGAAAAGTCAATCGCCCCGTGTAAAGTTCACCAAAGCCTAACGATATTAGGGTTGACACTAATTGATGCAGATCTATTTCGTTCTGTCGTCGGATATGTCCCGCTTTCTCCCACCCAATCCCTCGGGCTAACTTAAAGTAATTTGTCCCCATCCCTTGGAAGGCAGGGATTTCTTTAAATCTGTAAGAAACGAAAGAATTCTTGATTTTCTTACGAAGCTGTGTTCAAATCAAATAGTTATGGTGATCAAATTATACGCCACCTAAATAGTAAGAGTCCTTGGGCTATCCCAACCAGCCTACCTACATATGTATGCTCTATATTATTAATCAACTATCGGCCGCACGTGACTCCGTCGGCGTGGATTTCGGTTTCCATACACGCAGTGTTCTACTATAGTTTAAAGCCTTCCTCATCAAATGGACTATCCAACGCAAAAATACAATACCTTTTCAATTCGAACCAGTGGTTCCTGAGATTCATGCGTTCAAACAAACAAACAAATAAACTCTTTATTTTTATTATATTAGTATTAGTATAGATATAAATAAATCGAAGGTTATGTAGAGATGGAATTGTGTTTATGTAAGTCTTGCAAGGCATCTTCGACACCTGTTGATTTGTTGATGTATATGTTACGGGCAACGTGATTAATCGGGAATTATGAATAAGGGCCGGCCTTTATTAATAATTCCCAAGAGCGTCGGGCAAAGTGATTAATTTATCACTTTGACCGGCCCTTATTAATAATTCCCGACGCCTCGTGGTCCATGTAATAAATCAGTGTTTGAGATGGCTTGTATTTATCACTTGGACCGGGCATTATGATAAGAAATGTTTAAGGGTCACAAAAAAAAATAACCCTAACCTATTTTAGACCACCTAAGAAGCGGAAGACTAATTTGATGGATATAGGTTAGGGTTATTTTTTTTATGACCTTTTAAAATTCCCCTAGTCACGAACATAACACACGTTAACGACTTTTCATCTTAAGTAATATTTTTATCAAAATAAAAGTAGGACGTGATTTATATCAATAATTGCTTTTTTAAGTGTTTATTTTTAAATTGCTATGTTCAATTGATGTTTCTTTTAACTTTTCATGAAAATATGGTAAGTTTAATTAGATTTAGTTACAAAAACACTTCAAATAACCTTTTTTATCACTTTGCCCAATATGGGTTGGGAATTTATCATAATGGCCGGGAAAAGTGATTAATTACGCTATTTTTATCACATTGCCCAATTGAGTAGGGAATTATTAATACGGCCCGGGAATTATTAATACGGCCCGGGTTTATCACATGGCCCGTAACATATATACGTTGCTTTGATTACTTACCATTCGGGTACGCCTCTTGCAACTTGCCTCCCTGTAACAAACAAAAAATAGATCAAACATCTAACACATAATTGTCTCACAAAACATTCCCCCAAAGAATTTGTTCAAAACATTAAACATGGGCCGGCTACGAATTATTACAGTCTCCACGATACATAGATACAGGCTCATAACGCGAATGTATGCCATTCATCCCCCTTTGTACACAAACAAAGGGGCTAGGCAAGAAATTAGGCAGGAATGAAACAAAGGTACGGGCCGTTGTATTACACGCGACAAAGGAACAGTCGCGTAATGGGACAATGGGATATGTAAGAAGATTATTGATGGGGAACGTTATTACATGAGTATGAATGATTATAACATCATCCTGAACATAATTTTAATACAGTTCTGGCCATTTTTTGACCATGGCAGCCGATTTTACGATCAGACAGGTACGTAGTGACTTTCTCGTAGCACGTCATCTAGGCATAGCAGATAAATTTTATTGGAACAGAGTTTGTCTGGCACCCTGTTTAGTAAATAAAAACGTCTCGTGGTAATATTTTTTTACTAAACAGGGTGTCTAATAACAAAAAAAATAAGATATCCTATCTGTTGAAAATATGTACTAAAATAAATATAAAGAGAGTAATTCCAACCCCTTCTCCACCGAAGTGTATTAAAACCGTCCGGCAAAAGCGTACTCGTATACCGTCCATGAAACCGTTTAATAATTATTTTTCTTCGTCTTTATTTATCTAGCTTAACTTAGAGCCATACGTCGGTCGGTCGACTTTAATATACAAGTCCATTTGAGCAAGACTCTACAGTTGACTGCAAGACAGTGAGACAAGTACATTTTGGCGTAGGGATTTAGACAAAGCTGTACAGTCATTTTCGTGGCACAATTCTTTTTTGTAACATTACTATAGACATTTTTTGTGTAAAGGTATAATAATAATTAGCATTTAAAAATGTTTAATATAAATAAACAAAAACATATAAGATGAATTATGTAGATTGCTGACGGAGGGTGCAAGAAAACCATAGTTTTATATACTAGACTATATTTAATTCATTATAATTACATTTTAACTAAATCAAACTAGCCTATGTATGAATGGGTTCGATGTTGGAACCACACTGATTTTAAATGGTCAAAGATGTAAGAATGAAGAGATGAAATGAGGTTGCAGATCGTGATGTCAGCTGAATCGCCCGGCGCGTATGGTCGGTGCAATCGAGGGCATCGCTGCGTATGCACTTTACCTATATTAGGCTTGCGCAACACCTTAACCCGTAGAACAGTGATTTTTAATTATATTTAAATGTAATTGAAGGCTGATGATCTTCATCTTCCAGGTTAGACATAGATCGCATAGCATGGATATGTAACAGGTGTTTCCAAATATTATGCAAATATTTTAAGGGTGATTTTTTCAGTGGAATTATCAATATACATTTATTTGAATTTTGTTTGAAGCTGCCGTGAGAAAGGTTAGTTTGAAACCTTTCCTATTCAGGAATTTTCACAACAGATATATTCTAAAAATATTTGCAACTTCTGTCTTACTTGTATCAAATACACTATGTCGCTATAACGAACGATGAGTCATACATAAATATTGTGTTTCTCCGCTCAATATTTTATGAATTCAAGTGTCTGCTTTATTTTCCTTTAAAATTGTTTGAGTAAAGTAAATAAACATCAATTCCGAAGCCCGCACCGACCTGAATATGAGAAAACTTGCTCACAGTTTTCTCATATTCAATTTAACTTGTCGAAACAGTTTTCATTACGGAATCTTACGTTGTTTTGATGAGACTGTTAATTGCAAATGGCGTATGTCGTCTGTAATTACTTTTTACTTGGATTGAACTAAACAATGTTTGTTGGAAAAATTGTTAGGTTAGTTAGGTTTACACACTTTCTGTGGCCGTTCATGTAACTGTAGGTTTCACTATCAGTCATTATAATGAAAAGAAATCCTTGGACTAACGTACCAAACTAAGCTTCTACAGCTTGTGCTAGGGAACAGATAGACATTAACATACATAGTAAATTCGATCACGTTTCCTCCTTTCGCTCTCAACTTAAATGGTTGCCTATTCCACTTCGTCGCAATGCCAGAATTCTTTCCACACTGTATTCTCTTCTCAATGATCCTAATGCCCCTCCTTACCTTAAATCCAACTCTTAAGTTCGACACATGAGCGGCAGTTGCGATCTGCCAACAGGTTAATGCTTGCCACTCCCTCCCACCGATCCGGTTTTGTAGCGAACTCCTTCAAAGTAAGCGCTATCAGATTATGGAACACCCTTCCGGAAAATATTAGGAAGGCGCCGAGTAGAAGAGCATTTAAGTTTCTTGTCTATCACTTCCTAACTAATTCTTGGGCATCATCGTCCACCGTTTCCCGTACTTAATCTGGCATCATACATCATTTAAACTTCTTTTCTTTATAATATAGTATATGTATAGTATATGTATTTTATTATAAAGTATATATCTTTTTATATAAAGTTATGTGTGTATTTTTTATGTAGTATGTTGTATGTTAACTAGTTAATAAGTGTAATTTTTATTTTTATTCAATTTCTTTTAATAGCACTACCTACTATTCACTCTCTGTTTTGCCCTAAGGTTGACTGTTAGAGAATGCCATGAGGCATTAAGTCCGCCTTTTGTACAAAATCTATTTCGTGCAATAAAGTTTAAATAAAGAAATAAATAGACTGAGACAAAAGACATACTGAAAAACAGCTCTACACTACAAACAAACAAGTAAAAATAGCCCCGACCAATAGACCTACGAGCCAGTCAATTAAAGAGATAGCTGTGCCAGATGTCAAAAATTATGTCCAAACATTCTCTTTGGAAAACTCAGTTTCACTCCGCTGAAAGTGGGCTAATTACTACCCTCGTGCCAATAGCCAACTTTCGGGGAGAAAACGGTAGCTTAGCCAGTTTAATCTATTAGGAACCTTCCACTAATTGCCGTCTTGTGTTACTGGCCCGAAAGAATGGTGTAAAAGTATGAGGCTATTAATTTCTCACTGCAGAACAAAGCTTCAGCCAATATAAATCGCGTTTTCGTTACAAAAATGGGTTTTAGCTGAATCCCAACGCTTGCCAAATGCGGATTGGAGTCACAAATCACAACAGCCCTGAGGCTGTATTCGGAAAACCAACATAAATACCAAACCCAGGACCTCGAGGCTACTATCTGGTACCTAAATTAATATTTAGATCATCCAACCATGCACTTAGTTAATAAATAATCATATTTTTCTTAGAAACACATACGTTGGCCGGCCTCCCTGTTAAGTAGCTTAAGCACTTGTGTTACAAATATCAGAAATATCAGAATCAACAGTGGTATGACAAATACATATACCTACTTAAAAAGATACATTTAAGACTCAGATCGGGACATGCACACAAATGTTGGTCCTGTACGGGTATCGAACCCGCGACCTTTTGGTCTACGAGCAATAGTCAACTTCTAAACCATCACATCAAGCGGGCCGTCAAAATCAGTTGGTTTAGAGGTGAAGTTCGCTAATCTCTATACAGTCAGTAATTAATTGAATCAATTACAATGTGTGTGTTAGCAGCTGTCGTCAGTTCGTAATCAAAGTTGTTTCTCCGCCGATACTTAGTTAATTATGCAGCCTGCCGTTTGTATGTTTCTTCGTGAAACTATACGTCAACATAGTTACCTAACCACTTACTCAAGGAGAGTGGAAACAAATAGACTCAACTCGGAATACGTAGTCAAGTCAGTCGGAGAATCTCTACATGTAATTTGAATGACGACAAAGAAACAAAAGATTCAGCAAATTGATTTACATGATTTTAGGTCACAAAAGTCCTGTTGAGGTGATATATTCCCAGCAGCTTTGCTCAATACTTCTACCCTAGAACTAATGAGACTTTTACTTCCCACTAGCGGCCGCCCGCGACTCCGTCCGAGTGGATTTCGGTTTCCGCACACATAGTGTAATACTTAGCTTAAAGCCTCTGTCGACAATTGGACAATCCGACACAAAAAGATTTTTTGAATTTGTATCAGTAGTTTCTGAGATTAGCACGTTCAAACAAACAAACTCTTCAGCTTTATATTAGTATAGAGTATAGAGTATTGATAATTCAATTCAATAATTATAATTAAATTATAGAAATTATAGACTACTAGCGGCCGCCCGCGACTCCGTCCGCGTGTATTTCGATTTCCAATATCCTATGTGTTATTCTGATGTATAAGCTATATATTGTGGTAAAGTTTCATTCAAATCCATTCAGTAGTTTTTACGTGAAAGAGTAACAAACATCCATACATCCATACATCCAAACATCCATACATCCATACATCCATACATACAAACTTTCGCCTTTATAATAGTAGTAGGATGGGTAAGCATAGACTGTTCTGATAAGGTGAGGCTGCAGTTGTTATAACCCGTACCTGTACTTTCGTGTAAAAGCATGGTAGTAAGCGGTTACTATCCCCTCTGGACAATGCTAACTTCTTTAGCCCTTAAGCGACAACGACATTTAGTTCCATGTATTCCCTAACTAAGCCCTCGAGATATAGCACTTATATACCGACAAAAACATAGCACAACAGTCACGAATTTCCACTTGTGTGAAGTTCCTCCCGAATTGGTATCACTTTTGTTGTGCAATCTAAAATTAAATCCATTACATATTTGTCTCTTTGAACCTCAACATATTATAATTGATGGGGGCTCACATATCAGTATTTACGGAGTACATCTTTAATTAGACCACTAATGAGAATTTCAGAACAGGGCTTTGCGGAACAAACGTTCAATCTTATTTGACACAAGCTAACACCACAGATGTTGCCAGCATTAATGTATGAATATTGTATTGAATAAAATAAAGCAGACGGAGCTTCTTCTTTTAAAATTTAATATACTATGTAGAAGCTTTTTATGTAAATATTGTTATTAATATGAGGTTTCTTACAAACAAACATTACATATTGTTGTCAACATTGTAAGTAATCATTCAAAAACTCGAACCGTTTGAAACGTCAAACCGCTATAATTAATATGGTAACAGTCATCGCGCCAAAGGTATCGAAGCATTCTGAGTGATAAAAAATTTAATATTTGGTTGCGTCTATTTATTTGAGTATCCCGAGTGTCACTATCTAACTGATGCTGACTGTACAACACATACAAATATGGTCTATCAGTAAGTTACCGTTATTGCAGTAACTGCCGTACAAAATGAAAACATGAGATCTGATTTTTTTGCATAATTTATCCATAGATTTCATATCACGTTTGTTCGCCTTAACATATCAAACAGTTTAAAATCGGACAACGGAGCCATGTCTAACACAGGACATTGCCTTACACAACTTTCAATGGACACCGTCGTATTGTTAGCCAGAAATGTCATCAGACGTGACTTAAATCACGCCAGTGTTGCAACGGCATAAGGTGCATTTTAGGGTGATTCTGTGACTCATTGGATTGCTAGCCTCTGACGTTCCGGACCCGACAGGGCATATAAGGGAAAGGAAACCTTGCTTGACGTGTGTGGTGAATAGGACTTCACGTTATTAATGATTGGTCAGCTGAAATAACAAATCCTTAATTTGAAAAATAGTATCTACCTTAAAATAGTACCTACCCCTGTAGGAAAAGGCATAATAATGGATTTATATCAAATATGATAGTTTGACAAAGTGACCAAGATAACTAAAAAAAATATTTTATATCTGAACTTCCAGATTAATTTACACTCACTAGGACCTTAACAATTGTGTAGTGTGTGTATTGCCGAAATAGAATATAACAAAATACCCGTGAGCGACTCTTGTATAGTTGTTGATGTCCATGGGCAGCGGTGATACGATCAGATGAACCTATTTCATTAAACAAGCTGATAACGACGATGATGTTAATATACTCACTTGCCTTTACTTTCAGACTATTTGAAGAGAACGAAGAACTCCTCCACCTCTTCGAAAAGTTCGGCCATCTTCCCCACGAGGAGCGGGTGAGCTCGCAAGAGCTGGCTGAGCATGCTACTAAGGTCATGCACACCCTGGACGAGGGCATCCGAGGGCTGAACGATATCGATGCGTTCTTCGCCTACGTGAGGCATGTGGGGGCGACTCATCATCAGGTGCCGGGGTTCAAGGCGGAGAACTTCTGGGTGAGGCTTATTTTTTCATTTATTTTTGTTTTGTTGAACAACAAATATAGGGTAGGTACAAAACACAGATTTTATGCCGTGGCATTCCTCATCAAGTCAACTTTTGGGCCAAAAAGAAAGTTTTTTGCTATTTGGTATTTCACCTTCTTTTACGTGAGGCTCAAATTGTTAATTGATAACTTTTTGCGGGTCACAAAAACACTAACTTTGGCAACCACAAGCAGACAAGCGAAAGACTATCATGATGAATTCTTATGCATACCTTCAAGGTGAAACAGACTAAATTTTGGAATCGAACTCCCGATTTCCAAGTCGTAGGCGACTACTCCACAGAACAGATCATAAGAACAATGGTACAACAGCTTAGATCTCTCAAATTGAACAAAGAACAAGCGCACTCAATTAATTAGAGGACCCTACCTTCCACTGAAGCCATCCCTAAGTGTGTTAAAAGTTGGAAAACAGAGTGTCTGGAACTTTCTGAGAAAATTTGTGGGTCGTTTGTTTGATTTTTCCACTTTTAGAACAGAGATTGATGTGCAAACTCAATTCTGGATGCCAGTAGGAACACTGACTCTAACAATGTTGACTGACAACACAAAGTCTAAAATTCATGATAGATGTTTTACTGTTTTAGAATTTCTCATGATTCTAAGTGATGGAGGCCCCTTACCCTGCAGTGGGGCATTAATAGACTTTAATTAAAATGAACTCGTAATTTAAAATCCTATAGATTTTCAATTATTCATAGTAGCGTAAATGACCAAAAAAGACTAGGAACTGGCGTGAAGTGCCATAATGGTGATGCTATTTGCTATCTGATGCCCTTCAGCATGTCAGTTTATTTTTAATTCCCTTAAAAGCGTAAACGAATTTAATTTAATTGCTTCCATTGTAGATTTACATAAATGGCAGTATGTCCCCTTACATGTTCATATGATACTATGCCCAAAAGGGTACCGTAACATGATGTTAGTATGAATGTTACTCAACATGTACATACATTTTTTGTAATAATTAGAACAACTGTATAAAACGATTGTGTTTAAAACACTCAGTAATACACATGTCAAGTATAGTGTTGATATAAAAGACACTTATTTTTTAAATGCTAAACTCTAATGTTTGTGAGAATCCAGTCAGACGGAATTCTTATTACATCTTGTAAGCGAAATGAAAAATAACAATGAGAGAAAAAACGTTGACGATGTTTATTACGAAACAGTCTAGATATAAATCCGTTCAGAGGAGGTACAGTCAACTAGAGTAATAGCTTGTTCAAAAGAAAAAATGAATTCCTTTTCGCTCTTAAGAACTATTGTGAGGGAGGAAAAGAATGACTGAGTAGGTAAAATAAAATGCTTGACACAAATTGTCGTAGAGCTAGAATTGTTGATTTACATGCTTTAACTTGATTTTTCCGAGCACTTTAGAGAGGAGAGTAGGTACTTATCTTAATTTATCAAAAATGACGATTTGAAAAATATTTTCCACGTTTATTTTCAGAAAATCGAGCAACCATTCCTGAGAGCTGCGAAGACTACACTTGGAGAACGATACACACCTAACATAGAGAATATATACAAGCTGACCATACGGTTTATCCTGGAAAACTTAGTCAAGGGCTACGAAGAGTCTGGGAAAGAGAATGGTAACGGCCAGACGTGATCAGGGCGCTTGTAAATGTTACGAAAGAATTGTTTAAAAAAAAGTCGACCAAACAGAAAAAAGCATATACCTTTTTGAAAATTCGATGTACTTTTAAATATGGAATCATTTAGTTATCTTATTACGTGGCCGACTTTACTTTACCTAAATTTTCTCTGTCTATTAATAGATACTTCTTCTATTTCATAGAAAATAATATAATACTTTTCGTACCTTCTTTATTACATTTGTATAATAAAGTATAATTCATTGAAATACAGATTTAAATATTTATAAATCATAAGTTTTCAGAAGAAATATATTCCGCCGATGTATTATTGTAAGGTAATAATTAATTTATAAAATGCAAAGAAAAGTCGTTTGGTTATTTATAGGTAGTTATTAAAATAACATACGTATTTAAATATCCTATAAAATCAGACTTACTGTGTTTGGGTGATCTAATAGAATACGAATATTGTGTTTGTGTTTGTTATTAAAAATTATACTCTTCCTACATCCCAGAATAAGTAGTTCGTCTATCACAGTCCAAGAATGTGTATTATTTATGTGTATTTTTACATAATACATACTATAGGATTATGTCTTACTCCGCACCACATAGTCCCGCAATAAATATAAGCTAAGCTTTTTGCGTGTGATGTACTGAATATAAGTATATTATGATTTCATACGCGTTTATTCAAATAAAATATATTCATTCTCATATGAGAGTGCATTACATACATTTGAAATAAAGGCCTGCGAATATTTGTACCACTCTGTATATATGTATGGAATGGAAATGGTGGACAAAATAACTTAGTTGCTATAATGTAAGTCTTCAAAAAGTAACGCGGGTAGGGTATTTATTTTTCAAAAAGTGATTTTGTTGTCAAAGTACGTTATTTAAAGTTTATAATACGTATTAAAAAATAAAGATCTTACATAAAATATGTTATTTTATTTATTGTCTGTTTGTCCAAGTCTGGTTATATGTATCAATACATATATGTTTTTATTTATTGATTTATTTAATGTCCTATAAAATCAGCCAAATCAAACTGCCTTTTAGTGACATTATATTTCATAACATCACATACATTGATCTGACCCCGTGTTAAGTAGCTTAAGCACTTGTGTTACAGACATCAGAATCAACAGTGGTATTACAAATATACTTAAATAGATACATATAACACCCAGACCAGGACAAACAGACATGTTCATGCACACAAATGTTTGTCCTGTGCGGGGATCGAACCCGCGACCTCTTGCGTAACGGGCAACATCTTGACCATTACACCAAGCGGGTCGTCATCATACATTGCGGGACATTGCGGTTATCATAGCTCAAGCGATAATACCTCCATTAGTAAGTTATTGAACCAAAAGGAAATGGTCACACTATAAAAGCCAGCGTTGTCATACCTAATTAAACGCAGAAAATTCGGCGTAAAAGTTAATGTTAAAACAATAATTTCAATTTATCGTCTGCGAGCTATACACACAGCCTCGTTTAGTTTAAAAATTAATTAAGCCCTCGTGTGCTGGCCGGCTAATTAGCATTGTTCTCTTTGCCGAAAGGAATATAAAAAATAATGAGTTTTTTATCTCAGATTAATGAATATCAATAGACACAACGAATAATTTGACAGTTATACTATCCTTTTCCTCCTTATTATGAATCACGTGTGATAGAGCAAGATAGCAGACTCATGTCCTCCTGCCGCCTGAACTGTCAAGTGGGATTTAAGTCATTATCGCGTGGCTCTCGTCTTTTGTTGAGAGAAACTGAGAGAACAGACTTAAGTGAATAGTTAAGTAAATTTTTGACGTTTTGGTGGAGACAATCAAACGCGACTTAAGGAACACCTATGGTATTCATTAATCTGAGATTTTTATTTTACAGCTCATTTCAAATTTTGGTAGGTACAGCTAAGTCATGTTACAAGCTCGTGTAAATGTGCGTTCGTTTACGTTTTAGAACCAAACAGTATAGTCCAGGAATTTTAGATTTCATCTGCGGAATAATTCCTAGTGAGCTGAATTTTTGTATACACCTTCATTATGATATTGTAATGATGATGTGAAAAATCGACATTGATATCGTGCCGGCTAAAAAAGTTATAGGGGTCCAAACGTCACGAAAATCAGTTTTTCGCAAATATCTCGCGATCTATTGCTCAGAGGTCAATAATGGTTTCATAATAGTTGTTTGTCGTAAAATTGTCTACAAAAAAGGTCTCTTGAATTTTTCTGTACAATTAACCGTTTTTGAAATAGAGACTAAAATGCACTCACATATGTCATAGTATACCGTACGGCGCATACCAAGGCATAAACCCTATTGTTTGTTTTTTTCCCTTTATTATTTGTGTGTTTTTTGTTAGTATGATGTTCTACATATAGAAATATAAAGGACTTGAAATACTAGTACAGTCAGGAAAATAGGAATATCAACTATAAAAAACTAAGTGGCAATTTTTTTTGTCACTTTATAACTCAAGAACGGGCTCACCGATCCAAACCAAATTTTCAGGGTTTGTACAAACTATTTAGTATATGTTTTATGTGAAGTTTAAACAAAATCGGTCGTTCTTTTTATACGTAGCGAAGCACGTACCGGGCCGCTAGTAATGATATAGATATGCAATGTGAATTTTAGGAATTTTGATCCACGATCTGCGAAAAAATTCCTAGTGGGCTGAATTTTTGTATACGCCTTTATTATGATATTGTGATGAAATTGTGAAAAATCGACATTGATATCGTGCCGGCTAAAAAAGTTATAGGGGTTCAAACGTCACTGGACATAGCATATCTATATCATTACTAGCGGCCCGGTACGTGCTTCGCTACGTATAAAGTGAAGCTACCGATTTAGTTCAAACTTCACATAAAACATCTACTAAATAGTCTGTACAAACCCTGAAAATTTGGTTTGGATCGATGAGCCGGTTCTTGAGTTATAAAGTGACAAAAAAAATTGCCACTTAGTTTTTTATAGTTGATATTGCTATTTTCCTGACTGTACTAGTATTTCAAGTCCTTTATATTTCTATATGTAGAACATCATACTAACAAAAAACAAACAAACTAAAAAGGGAAAAAAACAAACAATAGGGTTTATGCCTTGGTATGCGCCGTACGGTATACAATACCAGATGTGAGTGCATTTTAGTCTCTATTTCAAAAACGGTTAATTGTACAGAAAAATGCAAGAGACCTTTTTTGTAGACAATTTTACGACGAACAACTTTTATGAAACCATTATTGACCTCTGAGCAATAGATCGCGAGATATTTGCGAAAAACTGATTTTCGTGACGTTTGGACCCCTATAACTTTTTTAGCCGGCACGATATCAATGTCGATTTTTCACATCATCATTACAATATCATAATGAAGGTGTATACAAAAATTCAGCTCACTAGGAATTATTCCGCAGATCGTGGTTCAAAATTGCTAAAATTACTGGACTAGTAGGTAATAACTTAAAACTACTATTTAGTACTATCACTACTAGGTAGGCTTAACATTGACGTTGCCATTGATAAAAAATAGAACGAAATTTGATTCCCTAAAGTACTTAAATACCGCCTTAACATTACCTACCAATAGGAAACAATTTGAGAAGTTCAAACTACCCTTGAAGGTCGTGTCGAGGTCGATGAGGGGCGAACTCTCGACCCTCTTTATACTTTGACTACTGGACAAACACTAAACATCGATGAATACAACACAACACTCTGTTTATATTCAACGAGGAAATATCAAGAAGAAAGGATATTTTCACAAAAAAAAACAATTCTTAAATTAAAAATTCACTAAAGTTCAAATCAGTACTTCCTGAGATCCCGCTAAGCAATCGGAGTAAGTAAATAAGTTCCTGAGATAAACGCTTTTCAATTAAATAACTAACTATATATATTCCAATATACCTAATAACTAACAAAATGACTCAATGGTATTCTCGTACCGTGATGTGGGGCCCGCCTGCCCCGCTATGACTGCGGGCATAACCAGACCCCTATTTCACACTGGGCACAATGGGCACGTGCCCCAATTATCAAACCAGAGGTTTAAAAGCCCATGCACCCAGGGCCTCTAGGTAATACGTGTAAGACAGCCCTGGGCACAGCCCTCACCTACGTGAGGCCTACTACATTACACTGCAACAGACAAAAGATAATGATGAATACGCTTCAGTGGCTCACTTCACGGAACCTTTAAGCCTGTCTTTCAACGGGACTGACATAAAAAATATTTACGGATTTACACGGCCTTCATTTTTCAACTGATTTAACAAAGCATTTTCCGCGGTTCGGTGGAATTTCAGCAACGTTGATCGAGCTACTCTCCTTTCAAGCGGAAGGAATTCTCCACATCCGTGGAAAATCGATTATCGCAACACAACAACTTATTAATCGCTGTTTTTTTATCATTTTGAATTAACGTGTTCAGGCTGTGATCAAAAGAACACATATTACATGCATACAAGGACATGGAGGTATAATATTATTTTAAACTATGCATAATGTTATCTGTGGTAGGTGTAACTAAAACAAAAGTTAAGGGGGGGGGGGACGCTCTAATTTTAACTTTGTATTAATATATCTCGAGACTGGGGTGTTTGATCCACATGGTTTCAAGGCGAGTTTTATTGTATTTAAAAATACCTGTTTAACGATACCCTACACGATGGGTTAAGTCGAATTTTTTTTTTAGAATTAACTTTTCGCTGTATGGGAGGGGGGGTAAAAAATGATTATTTTTCGATAATTTTAAAAACCAATTCTTGAATTATCGCTATACATCTCTCCACCAATTTTCGTGGCAATCGGTTCAGAAACGGCGGAGAACGAACCAGGACAGACAGACAGACATGACGAAACTATAAGGGTTCCGTTTTTGCCATTTGGCTACGGAACCCTAAAAAACTAACTATTGAGGTGAGGGTGGCAGTTGATAAATATATAGACGTTCTTATTTCAAAACTATCATTACCATAACATACGACTAGTAGGTACTTCAGCGTAAAACTAACAACTCCGAATTCTAAATGAAAATGAAAAATAAAAATTCCTGAAAGTATTATTCAGAAGAGATTACAAACAATCCCGCGTTATTGAAAGGCAAAACAGTTAAGTCGTACCCACAGAAATGCCTCTGACTGCCTTCATTAATCATATTCAAATGGAAATTAATGAACGCGACGAATATGTAGATTAAGCAGATCAATAAAGGAGACAGAGGATTATAATAAATAATAATGTATAAACGCCTCGATGGTCTAGTGATTTAAGTACCGGGCCGTGATCTCGAGGGCCTGGGTTCGATTCCCGGGTCGAAAAAAATTGTGTTGATTTTTCTGAACACAGCCCGGGTTTGTGATCGCCAACCCGCATTTGGCAAGGGTGGTGATTAAGCCGTTCCGATTATCTGCTTTATAATTAAAAAAATTAAATAAAAATCTCAATATGTCAAAGAGAAGTAGATATATTGTGCGAAGTAAAGTATGTAGGTATATAGGTATATCTGATATTCACAGACGGATATTACCAGACCAAAAGCAAACAGATTCTCATGAAATTATATTTGCTCGGGGTGATGTTGGCCTCGAAGAATTCGGTGAAGAGGGAGCTGGTGTTTTTTATCGAGTATTGACAAATTCTACGCGAGCAATCCGCAACTTGGATAACAAAAATAAGGCATTATCCACGCTATTTAGATCACAGGACTCCAGGACACCAGCAGGACACAAACGTTAGCCCCCTAGAATGCTATGGCAAACGAAAATATCATTATGAAAAAAAAATAGACTTCGTGCGTAAATCAATAATTCTCACGTTAGAACTCATATAATATAGTTGTAGTACCTTATAACATCAACTCTAATAATAAAAGTATTTTCTGGGTCCAAATTGTACCTCACATAACGATAGAATATATAATTTTTTTATTTCTCGGTTACCCTTAAATGCCCTTACAGTTTACAGAGACATCTAGTGACGATAAGCAAAACTTTTGTAGCATAAGTTGCAACAATCAACACACTCTGCTTTCAATGGGCAGATGGCTCTACTGTTCACCTAATCTTTCACGATAACAGAAACACTGTCTGAAAGCAAACTGAAAGTAACAACCTGAAAACGGGAAATTGCCACAGAGAAAAATACATAAAGCTCGCTATCGTTCATTTCATTCGTTCTTGACGTCATTTATGTTGTGATCGTGACGTGCCTGATAATAATTTCATTCATCGTTCACCAAGTTTTATATTATTTTGCGCGAAAATCGATAAAAATGTACAAACATACTGCTATTTCTTGATTTTAGTATTTAATTTTACATCAAGATGGACAACAGTAGCGATTACGAGGACAATGAAATCCCTATATGGCAGGAGCCAAGAAGGGAGCCGTTGGGGGCCCCGAAGGAAACTTTGTGCGAGGAAAATGCCCAAGAAACTGTGCCTGGGGACCGCCTGCACGCTCTGGAGGAGGAACAAGAAATACTATCGTCCTCTGTGTTCTCCCTGACGTCACATCTTGCACAAGTCGAGTTCAGATTGCGGCAAATATTGAAGGCACCGCCGGAGGAGAAGGATGCTATGTTGAAGGAATTGGAGGAGTTCACATCTCGTGGCGTGCCTGACTCGCGAGCTGCGCCTCAAGGGAGCTCTGGGGACGCCAGCTGCAGCGAGTGCGCCGAGCTGGAGCGGAAAATGCGCCGACAACGGACGAAACAGGGTCACTTCGTGGAAAGACTTAAATTACAGCTTAAAGAGCTTGAAAGATTCGCTGCTGACCCCAGTCTTACTGGTAATTATAACATGTCATGTTTTGCTTCTGATTGTCTTATTTACTACTACAGTCAATTAAAAATAATAAGGGTAAATCTTCTAAGCCACATTTATTTTATTGTTTTGTCATTCCCAGTTTTAAATGTTATACAAATTATTTTGCAGACCAAGTTGTAAAGTATCTATGTAACTTAATTTATTTGTCACATTACAGGTGATGGAAAACACAGAACTTTAATTGAACACTTAAGAACAGAAATTGATCAAGGATTGGAAGAGGGATGCCATCAGCCTTTGAATGCAGAGGAACTAAGACACCAAATAAATTGCGCCATCCGCCAGTACGCTGACAGACAGCTATCTAAAGATGAGATAATCAGCAAACTTCAGTTACATGTGGAGGACATGCAGAAATTCATAAAGCTAATGAAAAACGAAGAACTCAAAAACAACATCACTCCAAAGGCTGAAGCAAAAAAGGTCAATTCAGAAAATTTTGATAAAAACTTTAACAGGGGTAAAGCCACTGATGACCTTCGAGCTGAAACTATTAATCTAATGAGGAAAGCTTCCACTTTGATACAAATATTCACCGTTTCTCAATTTGGATGTTCACCTAACACAAGTAAACGATACGAGCAGAAATCATCAACCATTGTCACTCATTGGGGCAACCTTCGTGCAAAACTTGAAATGTCAATTGATGCCGTGCTACATTTAGTGTCCCGTGACAGACCATCCCACACTATGATTGACAGTTACGACAGTGAATCAGAAGAAGGTGGGGTGGTGATCAATGATGCACCTCTAACTACTGCCGTGCGAAGACATCTCGCTGTTAATTTACGTGACTTACTACAGCATGGCTTGGTGGGTCCAGAATCAACATCACTTGTTCCTATAATTGGCTGTTTCCCAGTGCGCAGATCTTCTACATCACGGGCTACTCATGTATGGGAACTAGTTCTCCGCTACTATGAATTGAATGATGGTGATCGATTTAATTCAACACCAGCAAGGAAGTTAAGTCAAAGTTTCAATTTAGACATTGTTGGAGGTACAGCCATAACTAACAAACAGAGTTTGTTGAGTGCCATTGGCAGTATACTAGCATCACATATGCCTTACAAGAGAAGTTATGATGCTCACTTTAAAGCTTTTGTTTGTTCTGCACTGAACTGTCATAAACTTGTTATCTGGTTAAATATTATGTTGAAAAGTAGGTCTTTAGTAGACACATACTATTCTTCAACCAGTTATATTGTTAATACAGGCTTTCAAGATGCTTTGCAGAGCCTTGATCGTTTGACTCCGTACAATTTTGACTTACCAGTGGACCTTGCGGTGAAACAGTTCCAGAATATCAAAGATGTATTTATGTAATTAATCTTAAGTGTACACTTTTCTACATAATCAGATGTCTAAGATGCCTTCCACGACTTACGCTATGCGCATTTGTTATTGTAGCTTAATTATTCTAGTCCAATAGGTATAGTTTTAGACTAATCAGAATTTAAAATTATGTTACAATATAAACTGAGTACTTATTGTTTCCTGTTAAGATTTTAGCTCTCTATTTTGTTTAATTGTCTAGTCAAATACATTCCAAAGAAATTCCACAGTCAATATTTTTTGAAATGTGATATAATTGTATCAATTTATTTAGTTATAACTTTGTAACAAACCAAAGATCTGACAGTATAATGGCTGCATCTACTGTGTAACATGATATCGCTAAATATAATGTAGTTGAAGCAAGAATATACAATTGGTTTTATTTATTAGGCTGGAAGTTTTGTTCATTCCTATGCAAGGATAAAACATTCTGGAAATCTATTATAACGTAGGCCCTATAATTTTATGAAATGCACTAACCTGCCAACGGCGTCAGGGCGTACGAAGGCAACGGGATAAATATCAATTGAGAATATTTATTCACCACACACAATCACAATAGTCACATTTCAGCACTAATTTAAGAGTTAGACACCATTTTTCTAAGTTTTTGAGGATACGCTCCTGGACTGAAACACAGCACACGGAAGCCATTTTGTAACTGGTTAGAAAATATAAAAGAGTGATCTACCCACATTTATTATAACATTCATATAAAATTTTACCTTCAAATACTTTTTGGCGGATGGCCCACTCACATACTGGTGGTGTTAGTGTAATTCCTCCTTTGTACCTAGCTAGAAGGTACCAAAATTCGAAAATTATTTCGTGATTTTTGGGTATATAGACAGTTTTTTTTTTTCAAAAGAATGTTAATAGTTTACTGTCAATTTCATCCCAAAAAAGACCTCTTGCGTTATGCTCGCTCGTATTACCCTCATTACAAAATATAATACTTGTATACAGGAACTAATAAAGACTTTAGAACGCAGCCAGTCACATAAGGATAGATTTTTTTTACAAGCAATTGATAAGTTGGTACAGTAAAACAACGATTTTATTGATATTTTTTATTACTTAACGTTATTGTTACACGAAATAATCATGAAACAACATTCCAAAAAATAAAATTCCATGTTTAGAAAAACATTTTCGTGTTTCATAGGTGGAAAATATAAACATAATCTTCTTGTACATAATCAACAGTAATACTATGCATCTGAATATGAAATCACGATTCTATGAATTATTTACAATGACGTACACGTCTCAATAGAGTAATTATATACGTTGGTAATTGTATTACATATTTTGTAGCTCGTTACTGTAAATGCAAATTATTGTATAAATTACATACATTAATTGTTTTCGGACAATACTGAGACATTTCTCCTTCTGTGATCAAACAGTAATATAATCAGACTTTATTTTGAGATATTTTAGTGGTTTCTTTGACGTTTGCACAGACAAACAGGGTGTTTCCAGTAATTAATATAATTCTGGAATCTTTTAAACATCATGAATCCACGGACACAAGACGAACTAAAATGTTAATATCATTATCAGTGTATCTGAGGAATTTAATTACATTATGAAATATTTTATTATAAAAACTGAAAAACGATAACAATAATAGGCTAGTTGCCTCATATCACCATTTATAAAATCACTTTTAATTCGAATATTATTCCGTACAAGGGTCCAAAATATGTAAACATCATTAAATATAAATATGGGATTGCTGCAAAAATTCAACTTAAACCCGATACATTTTTACTTTTTTTTCTCTTGATTGAAAACACCGTCCGCCATGATTCTACGTCACCAATATTGTAAACAACACAAATTCAAATGACAATTTCGACAGGTTATTCGTGGTGTTTTATTTTATCGCGTTGATTGTTGTTTATTTCACTATTAAAACATTATACACTTCACATTTATTGAAAATAAACCTGCCCAAAATAGATACTTTGATGGTTGCAAAATGTTTTGCTTCAAATTCTGATTCGCAAATTCTCATCACTGGGTACTTTAATCCACAACTTCTTCTTGATGTATTCTTACATTCACGCACGATACAATAGTGGTAATTCATAAATGTATCATGTAATCTCTACGAAGACATGGTTTTAATTCCGATAAACACTTTTTGGTTATGTCACGCGTATTGTTGACAGGAACAGTGACGCCACGGCACAGACCATCATGGCGGACGGCGTTTACGGTAGTATAGTGAAATTAATAATTTAAAATTCAAAATACAGTTGGATAGGTGCTTCAAAAAATTTTCATATTTTTTTTACGTTGTAATATAATCGTAATTAACCGTTCTATCAAATAATAAAAATAGTGGCAACTAGCCTATTAGGTTTAATGGTACAAGCAATCCTCTGATACCATTTATAACATTGACACTAAAGAGGCCCTAAAAAGTATCTTACTGACCATATTTAGAATAGTATTGTCCAAAATCTTCTCGTGTTCTTATGCCTGCCACTGATTCTTATTATATAAGACAAATAATGTACTTACATATCACCTTATACCCAATCCGGCAGGCCATTTCAAAAACGAAAGTGCTTATTTCCTTTGGGTAAAGGTTTTAAAGCTTAACTTTTATTTTATTGCTCTTACTGCCCCGCCCCAAATAAACTAAACCAACCAAACCTACCCAAATAACGCCATATTTCTCATTATAGCTTAAGTACAAACTCCTTATAAAGACAGCAACTTATAGGGCTAGCTTTACTACTCTGAATCAATAGATAGAAACAAATGAGTATGAGCCATCAGTCATACACCCAGATAACGATTTTTTTCCACCATTTTTTATTGTTGAACTATAAAAATTGTGGTGAGAAAAAAATGCACTCATTACCTTTTGAGAGTAGTAAAACTAACCTTAGACTGAGATTGGACAACACTTGTTCTTAGCGATCTGTTGGTAGCGGTCCTCCTTAGATACTCTTACTCAGCAGTCGTTAGTCACGTCCCTGTGACTCGCAAAGTCTGATTACTGGGTGTGTGTGAGTCTACTTGGGTCCGAGCATCTCCTCGGGCTTGACCCACTGGTCGAACTGCTCGGCGGTGAGGATGCCTAGCTTGATGGCCGTGTCCTTCAGCGTACCGCCTTCCTTGTGCGCCGTCTTCGCGATCAGGGCGGCCTGGGGAGGGAGAGTCAGAATAATGAATTATTGTTTTGGTACCTTAATAAGGTTATTAAAATGATTAAAATGCATTTTAATATGTCAATTTCAAGCCTAGAATATTTCATTAATTAAAGCGTAATAATAAAAAAAATAACTTTTGGTTGTTCATGCAATAAATATAATTTGTAATCTTATCATTTTTATCATGTGGATGGTGAGTTCTGTGATGTCAATTAAAATTAAGCTTTATCATAATTATTTCTGTATTACAGATAATATACCTAGTTTCATCCCATTTTTGTCTGTAGATGTTTACCCCCAATTTTTTAAGCATATTTTGGTGCTGTAGCAGCTGTCTACAGTTGTAAACAATTTGTATTATGCAAAAAAAGATCTCTTAAACTGCTTACTACCAGATGCATAATCTTGGAACTCATTAGAATATTAGCAATGATGAGCATGACTCTGCTGGGACAAGGTTTCTACAGGATCCAGCGAGAATATTTTCTTTACTTCCACGGCATACTCTAATGGATTTATATTCCTAACAGTAACTGTGTCTGTTTCGCTTTCCCGCGTTAACATCTCAACCGATTTAGATGAAAATTGGCACAGACAATCTTTAGACCCTGTGAAAGATCATAGGCTACCATTTATTGCGGTAAAAGGTATCTGAAATCCACGCGGGCGAAGTAGCGGGCGGCCATTAGTTTCAAATATAAATTAATGTTGTCACCTTGTCGTATCCGATGTGCGGGTTGAGCGCCGTGACGAGCATGAGCGACTCGCGCATGATCTTGTTGATCATGGCCTCGTTCGCCTTGATGCCGAGCGCGCAGTTCTTGTTGAACGCCTGGCAGCCGTCGCCTGGGGGTGGCACATTGAATGATGTTTATTGTCTGTATAGCGAAGGCAAGGAAGATGATAAACTAAGGGGATACCATATTCAATGATGTTTTTTATTTTTTGTATAGCAAAGGAAGTTAAAGAACGTTTTAAAAGTAATGTGATGGTTAAATGAAAATGCGTTGAGTGAAGAAACTATAAAAAAATACTATTTTTATTCTTCTTGCACTATTTCGTTAGATGATATAATATTTTCTTCTTCTATTTTATAAATATGTCGTCTCACACAATTTCACACATTGTAATATTTTATTTATTCCTGTTAATGTTAATTCTGTTCTCCTGTTTGCGTTTATGTACCGAAAAGAGACTTTACGTACCGTAATCTGAACTAGTTTAATCATCATTTATCAGTCACAAGCGGCCTATAGCCTTAGTCGTCAAATGGACTATCCAATACAATTTTTTTTCCAAATCGATACTGTAGTTCCTGAGATTAGCGCGTTCAAACAAACAAACAAACAAACAAACTTCGGCTTTATTACCTAGTATAGATAATAACGTCGTTGCTGCGTCGTCGTCGATTATGATTGCATTCAATTTCCGGTAGTGTAGTGTAGTGCAGGGATCAAACCCGCGATATTTGCGAAGGTTACTGTACAAATTATAATTACCGATAAGTCTGATAGAGCGCAGCACGTTAGCCACCATCATGGGCTTGAACACGTTGAGCTGGAAGTGTCCGTTGCTGCCGCCGACGGTGCAGGCCACGTGGTTGCCCATCACCTGAGCCGCTACCATCGTCAGCGACTCGCACTGCGTCGGGTTCACCTTGCCTGGAATGTGAAATATAAACTTTAATTTGATGTATTTAAACAAATATGACAACTTACATAGCTACATTCGTAAAAAAAGATTGGAAAAAACTGTTTCCTTTTTTTATATTAAAGGGAGGCAAACTAACAAGAGGGTCACCTGATGGTAAGTAATCACCGCCGCCCACGGACATCAACACCGTACAAGGTTTGCAGATGCTTTGCCTGCCTTTAAGACTCCATATCCTCTCCAACAGAGCTCCGGCGACCTCACCAGTAGAAACATAGCTAACTACTAATGAACTCCTGCGGATTCCTCCGTACCGATGATTTTGCCGAAGGCCCCGTCCTTTAGCAACTTACTATGGAGTTAGCTCAATGTATGGGAAAATGTTAATTTTTCAGATAATATTCCCTTGGATGTAGTACCAAAAGCTAAAGACCAAAAGGATGGGCAGCAGTGTTCTCCGTGTTTCAACGTCCACCTCTGTGGACGCCATACAGCGTGGTGACTATCTGGGGGATCTACGTCCAGCAGTGTACTGCTACACGCTACTGATGCCGAGGACATACCAGGCATGATGGAGGAGCCGGGCTCGTTCTCGGGCAGCATGAGCTCGGCCAGGCCGCAGCGGGGGCCGGACGCCAGCAGGCGGATGTCGTTGGCGATCTTCATGAGGCTGACGGCGAGCACGTTGAGGCGAGACCATGGCGTCGTGGTTGCAGGCTAGCTAACCTGCCCAGCATGGTGACCTGACTGCTCCACGCTACTGATGCTGAGGACATACCAGGCATGATGGAGGAGCCGGGCTCGTTCTCGGGCAGCATGAGCTCGGCCAGGCCGCAGCGGGGGCCGGACGCCAGCAGGCGGATGTCGTTGGCGATCTTCATGAGGCTGACGGCGAGCACGTTGAGGCGAGACCATGGCGTCGTGGTTGCAGGCTAGCTAACCTGCCCAGCATGGTGACCTGACTGCTCCACGCTACTGATGCTGAGGACATACCAGGCATGATGGAGGAGCCGGGCTCGTTCTCGGGCAGCATGAGCTCGGCCAGGCCGCAGCGGGGGCCGGACGCCAGCAGGCGGATGTCGTTGGCGATCTTCATGAGGCTGACGGCGAGCACGTTGAGGGCGCCGTGCACCTCCACCATGGCGTCGTGGGCGGCTAGCGCCTCGAACTTGTTGGGAGCTGTCTCGAATGGGATGCCTGTTGATAAAAAAAATCATTTCATTAAAATAATTATTGAACTATTCGCAGTCCGAGTACCTATCAACCGTTAGAGCACATTTGGCGTTTCTTAATGTCTCTCTGGGAAGTAATTTTCAAGTTATGGTGCCCACAGTGAAACCGATTTGGGATGAGGTCCATAGATGGTGGCTGCTTACTATAATATATTTAAACAAAGATGGCCTACAAGCAGTCTTAGTCGGGGCGCCAGCTTGTTTTTTATATAATGGGATCTCTGATTTAGGCCTGATTTAAAATTCACACTAATTCCTTTGATAATAATTTTGATGAACTTTGATCGCTTTATTTCAGTTTCATTTTTTAGTTACTCCATTTCTGCTCCTTCTTCTTGAGTTGTACTCGTTGTTACTCGTCATTTTCATTGTGGACATGATCATGATATGAAATGAACGAATTCATCGGCAAGTAAGCGGTATATCATTCATTACCTTCTGTTCTTGTTAAATATATTTTAATTTTTTACTTGATAGAGTTTACTATGTAACCGAGACACAAATGAAACAACCAGTTGTACGGAAAAAAATGTAAAAATTGGCGATTGAAAAGAGCAACTACCGAGTTTCTTGCTATTTCTTCTCGGTAGATGACTGCATTCCGAAGTCGGTGGTCGAGTCATTTTATTGTAATATTATTTTATTGATAATTTATAAGTGCCTTGCAGAGGCCTATGTAAATAAGGTATATTTTGGTTTGATTTGATTTCTAAATTACTTCCCTCACTTAAGTGTTACAAAAGAAGCAACATCTCCGTACCGGTAAGCGCCGCAATCTCCGCCGCCGTCTTCTCGGCAAAGCCGACGCGCGTGTTGAGGCCGGTGCCGACGGCCGTGCCGCCCAGCGCCAGGTAGTGCAGGCGGGGGAGGGTCGCGCACACGCGCTCGATGCCGTACGTCAGCTGCGCCGCGAACCCGCTGAACTCCTGGCCCAGCGTCAGCGGCACCGCGTCCATCAGGTGCGTCCTGGGGGAAGGGAAAACATTATGTACGTCCAATAATAGCACGGAACGCTCTAGACTTACATCAGAGGCATAAGAGTCTACTGTAAATATTTTTTATGTCATAGGCACCGTGCGTAGCGATGAGTCTGCTATCTCATGTCTCATATTCAAACCTTTTAAGTCTCAATGTCGGTAATTCTACTGTCAAACCGCGGAAAAACACGGTGCCTTACTCTGCCATCGAGTGACTCATATTCGAAACAAACACGCTAAATGTCAACTTTTACTGTCAAACCACAGAAAAAAGTCGGGATTTTAGCGCCCTCTATAGTTTCTGCACGGTGCCCATAGGTAGGCAAAAGAGGGTCATTTGATGGTAAGTGATCATCGCTGCCCGTTGACATCAACAACCGCACAAGTTTCGCCATCCTTGCCTGCCATTAAAACCCCATACCCTCCCCTACTGAGCTCTGGGGACCTTACCCACCAGAAGAAACATAGCACAACAGTATCGGAGTGCTACTTCACTGTGAACTTCTGTAAAGTGAAGGTACTTCCCGAAACGAGCGGCTCATTCGAGTGGAAGTTCAAGTAAACTCTACCTCTCGTTAAGTGTTGTAAAATAAACAAGTACAATAACGCGCAGCATAACGTCCATTGTCTCCGCATCGTATTTATTATGCTAGTATTTATTTTCAAAGGCTACGAGACGACGAAATAACTTGACATGACATTCGCTCAGTCGTCCGTTCGTTCAGTAATTTGAACACTCATTCATTCATTCGTTCAAACACTGTCGTTAATTCATTCGTCCCTTATAGAACCTCCACGCACCTGCCGATCTTAATAATCTTGTCAAACGCCTTCGCCTTGGCGTCGAGCGTGTCCCGCAGCGCCACGAGGCCGGGCATGAGGCGGTCGCGCAGCTCCATGGCGACGGCGATGTGCATGGCCGTCGGGTACGTGTCGTTGGAGCTCTGAGACTTGTTCAGGTGGTCGTTGGAAGCTTGTCGCCCAACTTTGATCGCTCAGTCATCTATACGTTCATTCATTCACTCACTCATTCATTCATTCGCTCACTCATTCATTCATTCGGTCATTTATAGGTCCAAACCCACTCCAGCAGTGTCCAAAGCCCTTATAAAACCTCCACGCACCTGCCAATCTTGATGATCTTGTCAAACGCCTTCGCCTTGGCGTCGAGCGTGTCCCGCAGCGCCACGAGGCCGGGCATGAGGCGGTCGCGCAGCTCCATGGCGACGGCGATGTGCATGGCCGTCGGGTACGTGTCGTTCGAGCTCTGCGACTTGTTCACGTGGTTGTTTGAAGCTTGCCGCCCAACTGTGATCGCTCAGTCATCTAGTCGTTCATTCATTCACTTACTCATTCATTCATTCGCTCACTCCTTCAATCATTCGCTCACTCAATCGTTCATTTGCTCACTTATTCGTCCAAAACCCACTCTAGCAGCGTCCAAAGCGTTTATAAGACCTATACACACCTGCCGATCTTGATAATCTTGTCGAATGCCTTCGCCTTGGCGTCGAGCGTGTCCCGCAGCGCCACGAGGCCGGGCATGAGCCGGTCGCGCAGCTCCATGGCGACGGCGATGTGCATGGCCGTCGGGTACGTGTCGTTGGAGTTCTGAGACTTGTTCACGTGGCCAATGGAAGCTTGCCGCCCAACTTTGATCGCTGTCATCTATATGTTCATTCATTCACTCACTCATTCATTCATTCGCTCACTCATTCATTCATTCGCTCACTTATTCGTCCTAAACCACTCCAACACCACCCCAAAGCCTTTATAAAACCTCCACGCACCTGCCGATCTTGATAATCTTGTCGAAAGCCTTGGCCTTGGCGTCGAGCGTGTCCCGCAGCGCCACGAGGCCGGGCATGAGGCGGTCGCGCAGCTCCATGGCGACGGCGATGTGCATGGCCGTCGGGTACGTGGTCGTTGGATGCTTGCCGCTCAGTTTTTATCTTTGCTTAGTTGTCCATTCGTTTAGTAATTAGGTCACTCATTCACTCACTCATTCATTCTATCGTTCATTCAATCATTCATTCATTCGTTCAAACATTAACTCTGTCATTCATTCTTTAACTTATTTGTCCTAAATCACTCCAAAAGCTTCCAAAGCCCTTATAAGATCTATACGCACCTGCCGATCTTGATAATCTTGTCAAACGCCTTCGCCTTGGCGTCGAGCGTGTCCCGCAGCGCCACGAGGCCGGGCATGAGGCGGTCGCGCAGCTCCATGGCGACGGCGATGTGCATGGCCGTCGGGTACGTGTCGTTCGAGCTCTGAGACTTGTTCACGTGGTCGTTGGGGTGGACTGGCGTCTTGCTGCCGAGCTTGCCGCCCAGGATTTGGATGGCGCGGTTTGAGATAACCTGAATGAATAAACATTTTAATTATAGACGAAATCGGATGTTATTTCAATACCAATAGGACCATATAAGGGCGACTTCTTAATTTATTTTGGATGGGGTGTTTTTACCCAATAATTTTCGGGTCAGGTCCATTGATTCCAAATAAATAGAAGCGGATTCTTATAACTTGACAGCACATTATACGGAAAGCAACGTTATTTAATTTCTGATGAAAGAACCAACAATACCAAGGACGAATCAGCAGCTACTGTCTAGTTTACTTCTTTAGAATTATTTTCTTATTTGCCGCTAAAACTAATATTTTACTGCATTTTAATAGAGCTTAGTCAGTCGGGATGGTGGTTAAAAAGGCAGGCAACGCATCTGCGACCCTTGTGCGGTTAATGATGTCCATGGGCAGCGGTGATCACTTCGCATCATGTGTTTCTAAAAAAAATCAATCAAGTTGTCACCTCGTTAGTGTTCATGTTAGACTGGGTGCCAGAGCCGGTCTGCCAGATGACGAGGGGGAAGTGTCCCTCTTTGTACAGCTTGCCGGAGATCACGTCGTCACACGCCTGCATTATCGCTTCCGCTAAAATATGATATCATCAAGAAATTAATAAGATATAATAATAGTTGATCATGTTAGTTTCGCAAAGTCGGCGGTCATGCAGGTTACTATGTATTACGTAAATTAGAATTGTTTGGGTTAAAAATTTTTTAGAAGAGGTTTCGTCCACTCCTGCTGTCCTTTCTCGGTAACTGGGAGGGCATGAATGGACCCCGGTCCTAAAAAGAAACATATACATCTACCCCAGGCGTATACGCCTGGGGTAGATGTGCTATAGCACATGCCTCAGTTATTTGTGAGTATAGGTTTGTGGGACTGTTGCAAAATTCCCTCGTGTTCGTTTTCCATTATTACTATTATGTAACAGGTTTTACTAACCAATTTTCTTGTCCAAGCCATATTCCATGTTGACCTTCGCCGCAGCCTTCTTCAAGATTCCAAAAGCTACGATGACCGGGTACTGAAAACATTATAAGTACATTATTTTTTATTATTTGCAATTGAACTATACTGAATCATTTGTCTTATTATTATTAACAAGGCCACCCAATATTGTTCTAAAATCGCGTAGCAGATTGATGTAAGTAAGTAATAAGAAGTTTTAAGCCTATGACCTATATTTCATGAACTTAGTTATACATAGCGCGACGATAACGAATGTTTGTATACTTCACGATTACGAAACAATCATGTGAATTACACGTAACGTAATGCAGTAGTAGTATGTTTATTTATTGAATGGCACAATTGATCATACAGCAAATGGTTAGTTCAAATCCATTATTATTACAAAGTAGAAGACGAAGCCGGCTACAAGGCATCATCATTAGTTCAAATCCAAATGTTTGAAAACAAACTGACATTATGTTTGTGTCATTAACATTATATAATTAAAAATGTGTGCTTATTACACAGAATAAACAGCACAGTATAGCAGACGGTACTAACCTAATCGGAATCGGAACCTAAGTCGAAAGAATATCGGAGCCTTCTTATATTAGCATCAATTTTTTGGAGTATTACATTTACATATTACATATCATGGCTAAACGAAATTATTCCTGAGCGTTATAAGTGGAATATTTCATTAAGATTATATAAACTACCAATCATCTTCGTCGCTACCCAAACAATCATATAAATAGCTTATTATTAACGCAAATCGGTACACATATGGAAGATAAAAGAGTAAGAATTATCACATGTACATATCATCGCGATATCATTGCATCATCTTGACGTAAACAAAGTGAATCTCCAAGCGAACATTATCATCACCTAGTTCATAATTTATTGACGAATAGCGAGGAAATTATTACGCAATACAATCAATTCGAGAAATAAAATCTTGATATCTAAATTAATATCTGATTTAGAACTAACTTCTTCTGTTAATTCTGTTCGGAAGTCAGAAAAATAATATTACGAGTGGAAGTGGGATTAATGTTTCGAATTAGCAGAACAATAGTAAAAACAGACCCATTGACAGTTTTACATCAACGTGTAACTGCTATCGAACTGTGAATAGAATAGACTTTTTGATTTCATTCACAAAAGCGTAAATAATGAGATTTTCCCTCAGCATAGTATGTGTAACTTTCTACACATTTTCACAATACAATTTATTTAACAGGCCATATGACGGTCAGCAATCAAACCAACACACACCATTATTGTGTTTCTAGTTTCTATGCCGAATCACGTACGTACGCAACTAGAAACTAAATTACTTTCTACAACGCATCGTAGGTAAACAAAAAGGGTGAAATCGCTGTTTGGGTTTAAAATGAGAAATATATCAATCAAGTAATCGTTAACAGCAAGGTCCAGTCTATAAATAATTAATATCGATCACAAAGGCCTTTAGAATAGGTGTCACGGGCAGACAACAGCAAATGTAGACATTCCCTAGGCGAATGATGTCATATAAAAACCTTATACCTATGAATGTATGTTCGATCATGATATTTTATTGTAAGTGGTATTATTTACGGCCTATCTGAACTATAATGTTAGTAGTGTTCAAAATATTATTAAAAAAAGTGATGAAATTATCAACTATGGACAGAAAAAGGCTCATGATTTCACATATAGGTATAGCTAACTAGTGCTGACCTGTGTATATTTGGGTGTCATTTTAAATTTACGTAGAGGACTAATGAGTCTTAAGCGTATTTACTACCAAGTACCAACTCTGTGACAACTTCCATAAGTATCTAAGTAATAAGTCATTGCTCTTTAAACAATAGATTTAATTACGTTAGTTGGTGTCGAATTTCGTTTCAAGCGTTAAGGACATATTTCGGCAGAGCGAGATTCTGGTTCTCGATCCTAAGTCTAAGACATAAGTTTCAAGCCTATCTAAGTCTCGTATTAATAAATCGCACTCAACTCTGAGCTCGATCTTGAGTGCGAACTTGATATGTCATTCTCATACAAAACAGCACCGCAAGTTCGCGCTCAAGATCGAGCTCAGGGTTGAATGCGATTTATTAATAAGAGCCTAAGATCTATTTTCCTATGTATTTAAAACTTACCGGCATCCTCTCCTCAATCCCACCGATGGGGAAGTTCATGACAGACCTCACGGTCTGCGCTCCATACAGCTTGTCATCGGGCACGTCCAGTTCGCCAAACGTGTCTTTTTCTTTCCTCTGAAACAAAACACAAACGCCTGTTGAATATCACATTACTTGCATTGTCTGCATGAGAAAAATGACACCTCATTGTTTTGACGAGTTATACGACAACTCGTAAGATTAATTTCATACCTTGTGGAAAACTTAATTCGAGCATTAATATCGAAAAGGATTTGTTTACGCAATACTATGTACTTAGCTGAGAGTGGAAACAAACAGTAATTTAAATAATACACCAGTCAACTTTCAACCTAAAAGATTGTTATAAGTAAAGTTATTTCTTTCTTCTTTCCTTAAAAAGATCAACAGACAAGAACGGGACTCCATAATAGAACCTACGACCACAGGTTTGTTTTGTACCAACATTATCACTGTTCCATGTGGGCATAGCCATTTGACATAACGGTGTACCTACGTATTGTCATGACATTGCATCGCTATAGTAGGTAGGTATACACCAGTATTGTTTGTTTTTCTATGCCCGGTGATGCAAACATCCGCGAGGCAAGTCAATTTATTATTTTAGGACATTAAAACAAGTTTTATCCAGATAATAATATTAATGGTGCACTTGCTAAGAGAAACAACTGGGAAACCTGTTTGTCCAATTGTTAATAAACATTATTAAATATTAAGCAAACCATACTACTACATTCTGTTGATAATATTAGGTACTTAATCTATATTTATTAGGATTTTTCCCCGAGTTGTGGATCGACGAAATATAGCAAAATTAATTTATTAGTCCGCTGTATCAATGGGTTCGCGGGTAACCTAACCAACACACTTACATGGCACGTAGGACCTAACATACCGCTTCTGGTATTATAAAGTAACGCAAAAGAATGATTTTTGATACCTAATTTTTAATTACAACAACTTATTGCGAACACAACAACGTTTTATTTCCTTTGATTGAGATATAGGTACACGTTGTTTATGTTATTCAATTAAATCAAAGTAAACCTTACCATTTTTACGGGTTTGCTGTCCGGGTCCATACATACAGTACAAGCCATTTTGACTACAAATAAAACTCACAAAAAAATAAAAACAAACAATTTACACAAAAAACACGAAAAGAAAATAAAAACCGGCAATTTGACAGGAATGTCGTCTAAAACTTCAACAATGTTTTTTTACGAGAATCAATTTTGATTATTACTGGCCAGTGTTTTCAGCTCAGCAATGAGTTTGCAATCAGCGACCATAGACTAACGGTTTATTTTTTGAGCAGCGGACGCGATTAAACTATTTGAAACGTGTTCTCTGAGTCCACGTCGCGAGAGAATGGCAAATGGACTGCTACGACCGGTCGGTCCCCTCTACTGAGCTGAAGAAATTCGTGTTATCGTTTTTTATTGCGTTAATTTATTCTAAGTAATCTCGACGCGGTCGGACATTCGCGCGGTCGCGAGAACACTGGGCCGGCTGATATCAATTCACATGTTTGATACCACGCGTATCATTTACATAATTATTACGCTTCTTAAGCAAACACTATTCAAGGTTAAATAATACTGTGTGCTGCTGACATAACATAGCTCTTTCAGTCTTGTGGACTTTTCTTATATATACAAAGATTTTAAAAACCATAAATACCTATAAAGATCATGGTAAACTATAAGTAATACCTAGCTACGTATTTGAAGTACTTTTCAATTAAAAGAAAAATACGTAAACACTAAGTGAACTAGTACATTTAAGTACCTAACTATAACTGTGTATTTACAATACAAAAGTATCTAATTCTACTCAAACTCAATATTCTTTATTAAGGTTGTTCACAAGTACAGTATATGTGGCAGCCATCATCTCACTCAACTATTTTGGAGGGAATGAAATGACCTGCCACACAGAAACACCGCCCCAGTGACATTTTAGTGAGCATAACTACTGAGACCCAAGCAGTCCAAAAGTCAGACAATAAATAATGTAAAAAAATTAATAACTGAGGGACCGAGGTACTTTAACCTTATAAGACACGTATTTAATAAATATACTTTTCTGGCAAACTAAATAATTTACCAAAGTTATCAAAAAATTCTCACACTATCAATTACTGGCCAGTATTAAATACAAAACACTTGACTGCTGTTAACAAAAGGTATAATTTGTAACCTATCAATGCTAATTTGACCTTTTTGCCCTGCACTGACTGTTTCACAAACAGATAATTGCTTCGGTTGAGTGACCATTGTGGTCAATATTTATCTACTCCGGCAGATAAGTGATATTTAAAAACAAGGTGTTTGTTTTAATTCAATATCATATAAAAAAAATTTACATAATCTTATACCTATGGTCTCTGGTTCAAAATTTACATAGTATGAAATTAAGCCACTTTCTTCTGTCTGACCCTAGGTCTCTACATAACTATAACTTTGTATATACATATTTGTACATGTATGCTCGGTATTTAAAACTATAAAAAGAAGAACCTAAACCTAGTTATTTAAAATATAGATTTGGATTTCAAGAGGAAAGTAAAAATGTTTGGAAGGTATTATTAATATAGATAAAATTAATGTTTTATACTATTATATAGGTTAATATCAATGAAAGTAGACAATCATCACAATAATGTTTACCCTTGACAGGCATTTTTTATACTTGATCATTACTTATAATAAGAGCCTTAAGATATCCAAGAACATATTATTATGTTGTACCATGTGTAAGGTATTGACAGAATTTCATTGTTTTTTATCTATGAACACAATTTGTGCAGAACCAGGGTAGTTAGAGAGCATAGTCGTTGCTTTATGGTATTCTCATTAGCATATTCTTCATCATCTTTTCTAATTTTTGTTATTTGAACTTTTGTAAGTATGTCTTTTAAATTCTGTGCCAAATAAAATCTCTCTTTTTGTCCTTATTAGTCTTAACAATTGTTTTAAATACAATATAGTCTACAACAGGCTTAAAAATAAAGCTAACTAATTAGTTTATATAAAAAAATTCCATACTTAAAATAATGTTTATGTAAAAGATCCTTCATTATATGAGAGTTGGCTAGAATAATGCAGTAGTAATATCATGAAAATAATACTTATTGTGGACTAGTTACATTTAGGTTGGATGATAATTTGATAAAGTAGGTAATCAAATGAGGAACCCCTTAACCGCTGGTTTACCGGTTACAATTAAGAAAATGAATCAATTTTAGCTGTACCTATTGCATAAAACAGAAATCACTTAAGCAGTAGCATTTGGAGTAACCTAAAAATGTTTATTCAAACCCGTATTATCTGCTTTTATGACAAGAATTAATAGTAAAACTAAAGATTCAGAGAGATACAGAAAATTGGCTCGACCGGCACCAAAACCAACTATCCACATACTACAAAAGTATCTACAATCGATTATGCAACTTACCGCCGTCACATTCGATGTGGAGAAATTGTTGCTGTTCACAAGTCGAACGACGCATCTTAAGTTTTTGGAGGAGTTCATCAAAGCGGAGGATAATTTAAACATGGATGAAGCCATGATTTGTTAAATTATCCTATGTTTATATTATTTTAAAAGTAAATTATTCGAATTCGAATTATTCTTCTCCTCCAAATGTCAAAGTTGTCAAACTTTTGTCTGTGGTTACTCTTTATTTTTTACAGCTTACACAGATTAAGAAACTTTTAATTCGGACTGAAGAATTCACATTAGGCAAGGTTTAGACCTAAGAAGAATATAAACATTTTAAGCCTATTTCCTATATAAGTCTTTTTTTCATAAGAATATCACAAGAAAACAAATTTCTGTGCCAAATAGAAAACTTTTTCTTTGTTTCTTTCTTTCAATACCTACGTATCAGCGCTTATTTGATAACAACACAAAAGGTTTCTAATAGTTGCATGACTGTAAGTAAGGTTTCCAGTGCTCAGTTAGGGAGGGTATGGGTCTAATTTAGAACCATGCAACGCGTCGACGGCCCTTGTGGTGTTGTTAATGTCCATGTGCAGGTGAAACAAACTGGTAAGTCAACCAAATTCAACGTTTTTTAACGTAGTTCGAAAAACATTTTTGCATCCAGTAAGCCTCGCTCGACTAAAATTAATGTAAACTGACAGTGTTGGAAATACTGTAATCAATGCATGTTACATGTTAAATGAAATCAATATAATAATGAACATCTAAAAGTTGGACAAAAACAAAATATTTTATAAAAATCAGAATGATTAAGGAGATGTTCTGTATAAGTCACAAGTCATAATCCATTTTATGGTAGGTATTGCTTGTGTGTCATCTAAGTTTCAGTTTCAGCAGTTTGAGCAACGACGACGAGCGGTAAGCTATGACCATAGACAAAAAAGTTTTTAATAATTCATTGTTTTACGCGTAATTGTTTCTTTTTATGTATTAATTTGACCTTTATCTCATTAATATTGGATGTTTTGCATCAATAAAATAAAAAATAATTAAGTAAATACGTGAAAAGAGTTATACACTTACCTAATCTGGAACGCGTCCATTCACGTGAACGCATGATAACTAGTGCTGCCACCAACGGCAAAGTTTGGAACAAATTCACTGAATCGGCTAGCTTCGGCATTCCTCGGGTCAGTCACGCCTAGACTCGTTCGAAAAGCGAAACCAAATCATTTCACGGCGATGTACGAAGACTGATGCTCTTGTCGTGGACTCCTTGTGCAAACGGGATATTTTACTAATTGAAACGGGCTTTAGTACTCGACAGAGGTATTTTTATAAGTATAATGTTGTGATTTAGGCCGTCGTTTGTGGTGTTTAGTGATTTCGTTTCATATAAGTGAGATTTATACAAAGAAAGAATACTGTGTGAAGTGGTGCAATAGTGTTATACTCCGCTGTTGGATCCTGGATTTCAAAGGATTGTTTCGATAAATTCAAGAGATTAATAATATTGAGGTATGTTTTAGAGTTAAGTAGTGTTTTTCTGTGTTTTAAGAGCGGAACGCGTGGCGTTTTATTGGAATGGCTACCGTTTATCGACTCGGTGGCGTGCGCGTTAATGGCTGACTTTTTCTTCGTTCCGTTCGCCGTGAAAAGATTGGGTACAAATACTGACGTGACCTTAATTCAGCTGGATTAGTGTTTGAAATAAAATAGTGACGGTAATGATGTGTACAATGTGTGTTGATGCTGCGTAGGTGGCGCATTAGGAACGTGGGTGGCTGTTGGGAATGCAGGCCCGCGTAGCATCGATGCCTGACCGGTCGACGGCCAGAGAATATTTTCATAGCGTTAGAATCGTTCGTCAAATTTTTATCTAGAGCTGCCCTGTTTCAGCACTTTCGTAACTTTGTTAGAAGCAGTATTGCCGTTATTACAAAAGACTTCCTGTAAAAACATGGTCACTAAAATGTTCGGGTTTCGGTGTAAATAATGAGTCATCGGTTGTGTCATCATCATTGCCTGTTATCATTTTTATCCTATTGCTAGGAATTCGTATCATTCTGATAATTTGGAACAGGTTTAACAGTATTTTTTATTAGTTTGAAAGTCGGTCCTATATTGTAGATATTTCTTGGATGATTAAATTTTTATTTATAAGACTAGGTATCAGGTAGATGAAATGTATTAGGAATCTATTTTAAATATGCATATTATTAATATTTATTATTGAAAATAAGTTTTTATTGTAGGCAGCTTATGAAATGTTTTATTATTTTTTTCCCTAATTTATAGCATCAACTTTTGATTACAAGGGGTTTTCTTCTCAAAGATATACAGGAAATTATATGATGATGTTTAAAAAAATATTTTGTGTGCCTTAAAAAGACATTTCAAATCATAAAAAGAAAATATTATAGCCAATTAATTTTCAAGAAGATAATAAGTATTAAAATGTTATCTTGTTTGACTTTATTAAATTATTGGCACAGGGTTTTTCATGTCTTTAAATTCTAATCTGAAAAAAAAGGAACCTCATCTTTACATAATAGTTTAGTTAATAAATTGTCAATTAGTTTCAATAAACTTCAATTTCTAAATGCTTCAATGGGAAAGATTTGCTTTGTAGCAATGCTTTTCCTTAGGTATTTAAAGTTTTTGTTACTGAAAGATTTTAAACATTTTATTACATTTAGATTGATAACAATTCTGATTCCTATTAAAATATTTACAAGCTAGTGTTTATGTTTAACAATTTCTTATCAATTTCTATCCAAGGTTTATTTAATACCTACCAACAGGAATAATTAAATTATGTACTGGCTTATTTCATATTTTGAATTTGTGGTTGATGATACACTGTTATTAAATATGTTCTAATAATATATAAAAAATGCATAATTCAACTGAGATGCATCCATCTCTTGATTGAATTAGAGATTTGATGACCAATACCTAAACAATAAGCTAGCGAAAAAAAATTTTTGATCACAGTTAAATAAGATGGTTTTAAGTAACTGACCATTTCATTGAGTTTCATTTTAATCTGTCCAATGTAATCAATTTTATTTTAATAATAACTATCATAAAAACCTGAATTGTTCTTTTAAGGGGCACTTACTGTTATTGAGATTTTAAACTCTTTATTTATCTGAACTCCATAAACAAATTAGATTCTTCTTATGAACCTCTACTTGAATGTGAGAATCTACAATTAGCACATTTAACAAGAAAATCTGTGAAAAATTAATTAAGTTTTATGTCCTGTTAAGTAACTAGCATACTAGGTATTGCAGTTTTCAATACTTTTTTAGAATAGTAGCACGTGATTTTTTTTGAGATGTCTTATTACAAAAAAATTCTTTCCATAGAATCAGACATAAGAAATAATTATGAACAAACTTAGAGTTACAAAGGTTATCACTTCATTTCTAGTTTGAGACAAATTATCAAGGAATAATTTGTTTGAATGACATATGGAAAGAAAATATCCAAGTTGCTCAGAGGCATAAATCAAGATTCTGACCTTGATGGAGCCTTATATTTGGTGTTTCTTGTTGCAGGTCCCAATACAAGCTCCGACCACTGCACCCACATTATGAGAGTGCGCCTTACTTACTTATGATCTACACATAGTTGAAACAAATTTACTTCAAGTCCGTGATAAACTTCAACATGTCTTTTCTGTAAGTATTTTTGATGTCTCAGTCTATCGATGTGTTTAGTTTCTCCAATGTATTTTGTTTTATCGTTGCGCTACCACGTTCACTCCCTCGTTACGAACAGCATGCCAAGTTATTCTTTTTTTTATTCCCTTTTTGATGATGCTGAGGCTTTCGTCGGCGTGTGACTTGTATCAGTGCACTGACCGCGTCGAGGCCGCCGGTGATCGATCTTTCCACGTACTAACCTATTTTTCATCGGTATTTTAATTATTGATCGTTTGCGAATGTCGTCTGCGATTCAATAATCGTCGGCGCGCATCATAAATCAAACTTGTTTTTATACGTCAACAATCTTACGCTCACGTGTTATTTATTGACGTTCCGCATAAGTACAAGGAAAATACGTTGGTACTGATATCGCTTATCTGGAAAGACTGTCACCGCGCGTCGTCGCTTCAGCTCGCGAATTCGCTCCGATCGCACTGGACCTCTCCGAGCCGTAGCGCGTACTCGTGCGCACCGCGTTTCGTCGTAAAACTCGACTCGAATTCGGTTTTAAACCGGAGCTAGGCTTTCCAGTAGGATCCACCGGATAGCGTAGGATTCGGTAGGCGAGTAGCAGGCGGCGGAACGGTGCGGTGCGATGGGATCGAAGCGTCGACGGCCGGGCGCGGGCAGTGCGCCTGAGTGGGTGTCTCGCGTTCCAGATGCCAGCGGCGGACGAGCCCCGGCGGCGGCGCGGGCGGGCGGCGGCGCGCGCGGTAGGGCCCCGCGCCCATGCCCTGGCGCCATGTGGCGCGTGCTGCTGGCCCTGGCGGCCGCGTGCGCCGCCGCGCGCGCCTCGCAGGACGTGGTGCGCACCTTCACCGACCCCGTGACGCAGCCGACCTCGCAGTTCGACCACCTCGTCGTCGATCGCAACACCGGCCGAGTCTACATCGGCGGCGTCAACAGGATCTACCAGCTCTCCCCCGACCTGGAGGTCGCGCAGTCGATCGTCACCGGTCCGGTCAACGACTCCGCCTTCTGCACCTTCGACTGCCCCGCGAACTTCGTCAAGAAGCCGACGGACAACGTGAACAAGGCCCTCGTGATAGACTACGCCACGAGTCGTCTCATCACCTGCGGGTCCGTGTTGCAAGGACTGTGTTCGGTGCGGAATCTGAATAACATTTCCCATGATGTGCGTGAAGTGAGAGAACCGGTGGTGGCCAATAATGCCACCGCGTCGACGGTGGCGTTTATCGCGCCGGGACCGCCGAATCCGCCTATGACCCAGGTCATGTACGTGGGAGTAACGTTTACAGGGAATTCTCCTTATCGTTCCGAAGTTCCTACTGTAAGTAGTCGGTCCCTGGAAGATGATCGTCTCTTCATGATAGCGCGTACGGCGGTCACCACCGGTACGAGAATGTTTGTCAATTCATTATCTCGAGAGCGATATCCTATAAACTATGTTTACGGCTTTAGCTCAGAAGGATTCAGCTATTTCCTGACGACTCAGCTCCGCGGAGTGGGCTCCGATACGTATTACAGCAAGTTAGTTCGTGTGTGTCATGATGACGAAAACTATTATTCGTATACTGAAATTCCTATGTCTTGCACAGGAGAAGGAGGAGGTAACTTTGGTTACAATCTTGTGCAAGCAGCATTTGTCGGAAAGGCTGGATCAGTACTTGCTGGTGAATTGGGGATAACTGCTCAACATGATGTGCTTTTTGCTGCATTTAGTCAAAGTGAATCAATAAATACGAATACCCCTTCTGATCTCTCAGCTTTATGTGTGTACTCTCTCAAAGCTATTCGCCGCAAATTTATGCAGAATATAAAGACGTGCTTTAGTGGAAATGGTTCTCGAGGTCTAGATTTCATTTCGCCTTCGCATGCGTGTATCGGAACCAAATTGCAATCAATTAGTGAAGATTTCTGCGGCTTGGATGTGAATACGCCCTTGGGCGGTGAACAACCTGTAGAAGCTGTGCCTGTTGCTGTATTTAAAAAGAGACTTACTGCAGTCGCAGCCACCGCCACTGGAGATTACACAGTAGTGTTCGCGGGCACAGCTCAGGGCCACCTGAAGAAGATTGTAGTAGAGAGTGCCACGTCGGCATTTGAATACGGAGACATCGTGGTTGACGAGGGTTCACCAGTGAACAAAGATTTATCGTTTGATACTCAACAGATGCATTTATACGTGATGACGGAACGCAAAGTGTCAAAAGTGAAAGTTCAGGAGTGTAGCGTTTATAAATCATGCTTAACATGTCTTGGCGCCAAAGACCCTTACTGTGGTTGGTGTTCTCTTGAAAATAAGTGTAGTCTGCGATCGGACTGTCAAGAAGCAGCTAAAGATCCTCTGTATTGGATCTCGTATCGCAGCGGTCGTTGCACTACCATTACTCAAGTGACGCCTAATCTATTACAACGTACGACGGCACGAACATTAGATTTGTTAATTGAAAACTTGCCTACTCTTAATGGACAATTCTTGTGTGCATTTACAGCTTTAGATCGTACTTTAATTACCAATGCTACTAGAAAACCTTACGGTGTTAATTGTACTACTCCGCGTACCGACACGCTCCCACCGATACCAGCCGGTCAACATCATTTCACAGCTAAGCTGTCGGTGCGTACGACACAGGGCCCCGATTTTGTAGCCACTAATTTTACATTTTTCGACTGTAATACATACAGCTCATGTACTCAGTGCGTTAGTTCTTCCTTCCCTTGTGATTGGTGTGTTGACGGTCACCGTTGTACACACGATACTGCCGAAAACTGTAGAAATGATATTTTAGTAACTGGTGTAAGTAGAATCGGCCCTAGCTATCGTTCAGGTCCTGGTTTCTGTCCCACTATAAATTCAACGTCTGACGGTACTAACGAAATTCTAGTACCATCCGGTGTAAAGAAAGCCATTAAAGTTAAAGTCCATATAATCGGGCAATTCATAGTCCAGACTCGGTTCGTATGTCAATTCAACATAGAAGGTCGTGTTACGCACGTAAATGCTCAACTCCTTGCCGATACTATTTATTGCGAAGCAGTCGAGTTTACTTATACGTCGCGTGCTCCTAATATTACCGCGTCTTTTGCCGTTATATGGGGTGGCTCGAAACCTTTGGATAATCCCGATAATACGCACATTCTCATTTATCGTTGTAATGATATGGCTGATAACTGCGGCATGTGTTTAGCTCTTCCTGAAAAGTTCGGGTGCGGTTGGTGTCAAGGGTCGGATCGTTGCGAGGTTCAAGAGCAGTGCGGAGCTCCTAGCGTATGGTTGAACCGTACTCAGACTTGTCCTAATCCGGAAATCCATACTTTTAGACCACAGCTAGGCCCTTGGGACGGAGGTACTAATATAACCATCGAAGGTATTAATCTAGGTCGTAATATATCAGATATTTATAATGGTGTCACTATAGCGGGAATAAAATGCCAGCCGATAATAGAATTGTATGTTAAAACGAGGCGTATTGTTTGCACTGTAGATGGGCCGGGAGAAGAGGTGCCTCGAGACGGCCCCGTGGTCGTCAGGGTTGCCGATTATCGCGGAGAATCAAAGCATCACTATGCGTTCGTGAATCCGAAAATAAACTCTATCCAACCTAAATACGGTCCACAATCTGGCGGTACTAAGCTTCGTATAACGGGTGAATATCTGAATGCTGGAAGTAATATCCAAGCGTTTATTGACGATTTACCATGCGCTATTTTGTCTGTATCGCATGAAGAGGCTATTTGCCGAACCAGTCATTCCTACCAGTTGAAATTGGGAACATTGCGAATGCGTTTTGATAATGGGATGCGCACTTTAGAGCGTGAAAAGTTTGAGTATATTGAAGATCCTGTAGTCGTTTCGGCCGAATCTGGCCCTCCTCTCATGTCGCAACGTAAGCAACCTAAAGGTATTCCATCCGGTGGTATAAACATTAAAGTAATTGGTCGTAATTTCCATTCAATACAATTCCCACAAATATACGTTTATCACGACAACCGCCCATACATAGCCCCTTGTCACAGACTCGATTTCCAAACTCAACTTATATGTGAATCCCCTGGCATAGAAAGTGCAGGTTTAAATCTTGACATGGACAGACCCCTCGAATTAGAATACGGTTTCAATATGGACGATGTACTGAGTGTACAAAACCTCACTTCTAAGACTGGTGATGCATTTTTGCTTTATCCTGATCCCTTTTATGAGAAGTTTGATGAGGACGTGAAGTATTATAAGTCTGAATATTTAACAATTAATGGACAAAATTTAGATAGGGCGTGTACGGAGCAGGATGTGGAAGTGTATATAGGCAAGAGTTTATGTAATGTAACCTCTCTTTCGAGACACCAATTGACGTGCCGGCCTCCGTCGCGGGACGAACTGCCGGATGGCGTTGACACACCGGAGGTGGTGGTCAAGGTCGGTCGAGCTCTCACGTTCAAGATAGGGAAACTGTCTTATTCGTCCCAGGCCGGCCTGCAGGCTGCAATTGGCAAGCCAGTATTATTCGGCGTTATTGCCAGTATAGTGATACTCATTTTAGTGTTTGTCGTTTTTCTAGTTATGTATAGGAGAAAATCAACTGAAAATATTAGGGTATTAAAGAATATGCAAGAGCAAATGGATATTCTAGAATTAAGGGTCGCTGCTGAGTGTAAGGAGGCGTTTGCCGAGTTGCAAACTGAGATGACAGATTTGACAGGAGACGTAACTGGCGGTATTCCGTTCCTCGATTACCGTACTTACGCCATGAAAATATTGTTCCCTAACATTGACGACCATGCCGTCCTACAGTGGGAACGTCCAGAGCTTATTAGAAAAGACAAGGGTCTCAGATTGTTTGGACAACTCATTATGAACAAAACATTCCTTTTATTATTTATTCGTACTTTAGAAAGCAACAGATATTTCTCTATGCGCGATCGTGTTAATGTAGCTTCACTTATTATGGTTACTTTGCAGAGTAAGATGGAGTATTGTACTGATGTATTAAAGACATTGCTAGCAGAGCTGATAGAAAAGTGTATGGAGGGTAAAAGTCACCCAAAATTATTGTTGAGGCGAACTGAGAGCGTAGCCGAGAAAATGTTAAGCGCTTGGTTTACTTTCCTATTGTACAAATTCCTACGCGAGTGCGCTGGCGAACCGCTTTATCTTTTGTTTAGGTCGATGAAAGGTCAGGTAGACAAAGGCCCTGTGGACGCAATAAGCTCCGAGGCGCGATATTCTCTGAGCGAAGAGAAACTCATTAGGCAGTCGATCGATTTCAAACCGATGACAGTTAGTGTATCGATATCACAACAAACCATTTTCGTTAGTGGTTTAGAGGCTACTACTGAGAACGTGCACGTGAAAGTTCTCGATTGTGATACGATTAGTCAGGTGAAGGAAAAATGTTTGGATGCAATTTACCGCGCTACCCCGTATTCTCAAAGACCCAGTCGCGACGACCTTGACTTGGAATGGCGCACCGGCGCGTGTGGTCGATTAATTCTATATGACGAGGATAGCACCACTAAATGCGAGGGCGAATGGCGCAAGCTCAATACGCTAAATCACTACCGCGTACCAGACGGCGCTTGTCTCAGCCTCGTCGCTAAGCAGAGCTCGGTTTACAATCTCTCCAATATGGAGAAGAATGATAAATCACACACTTACGAGACTCTAAATCGCGGTAAATACGGTTCCGCGAGTCCACCGGCTAGCCCTCTCAAATACGACCACGGCGGGGCATTCAAGTATTGGCATCTCGTTAGGCACCACGACGGTGACGCGCATAAAGAGGGAGAGCGTGGCAATAAAATGGTATCAGAAATATATCTTACGCGACTCCTCGCCACTAAAGGCACGCTGCAAAAGTTTGTCGATGATTTATTCGAGACTATTTTTAGCACTGCGCACCGCGGCTCCGCGCTACCTCTAGCCATAAAATACATGTTCGATTTCCTTGACGATCAAGCGCTACAACATACAATCTCCGATCCCGAGGTAGTTCACACTTGGAAGAGCAATTCCCTTCCGCTGCGCTTCTGGGTTAATCTGATTAAGAATCCTAACTTTGTATTCGATGTTCACAAGTCTAATACGGTAGATTCCTGCTTGTCTGTTATCGCGCAAACGTTTATGGACTCGTGCTCGACGTCCGATCACATTCTCGGCAAAGATTCGCCTTCGTCAAAGCTTCTGTACGCGAAAGATATTCCGGTTTACAAAGAGTGGGTAGAACGTTACTACGCCGATATTAAGCTGATGCCGGCTATATCCGACCAGGACATGAACGCTATGCTAGCGGAGGAGTCGCGCCTCCATACTAAGGAGTTCAACACGAACTGCGCGCTGAACGAGCTGTACTCGTACGCCGTCAAGTACAACGAGCAGCTCATGGTGACGCTCGAGGAGGACGAGTTCTCGCAGAAGCAGAGGCTCGCCTTCCGCCTCGAGCAGGTCCACAGCCTCATGACGCACGACTATAACGTGTGATCTGCTGCCTCGAGGCACGTGACACCGACCCCACCGCCCTGTATATAAAGCCCTCGCACATATCTCTGCCGGCAATTTTTGTATATATTAGATAGTGTACAGTCTTAATATTGTAATTTTGTATAATTTCAGCGATCTGATTTTTTTTAATTTTATATAAATGAATTTTGTATTGATTTTACACGACGAACTCGGCCGGCCTCGGTCGTGCCACAGTATGCATCGTAAACTAAAATTGTGTATGTCTGTCTATGTGTGCTCGCGTCGTACGAGTTAATGTTACGTCGATCGGTGTAAAATGTGTGTCGCAAAAGAAAACGCATGTGAGCTCGCCGGCGAGGGACGACTATCGCTCGCCGACGGGCAATTTTTAAATTTGTACTCGCAATCTACTCGAAATAACCGAAAGTGAACCAGTGAACAATTCCATTAATAAATATCGTCGAATGTACTTGTTGTGTTTGATTGTGAACGGCGGCGCAGCGCCATGTCCGCGCACGACGAAAGCCGAGGTATCTGTACGTCAGGCAGCTGTCGGCAGGGAGAACGCGGTGCGGTGCCTTCTCGCCTCTCGCTAGCTCACGGAACCCCCCCGGTCGGTCACTCAGTGTTAGCACTCATCATTCATGTCACACATCACCGTGTTTGTGGTACGTTTGCCTGGCCTTGAGGGTTTCGTGGGCGCAGGTCGTTTGGCGAGAAGGTCAAAGATGAACCGACGCGGCCCTGCTGTTTCAGTCGGTACGTGCGGATCGTGGCCCGAACGACACTCGTGATCGTGAACAACATATACTGCATCCCCGCTTACGTCGTGTGGATGATGGCGCTGCGCCTCGTGAGACCCTTGTACGCCCCCCTCTATTGGAAGATCGAAGGACTCATGTATCACTGGCTGTTGGCGATGGTGTCGCTGTGGTCCTGGGCGGCGGGATATGAACGTAAGTCCTTTCCATCTACGGAGGCGTGCCATGAATCACACAGCGGATTAGGATAATTCTCCTAAGATATACCAACTACGCATGCGTTTAGCTTTGAACAGTATAATTTGATGTATTGTGTTGCGTTTCACAATTCTGATTGCGTTTATGATAAGCAAAACAGCGCCTATGTAGTGTACATCTATGTTAACTTTTACCATTGTTCTTTTTATGCTGTGTTTTGTAGCGTTTACTTTTACATGACAGCTCGTTGTCAGCATGGCGCGTCTCCATACTTATCATAATGAACATTTCTTGGTTGCCATCGCTTTAATTGATATGACAGATTTTAAAGTTGAGATTCTTAATCAGAGCAAGAAAAATGCATTGAAATCATAGGTTTTTAGAAATTGCGTAAGTATCCGTACATACATTCTAATTCAGCATATTGAATGGAAACAGTATGAATATTTCTAGAGCTGACGCGAAACAAGACTATTCGAAGGTAAGTACCGATAAATTTAATGATTGGAATTTTATGCAGCGGAATGTTAAAATACGGAATCATTCATTAATCGGTCGTTAACATTCTACTTAAAATACACATTCCACATTTCGATAGCTTTTACATCGGGTACCTGTTGTCTTGTTTTTTCCTAATTATTAACGTTGCAGACTTTTTTTTAGCAATAGTTTTGCAAGTGTTAGGTATATTCTGTATGTTTTAGAAAATGTGGATGCTATCATAGTAGATAGATCATAGGTAAGAAGTTGAAAAGGAAACGCCCACAAGTTTTTCCTAACTGGATCCTACATTAATTTAACTTCTTGATATACTTAAATATCTACTTTCATAAACTTTACCCGTTCAAATATTTACTTTAGATATTGCTTTATCAAATACCTTTATCAGTAAGATAGCTTGCAAAAAATAATCTTGGTTACCATGAGTGATATCAGTGTGATATGTAAGTATTATAGTCTTTGTAATATAGGGCGAATATACTGAAGACTTTATCAAAATGCAAGTATATCTTGCAAAAAATGTGGTTACTGTAAATGATAACGCTTAGTTTCTTTTCCAATTTTTATTTATCAACTCAATCGTTAGCTTCTATGAAACATGTATAGGCGTATAAACTTACCAGACTTACAGTCAGTTATATGGATTTACAAAATTTGGAGCTGTTAGTAAGTAAGTAGCTGAATAATATATTCAATAACAAATAGGTATGTTATCACCATATGTTTCATGACGGCGCTCTTGACATATTGACATAATCATGATGTGGGTTTTAGAGGTGATTCTTAAGGACGCCTACTTTTATGTTTGTTTGCCACTAATGCAAACATAGGTTGATAGATAAGTCGTTATAATTTCCTGATCTTTAATCTGACACGTTATAACTACCTAGATAGTTAGTTAGCAATTAGAAAAATACCTATCTATTTGCATGTATTGAAAACCTCATGACTCCAGTACAGAAGAAACAATAGACTACTTGATTTTTGTTGTTATAGATTTCAATTCTAAATTAAAATCAATGTAAGATCCACGGGCGTAGCCAGGGGGAGGGTTTTGGGGGTTCAAACCCCCCCCGAAAAGTTAAGATAAAAAGAGATGTCCCAGAAATGTATGAAGCCTCGGCCTGGTCCATGTACGCTATACCTAAATATAGGCGAATAAGTGTACTACAGTTTTAATCACTCCAATTATTATGGAAAACCTTAGTTTTTTGGCTGAAACAATAAATTATACCACAATATTGCAACTCAGTACAATATGGCGGAGGACGCATCCATAGAGTAAAGTAAATATACCAAGACGCATCTTTGAAACTTGAATGACGTTTATGTCGTTTATCCGTCAGTTTATTTTTGTTTTGACAGTATGAAGTTTATTTCACAAAGTATTTATATTTTTAGGTTACAAACGACCTAAAAAGGCTGGGGCCCAAAGCTGTAAATCCCAGTAAAGAAAAAAATTACAGTTGCCATCTTTACGAAGTAATGTGAACAATTATGAATTTGATTTTATTTTTAAGCCACTAAACTACGGACCAAAAATGTTTTATTGTATTTTTAATGGTAATAGCAATATTTTACGGATTTTTTGGTACCACGTACATGGTGCGGGCCTGGGATGGGACATCTCATTTAACTATATTAATTCGATCTTTGAATTTCGTTATGTGCCTAGTGATTCTTCAAAAAGTCATGAGCTATACATTGTCGCTATCAAAGCAACTGCAAGCAATTAACACAGACCTCATAACAGCATTCAGCCACGTGGATAATGTTATTAATGCTTTGCAACTTTTGAGAGATAAAGTTGACGAAGAGTACCCCCATCTCTATGAGAAAGCAAAGGTGCTTAGAAGAAAATAGTGGAATTCTGCTTATGCCACGTATCGTCAGGAGGCAGTTAAATCGCTCTAACATTCCTGCGTCGGATATATCCACATATTACAAAATAAATTTATTCATCCCTTTTCTCGACCATACAATCAAGTCAAATTTTGCGAAAGGTTGTGAAATTGAAGAGGCATTTTGTATGTATTCAGAAGTGCTGCCTGAAAAGAGTACATCTGTCGTCAAAGCAGAACTTGAAGTGTGGAAAGCAGCTATGACTCTCACCTCCCCTACTCCAAAATCAGCTTTGGAATGCTTAGATAAGTGCGACCAAAAACTCTATCCAAATATTTACACATTGTTGCAAATACTGGCTACGTTACCTGTTTCCACTGCTGCCCCAGAAAGGTCTTTTTCAAGTCTAAGAAGGCTTAAAAACTACTTGCGGAACACAACGGGTGAAAACAGACTGAATGGCTTGGCTCTCATGAACATTCACTATGGGATAGAAATTGATGCGAATGAAGTAGTGGATATATTTAAAAAGAAGAACAGAAGATTAATTCTATAACGTGTACCTAGGTATAACTGAACGTAATTTTTTTATTTAGCCTATATTGTCCCCCTGCTTGAAAAAGGTCTTCGACGATTCCTTCCATTCCCGAAGTTTTCTCTGAATCTGTTTATTACATATTAAATATTGTTCTTATGAAGAAACGGCTATTTTATGTATTTTTATTCGTTTTATTTTCTTGAACCCCCCCCGATTCTAAAACCTGGCTACGCCCGTGGTAAGATCCTACTATTTTGGTTCAGATGCCCCTTGACTTGTTAATGATGCAGTCCTTAACGACAAAGCGAATTAGCAATGTGATTTGCAGATAATGCCATTGCGCAAGCGTCAGAAATTAGATTTCGTGTGTGCCTGTAATTGATTTTCGTACCAAATCCGTCAATGGAACAATGGTCTTTCGACACTGTTACGTGGCAGCGATCGAATTCGAGACCGGTCGCGCAGCGTAGCCGTATTGACCTTACCGAGTGTAGTTTATGCCGCCCGGGCCGCGGAGGACGGTCGATGACCGCCGATCGCTCCCTCCCCGACGCTAGGAATGCCGCCCCCCCACTCGTCATGTCACGTTGCAGTTCGAGTGGCGAATTTGCATGTTGCCGCGGCCTCGCACACATCCGATAGCGCCGAATGCTTCGCTTCGACGTTTCATCCCGCGTGGCCCGCGGTGAAAGCGCGTGAAAGTACCATTGCCGGCGAATTTTTCGCCTGAATTGGACGCGGTTTGCCGGTTCACATCGTTATCTCGTAACAGCCGAAACATTGCGTGTCAAAATATATATCGCATTCGACATGTCTCATTGAAACAGAAAATGACCCGCATAATTATATTTTGGAAACGTTGATATTGTTATGGACATTCATTTGCTATTCATTAACGTTGAGGTTATTATAATCAAGATTTAAAATTCTACTTACATGTTTTGACAGTATTTCAAATATCATTAACATCAAAACCTTGGTCTGATTAACGATCCAATTATTATATAAATAGAACACATTCATATCGATACCTTAAATCTCAAATGGCGTAAGCGCCAAATTGGTCAAAATGACTTTTGAATGCAGTTTTATTCAGTTTTTTTTTCTCTATCGATCTGTATATTTAAAATCCTGAAATTCGCAAAAAAATGGTCATTACGACCCGATGTTTTTTATAGATTTGAACTCTTTTTATAAGGTAAAGAGGTCGTAAGCAGCTATAAATTTAATGCATGAACAACGTCAGGGCGTAACGAGATATTTTAATACATTAATATGGCGTATCACACATAGCCAACTTTATTTGGTGGTTACGCCCTTAGAAATTATTGTAAAGTGAAAAAAAAGTAAAAACACACGGGGGTAAGGGACATCATTTTTCGGTTTCGGCGTTCACACCACACACAATTTTTATTATTGAAAGGCGTTTACACCCTATAAAAAACGCGATTTTTTTGAGATTAAGGTCGTATCTCCCATAAATTCATAAAAAAAATACAAAATAAGGGGTATTTTCTACATCTTTTATTGAATTTGGTACATTAAACGAGTAAGAGGATTTTAGGAAACAAAATAAAATCTAAAAAAAGCCAAGGCCGAGAGAATAAGAAGGCCTAATTCGATTAAGTAGTGGTAGAAAAACGACCCTTATTCTTAGCAACAATGATTTCTACTTATATTAATATAATATTTACGTAATAATCAACTTTATAATTCAATTAAAGTCCTAATGGAGTTAGAAAAGATTACAAAAATTGTATTAATTTAAGAATCAATGAATCAAGTAGCTACTTTCAAAAAGTAAGAGATTTTAGAAAGCCTTAATTTAAAATAATCAGTCAAAAAAATTAAATTGAAACTATCAAAAACAATCAAACATAAAAAAACAGTATTTTTCTGTGTCTGTAACTCCGTCCTCTATATCAGTGCCTGGTAATACATCTGGCACATCTTCTGCTGTTGGTAATCGCGGGTGATGTTCTTCATGATATGTTTTTGGGATAATGCCGTCTGTGCACAATTTTAATAATAATTTAGGAAATCAGAGTGAGCTGATACGATGACATTATAAGGTCGTGGTGTCTTTCTTGCTGATTAAAAGTATGTCGGCCATTGCGATGGGAGGTAAGAGCCCATCGCAATGGTCGTGGCGTAGCTACTTGATTCATTGATTCTTAAATTAATACAATTTTTGTAATCTTTTCTAACTCCATTAGGACTTTAATTGAATTTTAAAGTTGATTATTACGTAAATATTATATTAATATAAGTAGAGTTGCTAAGAATAAGGGTAGTTTTTCTACAACTACACTGCTTTATCGAATTAGGCCTTCTTATTATCTCGGCCTTCGCTTTTTTTAGATTTTATTTTGTTTCCTAAAATCCTCTTACCCGTTTAATGTACCTAATTATTCAATAAAAGAAGTAGAAAATACCCCTTATTTTGTATTTTTTTATGAATTTTATGGGAGATACGACCTTAATCTCAAAAAAATCGTGTTTTCTATAGGGTGTAAACGCCTTTTTGTCATATTTTCAGAAGTCGTAACCGACTTCTATTTTTTAAAATATAAGATTTAGGTGCAAATTGTTCTAACTGAAGCCTTCATCTCAAAATTCTAAGAAATTTGATGTATAAAACATTTTTATAGTATTAAAATATATAAAGTTATGATTTAAACAAATATTTTTTTTTTGTTTTTTTGCTCTCCTGAAAAGTTGTGTTTTGGTGGTTACGCCATTTGAGATTTAAGGTATCGATATGAAATCTGACCTTTTTCGTTACTAGCTAAGGAAGTTGTTTGTAAGATTTAGTTTTCATTTTATTTTATGCAGTTTCTTATCATACTATACGATCAACGTTAACATTACGAATTACAAGTAAGGTGTGGAATTTGAAAAAAAGAATATTGTTATTTAAATCTGGATCTAGACTTCACCACAACTACTAAACATTTCTTCATGTTATGACATCTTAAGATGTTAGTAAAACATAAATAAAGATGTTAGCTCGTGTAATTCTAGATGTAACCTTGCAACCATCACAAGAACAGGTTTTGGCCCTCCCAAGTTCTCTGGAGCATTCAGTGCCATTCTCGACAGCTCCGTCGCCCTCGTCGCATGAAACACAACACCTTTATTCACCAACGAAACATAATACACGTCTAACTAACCCAACAATATCAATATCGTTGAATTTCTGATCACGCGTCGAGGAATTAACATTGAAAGACGAAACGCGCTTAACTGAAATATATTCCGATCCACCTACGTGGTCATTATTTCTGATTGCGACATGCCTCGGTGTTATGAAGTCCTTTGTTACTCCACATCCTCCGATTGTCGGGGCCGGGAGTCAAATTGGGACCTTCCTGCGGTTGAGTGGACATCGCGTCTCGTTTGTAATTGCAGATGCTCGGTACACCTTCCAGAGAACGTTTATTGAGCCGGTCAGATGTTCCGAGGATAGCAGCTGTCGCCTGGCTAATTAAAAATTAAGTTTAACATGCATGGTTGATCCAACGTTTCGCATTTCTAAGCACTGGAAATACGGGTTTCGTTTGATTACTAGATCACTATTTCAAAAGTGGTTTTAGGTTATGACGAAAAAGGGATCGTGGTATGCTTACTTTATGAATAAAATTCCGATGTAAAGGAATTAAAACAGGTTGCACCGCGCCTACGTCTCAAGTTGTTCATTAACAGCGATTTGGATGCATATTTTTTCCGATATGACTCACGTTACTTCCACCGTCTTGTGTATTGTTCATTGATTGTGTTTGAGAGTTTATAATTCCAATAATAAGGCGATGATTCACTTTCCGGTCGGTTTCTTGGCGTTTACGGATACATGCATTTTTATAACTGGTTAAGTTTCCTGGGCTAGCTGGATTGATCACCTGTTAGTCAACATGGTTTGTAATTGTAACACGTTTCCTAAGTAATGGAAAACAGCTCCTTAAGAACCATTTAATTTAGCGCACAGCTGGTAGTAGTTAAACGTTGTAATGTTTCGAATGAGCATAAACGCAACGGCAACCTTTCGAGTGGTTTTGCATTTTATAGCTATTATTTTGTAAAGAAGATAAACAAAGCAATTTGAGCATTATGCAGCTTCTTTTGAAGTAAACACGTCGTTTAAAGACAAAACCAGTTATTGTGTAGGTTTACTAAAATTGGCAAGTGTTCAAACACTGATGTCATTAAAGTTAGGGTTTCCATTATTGTACAAATACGCACATTTTCTAGGGTAACCGCGGAACTTGCGACACTATTTCGTTTTTACTGACCTATTTACATTCAATTTTAACCTACGATATTTATGCACATATTTTCAGCGCTCGACGTTTCTACGACAAAGTTCTGTATTGTTGTTCTGCAATCTCTAAATTGTATTTCATGAATTATTGAAACGCTCACCCGAGTGAACCGTCTAAATCATTCTGAAAGGTTTCTTCGAAGCACTAACGTGTGCCACACTAGCTTCCGTTTTATCTTGCACAACAGTTACATTTGAAATTGAGATACTATCGGGATTTGTTGTTTCCGCTTTAGAAATGTAGATAGGAGTCCCGGCACGTCCTCGTTTTAAACAGTAATTCTGCGATGCAAGGACGGCTTCTACTAGGGGATCCGATTAGTTCGAGTGCGGTATTATGGCTGTAAGTATTGTGCCGCGTGCCCGCAACATTACCACGCTCGGACCGCCATATTGCGGCGGGCCGGCCGCCGGCTAACGTACTTGTGTGTTCGAAACAAAGAACTGGTTTGTGTCAGCGGCCAACTGCGGTTTTATACACTATCCTTCAACGGGAATAAAGTATTGCTAATTTTAGAATTAATGCGTCAATCTTGTTCGCAAACGGTAGCAGTTCCTTCATCGACGCAAGATAATGATCGGCATATTGCTGTAATTATCGTTTCTGCCATTAGTTCTACGAACAACTTTGAGACGAGATAAGTACACATGAGAAATTCAGGAAATAATCATACCGTGTAACCCCCAAGAAATCCATATTAAGATGTTTTGAATTTGAATTGTCAGCTGTATTGTGTTTGAACAGAGTTCACATTAGCATATGCAGACCTCGTGTCAAGCTACAAACATATAAACATGTGCGTACATTAGTTTACCACAAAAGCAGTAGAGCAGAGCGCGAACTCTTGCAATAAAACCACATTGGTGTTGTATTGTGGTCTGCCCAACTTTCTCGCCAATCTCTGTATGGTAATATAAGTGTGCGTGAGCGAGTGTTCGTCATGTGCTTGTGTGCACCATTGTTTGCAAGCATAGCAGTCAAGGCATTGGCTTGTCAATTGTAAGTGAGCTATGTCGAATCATATTTTTCGTCCACCACATCGACCGAGCGACAGTCTAAAAATAAATAAATTTTATCTCCGCACGTTTCTGAGGACACGTGTCGGATTCCAAGCTGAGTTGCATCTCTTTTGTGTTTTAGACATTTTATTGCATGAGTAAATCATTGTTTCGTTTATTTACTGATATTACTCACGCTTTATAAGCAGACACAGAGAGCGGATTATAATTGGAGGCGACTGAATCATAACGTCCGGAAAGTCGACAAAAATACAGATGATTTCAATGTTTAAAACGTTTTACAAGTGTAAATAGTAGATGAAATCGCGTTAGTTGGTATTGAAAAATCTTTCGTATTTTTTCGAAATAGAAGCATGAATCAGCGTAACGTTGCACAGGTACTTTGTAAATAAACATTGAGAGCATTTCAAAGCGATACAAGTTTTCACGCTCAATGAACGTGTTTGCTGTTTACCTACGGTCTTGTGTAAGATCTTTTGACCTTTCTTATTTGAGAATCACCTTAAACAGAGTTATTTCTCTGGCATTTAGCTGTTCCGTGTTATAATTAGTGTCAGTTTGTTTATTATTTAGAACGCCAGGAATGGTCTGGTCTGGTGCATGTCTCCGTATGCGCCTGCGCCGCACTCGTTAAGCCCGTGGTGATAACTGCTGTATAAATAACCCTCCCTTAGTACAGAGTTCTGTTTGCTTACTTTAAAAATAATTTCCAGTTTTGACAAAGAACAGTTCTCTTTATATTTACTATTCCAAGTATTCCGATTGATCTTAAGTTTATGCATGTTAGGATTCTATACCTACCGTTCCCAAATCATGAGATTATGTTACATTTTAAGATATTAATAATTAAATATTAAAATGTAGGCATTAATGTAGGTAGTGTGACAACACCATTCGATTGTGTCATCACCTGTAATCGTATCGAAAGATAGGGTGATGAATTACCACGTTATTACTCACTTATTCTTGCATCGTATTTCATAATATACCTACTTAACTAATAATTCCAACTTTCGTATACAAAGAAGTTCATTATTAGACAAACATGTGTGTCTCCAATTACTAAAATTAGTTGATACGCTTATAAACTCCCCTAACAATGTTAAACACAAAACCAGAGTTCATTAAATTCATCATTATAATTAAAGCAATTTATGAGAATGACTTTTTTATCTATCATTTGTCTGTTAAAAGTATTCGACGTAATTCATTCAGTGTCGCAAGGGTGAACTGTGAGAGAGAGAACCGGTTTACATTTTGGGAATGCGATCCTTAAACGTTATTCTTGTTTTTTTTATCAGAGACATGTGACGATGAGTGTTTTACCCGGAATCCTGTTGGACCAGACGACGATGATTGATGCGGCCGTCTTGCATCGGAACTCGATGCTAATGAAACTCTCAAAGGATCTGTTGTTTGTATTCCAATGGTTTAATTGGCGTTTAAGTTGAAGGATGTCAACAGCCCGTAATGTTATTTCAAGGCCTACATTAACGACTGTGAAGATGAATGATAGTTGAAAATTGTTTATAAAAGATTGCTTTGATGTCGGCTTTATTGGTGATGAGTGCAAATTTACCTTTTAAATTCATCATCATTAGCCTATTGCAGTCCACTGCTGGACAGAGGCCTCTCCTAGGGCTCTCCACTCATCCCGATGCTCGGCGACTCAAACCAGCTTCTGACAGCCATCTTGAGCAGATCGTCACTCCACCTGGCCTGAGGACGTCCTACACTGCGCTTTTGGGACACTTGCTAAATCTTTAATTTTTACATTATTTTTAATATTTTTTTACAAAAGAAGGAGCTGACCAGTATTTTATCTAGAATTGACTTTTGATTAAATAGCTCTGCTGTGTGAACGTATACCTATCTAAAGCAGTTGTTCTAACTCGTAGTTCCTATAATGAAGCTACGTGATCGCTAATGATGCCTTGACTGATAAGGTCGGGCGTGCGTTTACTTCGAAACCTTTTTTCTGCCAGTAAAAGACCATAGTATCTACCTGTATCTCTGTACGAAGGGACACGATTTCTCAGATGGAAACGTGCACGGACTTGATCGTAATCCGTCTCTGTCACTCTTCACTAGTGTGAAAGAGAAAGAATAAACAGTGTTGTTCATAACGGAATGGGCTCAATGGTATGCCACAAACAAGAAATAATTGGCGGGCTTTTTTATGTCTACACTGTAATAGTTGCGTGTACTAAATTATTCGACGGTAGTAGACGTAATGCTCAGAGTTATGAGCAATTCCGACGTTAGTAATGGCTCAATTGAATTAAATTTTGTTGAAGAAGTGTCAATGTAATTGTGTCATATGATATTCTCACGAGTCGTTTTCGGATTTGTTGCGTGTCTCATATAAAAGTCAAAGGCGAGACTAGTTAAGCTACTGAATATTAATAAAAAGGCAAACATGCTGAATGCGGTGTCTGACTTAGCCGCATTATTAATAAGCTGAACATGTTTAACTGGCTTCCTTATTTGGTTTAGTTTTGGACTACCTATCAATGTCATGACATCGCATTATTAGTTCGAAATAGCTTTGAATCAAAATATTTGAGACTTAAAATCAGTATTTGATGACATTTTCATTACCAATAACAATTGTTTTGAAAAAACACTTCCGTTATAAAATAAAATCATTTGTGATTATGAGTTAATGTTTCAGTTCATAAAATTGCATAGCATGCATATTATGATACTCACAATGTTATGGTACGGAGAATTTGTATTCGTAATCGGACTAGAATTTCAAAGACAATAGGTGTAGGTTGCTATATTTTAGACATGTTTACATTGTTTCCAATTTCTATTATGCTACCCGCACGGATGTCACCTTGTGGCAGCAAGGCATTTGTCATTGACAAAAAAAAAACAATTTAATCTCTGATGTCGTTAATTCGTAAGTCCTGAACCCCCATTTTCAAAGAAATAATTTGACCAACTTACAGGCTCAGCGAATGATGTCTAAGTAAAGTGTAGCAATACCTCCTGCTATTCGAAAGCTTAGAAATTTTCTCGGGTAGCTATGTAGGTACCTACGAGTAATTTTCACGCGTGGGAGTTCTTTCTGACAGCCATCGGAGCACGCTTTCCTTTGACGAGGTTACCAAAGCCTGAATTTCGTCTTAAAGCAATGTTTTTATAACTACGCCTACGTTAAGACGTAGGTTACATTTCATTATTGATTTAAGGTGGCTTTGATAGAATTCGTGTAGGGAAGATTTTAGATTATATTCTACTACGTATGAAGTACTTACGGCCTTCCGTAAGAACTTCCGTTTTCCGTAGAGGCCCTTGCCTCTAGTCACAATAGGTGCTTAACAACTTTATTCTTCTATTAGTTTAAGCAAGTTTGTTTCCTAATGTAACATTTTTTACACGTACTTACATAAAAAAAAATCACAAGTACACTACACTACAAAACATAAGTAGTTACCCCTCTCAACAGAGTTGGTTCCATGAGTAGGAGTAGGTAGTATCAGTCGCGTAAACCTAAGAAAACATTTTATTGAGAAGGTTTCATTTAGCTTTAGAAATAGTGGTAAGTACTTAATTGTACCTTGTAAACCCTTACGTTTCTTGATGTTGAAAATAATCAATTTTGCATTTGTATTTTTTATTAACTTGAGTCTTCTAGTCGCGGATCACATCTGTAGCTGCACAAATGAGTGTATGTACACATTCTCATTTGTGTAGGAAATAAAATTGTTTGTGATTAAGTAATCAGAAACGCAATTTTCTAATATACAGCACTGAAAACCATGGAACACATATAGGTTGTAAGTAATACAAAATAATCATAATTAATACAAGTGTTGTATCCTGTTCAAGGCATGTTGATTAACTCGCAGCCGCGTAGAATGAAGCATTATTAATATCTTATAACAATAACGGTATCGGACGCGAGACGTTGTTTTGTCTTCATTTGCCTTCCAGTAGCCGTGAACTTGTTCCGTTAAATAACTATAGCTATATGTATTCTTCATTACATACCTTATGTTCGCCTGTTGAGAACTTCTATATATATAACTGCTATTTAGTTTTAACCTAAAAACTAATTGGGTAATAGTAATGCGCAGGTAGGTAAATTATATTTTCTTGACCATATATAAAACATGGCTTAGTTTTCTTATAAGTAGGTTTACGTACTTACTTTGGATGACATATTTATTGCAATGATAAAGAAGTCAACTATTCGACACCAAAGGACGTGGGTTCGATTACCGCTCAAGACAAATATTTATATTTGTGTGTATGTACATTGTACATGTACTAACGTATTTAATTTTGTAATCCCACTGTTGGCACTGATAACATGCTAGTAAGTGCTCACGCTACTAATCTTTGAGTCAGATCAATGTATGCAGGTAATATTGTTGAATAAAGATAGGTATATCCAAGAAAACAAATACACCAAACTGTTTTGTATAGATATAAGACACAACTAGGTATATATATGTATCACAGTCCACAGTGAAGTTTTCCTCAAACGTAATGGACAGAATTGTTAAAAAAACAATTTCGTCCAAAACAACAATGGACGAAAACTCCTCGCTAACATTTAAGTTTGCCGGAGCGACAGTCCAACAGTTCAACTTAGTCGGTTTATTGGATAACAATAATCCAGTTTGGCGTTCTGATTGAGGTCAGCGGGGTCGGTAATAGAAGTCGACTTATCGATTAAGCCTAATAAGTTGAACGGTAAATAGGAAGAGGAATTTTCGTTTTAGATTTATTGACAATTGTTGTTGTGAGTTAGGGGATTTGAAACATCTTTGTGCGTGGTTTGAATTAGCGGTATTTCTTTGTTAAGAAGGTTTATTTTAGTTTACTCTTTCAAACTTCGCTAAACTTATTAAATTCCATGGTGTTTCTTGTTGTGTGTTCTTGTTTTAAAACAGTTGCTAAACGGGTCATATGTTTGATTCTTTTTTAAGTACTCACTGATGGGTCACTTCGATTAATATGCAAACTATCTACAGTTTTTTATGACTCATCATGCATGAATATTGTTCGATAGTTTTCCTTATATCATCGCATCAATTACTCATGTATGATGCATTAAAGCACATACAGATTCTTGTTGCGGAACATAATGATTGACTATGCATTTAATGACGGCATATAAGATCCTCCTAAACATATGTTAGGTATGTAATTGTATCAGGTGTAATTATTGTTAGGATCGTGAAATATAATACGCAAGCAACATCTGCGTAAATAATATGAACGTAAGAACCTATCGCACAACATATTTAAATATTTAAGGAAAGACTTTTGAAGAAAGTAAACATTCCGACTGCCATTGAAACAATCTTAATTGTAGTTTCATGGCGCTGTGAATCGAATTCAAGGATGTTTAAATTGATACCGCAAGTCTTTTAGCCTTTAGTTAGCGCTATGATAATAGGTTCTTACGGTAAGCTTTAACGTAATAGTTGACAATTAGTATGGCGATAATGTTCCGGTAATATTACTAGATGACATCGTCGCTCCAAATTGAAACATAATAATGACCAATTGACCACTAGGCAATTTTAACCAAGGACCTTTCTAACAATTTTTTTAGCTATCTTCCATTTCTTTCCCAAGTTAATCCAGTAAATAAAAAAGGCCCAGCTATGAATATTTCGATAAAGAATTTTATACGTTTAGTAGTTGTTGAACTCCGGAGTAATGTCCCAGGGGGGAATGCCGATGCTTATTATGCGAGATTACATCCGCGGAATCCTCGCTTTAGTGCTGTCGTAGTTTGTACGAAATCTAGTGTAGGTCGTATTTTCTACAGTGCGGTAGCGGGGAAATAATACAAATTCCTATCTTTTAATGGTGGTAATCTTGATTTTCTGACTTAATTTTTAAGTAACTTGTAAGTTCTTTTGCATGAGTACAGAAACCTAGGTCGCACACAGTACTTACTTACAAAAAAATACACTTTCATTGCCATGTTGGATAGAAAATTAACCATGGCACCGAGGCAGAGCACATCTTTCGTTCCTGTTTTATCTTCCCTAGTTTTAAACCTTTCAGAGTGCCAACGAATAAAACAAGTGGAACGTTCGAGAAGAACGGAAAGTTTGAGGGGCAAAATGAGTTACGTAACCAGTTAACCACATCCTTTTGCCTGCTCCAGCATCGCGAATATTCAGAGAACTTCAATAAACATGCCGGTTCCGAGGCGTCCCGAAAATTTACAGCTCTTTCGTTTCAATTCATCTGCCAATTAAAAACGGATCCCAGTAACCGGATTCGGCGACCCACTCCTCCAACTTTCGAGTGGTTGGCCTTTGAATTGCTTAATTACATTCCTTATCTGCTCCACTGCTATCGTTGAAGGTTAATTGCGAGCCACGATTTATACTTTAAACGGGAATAAATTTGGAATTTCGAGGCTGGAGGTGTCGTGAAATGACGAAGGACCGGTATGCGTCATGTTTCACCTAAACAAGAAAGTATTTAACAAAATTAAACGGAGCTTCATACTCTCCAGCAGAATTCTTTCGAATATTTCATGATTAACCAGTGACATGGGTATTCTTAGTCCATTTTTTGTGCTGCTGTGTAGGTTGTCATTATATAAAATTGTCTGTACAAATTCTTTCTTTTATTTTCACCGAATAAAAATACTGAATTTGACTTGGCATAGATTGGACGTCCAATTGCCTGAAATAAGTATATAAGTGATCAAAATCAGTGTCACATTGTGAGGGTGGCTGGTACATTACAGGTCATTGCTGGCTGACCATTTGGTTTGAAATTACGCGCTATTCATCAGATAAAAGGCGGGTTGATCAGGTCGTTGCTCCATTACAGTGAGGTCATCTTGTCGAGCAAACATTTGCTGGAGAAGAATTGCAACGTAATTGGTCTGGAAAACAGCTGGTAGAGATTGTAAGTAGAGATAAAAGAGAAGTAATTTGGTAGACAGAGGAGCAAGCACTCAGTCTGAAATGTGTTTTGTGTCTAATCATCGATTTGGTTTTAAATTACGGTCTTGACATTAGCTCTTGTAGATAAATTCTCTATGATCCATGTACAAGCGGGTACTAATTAAACAAAAAATCTCCTTCCATTAACTTGATTAAGGAAATGAACGGCTAATATTTGGCAGCTTCCGCGTCTATTAATATTATGAGTGATGACTTATCACAATAGTACACTTTCTCGGAGCGGTGTTTTTTGTAGGAGACATTTATAATCTGTTCGTATCGGACCGGCGGATTCCGACATCCTGACAGGATGCTTGTCCGGCAGTCAGTGCATATTTACCTACAGCGTAATCATTGATGCTTTAATAATACTATAGGGCTGGCTTTTACACTTTCTTTTTGTAGCCCTGACTAATGCCCTATGGGAAAATTGTTTCATGCTACTGGCTGTTATTTATAAATATATAGAGTTAAATGTTTTTTCCTAGGGGAACCAACGGGCCAAATTACATCAAGAATGATCTATAACTCTGCAATAAGCATCAAGGTACTACATAGATTCAAATTCAACCCACGCACTTAAGCTACTCTCCGATCATAGTTAACATTCAGATCAATGTCGTCTGATATCAAAAGGTACGCTTGAATAGTCATCAAAGAAGGTTCTATGCAAACAAGTTTGACTGGCATTTTACAGTTTTAATGTGCAGTTCAATGTTATTTTATATCATTTACTTATCTATACGGTAACAAAAGAAATAATCAAGCAATCTTCTATATAAATAAAAAATAATTGTTGTTCGTTAGTCTGATTAAAACTCGAGAACGACTGGGCCGATTGAGCTGATTTTGGTTTTAAAATATTTGTAGTAGTCCAGGGTAGGTACGAAGTTCGCCGGGTCAGCTAGTAATCAAATAAAAAACAATGATGAAATCATTCAGATCGATTTTTTCGAAGAAAGGTACCTTTTCTTCTACTTTCCTCGCAGTCCTATGGCATCTAACAACACTTGGCGTCGCCAGCCCTGAATGTGACGTTGAACGCGATAGCAGGATACATTAAAAAATGCCCGCAGCGATTTTGTAATCTAATTACCGCGCTGTTACACTGCTTCAACTGCTTGCAATGGCTGCCTAAATAATTAACACGCTAACGCGCCTTCGCTTGCGCACTAATTCGAGTGCTGGTGTTGATGGAATGAGCTGGAAAGATTTATTTATTAACAGTTCTGTCGTTTTTACGGCTGGTGTCTTCGATAGGGTGAATTTCTACGCGCCAAGGCCATTCGAATCTCTCTCTGGACTTTTACATGTAGAATATTGCTCTTGGTTTTAAGACTTTGTGTGTTGTATTAGAGAGGTATCATAGCATGGATTGGTGAGTCCCAGAAACTTGTTTATATGATAGATGCAAATCCTTCACTGAGATTATAATAACTATTTGGGACAGTAATTAATGAATAGGTTACCAAAATCACAATTCTAGTTCAGAGCCCATTGACCTTACGCGATTAATACCTATTATTATACGTAACATTAAAATTACTGGATGATTGTAAGAAGATAAGCGGCACATGCTCAAATTTGGCTACCATTTTTGCATTTATTGGACATGAACTGGTTACAAAATGTCACGACAGTTGTCGAGGTTTATCAGAACATCCTTCAGTCTGCTGATAAGATATCAATGTGACGTATTTAGGTCTGCGGGTGACAAGTGACACTTTTTGTAAAGTTTTTTCAGTATTTGAACTAGAAATCGGTCGGTGACATCAGATTATGTTTGCGATTGCTATAATCGATGTTTTTTTACTGGTAACTGTTGTGCCGGTAACTTTTGCTTGGATGTTTTATTTATCGCGATTTTTATTCCTTACGAATTGGGTACACGACTGACAGGTCAAATGAATACCCTTTTTATTCCGCTTAACTGTAATAATTTGTTAAAAGCGCAAAAGTTACTGTGGCATAATGATAAGCGATTATTTATTAATTACTTCTTTAATGTAAGAGTTTGATAATTTATTTTGAAGTCAGTCGTGTACCCTCCCTCCTGTACCCTCCCTCCACATCCTTCTCTAGGATTTGCGCATGAATAAAAGACGCCATTTTGCTTTTCCTTGCGCCATCTCCTGCAAGTTCCTTGCCTGAAGCTCGTGTAGATCCTTCTTTACTATATCAATCAGTGCAGCGATACCTCACGTATTTTATGAGTAGGTTAATTTCTTAAGTCATCAAAAAAGGAACACGACATTTTTGTTAAGTGCTTATGTAATTAACACAAACACATCATAATATCTTGGGTTTGGGTTCTCAATATTCAGTTGGAGTAATGAAATAAAGATTTTTTTCTTTTTGTTTGCATGTCCGAAAAGAGCAATTATGACATCCAGTAGCATCAGTTATTAATATAAAAGAGATCATTGTAACGCAGTCTTGTAACTAAAATAGTTTGTGGGTGCTCTGAAATCCTTTCACCGGTAAACGTGATCGGAACTCACGAACGACATACATTTCCCATTTCCAATGTTGAGGTCTGTCTTTAGGTATTTATGAAGTGATGGTAGGCGGATTTGCAAATGCACTTCACTTGTATGAGGTCAATAGTTCTATACGAGTACCTACTTGGTCAAAAATACGTAATCAGCAAAAACATCTTGCGTAGTCAAAATGCAATTTTTGAGTAATTTCCACATTGAAGAACATTTGTTTTGGTCCTAATTTTAGGAGTCAAGAAAATATCTAGGCTAGAAATTGCACAAATCATACGGAAACTAACATAATACCTAACTATGACCTTGGTTGGCGCCAGCCACAAAATGTATCGTATTTCAATTTATTTGGAGCATTTTAAAGTTGATCGACCAGTATTATTTGAGATCACCACTTAACAGATAATCGTTGGGTTACAAACATTACCTGTCGTAGGCAGTTAGTACATGTGGTAAAGAAACCACACCATTTCCTTCAAATGATATCCGTACCGTTATAACTAACGTCAAGAGTCATTAAATAATCTTATGCTACCTTACACGCCTTCAAAATACTTATTTTAGTATATTATGCCATAAATAAAGTCGTAAAGTAATATTTAACTTATACCACACTTAAAATTAAGTTTACGAGTTTTCGTATTTTTTAGTTACAGGATGAGATTTCATCTAGCCCTTTTAGTTATAGATTTTGCTCTAGTTCCTGCTATGAAAGGCTACCATTTAGTAATTAAAATAAGCAAATTAAGAAAACATAAGTACCTACTTAAGTAAACTTCCAATAATTAATCAAGCAACCTTCATAAATAAAGTGTTATTGAAAATCGAAATTCCGTTATTTATTCATTTTCTTAGCTGGAAGACATGTTATACGTGGTACATTCCTATGGAAGACACATAAAATTCTCTTTTAATTGGGGCTCATGTGACAGAATCACCTTAAGACAAAGTATCGCATCAAAAAGTGTTTCAAATTAACGAGAACTAATTCGCGCCTAGGGAAAGCGATTTGACAAATAAATCATCGGTCAGAGTGATCAAAACATTCATTTGGAGTGCGTGATCCATTTCTTAGAGCTCGATGAAGCCATTAGTTAACGAAGTGTACGTCACGACCTCATGGCCGCTGGTCTACTGACATGGATCGGGAACAAATACTTCATTAAACTGGATTTGGGGCTCTTTGTGATGTGGTGGTTGATATGAGATGTTGGCGAAATGGTTTTGATAACGCGTCGGTGGATAAGTGGTTAAGTATTGACAACAGCACGCAAGATGAAACACTTGAGACTTTGTTCCACCGTTATCTATACTTTTTACTATACATACTAAAATAATAAAGCTGAAGAGTTTGTTTGTTTTTTTTTAACGGGAACTCCGAAACTACTGGTTACAATTGAAAAATCATTTTGTGTTGGATAGTACGTGTGACGATGACGGGAAGGCTTCAATCTATAGTTTACCACTTTGTGTGAAAAACCGAAATTCATGCAGACGGAGTCGCGGGCGGCCGCTAGTATAAGCTAAGTGTCATTCATAAGAAATAAGTAGTAATTTAGTTTTAAGCGCCTTTTAGCTTACATTGTGATGTTATTAAAAGCTATTATTTCTTTAAGTAGAATGAAATGATATTTCTTTCAATGACAAATTACTCTGCATTGCTTAGCAAAAAAACTCGGTCATACAAAAACTTAATAATAACAACATTCGTACATAAATAAACTTGGAATAAATATTACTGTTGCTGCCTTGTTGCGTAACGTGAACACAGGTGACCGCAACGAAATAGTTTTGTTAACAATTTCGACACTTTATTTAGTTTTCTAAGTAGTTTAATGTTACGCGGTCGCCGTTTATAATTTTATACTATTTGGACGTGTAAAGATACAAATGACGCAGTTTATAGCGCCAACATAGTTTATGCGAAGGAGGAACATCGAAAACATTAACCTGATGGTGAATGTAACACTGACCACAAAACTCCGGTTCGAATCCCACTAGTAACATATGTTTGTTTTAAAACATAGGCATACATATTACATAGTCGAGTTATTGAAATGTTGTATTGGAAATCCGTGTCCTAGTATCCTCGAAATAAAATATTATGTACTATTCTCGTTTTGAATTTAAACAAGTGGTGAACTGACAATAGGTACATACCTAGGTATAATATCAACAATTGTATCCCTCATATACTTTCGGTAGATGCACTAAAAGTATTTTAGCGAGCGACTATAGACGCCGAAATAAACTAAAGATCACCCCAGGACGTTGCAGCGGTGTTGGTCGTAAACTAGTCGGAACAAGTTTACACCCTCCCCCCTCCCCCCTTCTTGGCAGGATGTGAGACGTCAGTGTCAACCTGCAAGAATGTTTGCCCTTTGCTTTCGACGCATTCTTGTGATCACTTCGTCTTGTGTTCGTTTTAGGGCTGTCATGTTATCGAATATTTAGACATTTCAAAGTGGGGAAAAGATTTTTAAATATATCTTTTCAGTTTAGAATTCATTAAAAAAGGCGCAGTTTCATCACTTCCCTATTATGTAGCGATACATAACATTATGGTTTTTACAGCATAATTTTTTTTTTGAATTTATTTCGAGTGTCTTTTAGATTATTCTTACATAATTTTGGCGTGATAAAAAATATACTTAATCATCTAAAGAAGCACCTTACATTAGCAGTGTACCGTACGAAATCTAAAAAACGTTAAGAACTGTCAAACCACAGAAAATCGAAATAACTTCACGCTAACCAAGAGAACCCATAGGCAGTGATGAATGATGAAAGCAGCTTATTATTCAACAACATTTATTCTGTAGGGAGATAATATAAATAATAAAAGACGAGCAAAAAACAAATGTATGGTTTTGGCACGTCAATATTTTTTATCATCAACTTAGATCCGCCGCAAAAACTAACAATCCGCTTTTTTACATTGAAAAAAAGTACAAAGATGGACCGGGTATGATATATTTAGCTTCTATTTATTTATGATTAACATAATATTATTTTGGGGCATCTTTTAAGTACAGTCACGACCTAAAACATGGTTACACGTGAAGTGTCTGATGTGAAATCGATATGAGGATAAAAAATATTATATTATACGTATTATGCGGGTCTATCTGGCCCTCTATCGATGAAAAGCACTTTGTCAAATATATGAGTCATTTAAATCAGCCGATCTGTGAAAAGTAACACGCAATTAGTATGCGTTAGTAAGTAAATTAAGTATGCGATTGGATGTTGAGCAATCACAGTATTATTCATTCATGAATAATTTCCAATAAAAGTTATCGCTTCTCGTGTTAGGTACACGATTAGACTCTTAATTAAAGATTATGGTTATTCAAAGGTAAATGCACCGTGTTATTTGTTTCTTGGGAAACGAACATGGAACTAATTTCGGCGGGAATTTTTAAAGGCAAATGCGTGAATGATTCATTATCTAGCACTCACATTGCGAAAATTTGTTATAGCTATTGTTGATAGTATTCTTACAAGTAGCTATTGAATATGCGTGTTACGTATGAGGTCTGTCGGACTGAATATTATTAACCGACTTTTAAAACACGGAGGAGGTTCTCAATTGTGTACTTGACTGACAAGCCAAATCAGCTACTTCATATGTCGAAAAAGATAGATTGTATGTAGAACTATTTCATGATAATAAGGACGTCTGGCGCCACATTAAATATTGACAATTCAGTAGATTGTTGTTGAACGATTTAACCCTTTCCACGCCACGAGATTTCGTCAAAAACGTTCACCACACGCCACCGCAATATAACTGGTTGATTAACTAGTGCTGACAATGTTGAGTATCGATATTATTAATTTGTAACAAATAAATCATTTGAAAAAAATATTTATAGTTATTTTTTAAGTTTCTTGGGTTTTATTTTATTACTAGCGGCCGCCCGCGACTCCGTCCGTAGTTTTTACGAGAAAGAGTAACAAACATCCATAAATCCATTCAGTAGTTTTTACGTGAAAGAGTAACAAACATCCATACATACAAACTTTGGCCTTTATAATAGTAGTTATGATTTTAGTAACATGAAATAAAAATATCAATAATGACCGGTAACTTTTTCTAATGTAAATACATCTACGTATTCCAATAATCCTCTAAAAAAAAGAAAATTACAAACACTTTATTGTGTCAAACCATGGTTGCACCATTAGATTGGGACGCTTTATAGTACATATTATATTTTTTTATAACTTACCTGTTGATTATGTAAGAACACTTCAAATTCAACATCATCAGTTCCTTCTAAAATCCTAATCAACTCCTCTGCAGTGGTCATATTTCAATAAACATTAATTTATTAACGTTATAAATCTACACAGCAACGCAAAGCATAACACAGTAAATAACATAATTTTGCAGGGTACTTCCATAATTTATCGATATCTCCAACCCTCATTGTACAACACTAAATAAGTAGTTCTAGAAACATCTATCGCCTCTGACGTCACCTCCGTGTCTGATATATCAGACGTTGGCGTACGAGACTCATGCATGATCGTGTCGCTATAGTGTTGTGACATACTATGCAATTTACTGGATTTGATCATGAAACCCAGTATCAATCAAATCCACCAAATCAAATTTTGATGCAAAACATGAATCGAAAATAAAGCGTTTATCAATGTAAACGCTTTATTTTCGATTGCATTATTATCGAGTGGATTATACAGGTTTTTGTTTTGGGCATATTTTTGTGTGTTACGAAATCTTGCCAAGTTTTACATTGGTTAAACTTGGTAAGATTTCGTAACACACAAAAAATATGCCCAAAACAAAAACCTGTATAATTTTTACATTTTTGAATGTTTCTATTTTGAGGTACCAGATTTCTGGTTTTGGTAGGAACATTGAAATGGAACATCACTAATGGAACGCCAATGCCTGATATATCAGACGTTGGCGCAGAGGGTCCAAGTAAAAAAAAAATAGTATGAGTCGATTCAACACGGTTTTGTTTTTAATAACTTATCATTAAAATAACATTATAATACTTTATGAAATTGATATTTTTGATTAACTAAAGTATAAACAGTCTGAAAATTGTATGCATATGTCGTCACGTACTATAACAATAAGAAAAAATAGAGTTAAATTGGTTAGATATTTATGTCTGGTATATAAGACGTTGGCGGCGAGGGCACGAAAGTTAAATGTCTGATATATCAGACGTTGGCGTGGTAAGGGTTAATATCACATATTTTAAAAGCTGAACAGTAACGACATTTTCTTAGGCGACTGCTACTCATGGAATAAAACTACTTTTAAACGGATAGAATCGCGGTAAGTATAATTTTAAACTGCATATTAACAGAAAAACCATTTATTTCATGAGTAACAAATAGTAACAATATAAAATATCTATTAAGTGTTCTTTGAAAATGTGTTTTCATGTAAGTGAATTTGTTGTAATTCTTTATGAGAATAAACGTTCTTTAACCGTAAAAAAGCCTACGACATTATTTTTAGAAGGACTGAGAGCAATATTTTGTATAATTTAATTTGTCACCTGTCAATTACTCAATTTATATTTGTAGATTTATTCTGACAACCCTACAATGTTACGGGAGGGCGCGGATGCGGTATGAATGTGTAAATATGTTTAGAGAAAAAATCATTAAAGCTGTTTGGATATAATTTTTTTGGTCTGGCCTTCTATTTTGACGGTTGAGGATGCATAGATGCTGCATTGAGGATAAGAGGATTGGAATCTTAATGGTCGTGGTCTATTGTTTGATGAGTCTTTTATTTTGTATGTGACTACTTGAACGAAGTATAAAGGGCTAATTCTTTAGTGTGTATGGTCTTCCTGTTAGAGGAAGCTTTCTCACGAATAGGTTAGCCTCACTAAAACTATTTTTAGGGACTGTTAAAACGTAATATAAGTGAGAAATTAAACTTTTAAGCGGAAAGAAAGATGTACATAGTTTTAAAATGAGTAACAGCGTAAACCCAAGCAAACATTACTTGATGGTGGAAAAGTTAGGTACTGTGGTACTTTTCATACACTAAGGTCACTAATATAATGTTGATTGATTGATTGATTACTAATATAATGTTAATCTTCTATTAACTAAATACACGCCCAGTAATGCATTCTGTAGGTAAGATCTCAGGCTAGTTCATTATGACTCTAAACAGCGAAATTCTAGGCACTGAGCCACTACACGAAGTCAGTAAACTTGGCAGGTAAACCAACTCTGAACAAGAAGTATGCAAGTTTGTCCGGAGTTTTTGTCTGCCATTTATCGAGTGTATCCGTTCAACGGAGGTATTCCACTTTAGGCACCCGGTTTAAGAGCACCCGCACATTGAGCACCTGGCCTAGTTTATTTGAAACACCTCAGAACGCCAAAAATAACAATAGGCCTGCCAAAACATCAATATGCAAACATTATGTCGACCCGTTTGGTGTGATGGTCAAGAAGATGCGTATTAGACTAAAAGGTCGCGGGTTCGGTCCATTATAAAGTATATTTGTTAAAGCGCTCCTGATTCGGATGTCTGTAACACAAGTGCTGATGTTGTGGAATATTTACTTACTTATTTATAGTTGTTCAAACTGGACTAGGCCAAGTGCTTAATGTTCGGGTGCTCTGAACTGGATGCTCTAAGTGGAATACCTCGTCCAACGCTACTATCGTCAAGATAACGTGTTCTCGGTTTTCTTGCTTCCTTCACAGTACAGTTTAATGATGAGGCAAGGTTGTTTTTACCGCGGCCTTATGTCATCTTGTATGACCATTTTAAATGTCCAGTTAGATTAGTTTGATGTATCACGCTGGTGTTTGAACAAGATGCTTTGAATTCTTTATGTGGGATATTTGTTTTAACATACTGCGGTCAACAAGCCTGACTAGTGACTACCTTGGGTGGGTTCGTATCCCGCTTGGACCACCACCGCTTTGTGTGGATTTTATCAGTTTGGTTGGCAGATTGCAGGTTTGGATCACCTGATTGTCCGATAAGAATGATGATTCCGTGCTTCAGAAGGCACGTTAAGCCGTTGGTCCCGACAATGATCCGAATAGTCTGGTTCTCCTTGTAAGGTTTACGGAGGTCAGACGACAGTCGCTCCAATGTAATTACCAGGCTTGTAAATTCATTTTCATATAGCACGAAGTGTGCCCTGGGCTCCAAGGCCCCCAGGAAGCAACCGGGAGAAACGCTAAGATGATGACTGCGGTCAACAACCCGCTTGACTAGTTTCGTGATTGGGTAATGGATATAACCCCCCCTCATCTGGGGGAGGCTCACGTCCTACAGCACAAGGCTGATGATGTTGATAAAATTCCCAACTGGTATCGTTTAAACTTATTTCGCTCAATTTTTCCTCTATTGCTCCTTTGGGAAATAAGGATGCAATTTTGTATGCAATGCGGTCTAGTAGAATATTTTAGAGAAGATATCATTTTGTTATGGTCACGTAGAATACATTACGCGTCGTCCCTTCCTTAAGGGAGGGCAGAAAGGGTGTGGCCCTCACTCACTGAAGGGTTTTATTGAAATCCTCAGTGCACCTCTAAATTTATATCTAAATAGGGATGAAGTGGAAGCATGCGCCATAATTACTTTTGTGGTAATTTGGCTATCATAGCAACTAATTGATATTTTTGCCATTCGAATTTAATACATAAAATACTCGTATTACACAGTTTTGACAGTCTTTCTGGCGTGCGGAGTATCTTGAAGTTAAAAGCGGTACCAGTGGCCAGGGATGAAATCCTAGGTTCAAGTCCCTGGTTGCACCAAAGTATTGAGATGAGTCTGAACAGAAACAACTCAACCACAATGCATGAAAGTTGGCGAAGTTATTAAACAATTGTCCCGGAGAGCAATAACACCGTTAGTATGACGCCTCTAACACTTAACTCTCATCGGCGTGTTTTTATTGCAAGTAACACTCAATTACTTTTGCGCTAAGTATAGAAACACACTAAGCGGAAAATCGCGACCAAAGTTTGGCCAAAGTTCATTTTCTATATAATGTATTCCACGTTATTACGGCACAGTGTGTCATCCTCCATTTGAAATACATTGCAGACGTCATCCTGCCGAACTTCGGTCGCGTTTTTTGGCCTAGTGTTTGTGTTAGTTACGTAGTTTAGTTTCTATACTTACTCTCACTCGGCTATACATTTCTAGTGTATATAACAGCTTTTATTACTCCGAAATGATAGTACGGTCTCTCTAGCCCATCTGTCTCGAAGCAAAAGCTGCCCCGAAGGTTGATAGGCTATCTATGGCGATAAGGTCGTCCGGGTGGTTCGAATGATGACCCTCTCTTATCTCGACCGTTTAATATTTGCAATGCGTATGAGCCCGATAGTGCATGTTTGGACTGGTTGCTAAGGATTTTTACTTCTTAGGTAGGTTGAGCGGATGTAGTATGGTGAGTCAGCTTGGTATTATGCGATTCTAGGAAAGTAATGTTTGCTCTAGTAAGGATCTGTTATGGCGGGTAAAAAGAACTGAGTAAGAATAAACTTGAATGTTATTTGTCCTGTGTATAAGTAATTATATAATTTTTTGACTTCATTTTAACTTGCAAATATTTCCCGCTTAAGCATATTTTGGAAACTTGTTGTTAAGAAACAATTCTGGCCACATTTCAGTATAGTTTTAAAGACTAATTTTCAAAATTGCATAATAATATGGTTCGTTCCTTGTCAAAAAATAATAAAATATTACTATTTATTCAATGAAATTAGATATTCTGGGCCTCTTGTTGTGTAATCAATACCTAATATGTTACCGATAACAATTATTTTTAGGCACGATACTTCTCGACATTATTTATACATGTCTCTGAAGTCTCTGATATACGATATGCGAATGTTTTTACGGAACGTAAGTAATCTTATTATTATAACCATATTCACAGCTAGTTTGATTAGAAAAATAATATCACGTCCAGTTGATGATGATGGGGTGATAAAATAATGGAATTACTCAGGATTTGGCGAGTTATTGCATATCTCCCGTCCGTCACCACGTAGACTCGTAAAACATGGATTTATTAACACGCATATCCTTGCATTCATCGGCTGTGGCAAAATCACGCAATAAAGGAGTTATATGAAAAGTTAGATGGTGTTGGCAAACTGGTGGGAACTTAATATTAAGTGTTATTAACGCGTCTGGATTGACGTGGTGTTTCTTTTATGGTAATGATAGACTTAAAGCATTAAGATCCTAGAAAAAAATCCATTATCATAAAATATTGAGGTTATTTGACAGGCCCGTTGGTCTAGTGGTCCGAGACCCTGTCAAGTCGTGTTTATTTGGTGTCAGGATGTTTATTTGCCTTTAAATATGTACGTTTTTGTTTAGCTTGATAATGAAGATAATAGACAAATTGTATGATCTGATTCCGATAGCCATACCATAAGTACTCAGGCTATTTTTATATAGTACGTCAAGGATAGCAGTGGTTATTTATTGGACTCTTTAAGGCTAAACTTAAACATATGTAAAATACTAAAAATTTTAGGTATACCATCAATGTCCTACATATTTGTCTCAACATTACTATTACACGATGATATGTCTATCGGCATCACCGTCGGCAAGTGACGAAGTACTCAATCTGTGTCAACTATATTCGTACTCCAAACTGCCTCCACATTTGGTATAAAGACATTATTTGTATGCTGTACACCAAACCGCGATGATGTAACAGAGAGTGACTCACTCTTGACCGGTCATGACGATCTGTGAGATAAAAAATACACGCTTAGCGATAATCTACCTTGTCTGGGTACTATTAAGGCAGGTTCTTGCTTTTGAGGGTCAACGCGTGTGCTTTACCGTCAAGACGGGCTATCTTTAATTCGTTAATGGTTATTTTCTTATACGCATTCCAGCGCCTATAGTATTTCGGTGATTTAGTAATTGGAGAAATACAACCGTGGATAAGTTGCACCTAAAGTGATGATGTCTGTACCTTTCTTTGAAAGTTGTAATCCGTTAAATTGGGAAAGAAGAAAGTTATTTCCTTCAAGCCGCGAGCTTATTTATTACAGGCGATTCGCCGTGGATTCTAAAAAATAACATTGTTCTGGAGAATAGCATGATGGTGCATTTGGTTTAAACGTGCCTTTACCGACGAAAAGCGTATTTTGGGTTCGATTCCCATCTTGAGCAAACAGCTATGTTAAAAACTGTGTTTCCTCTATATCTGGATGTTTATTTTGTATTTATAAAATGGAATAATTAGTCGAGGAAAAAACAATTGATTTAGAAAATAGAAAAATACATATTGAAATTGTTGCGTTATTGGAAAAACAGCACCCATTTATTTCAGACGGTTTTTTTGCTACTTCTTTATATGGGTTTTGTTTGATTATTTGTTTGCATACTAACTATTTTATCAATAAACAAAATAAAAATCAAGCAAATACAAACCAGAATAGGAAAAACTGTTTTGGAACTTTTGTCATAAAAACCACTGATTATGAATTTATGGCTTAATTAAGAACATTACAACATTCATGAATATTCCAACTAGTCAATGAAATGTAAATGTTACGCGACGTGGTGGCGTTTTCCCAGTAAGCTGCTTACTATTCGGAGTTCGACTCCCGCTGAGAAAAAAACGATCTTTGTATGACAAACCAACAGTTTCATATTACAAATGTTTCGTAACGTGTCGTTAGATGTATGTCTTAAATTTTATTTTGGACGGTGATTAAAACGGTATAGTTTAGAAGAAGACACATTTTTAGCATCGTATTACCGAGCTGGTATGTTGGTTAATACATAAAAGGTTGTTGGTTGGATTCCTGCTTAAAATGTTTCCCATGAATATGTCGATTTTCATGTATGTAATTTTTTATGTTATTGATAATATTAAGACGAATTATACCACCCAAGTTCCTACCGAGGGCGATAAAAACGACCTGTGTCTACTTCACGAGGAAGCGTGTCTTTCAATGTGCTTAAAAAACATCTAAATTTCTTTGAATTTTTTGAACATATAAGAGACTCTGAGGGCTGTGAATGCTGCGATGTCTTCTTTTAATAACACACCAGAACTCATATTATCTACACCAGTTTTATAGACAGAAAACATCAAATTGATTAACTCACCACCAGGTGACCTACTTGTTTGCTTGTAATAATCTAACCTCTACATTTTTGAAGTCGGTTGATAATCGACTAATTCTGGATAAGTCAGCAGCTTTAATGAAAAGATGAACAGTCACTAGCCGGAGCTAATATGCGGGCGGATTTCAACAGTAGTTGTTAGCCATCGCGGAAGCCGGGGTTATTGGCGTGAAAAAAGCTAAAACAGCGAGCATGCAAAACGTATCGGATTGCAATAACGTGGGGAGAGTGGGGGATGACCCGCCTCGCGTTGGATAGTGGTGTAGCGATATCGATAGTCGATATCGAAAGTCAGTCATAGGTACTCTCGAAAATATCGACATCTGCCAAAATGTGAGGGAAAATTAATCAAAACTTTTTCTCTTTTGGTATCTCATTGTATCGTGCTATTAAAAACCACATTTTCGATGATATCGTCAGATTGTTTATACAGATAGCCGCAATAGTCGCCATGACCGAAATCGATCTTCATCGAGGTCGGACTTCATCATCATCTTGCCCAGGGAATAGAATTCTAAAGAGATAAGATTATTTTATATCTTATCTCTTTAGAATTATCCAAAGCACCGACAATATTGATGTTTAGATATACTCGTAGTATTACTTTTTTTTTATGGCACCAATTAAGTAAATAAATCAATCGAATGTATTGTTAAGGATCGATGGTTTCGACAAGGGCTATTGACATTACAACTGATTTTAGAAGACACGATATTTTATGTCTTTTGACATTAGGGCCCGTAGCCAAAATGCCACTTTGACGAATTCGCTATACGCTTTCGTCGTGACTTATATTGCACACGAACTATTTATGTGAGCGGGATGGAGATATAAGTCGCTACGAAAGCGTATGGCGAATTCGTCAAAATGGCATCTTGGCTAGCCTACCAGGAACTCTATCGCGATACTATCGACAGACCAGAACAACACTATTGGCTAGTCGGAAACTAATATAAGCAGAAGTGGGTCGCCGTCCACCGCTGTGGAATATTCATGGGTTGAACTAAAACTCTTTTAGTGGACCTCCGTTTTGGGTTAATTATTACTTTGCTTACATTTCGTTGGGATGGCACTTCGGTACCGTCGGTTTTGAGTTACTGTTTTGTTGTTGTACTGTGTTTGTATCTCTGAACATTGTTAGGAAGAGTATTGTTAAAAGCTAGTATTCTTCTTTGGCTAGCCCAATATGACGGGTAAATGTTATGAGGGATGATATCCGTCTTTAATACCCCTAATTCAGAGCTGATTTGTAACAATCAAACAGAATGCTTTTATTATTATTTATACGCAATAATTATTTCATACTGTAACATTATCTAAGTTACCTTTTAGCAACTTTACCTAATAAACATAGCACATAACTGAGACTATCTACTCTGTGCTGTGCGGAATGAATGCAATATAAATTAATATTTCATATAAATATATTTATTTATATTGTAATTGATATTCCTATAATTAATATATGAATATCAAATAAATAACATATATTTCCTTCCTTTATTAGGGTTCCGTAGCCAAAATGGCAAAAAAACGGAACCCTTATAGATTCGTCATGTCTGTCTGTCTGTCTGTCTGTCTGTCTGTCCGCCAGTCTGTCACAGCCACTTTTTTCCGAAACTATAAGTACTATTCTGTTGAAACTTAGTGAGTGGATGTATTCTGTGAACCGCAACAAGGGTTTTACACGAAAATAGAAAAAAAATAAAAATAGTGGGGGGTCCCCATAGTCAGAACTGAAACTGAAAATATTTTTTTTCATTGAACATATACGTGTTGGGTATCTATAGATAGGTCTTTAAAAATTATATTAAGGTTTCTAATATCACTTTTTTCTAAAGTGAATACTTTGCGTGACAGACCCTCCCAAAGTGGAAAAAAGTGTGTCCCCCCCCTCTAACTTCTAAAATAAGAGGATGATAAAACTGAAATAATTATATAATGTACATTACCACAAAAACTACCAACGAAAATTGGTTCGAACGAAATCTATTCAGTAGTTTTTTTAATACGTCAAAAATAGAATTTGTACGGAACCCTCAGTGCGGGAGTCCGACTCGCACTTGGCCAATTTTTTATTTATCCTTCAAAATTTCCGCATGTATGGTGGACATAATCAGCTGCCATACTCATATGTCTGTCATATGTTTGTCCGTCAATCACTTGAAAAAATTGGTATACATGGGCATCCCGATTAAATGCTAGGATAAAACAATAATTTTCAAACGCGGGCGAAGCCGCGCGTAAAAACTAGTAGTCAATAAAATTCAATCCTATCGTGGCATTCCTCACCGCAACCGCAATAACAAACCAATGGAACATTAATATCATTCCATTTTCATTGATCAAACCGCATTTATCACTTTGAACGTAAAATATATACTCGTATGGACGATTTCAATTAATGTTTCATTGGTATTTACCACTGTTGGTGATTTTAACGATAGTGCTGTCACTGTCGTTGGGTTGAGATTAAAATTCCCGGTAAGGATAGAAAAATGTTAATATTTTTCAATATTCTGATTTTGAACAGATTTTCCTGATCATATTGCCACACTTAGTAAGACACATGTACATATATATGTAGTTTACTAGACAAATTTTTAGTGATCGGAGCCAATAGTTTTCCTTACTTATATGAAGTCGTGCTTATCAAATCCATATTGGTCTGGCGGGTTTTAAAATTCTAAATACGCCATCGTTACCATTCATATAGTAAAATAGCAAATAAGTTCCATATTTGGTAAGAATTATTGTTAATGCCCAAGACACTTTCCGTTTGTCTATCCATCAATCACAGCTTAGCCATAACTAATTATTAAACAAAGTCAGAAGGCCTCAACATTTTGCCGTGGAAATATGTCAATAACTACAACATTCGACAACAAAGCAGGACAGACAGACACGATGACAATAACTGGACAATTGTAATGTATTCCGCGGTTCTTTATTGCTCTGGTGTCGGCTTACCAATGCAAATAGATGTTATCTGGCCTGAGTTATAACAGTGGCGGGTAAGTTGGTTACCCCTGGATAGATTGAGGTGAAAAAGTATTGCTGTTGGTTTTACACAATAAAAGCATATTGGTATATATCAAGCCTAAGGAACTAAAAATTCTAATAGGTCGATCTGCTCGTCTGCTGTGGTACGACTCATAGAGAAATGTTTTAACATGCTGTCACTGCGTTAAGAAGCGACTGTCGCTTCAAATTTTAGTACTACTGTTAGAGCGGGAGGAAGAATTCTTTCACCATTGGAAAGCTACATTCTCCCTGAGTAACATAGGTTATATTTTATCCCGGTAGGTACAGGAAGTAGTTCCATCGGGGCGCGGATGAAACCGCGTGACGGGCTAGTCTATCTTTATACCAACTAGACTAGACAGATATCACAGTCAAGAACATGTGCATTATCTATTTGCTTCCTCAATAGTTCGGTGGGATAGCAATCATAAACAACCGAAGGGATAACAGGGGCAGGATTGAGTGTTTCCTTTTGGCGTCTAGACTGTAGATTAGTTTCAATTAATCCAAAAAGAAAAGCCTAAACACAAACATTCGATCTTTAGTGTAAAAACACACGAAAGCTGAAAAATTGCAACAGAAGTTCGGCCGAGGTTCATTTTCTATAAAATATTACGCGATGTAATATCGGCAAAGTGTAGCGCCTCTCCCGGTTGCCCTTTGGATCATAGTCGGGACCAACGGCTTAACGTGCTTTCCGAAGCACGGAACCACGGAACCATCAGTCTTATCGGAGATTCAGGTGATTCAAGCCTGCAATATCCCAGCCGAGGCGGGAAGACCAACACAAAGTGGATTTTTTCCCCGCGGGATTTGAACCCACCTCCGAGGTTTTTAAGCCCAGCGCTCTAACCACTACACTGCGGAGGCAGTCAGTTTCTAAAACTAGTAGCAAAAACGTACATATACATACGGCCATCCACCACAAAAACCGATAAAGAAATACATTCACGTCATCAGACCGACGGCCGCCGATCCAAATACCAGATTCAAATCTCCCGCGGCTCCGTTGTCATTGAACAGGCCCTGTTTTATTGTTTCAATCAGTATCCTGCCTGACAAGAACTATGTCGACAAACAACGACAAGCAATAAAGGGCTCGGAGATTTGCAAGCAACCGATTTATTGCAAGGATTGGCCTGCCGACATTGATTCTATCGAGTTTGAGTTATAGCCTGAGGATGGATAAGGACTCGGGAGTTTTATAGGTAGCCGCTAGCTTCTGCCTAGATAGGATGTGACTAATGGGCTTTTTTTTGGACAAGGACCTTAAATATGTTATATATATAGAATGGAGAGAATACACGATACTCTATATAAGTTCAATTTACAATTTCCTTTCGTACAACCGCCGAATTTGACTGTTTAAGTGGTCATACTTATTTGTGGGAAATATGTAAAAATGTGATGTTAGTACATATTGTTTGCCTCATCAAACTTCATATTATAAAACTTTATCACCAGTTTAAAATGCAAATGCTTGCCGAAGTTAGCCAAGAAAATCTTAGTTACTTAGTTTAGTTGCCAAAATTAGTGTCTTAATGTTGACATTAAAATAAAGAGAAGTTAGGATATAATTTTAGGAGCATAAAAAAGTCATGAAGTCTGCATATATATAACCATAAATTAAGGTATCCTTCCTTGTGTACTAACTAATAATAAAGTTTGAAATGACATCGGTTCCGGTTGAATGGAAGTTATAAAAAGTTTACAAGGTAATACAGCTACTTATTTAAGTTTATTACTATATCAAACGGTATGTAGTGTCTCTAGTCATTGTACAGTTATGAAAAAGTTGTTGTCTCATTAAAAAGCATTACAGTCACTTCTCAACTGAGAAATTCGAGAACGTATCAAATTATTGTCCCGTTGTGAGACATTGGGTTAGAGAATTTCATACATTTACCGAATTGACATTGTGACCGATGTTGAAGAACCGTGTCTTATAGTAGTAACTGGTGAAATCGCCTAATACGGTATCAACGTGTTTCGTATTTTTTTGCACGGAAGTATTTCTTTAATATACATACATATAATTAATTACCTTACGACATTCACAACATAACGCATATAAATCAGATTGAAGAAAATCACTACCAAAAGTGGAATTAATGTTTGTCCTGAGTCACCTGAGTGAGAATCTCATCTACGACGTCTTGGTGCCACCTAACAATACCTAAAACCGGTCGTCAAATCAGCTACCATGACCAAAACGCATTTCAGGACCTTTAGGTCCTGAAATGCGTTTTGCTATTTGATAAAACTGTTGCTGAGGACTGATATCAGTTAATTTTACACTACAAATTACTCCCGTAATATCAAGTTGGGATAAACCGGCCGGAATCCATCCATTTCGTCTCGTTGCGCATCTAAAAATATCATATTGCACAAATTCTATTTCCCACTGCGCGTAACAACCGCAAAAAATATTGTTAATCATAGATTTAAATAATTAGATATGACAACAGAAAACTGTCGTTATGGAGAAAAGTGTTAGCCCGTTTAATTTATTTATTTAAACTTGATTGCACGATATGAAAAATAACAAAAGGCGGAATAATTGCCTCATGGCACACTCTACCATTACTATTTTTGTCTTGCCGTAATTTTGCCAATGCTTTCTCTGTTATGCACTGTCCATTATTTCCATGGCAACGGAATGAAAAAAAATTCTTAAAATAAGGAACTAATAAAGCAAAACACTTACGCATGAAACGTAACACCTTTAATTTTTTTTTTGTCTTTAGAATTATAGTGCACTTAAAAGAACAAGACGGCAGGCATTTTTATAACTTTTTAAATTCCATCAATTCATTTGAATTGTCATTACATTACCCTTAGAAGCGACTGTCGCTCTAAATTAAGTGCCAATTTCGAGTAAGTATGGAATATCTAACGATTTAAATCTATGTCGTTAATGGAAAGCACGGTTGACGTAGATCTGTATTTAAATTTTCATCGTCTGAATGAGTTTGTGTTGCGAAATTTTTTGTTACAGCAATAATGACTGCATTCGCTGTTCCATTGGCACAGTTTCATTTTTCGTTCGTGCCAGTGTGAATTTGTGTTGATGTTCGTAATTTAATGTTTTTTTCTATGCATGAAAAAGGCGATTTGTCTGCTATTACTGTAATTGTTGTCTGGCGTAGGATGCAGGAACTACATTAAAATAAGAGGAAGCCTTAGTTCAGAACTGGAGAGGACAAACAAATCTGAAATAGTTTGAGGCTTTTTCAAATGCATTTGTCTTTTATACTTGTAATTATTAGTGGTAAATTATGACACCACCACTTAGACACATTATACAATGCTAGTTTTTTATTTGGAGATACATTCATACATCCATACAAACATATTTATTTACTGAACTACAATTACATTAAGTGCAAAATTAAGATTATTATCATCTGCTTTTGTCACGATTTGTTCTGAGTATTCTTGACCTATAGTTTGAGATATGGTGAGTCCAGTTATTTATCATTACGTTGTGACCTTGCCCTATAAGGGCGTGGGTTCGAATCTAGAACAAATTCCTCTTATGAACTTTTGTGCTATCGTCATTGATTAAAATTCCTCTAACACAAAGGCTAAGTAGCGATTAGATAAACGGTGAGATGTTGTAAAACATGAACGCTTTTGGGTGTTTTGTTAACATATATCATAATCTATTTTACTACCGTACTCCTACGAGTGTAGGTTATTCAGGATATAGTTCAGTGAGATATATTTGAGGGCTTCTCCTGTTAAAACAAAGCGGTTTGCACAGGAGTAAAGTAAATGTTACTCCCACGTATGCAGATAATGAAATAACACGCTTGCTTCACATAAGAAGTTTCCCCAACTTTATAGCTGTGAGTCGTATCTCAGTGAGTAATGTATCTAAAGCTCTATTGGGGAAGGCATGGGTATTCAAATAAAAGATGATAACGCTTCTACGTCTCTTGTATAGGCATGGAACTCCATGGGCAAACTTACTCATACCATCGGGTGCATCTGTTGTTCGTTTACCTCACTCTTACAAGACGGTAGGTGTAGAACTTAGCAATCAAAGGATACCGAGCAAATCCGGGCAGCAAGTAAGAGAGGAAGTATCAAGAACGGGACTAGCAATGTCCAACGTTGCTCAATTAAGCGCAAAAATAATATTATTTTTCCATGTTTAAAATAAATGTTAATTAACGCCAGTTTTAATGAAGACAACTTTGCTTATCAATCAGGATTTGACCTTTGCACGAATTATAACTGATAGGTGCACCACGTATTTACGAAAATATTCAAATATTTCCACAACATCGTTTAATTCTCAAGATTATTTCAAGGTCGCCTTCAAATATAGAATGGTCATAAGTATTATGCTTTATTGTTAAGCTACGGTTAACCTTTTAACCTTTTTATGCTTTCATTTTCATTGCGCTATTCAATATTTCCCCATTTCCTTCCTTCGTTTGTATGATTAATATTGAATTGCACTCGTATTAGGCCTGAGTAGATATTCTAGAATTAATTCGTGAGTAAGTAGTAGGTAAAACGTTAATAAAACGCTAACAAGGCAATTTGTTTCTAAATAGGTCGTTTTTTGCGCAATACAGTATGGAAAACTAAAGTCGTGTGACCATGAATATAAAAGTATCTTTTTTCCCGCTCTGTTATTTAGCTCCATCACTATAACTGTTGTAGAATAGATACTATTTTGGCGGTTGGGTTAAAAACGGCTTTGCTTGAATTTGCAACTTACGAAGTTTAAGGTTAGTCACCTTGTTAATCATATAATTTGCTGTGTTAATACACTTATGTCTCGATAATGTAAATACCTATTGTTATTTGTGTAATAATGCATTTCCTCAAGGAGACTATTTTATCGATATATTTACCGAATTTATCGATGCATCAAAACAATATATTTATATTTTATATGTATGAGTTTATTTTAAATAAAAAAAAACCGACCGATTTAATGAAATATTCTTGCACGTTCTTGACGTGCTTAATAAAATGGAATGAATAAATGTTATCGATATCAGCTTGCAAAAAGGCAAACAAGTAAGCACACGTATTGTTGACTAAGACCTGCTGATTGATAACGACTGTGAAATCAGGCCACGCCGAGTTCCTTCATTTTATCAATGACTTACCTAATCTTTACTACCTGTATCAGATATGTTGTGTACCTATAATACCAACATAACGTTGGTATAAAGTTTATGTAATTCATAAAATATGGTGGAAAAATGTATAAATTACCTACTGTGCTGTTATTTTTATTAAAGTAGCTAAGGACGTTTGTTTGCCAAGTGGTTATGTTGAACCGCTAAACCAAAGTTAATTTAAATTCTTACTTTTTAATTGGTTTGCAAATTTGTATTTGCACTTAGAAAGCTACATTGAGTGCTATTATTTTTTTTTTGTCAGAGAAAATCTTAAACTGGTAGTGCACATCTGTTAGTTAAAGTTTTGATGAGGGTTTTTTTTAGCTCATGAAGTTATAAGAGATATTGCATAACTTAAATCAAGATTGCGAGTCGCATACCAATATGACCATGCACCATTTTATATACCTTTCCCTAACAAAAACCTAGATAAGCATAAAGGGTTCCATATTGCTATCACACTGAGTACCACAATATTTAAAAATGTAAACATTTTTTTCTTATTTTGCTAAAATGCCGATGGCGGCAGCTTAAGAATTGTTACATATGAAATTACGAGTACACAGTCCATTCAAAGGTGCTCAGAACCCATCATCGTTCCTCGTTCATCTTCGAAAAAAGTCCAGTCCAGCATTCTGGCAGGAAGAATGCAGCCTGGACCACTGGGCACCTGCCCGTGTGATATTTAAAGCGTAAACGGTCCATCAGCTAATATGGGCATTGGACCTGTCAGTCAATTATCAATCGTAGTGCACAAACTGTAAAGTCTAAATTGAATAGTGACGCAGTAGCCAATTGTGCGAAAGTGATGCACGTAATTTATGGGGTGGCCAGGTCTTACTAATTGTTGAGACAATGTTATAATAGTAGTTGTTAGTCTTACAAAATAAGTCGGTGTCTTTTATCTAACGCGTATTGTATGCCATGATTCACTATTGTATTTTCTGATGTCATGTTCTGACACATACTGTTAGGATAGCACGTTTGAATAGAGCTTTTCTGTTTTCTAAGATTAAGTATTATTAGTAGGAAATTTTCTGCTGGCTTTGTCATCGAGTGATGTCATATAACTGCCAAAAATAGTTGTCGTTTGCATACGGCACTGCTCAAATTTTATTTATTTATTTATTTATTTAAACTTTATTGCACGATATAAAAATTGTACAAAAGGCGGACTTAATGCCTCATGGCATTCTCTACCAGTCAACCTTAGGGTCAAACAGAAAGCGAATAGTAGGTAGGTAGTGCTATTAAGATGAAGTAAATATACGTTTATTACTTATAACATATAATATACTACATAAACTATACATATACCTATATACATATATATACATATAATACATATATATATACATTAATATACAATAAAATTCAACTATATATATGAACCAAATAACAAAGATGTGAAATATAAATGATAAATGATGCTAGACTTGCTAGATTAAGTGCTGGAACAGGTGGACGATGATGCGCAAGAATTGGTGAGGAAATGATGAACTAAAAACTTAAAAGCTCTTCTACTCGGAGCCTGCCTAATATTATCAGGAAGAGTGTTCCATAGTCTAACAGCCTTTACAGTGAAGGAGTTCGCTACAAAACCGGATCGGTGGGAAGGAGTGGCAAGCGTTAACTTATTGGAAGATCGCAACTGACGGTCATGAGTCGAACTCAGAAGTTGGAAGTTAGCTTTAAGATAAGCAGGGGCGTTTGGATCATTGAGAAGGGAATATAGTGTGGAAAGGATTCTGGCATTGCGGCGAAGTGGGACAGGCAACCACTTAAGTTGCGTGCGGAAGGAGGAGACGTGATCGTATTTACGAAGATTGAAAATGAAACGTATGCCAGAGTTGACTAGACGATCGAATTTGTTGAGGAGATCAGAATTCAGATCAGAAGTACACACATCTGCGTAATCAATCAAGGGAAGGATAAGGGCTTGTACAAGTGTTATCTTAGTAGGAATCGGAAGAAAGTTCTTAAATCTATAGAGAGCACGTAGAGAAGAGGTTACTTTACAGCAAACCTCTTGAATGTGAATGGACCAGCTTAATGTGCTATCAATGTGCAGACCCAAGTCCTTGACGCTGCTACAGAAGGGAATAGGCACACCATCAAATAAGACTGGGGAAATGGAGCCTACATCAAGCAAACGCATATAGTGACTACTGCCTACAACTATGGCTTGACACTTATTCGGGTTAACTGCCACACCGAACCGGGCAGACCACGCCGCTATGGAATTCAAATCCTTGTTGAGGCCCGCAATGGCTAAGTTGACGTCATTGATATGACATTGGCGATACAGCTGAAGGTCATCCGCATACAGATGGTAAGAGGAAACAAGTAGTGCAGTAATAGAGTTAATGAAGATGGAAAAGATTAGAGGGGATAAAATACCACCCTGAGGGACGCCCGTTGGGACATCACACCAGCATGAATTTTACTCTCAAGATCATGCATAAAAAAACAATTTTCTAACTGTTTCATTTCATTAATTAGATATTTGTATGTATTTAAGAAATGAAGATCCGCTATTGATTATTTATCTATTTATTTCAACACATATCCAGGACTGTCCTACCGAAAGCGGTATCATTGCCACCCCACCCATGGGCAGTAGCGCGTTATTTCGTAATGAGTAAACAATCGCTGGCTAATTGATCTGATGGGGAGTGACATTCGCTAGGTGGGCGGCTGATCGCCTCAAGATAATAGCGATTGCCGGTGAAAGTGCCCAGCGGATGGCTATGTAGGCCGGCGAGATTTATTGTGGTGTTTACGCTTGGTTGCGCCTTTGGTGACTGCTAGGCTAGGCTGCCATTCTTTGGTGGTAAGATTGCAAAAAGTGAGAAAGGTCTCTGCTTCCCCGCATTTGCCTACAGTTGCAGTCAGCTTCAGATTTTTGTCGCATCAAAAATACATCTGGCACTTATGAGCTGACATCGTTGAGCACACTCGTCGCCGGAGGTCACCGTAAGGTTTACCCACGAAAATCCCTGCTTATCCTGCTATGTTACCTCTTACTTCAGAATGGGCAGGAATTACGTTTATATCCCTGAATGCGTTCCTCTGCGAAAAATTAAGACTATTCTTCAGTGGAAATTCCCAGCGAAATATCCCTTAGTCACCCGAAACCTACGTAATTACGTATTACGGGAGGTAATGGGGTAGTACTAATCTAAGCCTACAATTCACTGCGTAACTAGTTATTAGAGCATTTAAAATCAGTTGCGAGCCAACGCGAGTATATGACCTCTTAAATCCCCGTGAACGAAACCAGCTTTCGGATTCCTATCAAAGGTTGCGCTCGCCCAGAGGCAGATCATGACAAATCGCCTTTATTCGCCTTAACAACCATAAATTCACTATCATTAATATTTAACTATTTCGTTGCAGTTGAAGCGTAAAGTCGAGAGCATAAAACAGTGTTGCGAAGGATGGTGGTGAAACTTGCGTTTTAAAATTGTATAATAGATTGTGCTAAAAATGTTGGTGTGATTTTGGCGATTGTGTATTCTCTAGGGGAGGCCTAAATCTATCAGTGGACTACGAACTGAAGGTTTTTTCCTTCTTGAAGACTAGTCGCTTTCTCGATTTTTCCTGGATGGCGTATAGTATACTCAGGTCAGCAATACGCGTATTGCTGACCTGAGTATACTATTAGAGCTGTAAGGCTAAAGGAATTATTCCATGATTATTACCCACTCACTTGTTCACAATAATCCTCATCCTACATAGCTTAATAATAATCGTAAACTCATTATTTCCTTACTACATTCAAAACTGGTCCCTATTTAAAAAAATCAACGTTTTAAATAGTTTTTTAATAATTGCAAACCCTTGTTTGGTTACTATGTATATTTAAATATGCTCCCTATTAAAAATATCGACGTTTTGAACAACGTTCAATTATGTTTTTTAGAGTAGCATCCCTAGCGTAGGATATAAAATTGGCGGTAAATTGTACTGTCGGCATCTCTGGTCCGTGAGCTATCGGAACGTATTGTAATTGCGTTTAATTAACCCTCCGTCTTCAAGCGATTTGGACAACTAGTTCGATGCCTCATTTGTGTCAAGGTCTTTATAGTAATTGCTCGGAACGTTCTTAGATTGGGGTTAAAACGGTATTACTTTTTGTGTAGCAGTGGTTTTGATAAAAAATACCGATCGCTTGGAAGGGTATTGTTGCCTACTTGACAAGAATTAAAAAAAGTAGAGGCATCTTAAAAGCGCATCTGCGACCCTTGTGCCTTTTTTGATTTCCATTAGATGACCCTCTTCCATTCCTCATTCATTTGCCTCACATTAACAAAAAAAAATGAAGCACGTTCTCATGAAATTGAAAAAAAAAAACATAAATGCGGTTTCAACTCGCATATTTCAATTATTGTACCAATATTAAATCTACTTTATTCTGCGAAGTCGATCGCCACTGTTTCACAATTTTCACCGAAAATTCGTCTCATTTATTCGTGTAATTCGAAACCTACCCACTTGTATTCACAGTGCAGCATCAACAGTGTTTAAATTAATTTCAACCACAATATCCACTCGCGCTGAAAAATTTAATATAACAACGCGCTGGAAATGTATTCGAAATTTCATATTTTGTATGAAGTATGTCGAACCGTGTAGAGGTATTTAACCTTTAGTCCAACGTAGCTTGAAAATGTAGTTTTTATGTGTCGTATCTCTGGCACATTCTGCTGTTATTTTTGACTAATATGCCTTGAATTACTGATTATTATGTCCAGTTATAACAGCTAAAACGTATTATTGTGAAAGATCTCCTTTGAGAGGTAACGTGATGTTTCAGATGTCTGCGTGAGGACATACTTCGTATGTTATAACGTCATGTTGGTGAGCCTACTGAACCCTTAAACATATTTTGAACAATATAAAAACAATGAGATCTTAGCTCGTGATCTGTCTTGTAAGGGATCAGCAGCGTATTTGTGACCCCATTGCAACAGTTATTTTAATTATAGATACTAGCTGCTCGTCCCGGCTTCGCACGGGCACTAAACATGATACTTATACACATATTTTTTGAAAACTAAATATAGCCTATATTAGTCGGTGTTAATGTTGCTTTGGAATGGAGAAAGAATTTTTTAAATCGGTAGTTTAGTTTTAGAGCCTATTCATAACAACCAAATAAACAACGTTTTCCTCTTTATAATATTTCTAAAGATTTGGTGGTAGTCACAATCGCATGTGTATCGCATAATTCTTTTTACAAAGCAAACATTAGAGATTATGGACGCAAAAGAAAATACATACAAAGTATCATATTTTTTTCACCTGTCAGTACAGGTTTTCATTGATTAGCATTGAATAATGTATTCAACAGTTCTTGGAGACAACTATTGTTTAGTTTTTATACTCTCGTAAAAAAAGAAGATATTGTACTCATACGTTTATTGGCGTCACTTGCTAACTTTGCAAGTAATCTCTACTGTAGTTGTATTGTACTTTAACCTGATAGAAGATGAATTGCCTTCAACACTACTCGTGGCTTCTAATTTTAAAGTGAACGAACGTGTTTAGTTCATGTACTTTCTTCTGTTTCATATTGAGTTTATATTTAACAATGCCGACTAAACAATTTATTATATATTTTAAGCTGATATGGTTTTGATAAACTTGTATCATCGCTTCGTGATGTAACGTCAGGGGATCGTACATCTGACGTATCAAATCAATCAGTATCATTGGTGACAATGTATACGTCACTAGAAACTAAAAAATAAAAAAAATCTACAACACCATTTTAAAATTAGAAACAAAGAAAAATTCATCAGATCTCGTGGCTCAGGCGGGGCTCTTGAATTTTTCTTTGTTTCTAATTTTAAAATTATAGTTAAAAGGTATTATAATACCTAGCATTTAAAAATGCTAAAATAAAATATACAAAAAATCTACAACACCGTTTATTTCAAAGATTGAACCCGAGTTTGATATTTCTAGGAACATTAAGTGAATGGGATTGACATAAATATTTCCTTCACAGCATTAGCTGTGATGGTGACATAATGTTACCTGCGGCCAGATAACTGTGGCTAGTTACAGACTTGCCTTTGACTTTGACAGAGTTGTTATTGTCGACAATTGGCTCGATGGCCTTCTACGGTACCTTTGTTTAGTGAGCATACTTTATTGTAATCACATAACCAGGCTTTTCAATACAGGGTCATAGTCGTAGCGTACACTGGGCTCTGGGATGGCCGAAGATGCAACCGGGAGAGTCGCTAGGATTAAGATAAAATAAATAATAATAAATAAATATTCTCAACATCACATACATTGATCTGACCCCGTGTTAAGTAGCTTAAGCACTTGTGTTACAGACATCAGAATCAACAGTGGTATTACAAATATACTTAAATAGATACATATAACACCCAGACCAGGACAAACAGACATGTTCATGCACACAAATGTTTGTCCTGTGCGGGGATCGAACCCGCGACCTCTTGCGTAATAGGCAACATCTTGACCATTACACCAAGCGGGTCGTCGAAGGTCGAAGATGATTATATTGCATGTAATCATGGGTCAACGTTTCTGAATTCTATTCAGATCTTGATCTGTGAATCTAAGATATAACATGATTTCAATCAAAGCCAAAGTAGTTTATTTGCAATTTTAATAACACAGAAATTCTTTTGCACGTCGTATATATGTTTTTCTGACTACTAGCAATACTACATCAATTTATTTGAAGGACGTTCTTATTACATAGTATAAATAAAGAACTTAGTTGAGCATACTTTATAGGTGACAAATTGATTCCTTCGCAGTAGAGATACGGAGATTCCATTTCTTCGCTGTATATTTATAATGTAAGATTGCGTAAATATCGGAAAGCATATTTCTTTCACTTCCGATTCCACATCAGAAACATAATCTCCGAATTAGGCCAGCGTTACCGAGGGGATCGTCACACATACTGACATTTCGGCAAAAGTCACGTATCCCTCGCTAGTGGATGACTTTTAAATATCAAGTGTCACTGGCTTCTGTTTGGATTTTTATTGTTATGACGAAGAAAGCTGACGAGCATGTAATTCCCTTGATGGTAAAGTCTTAACGTTATTTTATACTAGGAGCAATGCAAACGTGCTGCTTGTTGCATTAAAACATCCCGTGGTCACATTTACAGAAGACTGCAAAGAAACGTAGCACCAAAGAAGCAAAGAGCGTACCTTCGAAACGGCCGCACTTTGTAACTCCTTTTGTGTTGAGGGTGTCCATGGGATGCTCTGATTGCTAACCATCAGGTTATCCGGCGGCTCGATTGCTGCCTACTTTTGTAACAAAAAACAGATCGAGAAAGTTTATTATGCTAATAACAAAGCGACTAATATTTTTTAAAAGAATTCATAGGTCTTATGTATGCATGCTGTTATTCCTTAGATAGAAGAACCCATGGTTTAATGTAAGTTTTTAGGGTTCCGTAGTCTACTAGGAACCCTTATAGTTTCGTCATGTCTGCCTGTCTGTCTGTCCTGGCTCGTTTACCACCGTTTTTGCACCGATTGTTTTATTTAAATGTTTTTGGCTCGAATTCCTGAACGTTATTGCATGTTGGTAGTTAAGGGAATTAAAAAATGCACAATAAATTGCTACAATGACATTCATCAATAGTAAAATAATTGTATAGAAGTAGAACTAAAACCAACACATGGTGATTCTACTATCTACTAAAATATTTGTAATAACATGCACTTTTATTACAGATAATCGGGCGAGCCTTTCAATTACATTTATGCTCGCAAATTAACCTCCGTACAGTCAACAGCATGTCAAACGGAACACTTTGAATGCCTATATTTAAATAGCTCAATAGGCCCCGACACCCGAAAACTGAGATATTATATTGTTTGACATGACGTACGGTTGAACATGCTAGTCACTAGAATAAAAAGCGACAGTCGCTTAAAAATTTTGTGCCAATTTCTGGGAGGGTCGAGGTATAGCGAGGGCATATCTAACCATTGAAGTTTATGGTCAGGGGCATAAGTGCTATTATTGAATGGCCTGTGTGTGTGATGCGGCTGACCGTACAAACAGTACCCAGTGGTAATTACAGTGCAAGCTATTGTTTGCTTGACCTGTCCACGCACCTTCAAGTGCCTTGCCTGACCAGGGATCAATAATGTCGTGTCAAATGCAGGATTTCCCCCAGGGCAATAAACTCTAAAATGCCCCACCGAATACGTACGGTATGCAATAACAATTTGTAAGCTAGGGTTATCAGTCAACATAGGCATTCAATGTATTCTAGTTAGTCTAGGTAGATTAATAAAGTTCCCGTGGGCAACGTGAATGTAAAAGTATTTTTAGTGTGGGAAAGTCACATTGCTGTTTTGACAAAAATTAGGCATAAGTCGCCCACATGGTCCTTCCAGCACTACTTAAGGTTTTTTTATGTAAGCGGGACCCAAACGAGCTAGAGATTCACCTGATGTTATGTGATTACCGCTGGTCATATACATCAACAATCCCACAAAGGTCGCTGATTCGTTGCCTGCCTCTGAATCCCCATACCATACCCATCTGAGCACTGTAGACCTTACTCACCAGCAGAGACATAGCAGTGCTACTTCACTCTGGTCGTCTCTGACGAAGAGGTACTTCCCCAGACGAGCTGCTCATTCAAGTTAAAGTTCCACTACGCTCTACCCCTCTTTTTGTCATGTAGGTAAATCCGAAACAACAGATATAAGCTGAATAAGAAGTGATTCTTATCAGTTGATTGTCTCTCACAACTCATTGTTGATCAATTACTCCTAAAATAGTCCAGTCCTTCCCAAGTTTGGAATAAATGTCGAGCTGAGTTTTATCTAAATTAGTCAGGAGATTGACAGGTCGAGTTACTTTCACTATATTATTTTAGTATGAATAGATTTTATTTATTAATGTTACGTTAACTTTTCATGAATGTTTTCTAGAAACTACTACCTTCCGCTGGTAACAGAACTGTTATACTCGTACACACAGACATGTACAGTTTCTTATCTGAGTGGAGAATATTCCAATGAATTAAATATGTAAGTATGTGTCATACTTTCAAAGAATTTAGTTTTTCGTCTAATGCAACAAGCCGAAACATATTGTGATTGTCTCGACTAAGAGTAAGAAGATATGTACTATGCTCCCCTATATATTTCCGCTAAATCCGTTGCTAAACGGGTATTTTGAATGAGCCTTAACGCCATAGCTTCTCCAGATGAGAAACTCAACGTACCATTTGCCAGCCCTAGAGCTGACCACAGATTCACGTTGTATCGTGAATGCACCGAGATAAGCGCAAGCAACAGCAATGGGCTATCGCAGCAACGATATTTATTGAGAAATCGGGACGCGGGAATCTAAAACTGCTGGTCGGGAATTGAAGATTGCTCCGAACGCTGTGTACCAGAGCTACGATTTATCACGGGAACGGAACGTTGTAACGTTACGAATAACGTTATGGAAGTGGTTGCAGACCACGTTACGTTGTTTGGGAATAGTAGGATCGTAGGGAAATATACAACCTAGCTCTTTGTTTGGAGTTGAAAATTGAGAAATATAAGAAAGATTTTTTTAAACTACCACAAGATGGCACTTAAGTCTTCGGCCTTGTTTTGTTGGAGCTAAATAATGAATGACATAATATAATATAGCATGATTGCGTTGAGTTTTGCTGGGTACTATTGGGACCTATGCCCATGGAGTACCTATACTCGTATATGTGTAGGGGACAGGATAATTATACGTACCATCGAGCCGATCAAGTGAGGCCATTAACTATATTAGCATTGCTCTAAAACGGCGATAAATATTAGTGCTAAAAGGTTTTGATCATACAATATATAACATTTCTAAAGCAATCGATCTGTCTCTAAAAAGTAGTGGTAACAAATTAACTTTAGGTATTACAAAAAACTTAATACATTACATCTGCGTGTACGCACGGAGGATTGACACACCATGACACGAGCCGTCTGATTGGTTGATAATTACGTAACACACACAGACGCATGTTTTTGTTAACCGGAGTACCCGAACGGCCTTGTCGGTCGATCTCCTGTCAGGTTACGTCGTAATTCTTATTTGTATGCAGCTAAGGTCTATTTTGCAATTGTAATTGTTATTCACGTACAGTTTACGTGACTGGGTTATCGTACGCTGTTTTTTTTGGTTTGTTTACAAGGCGCCTGTCTTTCTGTAGACGGCGGTTTTAGCTTGGATCGCGGGTCGGTTTCGTTTGTACGGGTTTCAGGGTCCAGTTATAATTGTGTGTTTTACATCTTAACTTCTAAAAACTTTAGCCCGTCTGTTTAATAAAAGATTTCTACGCAAAGTGTATTATTCAGGCTGAGAATAGTGGAATTTAGGCTGTTGAATGCTGTAAGAATGTAAGAATAATATTTTTTACTTTCTATTAAGCAGTAGTGGTGTAAATAATAAATCACATGATTGAACTTGTTGAATATTGGAATTGTAGTTAGTTATCCATTGAAAGTTTCGTTCAATGGCGCATTAGTAAACTATGCTATGGCATAAGTTAGGACTCATCATTGAAAATTGCGTATTTACCATGATCTCTCCTATGTTTTATAACGCGTCATAAAAACACTTTGGTGGTTTCGTCATATTAACTGTCCCTAAGTCTTAAAGTTATCGTTACAACCTATTGTTCCCCAAAAATAATAACTCCACGCATACCCACAAGTTTCACATCCAACTCTTTAACATGTGGGGCACAGCACAACAGAAAACATAATTTGTTATCTCGAACGCGCTGTTTTTAGAACCCCAATAACCCAGTGACAAACTGACAGACATAAACAACACCACATGCAGTGAGACTGAACAGTGAACAGTCAACATGGAAGATTATCTACGAGTTTGTTGTATGTTAGATGCATTGGTGATAGTTGGTTAGATAAGAATCAGTTAATGTATGTATTTAAGTTAATAAATTGTATATTTTTTTTAAAATTACTAAATGTAAATTAAATAATAAATATCTCACAACATCACATACACTGATCCGTCTCCGTGTTAAGTAGCAGCACTTGTGTCCCAGATATATGAATCAACTGTAGTATCACAAATATACTTAAATAGATACATATAACACCCAGACCGGGACAAACAGACATGTTCGCATGAACACAAATATTTCTCCTGTGCGGGGATCGAACCCGCGACTTCTTGGTCTATTAGTCAACTTCTTGACCACTACACCAAGCGTCTCGTCAACTTCCTTCAACGGCTTTCATTACATTATGTCGATGTCGGCGTGAAACAACATTTTGTTGTGTTTCGTCGTGTGAGTGAGGTTACCGGAGGCCCAACCCCCCCCCCCCCCCCCCCCCCCCATTGATGACGCAGTTAAGTTACCGTAATATACCCCAGGAGGGTACCAACTGCGTTAGCGTTGGAGAATCCCTCCCCGGGCGTCCACGATCAGGAAGTAACGTCCCTGGACGTGGGCGTCCGGGCCGCCCCACGTATTCTGGGGGGGGCAAAACTGCGCACGTCATTGCTCAGGGCAAGAGCAGCACCACGGTATCCCCTGCCATGCTGGCTGTGGACTTTTGTAACATCAGGGGTTTACATTCTAACTTAGATGCTGTCCACCACCACCTCGAGACAGCTAAGCCAGCCCTGCTCTTCCTGACCGAGACGCAGATATCGTCTCCGGCGGACACAGCGTACCTCACCTATCCGGGGTACGGCCTTCAACACTCCTTTTTATCTAAGGCTGGAGTGTGCGTGTACGTCAGAGACGATATCAGCTCTCGCCGCCTGAGCAACATTGAAGGTCGGGATCTTTCCTTAATATGGCTTCGCATAGACGGCGTCGACCACCCTCGCGTCTATGCTTGCCTATATCGGTCCCATAGCGGTGACACAGAGACGGACAGACTGATGGATCACATCCAGATGGCTACAGATTTTGTGCAACAGCAGATCCCCTCAGCGGAAATCGTTTTGCTTGGCGACTTCAACGCCCACCACTCTGACTGGCTTGGGTCTGGTAAGACCGATCATGCTGGGAGATCTGTTCACGACTTCGCTCTTGCTTATGGTCTAACACAGCTGGTTACCACGCCCACGCGAATCCCAGATGTGGAAGGCCATAATCCTTCACTGTTGGATCTTCTGCTGACTTCTCATCCGGACGGCTATCACGTAACCGTGGGCGCCCCACTTGGCTCCTCCGATCATTGCCTAGTCCGGAGTAAGGTGCCACTCTCGTGTTCGCCGCGATCTCGTATCGCACGCAGTCGCCGTGTGTGGCACTATAAGTCAGCAGATTGGAATGAGATGCGGTCCTACTTTGCATCCTATCCTTGGCGGCAAATTTGCTTCTCGCTGGATGATCTCGACGCCGTTGCGGATTCTGTTGCAGATGTGGTGCTACAGGGGATGGAACTTTTTGTCCCGTCCTCTGTGGTTCCCGTCGGTGGCAAGAGTCGCCCATGGTTTGGTTCGCACTTAAAAAATGCTTCCCGGAGGAAGAAGGAAGCCTATCAAGCGTGGGCTGATGCAGCAGCGGCACGAGACTTAAACACCAGTGTTTTAAAAAAGAATTACAATTTTGCCTCTAGGTCCTTGAAAACTGCAATTGCGAGGGCGAAGTCGGTACACATCGGCAGAATTGGCGAGAGGCTTGAGCGTCTTCCGTCGGGAACTCGTGCTTTCTGGTCTCTTGCCAAGGCTGTCGAGGGTAATTTTTGTAAGCCATCTTTTCCACCTCTGCACATGGGAGATGGTTCATTGGCCCACGACGCAAAGGAGAAAGCCGGTCTTTTGGGAAAACTCTTTGCGTCCAACTCGACCTTGGACGATGGAGGACAGGAGCCGCCTACAGTACCACGGTGCGAGAGCGTTATGCCTGATATCAGGATACACCAACGCGCAGTGCGCCTGGCACTCATGTCGCTTGATGTCCATAAGTCGAGCGGGCCTGATGGACTCCCTCCCATTGTGTTGAAGATGTGCGCTCCTGAGTTGGCACCAGTTTTAACTCGTCTCTTTCGGCTCTCCTACTCCTCTGGCGTAGTCCCGGCGTCATGGAAGACAGCTTTGGTCCATCCGATCCCCAAAAAGGGCGACCGCTCTGATCCGTCCAACTACAGACCAATAGCTATAACCTCCCTCCTTTCAAAGACAATGGAATCAATCCTCAATCGCCAACTTCTTAGGTACTTTGAGGGTCATCAGCTACTTAGCGATCACCAATACGGCTTCCGTAAGGGTCGGTCGGCTGGTGATCTTCTGGTTTACTTGACACACCGTTGGGCACAGGCGATTGAGAGTAAGGGGGAGGCCTTGGCTGTCAGTTTGGACATAGCAAAGGCCTTTGATCGGGTTTGGCACAGGGCGCTTCTCTCGAAGCTTCCATCTTACGGGCTTCCCGGGAAATTATGCACATGGGTCTCCAGCTTTCTTGCAGACAGAAGCATAAAGGTCGTTGTCGACGGAGAATGCTCTGAATTTATGTCGATAAATGCTGGTGTTCCCCAAGGCTGTGTGCTATCGCCAACTCTGTTTCTCCTGCATATCAATGATATGTTGAAAATAAGCAATATTCATTGTTATGCGGATGACAGCACAGGCGATGCTTTTTATACCGGCCGCGCTGGTATTTCTCGGGATAACGTCATTGAGAGCCGAAACAGGCTTGTGTCTGAAATAGAGAGCTCCTTGGAGAGGGTCTCAGATTGGGGTAGACTAAATCTGGTCCATTTTAACCCTACAAAGACGCAGGCCTGCGTGTTCTCCGCTAAAAAGCTACCGGTGGTCGTATCTCCAAGGTTTCAGGGCACCCCCCTTTCTACCTCAGCCTCCATTGGGATACTTGGTGTCGACATATCTAGCGAAGTGCAGTTCCGTGGTCACTTAGAGGGAAAGGCTAAATTAGCCTCCAAGAAGCTTGGCGTGCTCAATAGATCGAGGCGGTATTTCACTGCGGCCCATCGCCTGCAACTCTATAAGGCACAGGTTCGGCCGCATATGGAATACTGTTCTCATTTATGGGCAGGGGCACCCCAGTACCAGCTTCTCCCTTTGGACCGCATCCAGCGTAGAGCTATGCGCATTGTCGACTGCCAAGATATCTCAAAACGGCTTGATCCTCTGGCGCTGCGTAGGGATGTAGCCTCGCTCTGCATCCTATATCGCTTTTACTATGGGGAGTGCTCTGAGGAATTGTTCGGACTTATACCTCCCACATCCTTCCGACATCGTTCAACGCGACAACAGTTCCATCGACATCGTCTAGATGACTGGCAATCCACCACTGTGCGTTTCTCCAGAAACTTCTTGCCACGCACAACCAAACTGTGGAATCAACTGTCGCCTGAGGTATTTCCGGACCGATACGACCTCCTCACCTTCAAGAAAAGAGCGTACTCCCTTCTAAAAGGCCGGCAACGCATTTGTGACTCCTCTGGTGTTGCGAGTGTCCATGGGCGGCGTTGATTGCTTACCATCAGGCAATACGTCTGTTCGTTTGCTGCCCTATAATATAAAAAAAAAAAAAAAAAAAAAAAAATGTCGGGCATACAATCAACGTTAACTGAGCCACATGTTTTCAAGTTATGTGGGCAGGTGAATGGTGATGATGAAGAAGCTTAAATATACTCCAATTTGTCAGCTAAAGATGATTCATCAGCTTGTTGTAGGTCTCAAAGATGATTCCCAACAGATACCAAAAGGTTAAAATTACCAAATAGAAGCTTGTTATAAAAAAAGAGACCATTCGCGTGTCGCCAAACATGCCATAAAAATAATCTATGCCTTAATTTCCTCATTCTCAGGAGCTCAGTGGATCAGTAACTTAACATGTGTTAACTTTTTTTGCATGAGCGACCGAGTACAATACACAAGTAACAACCGCGGTTAGATTTGTACGTAATACCAGCTCTTGCCACACTTGTCAGTTTGATATGAACCCGTCACATCAAATATATCTCGCGTACCTTGTATCTTAGGACATCATATCAGTATTGTTATGATTTCAAATGTTGTATTAAGAGAGTTATCGGTTGAAATCGGAGTTATGATCTGAGTTAGAGGATGTAAAGATTAGAGGAATGTTGGCTTTCATGTTAAGAACAAATTAGTACTTAGTTTGCGTTTTTGAGACTGTAATAGGCAAAAGCTTGACAAGTGCCGCACGCTTCTCCATAAAATACATGTACCTACATATTTGTTAAGAAAATCGTTTTCAATCTTCTTGCACTGGTCTGGTTGCTGGGAAACAGGGTAGGTATATTTTGTGGCGAAAGAAACACTGTTAGGAGTTTTCTAACACAGCTCGGGTTTGTGATAACAAAGCTGTTTTAAGCAAGCGTGATTAAGCTGCAACATGTTTTGTTGAGATTGTTACAAAATTTGGTTTCAAGAAGTACAGTGGTATAATACTAAGCCGTTATTCTACTTTTCTTACTTACTGTTTTCAATCATTCAATGTGTGTGACTATTCGTCTCTATCCGATACTAGTTCTATGTGTTATGTTTATCGCCTTCAGAGATCTAGAATAACGTTCCATTCCAAGGACTAGTGCGCAATGCGGCTGTCATGTGCGTGTGTCACGTCTTGAAGTCATGCGGTTCAGATAATGACGCTCTATTAACTTTATCGGTTGTTCCAGACAGTTTGTCATGGTCGAAGGATGGGAGATTAGCGATCTGCCTGATTGTTCGGAGTTAACTGTCGAATGTAGTTAGGTAGGTAAAGAGTAAATAACTACAAACATCTTCTATAGAAATGATAATGAGGGTTTACTTGAACTTTTCTTAATTGCAAAAAAACACGAGTTTTTCCGCGGCTTTGCCCGCGTTATCAAAATTCCTATTTTATCCTATTGGAGCATTTAATCGGGATAGACAGTATCCTAAAACCTAATGCAGTCCAAACCCTGTCTCCATACCAAATTTCAGTTGATTTAGATACCCACAACATAGCTCTAGGTACTTAAGATATTAAAAGTATATTGATTTGTAATTTTAACTCAATTCAAATAAAAGTCTCCAAAAAAGTTTAGGTAATTTCATAATTCAGTTAAATATTTCAATCCACATTTGTATCTTATCACTGTGTTTCCGTATTTGATCCAACATTATCTATCATTACTAAGTGCCTTTGCATATTGAATTTGTAGGTAGTCTTTAGACTGTTTTGATGAAGAAACATCTCACTTACTCGTAGTATAATGTAGCGAACAGTAATTAACTAACTACGAGTAATTTTATATTTTTCCAATCATTTGTGTATTTTCTTAACAGTTCCGTATTATTCAAATGTGATTAAGAACACAAGTAATTTACATTAGATACATTGTTAATTATCAGAAGTCACTTTATCTATAGAATGTAAGATTAATTTATACTACTAATTTGCTATGCGCTTGATTAGATCATAGACAAGTTTACGTAGTAAGTTATTAATTGTTATTTAATCTATGGTTCAGTAGACTGTATAATTGATTTAACTTCTTGTTATGTAAGGCAAGATAATGAATTCTTTGATAACACATTACATGCTCGTATTATCTAAAGATATTTAGTATTTTTTAGATAAATGTCTTAAGTGCTAACAATAGATAAATAGTGATTTATTTACGGCAAAATTATTATTTTATGAGTTTATAATCAGAAATGTTGGGTTGTAGGGATCAAAGGTTCTTTAACGTTACAAAGAAATTATTGTTCTTTTGCTATTTTCAAAATAAATTACATTGGTATTAAGAAGCTAATAGTACTCACGCAGCAATTAATGGATTCATCGAACAAATCCGGGCCAAAACTATAAAGAGAAACGCCGAAAATTCCTTTCAACTTAACATTAAATAACAAAAATATGATGAATGTGTTGAATTTGAAAATGATTAAGAATCAATTATTTAACGGGACTTAACGCGACATTTAATTATAGTAATGCTACGCGAAAGTTTAAAATCTTAGATTAAGAATCAAGTCAATGCGTTGTCATAGATACCCTTCTGAAACGACTAATCATCTTTAGATCCATATGCACTTTATAATAATGATGGCGGTCAAGTCTTCCGTCAATATATCACATCCTCGCCTTCTTATATCATGTTTTATCTTCGCAATTTCCTTTGCGGAGCGTTTTAAAACCGCTATATATCTCACTAACCCTCTTGAAGGCCTCTTTGACTCGATGTGGGTCGTAATAGTATGTTAATTCTTGGAGGTCGTTTTTGCACAGATTTTAATCTCTGAAAGAAGATTTTAAATTTTATTTTTAAGCTACATTACTGTGGGTGTATTTAGCATTTTGCTGTTTGAACCTTATTTTCTGCATGTTTTTAAAGTATGAAACTTATTCTAATATCAATATAGCCTATTCATGTCCCAATGAAGGGCAAAGGGCTCCATTATTTGAAATTGTGTTATCAGATATGAGTTTAGGCTTGAACGCTTGCCAATTGCAGGTTGGTGATCACAAATCCGGGCTAAGTGAGGAAACACCGACAAATATTTTGCCTGATCCGGAATTTGAACTCAGGACATCGACTTAGCACGAGACCATCGAATCTTGTTAATGATAGCATAAATGAATGTACAGGACAAATCCAACAGATGATATTATACACATACGTATTTATACAAATGAACCGAGTGCGGATCAAATTCTCGACCACCCTAAGTGTACTAAATGTTATCTTACTGTAAACGGTTGTCAAATCAGTTTATGTACATTTCCTTGTTCGTGTCATTTCGATGAATTTCACGCAACGTAATGTGAAGGCTCAAGTTCCTGAGAACTGTAGGCGAGACATTCCACTGCATGTATCGAAGGAATATCGACTAAAGATTCTACTCTAGTTGTATACTTAAGTAATGATGTCAGTAAAGTATAAGCTTAATTCCCAAATGACAATTATCTTTATCTTAAGAATCACGACATACGTAATAATTATGATGACAAAAATACACTTCTTGGCGATTATACTTAAGAACGCTTAAACATGTTAAAAATACGTTAAAAGCGACTAAGGGACGAGAGCGTTCCCCTGTGTTTTGACACTCGACAAATCTAGTTGATATTTCGTCGTTGATTTCATGCTAATATGCTATTAAACTTTCATAAAAACGATGCAATAGGCTGCGTGCGTGAATTGAGACCATTTTATCGTTACGGTCGTTTATTTCATAAGCTGGACTGCCTCCAAACGCAGTACTTACCTAAGTTGCAGTTTAAAGAGAAGTGTTAGGTTCTAGGTCCAATATTGGGATGTTTTTGTAAACAAAGTAATTTAAGATCCGTGAGCTTGTGCTTTTTGTTCGTTTCATTAAGTGTGACACTGCCCTGTTCTCTTGTACAATCGGTCATGTCTCATTGTGATAACTGTTGTATTTTGTTTCTGGTGATGAGTAAGGTCTACTGAGCTTAGTTGGGCAGGGTATTTTCGGATAGGCAACGCATCAGCGAACCTTGTGCGGTTGGTGATGTCCATGGGCAGCGGAAGTCACTTACCACCAAGTGATGACTTGATTGCCTACCAATTCTTATTATAACAAAAAAAGGTGGCAAACTAGCAGACGTATTGCCTGATGGTGAGCATGCGCCGCCCTCGAACACACGCAACACCATATAGGTTACAAGTGCGTTGCCGGCTTTTTATACTCTTTTCTCATAGGTGTGAAGGTCGCATCAGTTCTCTAATATAGAAAGAAAAAGATTTGAACCCAGATAACTTATAATCAAGCCATAGAACCAATCGATAAGCCCCTACCTCGCAAGGAAGACATTATTACACCACGTTTAGGCGTCCAAAGTGACCCGTATCCCTACTCGGTTTAACTGACACCGCATTCTTTGTTCGCCCGCTCTTATAAATCTCCATTAATAAACGTGTGACATGAGGTAATGCGGTGACCAAATTGGGTTACGGAGTACTTTGGATGAACACTGAGTGTCTTTGGTTTGGGGTTTTATTGGAGTTATATGTATGTTTAACGATTATGAACCATGTTTACAATCGTTTATTGCCTGCAAAATAAGGTGAAAAGATGCTACAATAATATGTATACGAACTCTGATAGGGCACAGTATTTGTAAAGAAGATGTTTATGTGCATTATTTTTATCCAATACTTACAGTAATTAAGTGCATGTGTATTTATAAGTATTTGGCTGTGATTTATATGATGTAACTTTTTTTATTTAAATGTTTTATAATTACGACAAGAGGTCTCTCTACTGAGTTTTGCCCCGTACATAATGTTACTGGAGGGTAAAAGACAACTTACTTATTTGTTCCTCCCTGTTGATGTAGAGGTCCAACACATTCTTTCAAAAAACGAAAAGCAATAAATAGATTTAAGATTTTAGACTTTCGCGTTGCATTATATCACTAATATTATTTAACGGGACTAAACGCGATATTAATTATGTAGTATATGTATACTAGCAGTAGGTAGTAAACATATACTACATAATTAATATCGCGTTTAGTCCCGTTAAATAATATTAGTGAATAAATAGATTTGTTTCAATTTTTTATTCTGGTGTGTTAGGTCCAGAATGACTCATAAAGAACTGGATTACAAGGAGAAATATTATGCTACTGTTTCACGCTGCACACAGAGTATTCTATCGTTGTTCTAACTATGTATTCAGATTGTTATATCGTAGTTTTAACTATGTATATGGGTTTATTCTCAGACGTTTATTACCCTCGTAACTAACTAACAGTCACCTACAATTCCGGATCATTAACCGTCGATTTGTAAATTGTACACAGTATCTTGAGTTACGAATCTGATACTAATTCCGATTACAATTGCCGCAATCACAGTTTAAGATAGAACTAAACGTACGGTTGTCTGAAAAGTGAATTTGCGATAAGAAAAACGTTTCTAAGCTATAGAAACACACTGGGCGGTAAAAACGCGAACGGAGTTCGGCGGCAATACATTTGATATACGATATAACGCGACGTAATTAGGGCATGGTGTGTCATCCTCCATTTAAAATACATTGCAGGCGTAATCCCGCCGAACTCCGGTTGCGTTTTTTCGGCCTATTGTGTTTCTATACTAAACTAGCGGCTGCCCGCGACTCCGTCCGCGTGGATTTCGATTTCCAATAGCCTAAAGCCTTCCTCGTCAAATGGACTATCCAACACAAAAATATTTTTTCAAATCGGACCAGTAGTTCCAGAGATTAGCGCGTTCAAACAAATAAACAAACAAACATACAAACAAACTCTTCAGCTTTATTTATTAGTATAGATTAGAATTTTTGTTCAATCAATTAAGAGTTGCAATTGCATCGTACCTGTTGCAAGCACACGAATGCACTGGGATTTCGTGTGAATATGCACGTGACTGAAATTGCAATGTAATAAATATCGAGGCTTGTCCGACGGTGACAGATGTCTATAGCTGGCTATACCAGCAAGGACTCGGGTGGTAGTGGCGTGTTCACGGTGGAAATAGGACAGACATTTTGAAATGTGTTTCCAAAATGTATGATGTATGTGACACAGGTTAAATTATTTAAAGGTTATTATTAGCAAGAAGTAGATAAATATTATATTAATTTATTTGTGTAGATACTCTTATGAGGCTTCGGATACTTGGCGTACGAGATAAGAATTACATTGGGGTATATTGCGAATACGATTAGGAATATCTATTGACCCTAGCCAAAAACATAATCATTATCATCCTAGCACTTCTCCTGGTTGTATCCTCGGCTATTGCCTAGGAACCCAGGGTAGGCTTCGCATGATCCAGAATTGACCGGCCTAGTTATTACAATAGAGCAACTGTCGTCTGAACTCCGGAACCAATACAAACCAATTCAAAAATGTAATCATGTACATATCTTAAAATATTTGTTCCCACTTACTCAACAGAAATGTTTATATTCTTCAGATTTATAAACGTAATATTCTCAAAGAGTAGAGTTTATTCGTAAAGCGACGCAACAAAAACGCCCACCCTAACGTGTGCGAGATACACTTATCACTAAAAAGTGGAACATTTAGTACAAAAAGTTTGGGAACTCATATTTTGTCGAGCCATAAAGGAGTTTAACTCGTTGTCGACACATGTGTTCCCTTTGATATTTTCTTTCACATTCCTTTTCACAATTTATGAAGATACATTATTTGTAATGGTGATTTTTACAGTTAGCTGTTCCTACTAGATAACTTTTGTACATTCCTCAATAATAAATAGTTGAAAGTAAAAAGTAAAAAATTGTGTGTTTTTATTATTGGAGTAAAGTTAAGTAAAGTAAAATCCAACAACTGCACTGACTAATTCTTCACTATTTTGACTAATTCGCAACTAACAATAATGTCAATCTTTGAGCCCAATAGGCCTTACGATTATATATTTTTGTAATACCTATCACATCACGGAAAAAATAATTCTTCTTTGCGGCCACAAATAGCCGCTATCTTCCAAATCTTATCTGCCGGGGTCGGTAGATTACGAAATACTACACATCACACAACCCTTCAACGGCAAGTTACCATGTGGAATCACCTTTCTGGTTTCCTTCTAAGAAATGGACTGACTAAGGTAATATACCATGGCTGCTGAGCTATTGACCACAGACAGTTACTGATTTGCATCCGACATGGTACAAACTGCAAATATTAATATTAATAGTTTGAACCGAAAACGTCTAGAACTCGAGACTAAATTGTTTAGGTATCTAATTGGTTAACCGAAGATTTTTTATTTGTGCAACGATTTTAGCACTAGTGCAAAACGTAGCTACTGAAGTCCAAAATGTATGAAATGTGTGTTTTATTTTGAATGCTTTTAAGTTAGAGAAGATGTCCGTCCTTTGCAGCTTTTGCCATTAAGAGGGATTTTAAATTATACGTAGTTCAATACTGGTAATGCGGGTATCATCATCAGCCTATCGCAGTCCACTGCTGGACATAGGCCTTTTCTAGGGCTCTCCATTTAGCCCGATCCTCGGCGAATACCACATGGTTTTCGAGTCTCTAATTTACCATGATAGGTAGTACTCGTAACGAATAATATTATATTGCACTGTATCAATGTACAATAGAAAAATACTTTACCCATCTTCTGATACGACGTAAGCAGGTTTAAAATAACGTACGTTGAGTATTGACAAGGTTATTTTTGAAGATGATTTATACTGTATTTGTATCAGTGAGGAAAAGATATTTACTAAAATTCTTTATACGAACTTGCCTGATATCCACGAAATGAGTTGATATCCGAACGTGATATTGATAATAAATGCTGTTAGATAAAAGATAAGGTGATACATTATTTTTCCGGGTGTTTAAAAGTAGTTCGTGATTTCAAGAAATAAATAACGCGGAATATTGTCAACTTCATTGAAATAACTTGATTTAAAAATTATTTAAATCTAATTTATGAGTAAATCATTTATTTGACAGTGATTAAATCGATCAACGTTTAAGCATAATTCATAACTCAAAGCATTCTATGATTACTTAGTAGACGTAACCTATTCAGTAGTACATTCTTATTGTCATCTCAAACATGTTCATTGAACAGAAACACGACCAGGAATCAAACCAGCCATGTTACAAGTCTATCCCACCCGACCCTACGGGGGTTGTGTGGCTAAGGCTATGCAAAAACCATTTCTTGGTGCGATAAATCTTTGCGATCTCACGAACGCGATAGTGTTGCCATTTATAACGGTATTGCTAGATTTTCACACCATTTTACAAGCTATTTTCTCATATACGTATGAGTTTATAAAATAGGATTATAGATTTTCGCGTTGAATTGTATTGCTAAGTAATGGACTGGACTTAGAGGGTTATTAAGTACCTTATGCCTATTGTTCCCTCGATAGTGTTTAAACAGTTGCGGTTTTAATCTCTGTATTTAAAGGTGTTAAATTTAAACACAAATAATATGCCTTATTACAAGCTACATTTTTCTGTCTTTCTTTAATAGCGGTGATCTTGTCTGTGCCATAGTACGAAATGGAACAGACATCCACTATCTTGGCAGTTTTTTATCGTTTATCTTCCATGTCTATGAATATGAGGCACATTAATTTAAACGTGTAGAAGTGTGATTGTTGCTGATGTTTTCGCCATCTAATAAAGCCTATGCATATGGATTTTGCAAATTGCTTAATGACATTTGTAAATGACAATTGATTCGCGCGCAACTGGCAACACTGAGACAAACGCTCGGTCAAGGAGGTTCTGTTCTCAGGCTCCGTGAGTTATACCTTTTAAGGCCTAGCGGGTTATTAATATCGCCTAGTAATTTATCGATGAACCATAATCTTGTGATCGCCGATTACTTTATGGTTTATTAAGGTTTCAATTACAGATTTTGGATACTGATAAGTTAGTAGGTGCAGATTTACATGAAAATATTGCCGGGTTTAGTAGTAAAATGTTGCTGGATTTATTTTGTGCAAATTTTGAGACACGTGCCAACGTTGGTTAGGTCTGGTCGGCAGGAAAACGAAATTGAATAATATGGGTTTAATGTATAATTACTCGTAAATTAAGCCTTACTTATGTTGTTTACTTATTAAAGCAATACGTTTAGTCATAGCAGTCAATTCCAAAACATTTGTCACGCAGAATGGCTAAGTGCGGAAAACTCCCCGGCTACCTAAACCTAAAACTAGCATCAAATGGGTTACATTTATTTGCCTTCAAATAAATGTTTATTTAAAGGGACCACGGCTACTAGGAATCTGAGAGCAATAAATATCTTTGGTTTCGTTTACATACTTATTCCGCGTACTTGACATCTTGATAAGTACATATGTTCACGAGTATGATACATCTAAATTCGGCAAAACTCACTATCTAACAGGCAAACGCTAGCTCACCCTTTATCTAGCAAAAAAGTTAGTTTTCAAAGTAAATGAATATTTTGAATCATTTCTGTAAGCAATACATTTGAAGAAATACGTCTGAGTCAGGTGATCTTTGACGTCAAAATAACTTGACGTAGTTGTAACAATAGTTGTTCACTACTTAGTTGTTACTTATATTCATGTTAATTTTTGACTTGCTGCTTTGTGAAAGCGCTGCGTTATCATTACATTAATCTTGTTCTCATTGAAACAATACGAGCTTAATTGATGTATTCGCGTTTAATTCCTATCTAAATATTTGGCGGGAATGTCACTTATAATTAAGGTTGTTTACCTCATACTTTGAGTCTCCTAACATCTTTCTCCTTTGTCTGATTGCTCTAGAATTACAGAGGACACAAAATATAATTTACATTCCTTGGACTTATACACTGATTGCTTCATGCTCCAAACTAAGCTTGAAGCTTGTACAATAAATAATTTTTATTTAAATAATTGAATTAGATTAGGTAAAAGCAGCATTATATAATCCTATGCGTGGATACGAATGATAGTACATACACTTATATGTACATAGGTATAGCGAATAGATACTCAACGACCTCAAGAAACCCAGTTTTATTGCCTTTAATGCCATGTTCCATGCATCGACAATGGTAAACCACTCTTAGGTATGCAGTGCTTTTCACAATGCCTGCACTTAGCATCACCTAGGTCGAATGACTTATGATAATCAATGAGTCAACGACACGTATGTATACAGGTTATGACCACGCAAATAAACGCCAACGGATTTCAATATGCACCTTATTTGAACAAACTAAGACTCCGATTTCCAGAGCATTTGCTTTTAGAGTGGAATCGATAACTTGGTATTCATGTCCATTCAATGCTCACATTACAGCACGAACTCTATCTTTCATTGTTGACAGGAGACGTTTGCTGTCCCTTTCTTACTTACCGTCGTTTGTATAAGTCTATCTCAGTCTAATGCCGCATTCTTTACCAGTTCCTTAGTTGTTCCGACGTCGCTTTATCTAGTTTTCTCAACTATCGCCGGCTTTTGTTTAGAGAAGAGTAAATAGTTTAGTTAAGAAGGAGCAATGGGTGTTGTTTTAAGGGCTGCGTTCGTCTCGTCGCGTGTGTTGTAATTCGAGTAAGGCACTGTTGTGGCTAGAGTGACGTAGATCCGCTCGGTTTTATGTTTAACCTGTTCAGTGATAAATGTAATGAGGCCTCATTGTTCTTAGAGTGAATTGATGAACTTGTTAATAAATTGTCGATGGAGATGCATTTTCAAATTTACAGTACTTACCTATTTTTTTTTTATCGAAAATAGAATTTACGTTGAATTAGCATGGAGTTCCCCACGGAATTAACACGATTGATTACTCCTGATCTCTCAAATTAAGTATCAGCCTATTAATGTCCATATGTCCCTTCATTTAAAATCATGTTTTCGTTACAAATCTGAGTTTTGTGTTCACAAACCCATGTTTATAAAAATCGACACAAATTCTGCCCGGCCCAAGATTCGAACTCAGGACCTCGAGACCACGGCCCGGTTCTTAAGCCACTAGACCATCGAGGCGTTTACACCCTGGCCACAGCCCACAGCGGTGCGACTTGCGATGCGTCTTGCGCCAGCGAAAGTGGCGAGCGAAAAAATCAAATAAAGGAAATTGTATGAAGCATGCCACAGCTACGGCGGCGAGATGCGCGGGGCGAACGCGCGGCGGCCATACCCACGACTAGGGCGGCCGTCGTCGCCGGCCTCGCCGCGCCGCTCGCCGCCGTAGCTGTGGCTAGACCCTTACTGCGTCAATAATTATGTTATCGCAAATCTGCATTCAACAATGCATAATGTTTTCTGAACCTGCACAAATGATAAGGTACTCTCGGTTCCAAGGTTTCAAATGATTTCTTATTGTGTCTATATTTAGCCGCTATGGCCGAGGTCTCTATCCAGCAACAGGATATTATTAATCATTACCATTTGTTCTACCATTGCGATTACTACTGAGATCGATCATAAGTCATTGGAACTGCAATTATGATAATGATGATTTGTACGTACTCGTACTTGAAGTTTCAACAATGTACCTACTGTTAATTATTCAAACTTTCCTAAAATAGTTTTTAACAGCCTGTTGGGGACTTGGTTTAGAGATTAAGAAGTTAATTGATACGATCACAGTTTATTGTTGTTCATAAAAATTTAACTTATTATAAAGTACTAGCGGACTCAGGCCGCATGGATTTCAGTTACGAACGACACGACGGTTTACGACATAGTGTTATTCTATAGCTTTAATACTCGTCGAGTGAACTCTTCAACGCTAAAAGATTTCTTCAATTCGAACCAGTAGTTCCTCAGATAAGCGCGTTCAAACAAACAATCTTCAATCAAACTCTTAAGCTTTGTTACGAGTATATTACTCGTAGTATATGTAGAGATGAGGTGTATGTACAACGTGTAGAATAAGGGTATGAATACCCTCATAGATAGCTATTAGTATATATGTAAATTTACTAATAGGTATCTATCTATGTACCTGTAGCGTTTCTTCGTTATGTATCTTCTCTAGCTTACACTAGTAAAATTTAGTAGGCGTTGTCCTGATCACCGGAATCTGTAGTACTTTATACATCTAAGCTTGTAGACAGTTTGTATATGTTTAAGTTTAAATAGTTTCGAAGGGGTAGTACCGACAAACAATAACCATATTAGTCAAGATTAGCATAACTGACAAGCGTTCGGCATTGCGGTTCGTTAGTTCATAAACGGTAATTACATTAAAGGCCCCCTGCCTGGATACCATGGGAATGAGACGTGGACTTTGCCTATTAATACTTGTGAAGTAATAACTGGTGTCCCATGGATTGGTTTATAGTTATGTCAGTTCATAGTGATAAGTAAAACTTCGAGCAACTACTCATTAGAGAAGATTAGAACTCCGAATTATTAGATTATTATTATTTAGTCACTTACCATGCGATATAAGTATCATACACAAAATATCCTACAAAATACTCAAGAGAAAGCAGTCAACCTTATAAAATGATTTCACACGTTTCCCGAGCAACAGAATCCGAAATCCCCCATCGATATGGAGCTCTCACCAGCCCGTTGTGTTTAAATGCATTGTAGTCAGACCTCGGAACTCTTTGACAAGAGCACAACCACGACAGTACTTACTCCATAATCTATTTGCACAAAGGGGCACAATATGGGCCTTCACAAAAGAGTGTTTACCTAAACCCCTTTCGCACCTCCATTGTTCAACGACCGTCGGAAGGAGAGCTCCGGACTTACTTACAATCCCCCCTTTTCATCCGTTGTAGTTGACGAGTTAGGGGAGAAGGGAGGTCTTCACGATCTGGTCATCGGGCGAGCTGAATGGCTGTAATGCTGAATCGGGCTCTCTCGTTGTGAGTACAGGAATTTAAAACATGCGGTGTTGGCGGTTTTTCGACGTCTAATACTTGTGTCAACGGTGTCAACTGTTTTTGTTGAGTTGCCACTTTGGTTGGCGTTCCGAGTGCATACGACACATGTTTGAAACTCGTTTGTCATTGGCGAGGCGTGACGTGGTATGTGCAAGCCGACACGGTTTTAAAGTTGAATCGGTCAAATTCGTAAACTGGAACATTGTTGCTCGGCCTGTAATACAGAGAAGGTGAAATTTGGCGCATTGAAATCGTGCTTATTGTTCTTTAAATAATAGCCTTAATCGATGTTTTATTTATTTCAATATATTAGTTCATAGTTATATCTCTCTGATATATTAGAGCTTGGTAACTGTCGTCGGTGAAGCGATTACTAAACTTTTCTGGAGTGTGCCAGGTACTTAAAATCTCCATATACGCCTTGACATTATCCTCTCTCTTATCTACCGTATGTTGTATTGATACCGAATCCTGATTCTAAAGGGTTCAAAAATTTATCTCGCTTATCAATTTACGGAATCTATATTATTCTCAACATTATTCTTGTAAGGCAAGTCCTTCTATGCACACAATAATGGTCGTCGCCTGTTGTCGCTCGTATGCAGGCGACAGCGATTTGTTTGGTAAATACTGCGGTGGCTCGCCATTGTGAGGGCTAGACGAACCCGTCTGATGTCGTGTTGTATTACCGACACCAAGATACGTTGACCTTACTTGATAAATGTTGTTCCTGTTAAATTTTCCTTGAGTTTAGAATGTTTATAAACTTGAATGATTTTTGATTGAATCATTGAATTGATTCTAAATTAAGTCCGAATTGAAGCTTGTTTTCACTAGCCAAATGAAAATTTGTATTCGATTGAGAGCGGGATGTGTTGAACAAAAACTCAAAAAAAAAGAAAACATTCAACGCCAGAGTCTAAAATCTGACATCAGAAAGAAAACTGGTAAAGTTGAAAAAATTGCTCTTAAATACTTTCACAAACTTTTAAAAAATGTAGAGAACATTGAATCTTTCTTTTCATTACTACCAGACGTTTTAATTATTCTCTTCAACAAGTACCATCATGCACTTGAGACTACTTAGCGATATTAAATTCTCTACAAATCGAATCAATTACGCAGATTGGTGTTCAATATCATTAGCAGGTCTGAGGAGACTCGCCGAGTGGTTGATCGGCGCCAGACAGACTCGTCTGAGGACCAGCTCGAGACGCAATACATTTTGCATTAGGGTATCAATCTTAATAGTCTAGATTCTGTATAGGCTGTATCGCTCTACACAAAGGGATTTAAGTTTTTATTTTAGTGTTGAGATATTATTTTTTGGCAATCTACTCTTCTTTTTTTTTATGAGATAAGGAGGCAAAAGAACAAGAGTGCCACCTGATTGTGGGTGATCATCGCTGCCCATGGACATCAACAGCCGCACAACCGCGTCGAAGCGTCCGTCGCTTGCCTTTAAGACCCCCCTCAACTGAGCTCTGGCGACCTTACTCACCAGAAGAAACATAACACAACAGTTATGAAGTGCTACTTCACTGTGAACTTCTGTAAGGTAGAGGACCGTCCCCTGACGAGCGGCTTATCTGAGTGGAAGTTCCACTAAGCTCTACCTCTCTTTACATATGCAGGTGTTTGCGGACCTCTGAGCAGCATTTCGTAAAAACGGCTCATCTTAACAATTAAGAAAACAAGTGCACTTACTGAACACTCAAACGAATAGTTCCTTGGTTCAGAAATCTGATACGAACGAAAACAGATCAGGTGCAGAACCGACGACTTAACATGCTATCCGAAGCAACAAGGGGCGTTGCTTCGTATAGCATGTTGCTTTTCTGGCATATTTAGTATACCATCGATTTTTAAATTTTAAACTTTTACTCACTGATATTGTGCTGAATGATATACTCGTACGTATTTGTCATTTCTAGACAATGCATGATATTAAAGTTCTAACGACATATTTTTGAAATACCCACGTATTAGTAGACGTATTAAAATCAATCTTCTGTTAATTATTTTCCATTAGTACTAGAGAGATTTACTAGCCCGAAGAGCGTTGAAAGTAACCCAGTTGCAGGAAAAATCGATCTTGTGGCCAGTGATTTAAGCGTGACTTTAGATTAGCAAATGAGACTTATTAGAAAATAGCTTTAAAAGGATTAATATCAGCCTTCCAGAGAGAAGAAAATGATAATAATTGCATAGGAAAGGTGGGATTTTAAATCAGGCTATGACAAAGAGCTGAGAGAGGCTCTTTGTGATTTTTCTCTCTGAGTAGTCGGGCTGATGCTGCAATACATTATGGATTGTGTGGTTCATCCTCTCTTTTGTCATTTTAACCATCCCTATTACGAATATAATAACTTTGTCGAATCAACTTTGAAATGAGTAAGGTTCGGTCTCTATATAATCGAAGCTATTTGTAACAAAGCAAGCAACATTTAAAAAAAACTTTTATTACTTTCAAATATGACGTATTTGTATCTCATAAAAGTTTTTTCATCTGTTAGCTGACATCCATGGATTTGTATGATTTATAATGTTTATAAAAGAAAGCCCTTCTATTATTTTTCTACTTTCAAGACTGAGCTCCGAACATGGGAACTCGGCGATAATTGTCGCAACCCTTACTAACAACCCTCCTTGTCTTCGTAGATTTACTATTATTACACAATATTGCATTCGGGGGCTTAAAATCGCATAGTGCATTTGTTGGCAGCTGCCCGCCCGAGTGGGGTGCAGAACTGAAACACATCACATTATTTATACCAACTTAACAAATACCTTTCACACAACTTTCACATCTAAAGCTGTGTCTACTAAGGTCTGTTTTTGTGTGATGGGTCTCAAAGTCCCAGAAGACCATATGGACGCCACCCTCAACATTAGATTTAGATAGAAAAAAATACTTAATGGGATGTTTTCTGAATGAGCGAGGATGCGCTAATGCGGGGATTTCGGAATCCGAGTGGATCAACGTTCAATCATGGTTTGTCTGTGGTCACTCAGCCGGTATCACGCAAAAAACCTCATTATTTTCGTCCACATAAGTGCGTGTGTGGAACGTATTGTCTGTGTGTTAGATATAATATCCTTATTGATTATAATATATTTTGTGGCAATAAATTGGGAAGCAGCCCTCCTGATGGTGTGTAACTATTACAGTCTACACCAAAAATTATTTTGGGGTATTCGTTAGCCTACCCCGCAAGGCACTGGACCCGCGGGGTCAGTCGCGCACGGCGTTTTTTGAATTGGCCGACTGACCCCGTTACTCGTACCACGGGGTCAGTTCGGGTATAACTATTTTCGACTACGTCGACTGACCCCGCAAAATATTTTTTATGACTTCATCTACTGATAGGAACAAAATGAAACGTACAGGTCAGTAGAAAACTGTTAGAGGTTTATTGAACACAACTATAATTCTAAGAGCTCTTATGCTCAAATCATATATACATACATGTAATAAGAGTAAATAACTAAACAATTAAATAAAATCACGTTGCGAGTGAAATAATTGAAACAGATTTAGAATAATTTGTAGATAATCTTAACTAAGCTTATCAGTGCAATAAAACTAATTTGAAACTCACGACGTTTTTAGTAAACCTAAGAAAACAGTTCCTATATCAGATTGATATGTTCCCCATGTTCGCAGAGTGATTTGTGTATAATAAATTCATAGTATTTTTAGCTTTTCTATACAAATATTATAAAGAGGAAAGGTTTGATTTTTTGTTTGTTTGTTTGTTTGTATGACTTGAATAGGCTCCGAAACTACTTGGCAGATTTGAAAAATTCTTTCACTGTTGGAAAGCTACATTCACCCAGAGTAACATAGGCTATGTTTTATCCCGGTACGGGAAGTAGTTCCCCCGGGACGCGGGTGAAACCGCGTGACGGGCCGCTAGTATTTAATAAATGACGATTCTTTCTTGCACATTTTAATTTAATATATCAAAATTATTATTTAGCTACACGAATACAAGACGAAAACTAACATGGTGTATTCTAGATACTACTATTATCACTAGATAACACTGTAACTCAAAAACTGGAGAATTATTGTCAAGACACACTTATATCTTGCATTACTCAGCAAGGAGCCAAATTCGGACACAGTGTTTTATGACTTTTAAGTCTTAAAAGATTGCAAATAAGCTCTACTTTCAAGGAATATATCGCATTCCCTATCACCCTGTATTATAGTATAACTAGCGGCCGCCCGCGACTTCGTCCGCGTGGATTTCGATTTTCATGATAGGAATGTTTTTTCCCTCTAACTCCCGTTCCCGTGGGAATTTTGCAATATCCTTTTGCAACTAAGCATCAAGTTTACTAAGGGACCTGCATGCCAAATTTCAAGCGTCTAACTTAAGTAGTTTAGATTTTCCATATATTATATATTTACAATTAATAACACATCACAATGTTTACGTATCATAAACATATTTTCTACAATAATGAAAACTGTTGCCATGGTAATCATATTTATATTTTCTACAATAACAAAAATGGTTGCTATGGTGATATTTGAATTGACATTTGAATATATTTTCTACAATAACGAAAATGGTTGCTATGGTGATATTTAAATTGACATTTGAATATATGACACCATACAAACTTCCACCCCCCATTTTAGGGAAGTGGGGGGTTGGAATGGGTCAAAAAGTAGCCTATGTTCTGTCTCAGGGTCTAAAGATTGTCTGTACCAAATTTCATCAAAATCGGTTGCGAGGTTTAAGCGGGAAAGCGTAACAGACAGACAGACAGACAGACAGACAGACAGACAGAGTTACTTTCGCATTTATAATATTAGTTGGGATTTGTGTGCGCATTTTGCAAACACTAAGACATTACGATAATGTATTTTAAATCACAGTGTTCTATAAATTAGTCAAACATATGCGTAAATATATTAAATGAAATGATTCCCGTATTATAAAACCATAGCTTTTGTTTAAATAAAAATTTGTTAAATACCTTTTCGAAGCACTTTAGTTCGGAACTGTAAATAAAATAAAAATAATTGGTTCTTTGGAAATTTATTTATTGACCGGGGTCAGTCGACGTAGTCGAAAATAGTTATACCCCAACTGACCCCGTGGTACGAGTAACGGGGTCAGTCGGCCAATTCAAAAAACGCCGTGCGCGACTGACCCCGCGGGTCCAGTGCATTGCGGGGTAGGCTAACGAATACCCCATTATTTTGCACTTCCTAACATTTTACAAATCAAGATACATGAAATTTGCTTTATAAAGACTATTTTAATTTTAATCATGTGAATGTGGAGTTGACAGCTGATGAGAGAGAGATGAGTGAGTGGAAGGAGAAAACATGTATTGCCCCGACCCCGCCTAGTATTTGATAAAGGCACAAGAAACAGAGAATAATGATGAGACTATTTTAATTATGCGTATCGCAAATTGTAGAAGATCTAAACAGATTTTTTCTAAGATTAACTTTAAAGAAATCAATTAAAATGTTGGTCTGGCTTGACTAATTGCATCATTATCAAAACGTTTCTTCGTGGCGTGGAATGCGACTGCAATGACTCGACATGTATCGGTCTGGTCTCATACTGTGAGCTTCGTTTTTACCCATTGTTTGTGAAGTCAACACGTGGTGATGTTAAAATTGATAAAACTGACGGATCATTGCTCACTTCTTGTACATAATGTAATACTTAGATATTTTTAATACATTTTATTTCAAACATGTAGCTTCGAGCATAATCTATTTGAGATTTAATCAGCACCCGTCGAAATTAATTCAGAGAAATGTTATTTTAGGGTATCAGTCTGTGTAAGATAAAATTACTTTTATATCAGCTTGTGTAGATGTGAAACATTTAAATAAAATACTTATTTCAGTATTATTTACTTTATTAGATCTCATTTATAAATGAATATATCATATTCATTCAGAGCTATATCACATTGAAATTTCACTTGGAGGTTTTTCTCACAACTATTGAATAATCTAATTGGCATTGTGGTTGAGTTATCGCCCGTATCCGTTATAGTCTGTGACATTTCACTAAAAAGTTGTGGTTGAATTACGTAATTCGCCTCGCCTTTCTGTTTAATAGCTGCAAATAAGCTTTTCCTATAAAGGGAAGGTAAGAAAGGTAATTTTTGTTTGATCGTTAGTGTTAAACAAAAATATTTTTCCTATTGACTGTACTTTACCTAAACACTTATTTTCCTGATCAATCTTTTATATACGTTTAATGGATAGTGATAATGAGATTAAATTAAGATACTTTAAAAATGAGAAATGTTAAAAACGCATTGCTAACAGTTATGATGAGCAAGGATGTTAAGAACAGTCATGTAAAGAACTGAATGTCTTACTATACTCAAAAGCGCTTTTTAAATTTAAGATAGAAATGAGATAACCTAGATCAATTTAATCTAAATGGTTATCTTAAGGTCAGTAAATATCCCAAAAAATTGGCGCTCGAAATGGAACTATTGAAACTTAGCACGACTCCTCAGAAACTTGCTGACACAAAAAAAGTTGGCAAGTCCATCGGCTATTAAACACAGACTGTTTATAAAAGTCGACCAACCTGCGCATGGGCATAGATAGATCACGTATCAAACTATTAGTAGTGAAGTAAACTACTTTGGAAGACTCCGCGAAACAGCTGTTACTTTTTCTTAGCCCAGCGTCACTTGATCTCTCGACTGAGTGAATATCACCCTTATGGGTATGTCTTAAAGTTCCTTATGCCTCATAGTTCAAGGTCAAGTTACCAGTATTGTATAGTCTGAGGGGTTGATTCGAGGGGAGTTTCAGTCCCACGTGTGGGATGGACCCCACGCGTTGCGTCGAACAAGTGATTTAATGGTTAACAAAAAATATAGTGACGATACTTTTAGCCGATATCGACTGTGATTTTAACAAAGACGGGAAGAGAAAGTTCGACATTGATTTTGTTAACTGTTGATGTTAAGATAAGATCTAATATTGGTGCTTAAATGAAGTCAGTGAAAGCGCTTTGAAATACCCTTTGCTTTAACTGTAATGGTGTTAGGCACGATTTAAACTCGGTCACAATGAGGTCAGAGATAACCTAGAAAGACCGTTTACCGTTTTAAAAAAACAGGCTAAACTGTACTTCCCTTGTAATTGTTTATATTGAATCAAAGTTTTTTTTCTTCTTCTTAAATTTCAGTATTTCATTTGTTGAATGATAATATATATACCCGATTTATATTTATTACTGCTCATATCTTTTTACGACGATAACCTATGATACAAGACCCTTAGAAAATATGCCTACCTCCATTCATGTACTAAGTATCATATCCAGTCTTTAAGAATAACATTTCTGATTGAAGAATCCCATATAGACCTACTTTTATCTATACTTAATATTTAAATCTACGGGAAACCAACATTGATTGATAAGTTTGTTTCCTTATTTAGTCACAACTTACTTGAATACCGCAACATGTGACTTGGTCACATCACTAGTTCTATGACTAAATATACCCCAATATTAAAAATTCAACATGGTGAGAGATCGGGCTGGTTGCTTATCATATTATAATTAGATTTTTTACAAGACATTCCCTTGAGAATGACAAATGTTAAGCATTAAATTACATGCCTTCCTACATTTACACCATGTTTGTTTTCTATATTTTATTTTATAAATTATAACCTTGTGTATTTTAAAGTCTCCTTTTTAAGATAGTTATGTGTCGTCAGTTGATTGATGTTTATCTTAGCGTAGTAATTACATCTATTGATATGGAAAACTAGCAAATCATTTTGATTAAAAATATTAACACATTTGTCACTCTGTTACTTCTTAATTAAAGTATGTACATAACTATCTAAGAGGTAAAACATCTTTCGATTTTTTTTGGTAAACTAGCTTATATTCTTACTTTCGTATATTAGATAAAGCATTTTTAAAACCTACCTACAATTTAAACAAGTTCAAAGGTTTACTCTTTTAGGGTTTTTTGGTATTATTCCATACCAAAGTCTATAACTATTTGTAACTATTTGCAAACTAAAATAGTTATACGATTATTTATACCTAAGTCATTGATTCTTGTGGTTACGGTTTTAGCCGCGGGTTTGTTATTTTGATATTGATTTGATTGAATAAAATTATGAGCTTGTTTTCCTTTACATCAGATTTGATTGAATGTACTTTGAAATGATAAAATATGATCCCATATTCTATTCAAGCTAACGAGAATACGTAAGTGAATAATAATCACGGAGATACTAGATATAGATGTTCTTGAAATTACGTTTTTAATCCAACTTACATGTAAACTTATCTGACTTCAAAGTATATGCAAACATCACACACTATTATTAATTAATTTAATTGAAATATGAAATCATATAACAAAGTATGAGTACCCACATATTTTAAAGATAGATTTGATAGACGAACACAGACAGTTCTATTTTTAAAATATGAATAAAATAAAACCTTAAAATGTTCTCTAAGTTCTCCAATAATAAATCAGTTTTGGCTTTATCCATTCTGAAGTTAATTGACACTTTGACAGGTCAAATAAGATCTTCATTGCCGCGGGCAGGTCTTGAAATAGGTCTCTGGTAAAAGATAATTGGTTCTATTCCTGTTTAGTTGGAAACCTCATTAGCACCAGTGCTGTGTGTGTCCGGCTAGGGTCCCTAAACTTGTTCGGGCTAGACGTATGTGCATCTGTCACACCGATTTAAATATTTAGTTAAGAAATTAAGCGGATTAATATTTGGCATTGCCTAAAATAACAGGTATACTGCCAAAGCAAACATTGTCTGTAATGCCCTCAAGAATGTATAATACCATATGTGGTTGATGGACGCGGGAAAAAAAGACGCCACCTCCCCTACAAAATCACATTACAAATAATCGGCATCGTCTTTTAAATTTTCTTGTCAGTTCTTCTCGATAAAAATGCTATCAAAATCTGCGATTGACTCGTCGGCTGGGACACAATCAATCGATTTTTTTTTACTATTTAGCAAAAAGTACTGTATGGATTAGTTAATGTACGAAATGAAATTAATGTAATGTAATGTAAGCAACTGTCGAATTTCTTGCCGCTTCTTTTCGACAGATTACTGCGTACCGAAGTCGTTGGTATAGTCTATATCTATAAAACTCAAAGGTGACTGACTGATTGACTGACTGATTACATAGTGATCTATCAACGCACAGCCTAAACCACTGGACGGATCGGGCTGAAATTTGGCATGCAGGTAGATGTTATGACGTAGGCATCCGCTAAGAAAGGATTTTGATTAATTCAATCCCCAAGGGGGTAAAATAGGGGATGAACGTTAGTATGAAACTTTGTCAATTTTAAATCTATCGGGCTGATATTTTGCATACATGAAGCTGCTATGACGTAAGCATTGACTAAGCAATCATATTGATAAATTCCAACCCCCAAGGGGGGTAAAATAGGGGATAAACGTTAGTATGAAACTTTGTAATTTTTTAACCGATCGGGCTGAGACTTTGCATTCATAAAGCTACTAAGACGTAGGCATCCCCTTTTAAAGATTATTTGAAAATTCCAACCCTAACGGAATAAAATAGATGAGAAAGAAACCGAAATCCACGCGGACGAAGTCGCGGGCGCCCGCTAGTCATTCTATATGACGATTTATTGGTAGCTTACTGTGGCCTACGTAAACAAATGATGTACATTTGATTTTGATTTTTGCCTGACGTTACGTTTCGGTGTAAATCATGCTCTGTATGCAGCTCAAGGATTGTCTTTCAGCTAAAGCCGAGTAGCGGCGCGTGTTTGACTGTTTGGTTAAGCCGTCACCTTGTAGTTTGCGGATTAATCCCTGGGAAATTGAATTTCGGGAACCTTTAACTTGGGGAGGACGCGGCTTATAATTAATACTGTGTGTATAGTGTGTGGGTTGGGTGAATATTGTAGTTCTGGGAAAGCGTTTCGGTCACTTTAAAGAAGTGATTCTGGCTTCCGAACTACATTTTAATTAACGGGATAGAGGGAGAAATCATTAATGCATCATATTGTTCTTTTAAGTACATTTAAGTATCCGGACTACCAGCGATAAAGTAACGTTTTGATATAATAATTTGAAATGGCACAAAATGACTGGTATTTAACATCTTTATTCTTAATTGATTTTGTATATTTACCACAGAATTCATTCGTTACACTTAAGAACGTTCCACGCATGGAAAGTAAATTCTTGACAACTATTAAATACGTGATCCGTGAAATAATACAGGATAAGTTACAAGTTTATGAAGCAATCTTCGCACGGACATGTCTCGACTTGTCACAGTGCTTAATTACCATACATTATTCATGTGCAAGACTCGCCAATTCCACGAGGTGATACTAGGTCAATTCACAGAACCAAAGCAAAGCTGATACCACTTATCCACTTAACCCAGACCTCTGCTACAATACAAACTCTTAATGACAAGGTTTCAAATATTTCTGGTCGCTTGGTGACTCATGTGTTTTCAAGGCAAGTTTCGGACGTGATTTGTTGTAATTTGAATTCTAACTCGTTAAGATAAGGCAGCTAATCGCATGGTTTGATGATGTTTGAACTGCCAGTGATAAAGTCTGAATTAGAAATGATAACGCCGGAATTCACGGATGAATCAGCTGTTTTTAATTTTAGTGCCGGTACGTAACGTCTCTGAATTTAGTTATTTTGTAATGTGATGGGTTTATGGGTTAGGTCAATAACCTGTCTTCCAAGCGTGGTTTGATAGGCATGATCCACCATCTGGGGAGTGTGATAATAGTGATGTATTTTATGTTGAGACAAAACATGTAGTCTCAACTTCGTCTCCGTGGATTTCAGTTTCCGCACACATAGTTGTTATATTATAGCTTAAAGCCTTCCTTGGACTATATTTAACTATTACTTTTCTAGTAATATAACAATATTTTTTTATACCTATGGCATAAGGAGCGGTAATTTTCTAAAAGTATTTTGAGTGATTTATTTATCTGCATACCAAAGTACCTACCACAAATACTTATAAAAATATTTACGAAATATTTGTCAGATTAACGATCAAAAACCAAACAGAGTAATAAATAAATGACATAAATAAATGAGTGACTGTGAATTTGACCCTAGATTGCACTAACTTAACAACGACCACAATATTCTTCCAACAGATGTAGGTCAAAATGTCCAGTGATAATGTTTTCACATTGTGTGACAATTATTATACCCCGCGATTGTCTGGCTGGCGGAGGGCCAATGTTGGCAGGCTTTGTTTCATCGGGTTTCGTTCACTTGTGTTGTTTTATGTGATGACAGCCGGCTAATAAGCCAATGTTACTTTTGACCGCCGGGGATCAGTGGTTAAGATATAAAATCGAAGGTCCTGGAAGAGAATACCTTTTCGGGATCGGCTTTAATTTGAATTAAGATCTTTATTGTCAAGAATGATACAAGTTAGTGTTTATTTTAAATAATATAAAACCGCGATTCTATCCGTTTAAAAGTAAAGTTTTACTTTATGAGTAACAGTCGCTTAAAGCTAAGAAAACAATGTAAATAAATAAAAGTTATGGATTTCAACTAGACTAGAGAGTAGGTTTTATTCTTTTATTATATTATTTAACGAATAGAAAAAGTCGCATAAAAGTACATCAAACAATTTACCAAATAAATCGAGGCGTAAAAATAGCTCTGAAAAGAATTTAAATTCATATTTACGAAAAACATGAAATTCCTTTCGAAATGATAGGAATTTCCCCGATGACTGTGATTAACGACTCCGTCAATATAAAAACGCTAAATAAACATTACCAATCGTTAATTTATAAGCGATATATCAATTTTTATTATCCACAAATCAACGTTAGAAGGATCACCAGTATAATGACCATTACTCACGGATATAAAAACTGGTATTATGTGTCTGAATATACAATGTTGCTGTTATATGCCGTCAGCCATAGATTTTAATCCTTAGATAGAAATGCCCCGACACTAAAAAACTGTGGCATTATTTTGTTTCACATGACATACATTTCAACATGCTGTCGCTGCGGAAAGAATCGACAGTCGCTTCAAATTTTAGTGCCAAATTAGGAGTGGTTAAAAGTATTGTGAGTGCATAAATATATAAATCAATGCCGTCAGCGAAGTCTGATCGTGACTTTGAAATGACATAGTTTGAGTTGCTAAATGTATTGCTAAATAAAATTGATGGAGGGTTCGATACCCGCGTGGTACAAATATTTGTGTGTATCAACGAATGAACGTGTCTGATGTAACTGATGTTTTCTATGCAAAGATGTAAATTTTGCGATAAATGTACCTAATATGTTAATCAGTTGACTAGCACCTACTCATGGTACCTATGCTGCTTACTTTACTTATATGAAATTCACAAGAGGAACTTTTCACGCATAAAAATTAATGTACCTATGTAGGGGATCGAACCTGCGTCAGCTTTTGGGGAACTAACACCAAATCATTCATCAAACCAAAGCCTACTTACTCGTAAAAACTATCGTGAAGCTTATGTTCTGCATGATAATAAAATAATATCAACACCTTTACATCAGTAAAATAATGACGTGCAAATACAAACAGTCATGCCAACATATTTTTTTGGCAACCGTTACTCCCGACTATTTCTAAATCATCCCGATTTCGTCACGCCGTGTAATATGTGCCCTCAGGACCCTCGCCTCATACACAAAGACATATTTACGCCAGAAAAAAACATTAATACATATTGCGATTCGGGGCAGAATACACAACGTCACGACTAGTGATGTGGAATGAAATATCCGAAGCACGGATATATCCGAACCGGTGAATAGATATTATCGGCGACGAGATAAAATTTACCGATATTTTGATGGATGGCAAAAGTGAATCGTGATGTAATGTAAGATAGATTTTGCTTTATGAAGTATTAAAGATGTTTGCAAAGGTTTGTAATGATAATAATAACTTATAATACCTCTTATTGCTTGACATAAATCATTAAAGGTGTTAGTTGTTTAGCGTTTTGGTTGTGTAATAACAATTGTTATGTTGGTGCTGTCGTTCATTTTTGAAACACAATTGTGCAACCTTTGAAAATCAGGTGATGCTGGCCTTGGAGAATTAAAGCCATTTATACAAAGTACCTAGCGAATTTTAATATAATGAACGGCTTATAATTCACATAAAAATGCCTAGGTTATGGTTATGATTTGTATCTAAAATATTTGTACATTATTTTTGATAATGGAATTTGTAACCTTAATGACGCCATAACGGTGGCCCTAACCTAAGTATGTTAACAAAACTATGGGGCTCCAATCTAACTCAGACCCAAAAGACAACGGACATTATAATACTTTCCGGCATTTATTAATATTATGACTAGTCACGTACATTTGTGGAGACTAACCCGCATTGAACAAAATAAAATATGCTATTAAAATAGTTGCCTATCATTACAAGCTTATTATTACAATGACTGACCAATTATGGTGGCCTTTGCCCTTCAACACTGATAAGATTAGATACGTTTACTATTGTTGTGCCATTTTATTTTAAGTCTCTTCTGTGGTATTTTTTTTTTGTCTTTTATTCTACTTATACTTTTTGATTCCTTTGTTCACTTTACTTTGTATACGTTGTTCACAAGAATTAGACAATTTTACCTTAACATAAATATGTTATTAGTGAGAAGTTTAGATCCTTGGCTCAATGATACTTTCATCAACTTGTTGAATACAGAAACCGCATGTCTGAATTGATTAATGTTACTAGAGAATATTCATGAATGAAGTATTATGTCTATATAAATACACTATAACAGTAGGTACAAAATATAACAAATAATAAGTTAATCATCAACATCATCTTTGGTTTTGGTGTTGATTTGATTCAAATTAAGACGTACACTCGTATTACATTTTAATGACATATTATGTTTCTCCGATACACCATCGGATATTGAAAGGGCGATGTGTCAGCACTACGAGCTACAAAGGTAGTCGCAGCCACTGATCCGTCATTGGGATACAATGAATTAATATTTAAGAGACGCCAGTCATTCAGCAGTGACCGGCGTTTCTGACACAGGTTCTGCTGGTAATGAGTTCATGAGTAATACTATATCGATAGGTTTAATAAGATTTCTATGTACATAAGTTGATTAAAGCGCAAAATGTTGGACCCTTGAAATACATTACGAGGTATGGGCGTAATGCGATAAGACGGAAGCTCAAATATTATTTTATTTTAAGTTATTTGAGTCATATTTCTCTTTTCTTTCAGAAAATTAATTTTTGGTTCTTCTATATTTTGTCATCTGCTTTTTTTCTCGCATTACAATAACGCCAATAAGACTTCGGCCAATCTGATAATTAATATTATATAACGTCGTACAACGCCGCATCTTTGTAATCTTACACATCTCAAACAAATGTGAAATCCAAGGTGGTCAGTTAAAAGTATTTTCCATAAGAAGAGAGACAAAAGGGAGATTAAACTCTGAGTCTTCCAGAAATGTACATAGTTTCTCTAGAAGTCTCATCGGATTTCTCAAAGAAGTTGTCTACTGCCGGCTTTATAATACCAAGAAAGGTTCGTTTAAAATCCGCAACACGCGTTAAGCAATAAAAGGGTGCGCAATGAGTGTAAAATCTAAATTGAGAATTGCGAGTAAAATCTAATGCGTTCCCCTAGCCCTGAAATGTCCGTGATCCGGCCAAGAGCTTGAGAGTTTTGTGGTAGCCATTGTTTTGTAATAGTTTAGGACATTATGAATCAGTTCATCATCATTATGCTTATGATCATCATCATTGACGGGCCCGTTGGTCTAGTGTCAGACCCTGACTACAAAACCAAGGGTCGCGGGTTCGAATCCCTATAGGGGCAAATGTTTGTGTGATAAACATCGGCAATTTCACTTCAGTTTGAGTCATGGAAAAACATATAATGCGTATTTAAGTTTGTCTATCCGTTCCCTAACATTCATAGTACAAGCTTTGACCTTAGTTTGGGTTTAGGCAATTGGTGTGTCAGTCCACGGAATTTATTTATTGTATATCATCATAAACTAAAAACTACTCAAAAAGGGTAAACAAATCTAATTAAAAATTATCAACATTATTTTCGGCTTGTTGTTGATTCGCATAACTTTATTAAATGTGACGGGTGCCGTTAATAATTTTATCTTATTTTCAAAGAGTACTTACTCTGTAAATACTAAAACTGCCAGCAGTGTAAAACTTTGTATGAACATGAGTGTGCCACTTTATAAAGTCATTGAAATATGTTACGCAGAAGTTAAGCCTCGTTATAACTTTTAGTTTCAAAAGGCTGACTCTAGCGTAAGCAAAAAGTATAGACTAAAATGTTTTACTTATTTCTCTTTATGATACGAGAAGTGTAAATTAGCAGTAAGGCACTAAAATGTTTTGATGTTATGTGCTTACTGCAACGCTTTCTTCTAATTCCAAACAGATAGTTCGCTAATAGGTATTTCAAATTAATAAATTGGCTAAATCAGATTGTTAAGCTTTTTGATTAACAAAATAACTGAGTGCACTTGCGGATGGTATGAGGTTTTAATTTAAAGGCAAGTAACGCATCAGCGACTTTGTGAAGCTTTTGATGAACATGGGCAGCGGTTATCTCTGGTAACCATCAGGTGACACTATAGCTCGTTTGACTCCTTCTTATATAAAAAAAAAAACTTATCTTAAAGGCTCGTTTTGGCATATTATAACTCAGGTGTCAAACTGAAGTAGAAAATAAAAACTAACTATAAATAGTTACTTAACTTTAACTGTCAAAAAATCCTACCACCAACCAAAATGATGTTAACCCTAACCAAAAACGGCCATACCCTCGCGGTGCCTTTAATACCGTACAAATATAGCAATCGAATCCCGGTTCTCACGGTTTTTAGAGGGTTAATGTGGGCTTTTTTATAATGTTTAAGTTTAATTTGATCTCGAACATCCCTGGCGGTATTGTTTAGTAAGATGTTGGGCAGAAGTGATTTCATTTTTATGATAATAAATCTTTTTTCTGTTATTTGTGATGAATGGGTGGCAATTACTTGAGAAGTTGGAAGTAATGATGCCGTCAGTCATTCTGTTTTATTATGTAATTGCGGTATTTATTGTTATAATGAAGGCTAAAGAGTGAATTGAGACACTTATGGAAGTATTTCTGGGAATAATGTTTCTGAAGATAAAATGATTATTCGTTATAATTATTTTATATTCTATTATTAACTAGCTTAATGATGCGAGTTCTGTGTCTGTCTGTGTTTGTTTGTGTTTAAGTACAATTATTTTTATGTGAATATTATATCCATTTCTTGACTATTTAGTTCTATTAGAATCAGTTTTGTTGGATATTTATTTATTCATTAGTTCATTCTATTTCTGAATGTGATGACGTTTTTATTATTCTGTATTCAATTGTAGGTATTAAAGGAATATGCTTTTGTGGTCCGTAATTCATGTTAAAATACACTTAGGTAGTAACATTAGTAATGTTTTAGCGCCTGCTGTGTAATGGTCAATTAGAATTTATAATACACGTTGAATTCATTGTAATGTAGGAATTTTTATTCATGTCTTCATTCGATAATATTTTGGAGAAAGCTTGTAAGTATCGCCATAAATTGTATGTAGGTAGGTATTGTTGCTATTTAATATTTTAATGTGATGAAATGATTGTAAATGTTATTTGAATTTTAAGCACTTTGTTAACCGACTTCAAAAAACCGGCCAAGAGCGTGTCGGACACGCCCATGAAAGGGTTCCGTAGCTAAAGATGGCCCGACCGCTTAAGACACCATTTAGTACGGGCAACTGCACGTCATAAGTTGGTCGAGTTGTATAAAAATAACTATGTATGATACAGAGTTCGCTATAGTTTTCGTTGAAAGTACTTACTTGGAGGTATACAGGACATTTTTTTTAGAATTATTGTAATAGTATTTCAAAAGTTAAGGGGGGGGGGACGCTCTAATTTTAACTTTGTATTAATATATCTCGAGACTGGGGTGTTTGATCCACATGGTTTCAAGGCAAGTTTTATTGTATTTAAAAATACCTTTTTAACGATACCCAACACGATGGGGTAAGTCGATTTTTTTTTTCGAATTTACTTTTCGCTGTATGGGAGGGGGGGTAAAAATAATTATTTTTCGATTATTTTAAAAACCAATTCTTGAATTATCACTATACATCTCTCCACCAATTTTCGTGGCAATCGGTTCAGAAACGGCGGAGAACGAGCCAGGACAGACAGACAGACAGACAGACAGACATGACGAAACTATAAGGGTTCCGTTTTTTGCCATTTGGCTACGGAACCCTAAAAAGGAGGAGGTTCTCAATTCGTCTGTATGTATAATTTTTTTTTTTTATGTATGTTCACCGATAATTTCGTCAATTATGGACGGATTTCAAAAAAAAATTTTTGTTGGATAGAGTTCAGTTCTTAGGGTGTCCCATTTTCACCAGTCCAGGATCTGATGATGGAATCCAGGAGAAATCGAGGGCAACCACCGAAAATTGTATGCTCGTATGGTGTTTTTGTTACGTAATCATGTCTTACTCAGGTAAATGCTTCAGGGTGTCAACATTTGATGCTGCTGTCCTGATGATGATGCTACAGTACTCCTTAGCGGTTAGGAGTTGGAAGGCAGAACTGCAATTGGTCGATGGAAACTATTTAGTAGTATGTAGGGCTTAAATGTTGCTTGTGAGGTATGCTTGAATTAACATCTGATGTTACTGTGCTGATGATGAAGCTACAGTACTCCTTAACGGTAAGGAGTTGGAAGGCAGAACTGCAATTGGTCGATCGAATGTATGTAGGGTTAACGTGATACTTGTGTATATTACACCCACGGCGAGAAATCTCGCCGAGAAGTCTCGCTGGGCCTTCTCGCGAGAACAAGTAATTTATCCGCACTCTCATTTACTTTTAACAACAACTAAGTTCCTATTAATAATTAAGTTCACAACGCTTTAACACAACTAAAAATCATGAAATAAACTGACTTTTTAAAAAAAAATTAAACCGACTTCAAAAAAATTGTGAACACAAAAATAAACTAAAAATTAAAAAATAATTCCTAATATCCATTACCAAATACTATAATTTTCCTAAACTATGTCAAAGTAATCTTAAACAAACTAACTGAAGTCGGTGCCTGCCCAAAAAAGCAGAAGAGAAAAAGCACCGACTTCAGTTAGTTTGTTTAAGATTACTTTGTCATAGTTTAGGAAAATTATAGTATTAGGTAATGGATATTAGGAATTATTTTTTAATTTTTAGTTTATTTTTGTGTTCACGATTTTTTTGAAGTCGGTTTTTGCCCCGTTGGATGGAGGTAGTGGTTAGATATAGACTTTAGTTTTTCAGGTATATAGTGATTGGAAGTATAGCGCTTTGATATAAATGCACTTATAAATATTTAATTAACTCTATTTGGAAAAGATCTTTATTTAGCCTTTTTGCAGTTTGGATAAAAAATATATTTTCCTTTTTCAAAAGATAATGGTTTTGATTGAAACCTCTCATTCTATTTCCTTGGTAAACGATTACCTTTCCACAGGACAAAACATTAATTTCTAATCGTATAGAAGAATCTAATACCTAACAAGGGGGGTGGGTAGCCGCAAGCCATAGGTGCGGGCGTCGCAACGAATCGATTATACTTGCGACTAATCGTCCGTGTATATCCGACCTTAATAGCCTTCTGTTTGATGCACTGGAAACGACTCGAGACAGGCTCCCTACTTGCGTGGTTGCGTGGTAATAAGGAGGGATCATTTATCGCCTCTGGGTTTTAAAATTAAATGTAGAGAATATTGCAATTCCTTTATCTACTGATGACACGAAGATATTTTGTTGTGTAATTTAGGTGTATAATAATCATAAAAAAATATTATGGTAAAAATCTTTATTTAGTTCTGAATGAAGCTAGATACGGTTGTAAAACAGTTGATTAGTAGAATGTAATATACACATATTTTTTTTATAAAACTAGCCTGACGCCCGCGACTTCGTCCGCGTTTCCCTATTCCCTAGACCTCCACGAATAATTCCAGACCAAGAAAAGATAAATCCGTTCAGCCGTTCTCAAGTTTTAGCGAGACTAACGGACAGCAATTCATTTTTATATATATAGAAGATAAGTAACAAGAAAAGACAAGAGATCGCAAGCTACTTCGCATCAAATTGGGCATGTTGGACTATTGGTGACTAATCGTCCGTGTGTACAACCTTAATAGCTGTGTGATGCACTTGAAATGATGGGAGACAGAGATTGCTTCATAACATTTTTAAGAAGCATAATACGCAATCGTCAATGTTAAGTAAAGTATCAGCCTATTGATGTCCCACTGCTGGACAAAGGCCTCCATCATTTGAAATCACTTTTTTGTTACGAAGGTGCGTTTGGGTTCAATCACTGCGCTTGCCAAATGCGGATTTGTTATCACAAGCCTAACAACTACAACTGGCAAAATCTGCTTTAACTGACAAAATAATGTTTTGAAATAATTCATTTCTTTGATAGGCTGCCTATTTTCATCTCAATTCAATACCTACCAAGAGCAAGTCGGGAACAGGCCGCTCTGCCCAATTATCCTTGCGTGATAACTAAAGATCATGTACCAAACGATTGAACACAATTAAAAATATTGTCTGTAGCACAATGGGCGCAGTTAAACTGCAATTACTTAATGCCTCGCGATCGGCCGAGACTAAATCGAGCGTGCTGTCACTAATCGTCCGTGTGGAGAGGGCCTAATGGCTGCCGATGATGGCGCACGCGTTTGGTTATTGCGTTGCAGTTTTGTTGATAGTTTTGTTAAAAATGTTGTACCGAAAGTGCAGTTCGCTCCTTTTTTTTATACGTAATTAAATTGGCACTCATGCCTACAGCCCGCTTAATGGTAGGCGGCTACCTTTCATCGCCAATGGAATGGATGCTTGAAAACCTCGTGTGTAGCCAACCCTGTTACGCCTACTTGAATTTCAACAAAGAAGATATCACATTACATAATATATTGTTTAGTGATGCTCCTATCTAGACTAATCGACCGATTGTAAAACTTCTTACACATTACACTATTGCATATTGCATTTTAAATAATGTTTAATGAGATTGCAGATTAAAGATTAAGATCTAGACAATAAAGTGCCAAACTTATGGATCATCCGAGATACATATCTATTCAGCCTTGCTTGGTATAACAAACTCATCATTAATTTCGTGGCCTACATTAGCCTCTAATACTCCATACGTGACATTAAAAAATTGAACGATTGCCCCGCATTATCTCCTACATTGTGTCGTCACGACACGATTAATCTCTATAATATATCGCTGCCCGAATCAGAAAACCTCATCGACAAATCTTTTTTGTGCTGTTAACGGTAAAAAACTTGTCCTCTCGCTCACGCATCACGAATCCATTCATCCCGAATCGGGCCTAAATCCCGAACAAAGATGTCAGCGGCGCAATCTGTCGGCGGAGTACGAAATCTACGTTCTATCTCGCTCCAACGATGGACGCGGCTGCTTTCTACGCTCACGCGCATCTCCTATCTTTACTCCCGCAAGCTTCATTCTAAACTTTATGAGAATGGCATATGATTGCTTTTAGCTTGAGGCAAAAGCGAATGCTGAGATTCTAGCTTTATTTATGTTGATCGTGACTGTACCGCATCGGACGATGCAGGGCCTCCAATATTTCTCGGTTCGGGAATTCGTGTGTTGAAACTAGAGGGCCTTTTAAACTGATCCTCTTGGACCAATTTCAACATTATTGTTGTGGTGTAAGGTCGTCCTTTGTTTGGCAGAAGTTTATCTGCAACTAAGTCGTGGGTATACCCTCGGGGTGATGGCATTGCATCGCCGGACTCTGTTATTGTGCAACGAAGGGGTATTGAGCCTACATTGTTCTCAGATTACTCCGTAAATCGATTTCTTTGCAAAAACACAGTTATTTTGTTGACTACCTGGCCCACTTAAGCTTTCCTTCAAATAAGTACACAATGGAGATCTGTGCCACTCTACAGTAAAATAGGCTTTTTACTTGTGACGCCTGTGACAAAAACTTTTTTAGCGTTTATGTAAAAAAATATTTTGACTGTTTACTTACGTTTACTTCAGTGAAACTGATTCAGCCACTGCAGTCTTTGCCTTTTCATTTCAGACTGACTGATGTATATTCAAATGAGCGTTTGTACCGAAAAGTTGTTGTTTAAAATCATTCCATTTAAATTTAATCTTCAAGGTATGATGATATTTCTGAAATAGGCTATTTTATCCACACTATAAAATACTTTTTCCAAAGACCACTATGCTAGCAAATGCTACATTTACCGGAGCGGTCATGGAATTCGCAGACCGATCTTGCGTTTTATAGGTCGAATGCATAAATATTGAAGGCATCTGACCTTTCCCAGGAGGATAACGAGCTTGCACGAGCCGGTGTGAAGGTGGGGCGTTGCTATTGTATCTCGGATTCCGATGGGTTGGCCGCTTATTAGTGAATATTTGCTCATGTATTTGCCAATATAAATAAGATAGACATGATAAACATCGTTAGACTGGAGCCAGATACGAAGGTACAGATTTATAAGTATCCGGAGTAAATTATCGTGAGGAAACTACGGTCAGTTAAGTCTGTTAGCTGGTTCAATTGATCTGATTCTTCTGTTGGGTAGTAGAGGCCTAATAACAATCATATTATTGCAATTACTGTTTTTTTTGTATTTTGGTTATTTGTTTATCATTACTATCTATACCATACCAATATAATAAAGCCGAAGAGTTTTGCAATTGGTACCAGTGTACGAATTGCAAAATTTGTTTTGTGTTGGATTTGGATTTGGATTGAAACACACAAGGATTATCTGTAAACATATTTGGAAAGCCTCACCTCACATATCTAAAACATCAGTCTTAGTGTCGTGTTGAACCTAACCAAATACTAATTTCACGGACAAACATTTGCCTTAAAGATATTAATCCAGCAATCCGCCATCTTTGCTTTGGAGATTTGCTTGAGAAGCCTTTGTCTTCAATAATATTTTGTAGGTTAATATTATATTTTGATGGAAAAAAAAATTTCGTTTACGCATACCTACGTTAGTTACCTGTCGAGTAGTAATTACAAACATAAAATTAACAATATTGACGAACTATCCATTACTTAATTTAGATCACAGTAAAGTCATAAGGTACAGACGCTGTATTATAACCATTAATAAGCATGTTTTATTAGTCTCCTCTATTATTTTGGGGTTTTTCTGTCATGCTTGTTAATTCAAGGGTGAAATGTAATGCATGTGGTAACAGATGCCATTATTTGATGACATCTACGAGTAGAAGTCACCATTTAAAGCATGATAGAGAATAGATCATCCATCTCAATTCGGACACTTTAAAACTACATAGTTCAGCTTGCTATCTTCATCGAAACGTCAGGTGCCCCGTACACCCAAAGGATACACCCACTGGTGGTTGCACGGACACCAATACAAAACAGAATTTATCCCGCCACCCAATGTCGGATGAATCCAGTAGGTGAGCGGGACATCCGTCGTCAAAACGATGCGATGACATTGTTATTTTGAGCTATCATCGAATACAGCTCATGTGGACACGTCCCACTATGTGTTACTTGACACCAATGACATGGTAATTAAAATATGCCCTCCTCCACCCGTAATTAGATATTATGGAAGACATTTGGCAGCACCGGATGTGAACCCGAGACCCGTAGCGTTTTAACATATTGGCGTTTTTTGTGAATGGAGCTATTGTTGGTTTAAATATGACGGGACATGTGTTGGCGTTTAATTACTTTAAGACGAAGCGTGACGGATATTGTTATAGGTTCGGATGATTTTGGAGCTAGGACTAGTTTTACTACGAGTACTTCTAGATAAGTCTATCTAGCAAATAACACTTTAAATTAGTTTGAGCCATTTGTCGGATAGTCTTTTCTGCATTACCTTTTCAGCTACATATTGCTGGTAAAGATCTCTTAAGTAATGTCCGATATTTGTATTTGCAATAAAAAATCTGTCAGATCATATACTTTAACTTTTGAATTATTGGTTCACAAATGTTTGTTCACATCTTTAGTACATAGTTCCATGTATAATAACTTTCGTATTACAAGTGAACTTCATGCAGCTAAATACTCACATTTCAGTACAAACCGCAAACTCTTAGCTCAATTTTAACACTCAAGCTGGCATCACTCCGCGCCATATTTCAACGGTCAATGCCGACTCGACAAATATTGGAATGGGCTACAAAAACCGTTCGGGTCGAAGCGACATCGGCTGTTAGTTGGGCCAGTCACGCGGTCAGCTCTGACCTTGAGGGTGTCAATTTCATTCGAGTTTATAGTCTTTACATGTTTTGTGGTCGGTGTGAAAACTGTAATTGGTATATAGTATGTAGGTACATAGTTCAGACGAAGAAAAACATCTTCATTCTTAAATAAAATGTAAGGATCCTTCGTATTATTGATGATGTCAGGCGCCAGACCCGACGAGACGTTTCTGTGTGTTCTTCTTTTGGATACATTTACAATGATCGCCTCGATGGTCTAGTGGTTTAAGTACCAAGCCGTGAGTCGATGTCCTTGGTTCGCTTCCCGCGTCCGGCAAATTTGTGTCGGTTTTTCCGAACACAGCCCCGGTTTGTGATCCAACCGCAACCAATCCGCATTTGGCAAGCGTGGTGATTATGCCAAAACCCATCTTTGTATCTAAAACATGATTCCGAATGATGGAGGCCTTTGCCCTGCAGTGGGACTAGGCTTTACTTTATTTACAATTACCATGTTTAAGGAAACAAAACCAAACGATTTAAAAATGCGTCCTCTAAGACCTACAACATTAAGGAATGTTCTGACTTTACTTTCGCACTAAATCAAAACAAACAATAGCAAGAAATGCGTGAGCCACTCTGACTAAACGCTGCAGACTTGATTCGCGTCACGTGACTGAGTCATGTTGTGACATGAGACAGTCGGTCAGACAATGCGGTCGTGTGGTTTTCCTCGCGACCTCGATGAAGGGCGATGACCTGGTCATTCCAGGATAAAAGTGGGGGGTAAATAGGAGATTGGTCACAAAGGATTTGATGGATTGGTCGGTTTGTGACGATATTTTTTGTTTTGTGATAACGCTATTGAAATGACATAATTTTCTCCTTAATAATTACTTTTTGAGTTGTCAGCTAATTTCAGTCCCCAATTAATAACTCTAAATGACTGTTTCAATCGTAGACAGACGTCAGAAATATTATATGAAATCAACGCCAAGTTAGCGACACTAAGAGCCTTTTACGTTTAAGCCTAGTTTTATGGTTCAAATGGGGCTCCCTAGAGTAGTATTAATATTATTGCATTTAGAGATACTTCATGATGTTTCTCAAAATGAAATTAGTCGCCAGACAGAGCTCAGTTTTGGAGAGGGTCCTAAAGGCAGGCTACGCATCTGCGACCCTTGTGCGGTTGTAGCTGTCCATGGGCAGGGGTGATCACTTACCATCAGGTTGTTAGTTTGCCTTCCTATAACATAAAAAACCGGCCAAGAGCGTGTCGGACACGCCCATGAAAGGGTTCCGTAGCTAAAAGATGGCCCGACCGCTTAAGACACCATTTAGTAAGGGCAACTGCACGACTGCATGTCATAAGTTGGTCGAGTTGTATAAAAATAACTATGTATGATGCAGAGTTCGCTATAGTTTTCGTTGAAAGTACTTACTTGGAGGTATACAGGACATTTTTTTCAGAATTATTGTAATGGTATTTCAAAAGTTAAGGGGGGGGGGGGGACGCTCTAATTTTAACTTTGTATTAATATATCTCGAGACTGGGGTGTTTGATCGACATGGTTTCAAGGCAAGTTTTATTGTATTTAAAAATACCTTTTTAACGATACCACACACGATGGGGAAAGTCGAATTTTTTTTTCGAATTTACTTTTCGATGTATGGGAGGGGGGGTAAAAAATAATTATTTTTCGATTATTTTAAAAACCAATTCTTGAATTATCACTATACATCTCTCCACCAATTTTCGTGGCAATCGGTTCAGAAACGGCGGAGAACGAGCCAGGACAGACAGACAGACAGACCGACAGTCAGACAGACAGACATGACGAAACTATAAGGGTTCCGTTTTTTGCCATTTGGCTACGGAACCCTAAAAAAACGAAGCGACCGCTTATTATTTAGCAAGCTTATTAATCGCGTCCTTAATATTTGATTTGCTTTGATGTTATCATAAATGTCATTATAAGTTTTCATCCTGAAATCGTTTCATCGCAAAAAAGTTTATAGTAATGATTGGACCAATTGCGCGCTACAGCACTTTTGCGGCGAAACAAAAAACCTCTACCAGCGTCACCGAAACTATTTCGTACACTAATTGAACCACACATGACCTCCGGACAGCGATTGTTCCCCATAACCTCGCGGACAAATTGCCGGGACCCACATCTGACAAATATACCCTCTGATGGAGGTCACATGATTGTGTAATACACGGCCATTACTCCACTAGGCATTGTCTGCCGGACTATTGTGGGGCAAGGCTTCCCAAACATTAGAAGCCGTTTAGCGGAGACTAATCTAGGAATTTGGAGGCTGTTCTTGAATGTGCTAGTTGTTGTTTGACAAATATTCACATACAATTTGTAAGTATAGATATTATGACTGCTTTTGTGCGGCTGCAGGAAATTGGCAGAATGCGTTGCAGTGATACCGCGCTATGAAAAATAGTTGCATTTATCTGCTCTTAGACCTTACATTTTTTTCACTTATGTCGCACACCTAGAATAGGACTAGTGTAACTTTGGTTTTTCCAAGCAACTTATTAGGTCAGTTTTCAATACAATTTTTTTAAACCCCAAAACTGACCTATTAGGTAACTAGGCAAAAACAAGAGCACATATTATTGCTTGATCATCGATGTTCTTATTAACTTCACTGTGCAGCTTCCATGTTTTTCACAAAATAAATCTTATCGTATCTTTTCTGGCCCTTGTACAAGAAATTCTAGTACATGCTCTCTTCCATAAACCATTACACCAAGCGTGTCGTCGAATTAGTACTCAACTATTACAGTTTGAGAACCTAAGTCCTAGATGCCTGGGATGACCTAAGCTTCGTAAAGGACTGGTAGATCGTTAGATTGAGGATTGGATAGATTTGTCAGCTCAGGAAGCTATTGTCTTAAGTGTTCTATGCGGGCAAGTACAAGAGCAGCGACGGGTTTATTAATGGTCTTTAGAATGAGCTGGGAAGATATTATGTTGTAGGTGTATACGGGATGATGAGTGGATAGCCCTAAGAGAGGCCTATGTCCAATAGTGGATTGCGATAGGCTGATGATGATGATGATGATGATGATAAGGTCTTCCTAATATTATAATTATGTATTTAAAAATCAAGTTTAATGACGATGATGTAAATTGTCGTGATCATTTTGTTGGTTCCCTTGGTTGCTAGCTCGTTGATGACGTTGAGTTCCGGATACTGCAAACTTTTTTTGGTTTCAAAGAATTCACTCCTTAAATTTAAGCATGTGTCCACCAATACAAACAAGTGACCAGCAACCAGCTTGGTAAGCATGTTGATCACTGTGTGATTGTTATTTTGACTTCATTTTGGTTCTGTTGGTCTAATGTTTGTGAAAAAAAAGCTAAGCGTTACCACACAAAGTTTGGCATTTAAAATTGATAAATTAATTATAATTTAAATTACGATGGATATTTTATTACTCCAAATAATAAAATAATTACTTAAATCAATGACTACCTAATATTAACTATTACATGGTTGGTAATAAAAAGCAATATTATTATAACTACAGATTGAAATGACCACTCATACTCATACAATAAAGCAATTAATTAGTCTACTAACGCATGCATTGTGAAACATATTTTTATGGGTTTAAACCAATTATGTTAATCAAAATTAGCCGCACTTAAAAAGCAAGCAATCCACTTACATTCTTGCCTGATTTTTAATGACATGGGGGACAAGCTTGTGGTTTACAAGAGACAATCTATATGAATAAAACAAGTAAAACACAATCGTTTTTGATGTTGTCAATGTAGTAGTCACAAGTTATCAACAGCGTTTGACCAATTTTGTAACGTTGACCAAAATCCCAGACGAGTAAAAAACTCTATTGATTCTGTATCTGTTGGTGTTCTAGCCAAGAACTTATATTAATAACTAGTGGCCTGCCCCGGCTTCGCACGGTTAACATTTTTATTCTTATATAATTTTTATACAAACATCAAATGTTTAATTCTACTTAATAACTACTAAATTAATGTGTAATTCTACTGTATTTCTGACTAGCATGATGACATGTTGAGAAACTGTAAGTCAGTACGTCCACTTTAAATAAATAAGGGTTTTACTCAATATAAAACTAAGTTACTAAGCTGGAAGGCGTCTTATGTAAAGAACCTAAGTAGATTTTATTTAAACCGCGAATGTGAAACGCCTAGATCCCTATGTAGATCTTAGGTCCGATACTAAGGCACTAACACGAACCAACCAAGTTAGCATTATTTAATGTAAGTAGTTGATATAATTGTAAAGAGATGGGCAAGCCAAGATATTATTTCAACTTTGCCTCCTTACCACAGGCAGTATGGGGTTCGATTCCGTGTCTAGTTACCGCGAGCAGCCCGCGTCGCCCGTCAGTGTCAATTTCACTCAAGGGTTCGGTCACGAATAGTCACAATGTGACCTCTATGCTGATATTGGGGTCAAGTTTGCGCTAATGGTATGAGTTTAGAATTATAACTAAACTTAAACTACTATACTATTACTTAGATTGACAGGCTTGTTGGTGTAGTTGTCAGAGACCCTGGCTTCGAAGCCAGGGGTCGAGGGTTCGTATCCCGCTAGGCTGTTTATGTGATGAACTCGAGTCTTGGATTTTGTTTAAAAGTATTTAAATATATCTATCCGTTCCCTAGTTTTGTGAGTATTTTTGAGTTTGTTTGTTTGTTTGTTTGAACGCGCTAATCTAAGGAACTACTGGTTCGAATATAATTTTTTTTTTGTGTTGGATAGTGTATTTGACGAAAAAGGCTATAGGCGGAATCCACGGATGAAGTGGCGTGCGGCCGCTAGTTTATTTATAACTCTTTAGAAATAGAATGAAGTGCTTCTTTGTGATGGTTGGCCGGACAACTTCCAAGGATATCCTTCCACACGGGTGGGAAGGAAACCGCAAAGGTTAAGTGGGTGGTGGGGAGAACGTCTTTGGACTCTTTTGACATTAATTTGCTATAACTGGTTTAAGATAAGTTACTCGTCAGCATTAGTGAGTCGTAATTATACTATTAAGGGGTTATCAAACTAAATCTGGGTGGGTTTGAATAAATTCTTTTAACTTTCTTTGCGAAATTATTACATCGTTTCTCAGAAGAATTGCTATAAACGTGATTTAGTCGCGTGTTTGACTAAAGCTGTAATTATGGGTTCATTAGAATGTTTGGGATCACACGCCACACAATGTTTAGTGTAATTATTTTGTGTATGAAACAATTAAAGTGAGAGTTGAATGCCTCTCTGGCTTAGTCCTTAAGCTTGATTGCTCTGTTGTTATTTAATGTTATGATTTTTCGTCAGTAATCCGCATTGGCAAGCGTGGTGATTAAGCCTAAACCTATCTTTGGAAGTGAGACTTTTTTTGATTTGTTGTGACATATTTTGGATGTGTTTTCTGATATCCATACTTTATTAAAACATTTTATGAATGGGATAGTGTGTCTGTCTGTTTGTTTGACTTTCAACTTTCCCTACGCTCCATGAGAGAGCGATAGATAACAGCAAGGCTGCCAATATCCTTTAAAATAACACTTAGAGAATATTATGTCGGTCTTTGAAACTAGCAAAAATCCTACCAGCTCCTGGTACTTATTGCTTTAAAATAAAGTTTAATTACGTATAAGAATTACACCTGTCAAAGAGATCGTCTTACGTAAAATTGACTACAGTAAAACCTTGCTACTTCGTTTAAATTGCTAGTGTTTCCATATTCATAATGGTTATTGCTTTATGAATAAAGATATTTTTAGCTTTGATTGTGACAAATCGGTTTTAGTAGATTGCATTCAAATGATATTATAATTTATTGTATTGCCTAACAATTAATTAACCACAACTTCCGTTCAATCTTTGTTCTTGTTTTGTTATTCATATCTGTAATTTACAGCGAGGAAATACCCGTTAACCGATTGTGTTTAGTAGATAATATGACACACACACAAATTTACATGTATTGGAGGTATGTTTAAGTCAAATAAAAGTTCATCTTACTTATATAGGCGTGTTATTTAAAAAATCCTTTAGTAATCAGGAAGTGATCCCCAAACTACCGTTATTTATCCATGAACTTGAATCACTTTTTAATTGAAACTATAGTATTTGAAATCCTTAAAGAAAATTTGCTTGCTATTAGACATTAACTTTATTTAGACTGTCTAATCAATATAAATATGGTAAATGTATCTCAGGTCGTCATATAAGTCCGAAAGGCAACCCAAAGTCCAAACGGTCGTATAAAGGTAAACAATAAACACAATTTAATACAGTGTTATATTTAATTCCCTATTTGCGCAGCGAGGGCGTCTGTGGCCGCCAGTCTGGCACCTGGGACAAAACCTTTGGGAATGTTCCACGACAGGGAATGATTTAACACGTTTTTGTGGATGTTTAATGTGTCTGGCGCCTTTGATGAACTTAGTTTTAACTGTTTTAAACACAATGATGTTGTAGGAGTTGTAGATGGGGAACAATATTAAAACTCAACTATAAAAAATTGTATTCTTGACCTTATTACAAACGATATTTGCTGAGGCAGTCCGAACTTGACGGTCCGAGTTTGACGCCTAGAACTTCTTGCAGTGTAAAAGTTCAAGCCTGTCTTGCTCGTATCAGACTGAATTTACAGCTATACTTCTTTATGAAATATCGTTTGTACTGCCCTCAAAAATATATGTAAACAAATACATATGTATAGTTGATGAAGAAAAAAAGGACGCCACCTCCCTACAAATATCGGCATTGTCTTTATAGTAGTCGTGGTTTAAACGTTCCCTTTCATCACATCCTTGCATATTACCAAGTATTTTGTGTTTGTTTACTTCTAAATGCTGTCTACCAATCAACAGTCCAGTTATCTCGTCCTGTGCCCTCTGACCCGTGACTGCGGCTTATCAGCTGTCGAATATAACGCTGTGAGTCAGCTGTGGGCGATATCACTTAATATTGTGGTAGGCGAGTGTTAACTTTATCATGGTTAAGGGTTAACGATCTCTGGTAGTGTCGGTTATGGCAGTTTTATTTTTTACATGCATCAAAGTTTATAGATATATTTTCTATGTTTTCCAGTCTTGCCAAGTTTAAGAGTATTAGTGAGGCTGGTGAATAGCTGATTTTGGCAGCTCTTTTGTGACTTAACCCCTAAATGATGATATTTTCAATTAGCTTTCGTTTGTACGAGTATCTTACTTAAAGCTTGTTAAGTATTATCTTGTTTGTTTAAAAACTAAAGTTATCTAAAAATCTACGAACTGATCTATTGCTGTCTGATTTTGGCTTAAAAAAGTTTTGAGGTTCACACCTATGATGAAAGTTATTGGGCTTTGAAAGGTACCGTCAGCTGCGCATAAATGTAAACACTTACAGTTCAATAGTAGCTCTTATGCCCCACACATTAGGGCGTTGCAAAGGTTCAAAATGTTTCCTCTAACATGCTGTTGTCTGTACCATAAGTCCTCTAGCCAATGCCTAGAAAAGCCATAAGCTGCACGTGCTAAATGGATCCGTGTATGCGTAAGAGCATTTCTCGCCGAATATGGAATTGATTGCAATAAGCTATAGTGGAGAGCTATTAACGCTACAGCTTCCAAAGAGGTTTAAAGCGAAGAGACAAATGTCACTTAAATCATCTGGGACTGCCTCCGTGGTTTACTGGTTAGAAAGCTAACTTTTAAAATCTCGAAGGTCGTGGATTTACATCACACGGGGAACATATTAACTTCAAGAGGTTTTGCCAGTTTGGTTAGGGCATTGCAGACTTGAATCAACTGATAATAATAATGATTCCGTGGCGTCGGAAGGCAATCTAAGACCCTACTATGATCTAAAAATTAACTGATTTCCCTTGCAAGGTTTACGGAGTTCATGTGACATCCGCCTATGTAATAACCAGGCTGGTCAAATCAGGATCATAGTCGCAGCATTGTCTGGGGTCCACAGTAAATAAATAAATAAATTCCTTGCACTAACACTAAAAGAGGTAGGCTCTAAGAGCACGAAATCGAACAGCACAATTCCTTATCCGCGAACAGCACACATTAATATTTTTGGCATGTGAACACTAATTGCCTAGCCACAAACTAAGCTCGAAGCTTATACTACGGAAGCTAAGGAATGGATAGACATACCCAAGCGGGATTCGAACCCGCGTCCCCTGGTTTTGTAGGCGGGGTCTCTGATCACTAGACCAACCGCCCGACAAATGTAACCGGTATAAACTAGGATGAGACAGGTGTCAGTTAAATCGGCATGGACTGTCTATGGACAGCTGAAATGTTTGCGGTGTATGTAACTTACTGCCGGTCCAAAATGATTCGGGATTTTCCGGAATAGAACTGGGTTGAATAATTATTCGTAATGACGAGCAATTTGAACGGACTCGGGTTCGTTTTCGGTTTAGATTGATTTGGTAAACGAATAGTTGTGAATAGGTTTTGTGAATTAGAGAGTATTATAATGCGAAAAAGAGGTAGCGTTAATCTGATTTTAAAATGTTAATCGTGAATCTGATATCAGCAAACAGATAAAACACGATAAACTTAGTAGCAATAAAACTTCCTCCGTATTATTTATTTATAAAAGGTACACCAACAGTTTATACATTACTATTCAATACCATTCAATAAATAAGTCACTTTTGACTTTTTTCGCTGAATGTTACACTTTATTGAAGTTTCCAATCGACTGATTTCAAATAAATATCAATTCATTCATGTGTTCATTATCATAAACCAACGAAGGTCCCTTATAAATGAAAGAGTAAATACGTAAATCAATATTAACAATCAGATACAGAACAAATGTTGCTTTATCACATTTAATGTTTGCGTCGAGATTAACTCGAACCCACGACCTCTTTCGCCTCGGGCAGGGTCATTACCCAACAAGCCATCAAAATCAAACGAAGAGTTTATTTGTGGTGCGTATAATGAAACCCGTGACCTGATCGTTAATGAATAGTTTAATGCATTGACCGATATTCGTTTATGGCGGCAATTCTTTGGACAACTACGCAGGATATGTTGTGGTGCACGAGTGATTGCGTAAGTATAGGTGCACTTGTATTTCTTCTCTCTGGTAGCTCAAAAGAACACCAATCTAAAATGAAAGCAGCTTGTAGTTTCCTAAAGATATTTTGTGAATAAAAAGACAAACACCTCTGGAGAAGAGATGGACTCTCACTGTAAAACAATCCAAATAAGCTGTTAGGGTATTATCTGGTAGCGTAACTGGGCTTTCTTTAATTTTACAATAAACTTGACGGCTGACGTGTTTGAGTGGAATAAGAAACATGTTGCGCCGACTCTGACAAGTGCGGGATAATTGCAGGAGAATGATGAAACTCATAAAATAAAGCTGAAGAGTTTGTTTGTTTGTTTAAACGTGCTATTCTCAGGAACTACTGGTTCGGATTGAAAAAATATGTTTGTGTTGGATAGTCCATTAGTCGAGTAAGGCATTAAGCTATAATAAATAAGTCTATAAGGAATAAGTCGCGGGCGGCCGGTAGTAAATGCTTATTCTCGATTTGATTCTAAGCTAAGGCATTCACTGAAACTGATGCTCCTAACTCTAGTGCGGCCTTTAAGGCATAGCTTCACTGATTGTAATGATTAGTATGTAGGTATGCGGTTAATGTACTCGTATGTATTTACATACGTAGATACATGGATGACTCTAGTTACATAACAATGCGAGTGCAGTGAAGGCGGTTGTTCCCATTCCATCGGTTGCAAAGCTGGAAGGCGCCAGTCGGGAATAGGGTTGGCTCTGGAACTTCTTGGTGAAAGTGAAAGTAGTTGGATACTTTTGTTCATTGGAATTTCTGTGGGTGAAGCTAGAAGGAGAGAAATAAATCAAAAGTTGCAACTTAAGCCTGACGTGGCCAACGATAACATTGTCGATTACAAATACTTGCCTTAGTAGAAAAAGATTGGGTATGCAAAATTAATTGTACATTACTCCAGGTTTCCGATGGTCTGATCAATCGCGAAAACGCGGGTCCGATCTCTCCCTGCTAGTGAGCTAAAGATACCGCAAGACTTTCGTAGGTAGTAAGATCATAAGGTCTGAAACCCTAGCATTTATGCAGGCTTTACAGCTACAAAATAATCGTGGGTACATGCTATGGCGGGTAGATGCGTTCTCTTGCGATAAAAAAGCTGGTTAACTATTCAATATTCTGTGCTAATGGCAAGCAAATTCCTTCTCATCGGAGCCAACCCTGAGCCGGCGCCCCATCGGCTGATATCGTTGTTTGCTGCTAGGAAGTGCACATAAATACGTAGTAAAATACAAACTGTGCCACCGATTCGCTTATTTTGCAATCAGTTTCCTCTATCCTCTGGAATGCGCTTGAAAAAGCGTTTTTATGTCACCATAACAGCTGTTAGTTACCCATCCAGAAGAACTTTTGTTGAATATGCGTTATGGTTATAATAATAATGTTTTACTGTTTTTGTAGAATCTAGTTACAATTTCATAGAGGCGCAGCTTGTGGAACTTTCACTCTAATGATCCGCTTGTCCGGGGCGGTACCTTCGCCTTACAGAAGACCACAGTGAAGTAGCACTTTATAACTGTTGTCATTTATGTTTCTGCTGGTAAGTGTAGTCTCCAGAGCTGAGGTATCGTATGGTTTGGTATAGGGTATGGTCCTTTAAAGACAGGCAACCTCATCTTTGAAGTCATTGATGTCCATCGGCACCGGTGATTACTTACCATCAGGTGGCCCTCTTATATAAAAAAAAATTAAACACTATTTCAAATACAAACTGCGCTGAACATACTTTTCCCACGAGTTTTCTCTTCGCCTGCACAAGTGCGGTATATTGGTAATAACGGGTCGCGCACGTCCCAGCAAACACGGGTTCGGGCGATCCCGCGCAATCCCCTACAGTCGGGGGATAAATCCACAGTGTATCGCTGCCGTGGACACTCGCGCGCTGTCCGACTGTCGCGATACGTGTGGGGATACCATGCGGTGGGGATTGAAGGAGACTTTCTCGTTTAAGCTTTGTTTATTAAGTCTTTGTTTATAAAGATATTGAATTATCTGAAAACTAATGTCAATTGCATACCACATGTCCAAGCAAATCCACAGTGTTAGGTTTAGGTTTAGGTTTCCAGGGAGTTTTCCGCGCTTAACCTCTAAGGTGGGCTGTTACACGTGATATCTTAGACAAAGGAGGATCTGTTACCTTGTCCGTTCCCATAAACCCTTACTCAAACCATTTGAGCTCCAGCCAGAGGTCCAGAACTCTCGCGGCGTCGCTGAAGGCTGCCCGTAGAGTCTCGGAGTCTGGGAGTAGTCGAGCTCGTTGTTCAGCCACGCTGTTGCATCGAAGCAGCACGTGGGCAGGCGTTTCCTCGGCGTCCATGCAGCCCCTACATAGTGGGCTGTCGGTGAGGCCGATGTTGTGTAGATGCTTATTAAGCATGCAGTGACCTGTAATTATGCTTATAGCATGGCGTAGGTTCTCTTTCCGAAGACGCAGTAAGCGGCGCGATAATCGTCCGTCGAGCGATGGAAAGACTTCTTTTGTTAGCCTGCACTCTGAGCTAGATGTCCATAGTTTTACATGTTCTTTCTTGGTTCGTTCTTGTAACCATGTTATAATCTGACAGTAAGGTAGTGGTATTATTGGTTCCGGTCCTAGGATGGTAGTTCCGGAGCCTCTCCTAGCCAGTTCGTCCGCAGCATCATTGCCTAATGAGTTGCTGTGGCCCTTAATCCATTGCAGTGTTACCTTGTTGTCGTTCGATATTTCCTCAAGTCTTTTGTGACATTCATGGATGAGACCACTATTCGTCCGGTTGCTCTTGAGGGCTTGTAATACTGCGGTGCTGTCGGTTACTATGCGTATAGCTTGTCCGTGCACCTGCCTTGATTTTATAGCCATAGCGGCTCTGGTGATCCCAACGCATTCTGCTTGGAAGGTTGTGTTGTGCTCGCCTAGAGCCGAATCCACAGTGTATCGCTGCCGTGAACACTCGCGCGCTGTCCGACTGTCGCGATACGTGTGGGGATACCATGCGGTGGGGATTGAAGGAGACTTTCTCGTTTAAGATTTGTTTATTAAGTCTTTGTTTATAAAGATATTGAATTATCTGAAAACTAATGTCAATTGCATACCACATGTCCAAGCAAATCCATAGTGTATCGCTGCCGTGGACACTCGCGCGCTGTCCGACTGTCGCGATACGTGTGGGGATACCATGCGGTGGGGATTCGAGGACACTGTCTTTTTAAAACTTTGTTTAGATGAAGTTCAGTTTGGAACTTTTCCAGAGATCGTTTTTAGGGTTCCGTAGCCAAAATGGCAAAAAAACGGAACCCTTATAGATTCGTCATGTCTGTCTGTCTGTCTGTCTGTCTGTCTGTCTGTCTGTCTGTCTGTCCGCCAGTCTGTCACAGCCACTTTTTTCCGAAACTATAAGTACTATACTATTGAAACTTGGTGAGTAGATGTATTCAGTGAACCGCAACAAGGTTCGCAAACGAAAATAGAAAAAAAAAATAAAGAAATGGGGGGTCCCCATAGTTAGAACTGAAACTGAAAATATTTTTTTTCATTGAACATATACGTGTGGGGTATCTATGGATAGGTCTTTAAAAAATATATTGAGGTTTCTAAGCTCATTTTTTTCTTAAGTGAATAATTTGCGTGACAGACTCTTCCAAAGTGGAAAAAAGTGTGTCCCCCCCCTCTAACTTCTAAAGTAAGAGGATGATAAATCTGAAATAAATATATAATGTACATTACCATAAAAACTACCAACGAAAATTGGTTCGAACAAAATCTATTCAGTAGTTTTTTTAATACGTCAAAAATAGAATTTGTACGGAACCCTCAGTGCGGGAGTCCGACTCGCACTTGGCCAATTTTTGTCTAGAACTTCGTTACTGTTGTGCTATATTTCTGCTGATGAGTAAGGTTGCCAGAGCTAAGTTGGGGAGGATATGGGGTTTTAAAGGCAGGCTACGCATCTGCGACACTTGTACGGTAGCTGATGTCCATGGGCAGCGGTGATCACTTCCCAACAGATGACCCTGTAGTTCGTTTGCCTCCATGTGACATCCCAACTAATATTATAAATGCGAAAGTAACTCTGTATGTCTGTCTGTTACGCTTTCTCGCTTAAACCTCGCAACCGATTTTGATGAAATTTGGTACAGACAATCTTTAGACCCTGAGACAGAACATACAAAGGCCGCCTTTTAAGTTCTGTCGTTTAAATATTTCCCGCCAATTTTGAATTTCGAACTGTTGAATATTCAAAATTGCTTTATTTAAGAACGTGAAAAAAATTAAAAGTGTAAGGATTAATGCTTTTATTTAGTCGCAACATCGTTCTAAACCTAGCAGGTCGCGTACAAGAATGCTTCTTACTAAGGAAAATACCTGAGCAATAATTTTCTACAACTTTCGAAGTGACCTGACACGACTTAAGTGTTTCGAAGTACTATGATCTGTATACCACAAGGAAGCTCCATGTCTGCAGACGATCAAAAAATAGTATTTAGTATTCCAGCGTGGAAACTCTAGTCTCAGTGACTAATCTCGTGAAGAACGTCCAAAATTTGCCTTCACTGAAGTTAACATCGTTGCTGTGAGACAACTAATTCTCAAAGATCGTCATGTAACATATCGGGAGAAAGAGGCTTTATTAGACATCTCAGGGAAAACATTCATAAGATTTTTCATTAAGAGTTTGGTGTGTGAATGCTAGTTTCCCGTTTGATATCCCATTTGCTTTCCCACGATCAAAAGGTGGGTCGCGGCAAATGGTGTAAGAAAATTCTTCCAAGGCTAGATTGGGGAGAGTCAAATCTCGTCTACGATATCATCAGTGATGTAGAATCATGCGTCTATGCTTACAATCCTGATTGCAAACAACATTCAAGAATATGTATCTTTCAAAACGAGTCGAAGCTGACCGAAGTTGTTCGCTCTCGAAGCATTTCAAAGGAGACGGTGGCCTCGATCGTCGCAAAAAACTCCCTATGTTGCGACAATTGAACTTGGTGTTCGTGGAACGGTTGATGAAGAACAGTATACAACAGTTTGTTCACCAGAAGTCATCTCCGAATTTAGGAAATCTCACCCTGAGCGACGCGTCATCTAACACTCTTACAATGCGAGCTCACACAGCGTTCGACATACGATTTAGCAATTGAAGAATAAAAACATTAAATAAATTGACCTAACCTGGTACAGACATAACCTAAACCCTAGAGAATCCTTTACTATACCTAAAATTAAAAAAAAACTTTGTGGTCAAAGATTCTAGTCCGGTGAAGAAGCAGTTGATGCTTCAAGTTAGCCTAATTGAACACCCTCACTTTGGAGTGGAATTAATACTTAAAAAACTATTTCGAGCAAATGGAAAATTGCATTAATCTACGTAATAAATACTCTTTAAAATAATAACAACGATAAAAATGTTGTAGTTCTGTTTTTTTCTTCAAACGACAAAACTTAAAAGGCAGCCCTCGTATGCTACTTTTTATTTCGCGAGTCGCGGGCGGCCGCTAGTTAAAAAATATAGATGGTCATTATCACAGCCTATTGCAGGCCTCTCTAAATACTTGCCACTTCTCCCAATTCTCGGCCACAAAATGGCAAGGAATGCACAAACATTTTTTTTTTATGGCAGAAGTGGCAAACGAGCTAGCGGGTCGCCTGATGGTAAGCAATCACCGCCGCCCATGGACATCCGCGCCACCAGTGGTATCGTTGATGTGTTGCCGGCATTTTAAAAGAGAGTACGCTCGTTTCTTGAAGGTCCTCATGTCGTAGCAGTCAGGAAATACTGCAGCAGTGAAATGTTTCTACAAAACTACACACACACACATTCTCTATTACACACATTTTCTATTTCGTCCAGATTTCCTGCAATGTTCTCACACATGGTCGCCCTAAGCCGTGCTGTTGCGACACCGTACGTGCCAGCTTTTGTTTTAAATCATTTATCCCCGGTGACACTTTTTTCCGATCGTCCGGCAAGGGTTGAAGTTTCTCTTTAATTCCCGCTGTGAGTATTCCTTTATTTAAGTGTCCGTGAAGTTAAACTTCGGAACGCCACCGGAATTGTTCTTGCGGAACGCAAACACCTAACTTCGAATTGTTCCCGACGACAGACAGACGGAATACATAAATAGTTTGAAAACCACACTTAGAGAATTTTATGTCTTTAAAATAAATGAAAAGTCTAGAAGAGCTAATACTAAGTTTGACTAGAAAACATTTAAACTCTTGTATTAAAATGTTTATCGTATATCGGCGTCTATATTGTGCTCGTAGACACATACAATTATACACATCATATTGTTTACTTATCATATTTAATTTATTTTTCCTTGTCGTCTTCTTGACACAAGTGTTTCATCATTTTATTGTTAGCTGCCTGTCTGATGAAACTACTATCTTTCATTGTTTTAGCATAGCATACGCTTAAAATAAGAGGCTTATTTGAAAACATTGCACATGGGTAAAAATACTGTTTTTCAGTCGACCTACCAAAGAAGACTTGTTCGTCAATTGACACTTTTCCATTTTATCAAGTACTTTTGTCGTCAACTTGAATCACTCTTTTATTCCTATTCTTCAAAGTATACGTACCAAAGGAATATATGGGTTAAAAGCAAAAGCACAAGACAGTTCTTGTGCTTTTGCTTTTAACCCATATCTTCTATACTTCTAATAAATCTGTAGAGACGTCAATTCTGTACATTAAATATTTTTTCAAAATAACTATCAGGGGGTGATTAGTGATCGATACTGATGCCAAAAATGCAATTAGTAAAATTTTTGTCTGTCTGTCTGTCTGTCTGTCTGTCTGTCTGTCTGTATGTTCTTTATAGAAACAAAAACTACTGGACGGATTTTGACGAAACTTGGTATAATTATTCTTTATACTCCTGGGCATATTATAGGATACTTTTCATCACGCTACAATAAATAGGAGCAGAGTAGTGAAGGGAAATGTGGGGAAAACGGGAGAATTTACTCCATTTCTTAAGCTTCAGTCGCGTGTGCAGCTTTAATGGTTAAAGTTACATCAAAATCATGTATGACGGAAATATTTTTCATAAAATGGCCTAAAAATATCCCTTTACAGCATATGTCTATCTTTCATGGTTGACTCACAATAACACGTGTAATATCCTGATCCAGATTGGTTTGAACGCGCTAATCTCAGTAACAGTTAACGTCAATTTAAGATTAGTGCACATTTGGCATAACAGATGGCGGTAAGACATTGCGGAACGCGAGTTCGCCTTAACCGCGATGACGAGATTTTTTCTCGATTGTATAAGAGGTTTTAATGACAGCCCATATTCATACATGGTTGGGCCACCTGAATCGTTTGTTTTACTTATAACTCAAACTCATTAGTGCGCTCGGAGTATTTTTAACAGTAATAACTGGTTCGATTCGAATTGACAAAATCTTTAGCAATCTATAGTCAGTCACAGTTCACACACACTGTGTACGGAAACGACACCCATGCGGACGGAGTCGCTGGCAGCCGCTAGTATTTAAATAAAGAAGAAATTGTAACAGCTGTTTCCGCAATTAAAAGAGCAGTAATCATGAGAATTTCACTCAGTGACACTGTCCAAACAAAATTATTAATCCACACACCAATGACAGCCAATTTAACTTTAATGTTCGCTATAAAAGTGAGAGTTGTCAAGATTTACAATCGGTGTTAGTTAATATGTATCTTTAATTAAGCAGGCCATTGTCTTGAATCAAAACAGTTTGACAAAACCAGTTCTTACGTAAGGTTTGCTCGTACAGTTGTTGGTACGATAGTCGGGTACATTATAACGTGTTATTTAAATTTACATAAGATATGTAGGTACATATGTCTGTCCAGGATATGGTCAAGAGAGCAGGTTAAGTGTGTTTGGTCTTGGAAGTGATATGAGACTCGTTTTTGTTCTTATCTCTCTGACACGTATTGTTAATAATATTTTTTTTGGAAAATGAGATTTTGCATGTCCAGTTGGTGATTTCTCGTGCATATTTTTTTAAAAGTAAAGACTCGAAAAAAAATTCAGTGAAATTTAAGCTAGACGGGGCTTGGCGAAGCACTATGGTGAACTAAACTACAGAGAAACTCTTTTGACCATCCCCACAGAATCCCCTTAGTCGCTTCTTACGACAGCCCCTACGGAAAGCAAAGGCCAGCCCTTCAACATGCACCTATAAAACGTCTCGATGGTCTCGTGGTTTAGGTATCAGATCTTGGTCTCGAGATCCTAGATTTGATTTCTTGAAAAAAATGTGTCGTTTTTTTTTCAGAGTATAACCAGGGTTTTTGATCACCAACCCGCATGTGGCAAGCATAGTGATTAAGCCAAAACCCATCTTTGTAACGAAAACATGATTTCAAATGATGGAGGCCTTTGGCCTGCAGATGGACCTCAATAGGCAGACATATTAAAACCAGTAAACAAACTAAAAGGTTCTAAACGTAGACAGTTGGAAATAGGAAAGCATTCCCCACATCGGAGGGATATAAGCCGACCGGCGAGACATCTGAACACCCGTCTCGATACAGCGCCTGTCGCCCTCAGACAGAGTCTATCCTCGATACACTTGCATTTGGAACATTACATCACAGTTGAAATACTTTTAACAGAAAAGAATAATGTAGAAAGCATTAAGTATATTGAAGTTAAAAGAGTTGTTAATGACGAGCCCGTTGTTCAAGTGGTCAAGAGATCCTGTTCGGATCCCACTGTGGGCAAATATCGACTTATCGTTTGTGTGATAAACAGCGACATAATATTATGTACTCGAGTCATGGATGTTCGAAAAAGTTGAAATACTTTTATGTGTATGTCTATTCGTTCCCTAGCTTCGAGCTTAGTTTGGGGCTTGGCAATTGGTGTGTTAGTCCAAGGCACTAAAAAGAGCTTGCTGAAGAGTGCTGTTAATTTGAAAACTTTTTAGTTTATTGAACTCAAAATAATTTCGCGGTGATATTGTTGAAATTATAGCTCTGTGTATTTATGACAAAATCAATAATAAAAAAAAACAAATTATAAACAAAAATAACCGTAAGTGATTCCAAAAAGCATTGCCGAACTGTTTTCTCAAGGCGGGTGGAGATCGCAGATTTGTATGAAGCCAAATGGCTCCACCTAGCGGCGACATTGTAAGAATTGTAAGTTTGAAGCAATAACGTTGCATTGCTCCGCCGGGCGAGCGGTGAGCACGTAGAAACAACTAGAGGTGGGAACTGGACTTTAACTCATGGGACGGTATTAAGCATAAACAAACAATATAAAAAACAAGAGCGAGGGAGATCTTTGAGTAACTGCCTCGTGAGTGAGCAGGTCTTCCGGAGAAGTACTTGTACCATCAGATGACCCGTTTGTTAGTTTGCCTCCGTATTACATAAAAAAAAACACTGAAAGACAAATCTGTCATCATCAAAGTAAAGTCGACAATTAAATAAGAGGCTGCGATCATCACCACAACTTACTCCACTGTTTATTTTTTTGTTTATTTATTTTTTAGCACAGAACCGGCCAAGTTGAATGTGGTAATCAAATTGAAACTTAACAATGCACTAACGAATTGAAACGAACGTTAACAAAATATTAATTTTCAAAATTATACCAAATGGTTCTTGATGTTCCATACGAATTTTTTGTATGTATTTTGCGGCATGAAACAAACAATGGCCATCCTGGGACGTCCCAAACACTGTCCCAGGTACAGCCACAGCCCAGCACTGGCCAAGCTCAAAGCAGCCCGCAGTTAAATTGCGCTCACGGAGGATCGTTTACATTTTGTCATGTATTTAACGCTCCTTGCACTCTGGGACTTTCGGGACGTCCCACACACTATCCCAGTTACAGCCACAGCCCAGTACTAGCGCAGCTCAAAGCAGCCCAGAGTTTAATTGAGCTCATGGAAGATCATTACAATTTCGACACATCCTACACACTAGGACGTCCCACACTCTTTCCCAGTTACAGCCACAGCCCAGCACTAGCGCAGCTCAAAGCAGCCCGCAGTTAAATTGCGCTCACGGAGGATCTTTTACATTTCGCCGAATGCATTCCGCGCGGAGCCGTATTCCCGAATCGGTCACCTTTGTCCGCCGAGACGCCTGTTACTTTTAAAAGCTTTTAAGCAGGCTAACATTAACCTTTAGGTTAGAAAGCCTTTGGTACGTATACTTTGAAGAATAGGAATAAAAGAGTGATTCGAGTTGACGACAAAAGTACTTGATAAATACCTACTGAGGTATTTATTCGGGTGTTCCTCTGAACAGAAGAAGTCGTAGAAGTTTAGTGGTTTTTAGGGTTCCGTAGCCAAAATGGCAAAAAAACGGAACCCTTATAGATTCGTCATGTCTGTCTGTCTGTCTGTCTGTCTGTCCGCCAGTCTGTCACAGCCACTTTTTTCCGAAACTATAAGGACTATACTGTTAAAACTTGGTGAGTAGATGTATTCTGTGAACCGCAACAAGGTTTTCACACGAAAATAGAAAAAAATAAAAAAGCGGGGGGTCCCCATAGTCGGACAGAACTGAAACCCGAAATATTTTTTTTCATTGAACATACACGTGTGGGGTATCAATGAATAGGTCTTTAAAAATTATGTTAAGGTTTCTAATATGACTTTTTTCTAAAGTGAATACTTTGCGTGACAGATCCTTCCAAAGTGGAAAAAAGTGTGTCCCCCCCCTCTAACTTCTAAAATAAGAGGATGATAAAACTGAAATAAATATATAATGTACATTGCTATAAAAACTACCAACGAAAATTGGTTCGAGCGAAATCTATTCAGTAGTTTTTTTAATACGTCAAAAATAGAATTTGTACGGAACCCTCAGTGCGGGAGTCCGACTCGCACTTGGCCAATTTTTATAATCCTGAGTCCCGACCGTGGCTGCGGGCCTAGCCAGCCAGTAGTTGAAGAAGCGTCCTCCTGGAAAAGATAAAGGACCAAAATTAAGGATACAGGCATTAAAACAGAGAAGCTCAGTTGCATATTTTATGTTTTAAATAATAATAAAAAATAAATAATAGTTTTAAGATTATCGGTATAATATTAATACACTTAAACTCTCGCTGAATACAGCAATGAAACTGTTTTTTTTTGTCTACGCTCGAAATAGGGGACTACACTAATAACTATAAAACAGTTTGTTCCAAATCAGTAGTACCATTGAATTATAATTATCTGTCCAATAAATCGTCCCAAACAATTGTACTAATCATTCCTAGATGATTTACTAGTAGATTAGCGGGAGACAGTAAAATCTCTTAATTACTATCAACATTAATTAACTAGGGGCCACTAGTTCTGTTTACGGCGGTCGTAAAGATTGGTTCAAACCAACTCGAGGTTATGGCGAGTGACGTAACTAACCGCAGGGCACAGTGGAGGGGTGACAGTGGGGATATGTCATAGGTTCATTAAACGTGAGGTTTGCCCTCGCCATAATTCGAAATTGGTATTGAAAGAAGAGCGACAGTCGCTTGTTAGAGCGAGATAGCATGTTAACAGTCACCCGTTTAAATCAATGATCAACGTGCTGTCTTGCTCTTATTTAAGTGCCAATTTCGAAGTGGCGAGAACAAATATAACGATATTTTATAGGTTTAAATCTATGGGTTATGTCAAGGACAATCATGAGATCGGGATATATCGTGTAACCGCCTTGATTCGTTCATCAGTTGTATCCGTTCCAAACTATACAAAAATGTATGATAAAAAAAGCCACTGCGCTGATAGATTTAGTACCACACATGCTTCATAAGACACGAGATCTCAAAAAGCACCTAAAAATATAGTTAAGTACTTGGACTATAACAACAATTGCCGCTACTCGATTGCTTAGGAACGGAAAGACGTACATACTTAAATTATCTTTATCACGGAAACGTTTTTCCCTAGTAAGTTACGAATCTGTTTATTGGTTTTGAAGTCAGATTAAAAAAAAAAATGATTTTTTTGAATTTTCCATTAGTCAAAATTGTCCAATATGCTCAGACTTGACTCACTTCTGTTGACTTCACTGTGCCATAATGACTGACGGACGGATAAATAAGAGAAGATAACGATGAACAATGGACTGTTTAAGCATAGGCATTTTAAATTATACCACTTTTTGTAAGCGAAGAAGAAAAGTGAAATCATCGCCTTTGTTTTCTTTTACTAATAATGGGGTTGGATTATTTCGTGGAACGTTTCGTATTATTTTTAGGGTATTTTTGATTTGGTCGATATTGTATTGCGATCCGTTATAACTTGTAGAAATTCTACCTTTAATAATATTATAGGTGCAAAGAAATTAAAAATTCAACGTAAGTTTACATCCATTAGTAAAATCACTCAAAAGTCATTAAAATCGCGGTGACCTTGATAAGCAGCGGGTAGATATAATTATTATTATGGATTGCTGTATTAAAAGCTAATTCCAAAATCTAATACAATAAAACAGATTAAAAAAAACTTAAATTGCCTTAATTAAAATGAACCTGCAAGTTGACATTTTAATTTCGCACGGAAACTTCCGAAACCGTCGATTTTAATCTATGTCCGGAAGTACTCTGGTGAGAATTCATTAATAAACATAGAAGTGTCTTAGAATAAAATATAACGTTCAGAAACACGAATAAATAATAAAACAAGATTTATAAGCAATCTTTGAACAGTAACTAATTCATAATTTAATATTATGTAATTAAAAGACGCTAATTCGTTTCCGCCATCAGTAGCCTGGGAGAAGAAAGATGGCGCTTAAGTTAATGTAACAAAATGTACGGCGTTTTCATCATTTTATTAATTTATTTACTTACGAAAATATTATATTTATACTCTTTAAATTATGATTTCCATTTTTAAAATACATTTCTGTTTGTTTATATTTCATAAGGCGACACTTTTATATCATCGGCATTTAAAAGTAGTGAAATTGTTTTCTGTACGAGAAATACGGTAGCCATGATTAATTTCTGTCAGTTTGCAAAGCGAGCGCGTCTAAAAAGTTTTTATTGTAATTTATCGGATTGTTTGATTTAAGTAGTGTTAGTGAGGTACTTATTCATATTTTTTTGATAATAGCAAATTACCAAATGAGTGCACAGTTTTTGTTCGATTCTTTTTAAGTGCCTTGGTTGTGAAATCTGTGTAGGTACTTTTTTTGGTTCGATTGTGTCTAAGCAGTGCCTTGGTTGCGAAACATGTATGTACGCTGTTATCCATATGTATGTATAAATATATGCACTATATTCTCTGTATTTTCACTGTATTTTTTCAACATAAAATGAAGGTGTAATATTGTGATGCCTGAGGTTTATAAGTAAGATCGGTTTTATTAAAATCATTTCTTTTTTGTTACAGGTAAGTGTTTTTTTGCTTTCTTCCAAAGAGTTCCAGCCGCATTGGTAAGTACATTTTTATTTGTGATCGACTGTGCTGTGCAGGAACACACCTAGCCGATAAAACGCGAACAATGTTCGGCGGTATTACGTCCACAATGTATTTTAAATGGAGGATGTCACACTGTGCCGAAATTACGTGGCGATTTCTTTTATTGAATTTTTAATGTATAAAAGTAAGTGGCATTGTTCGTTGTCACTTTATAACTCATCCATCCAAACCAAAGTGTCAGGGTTTGTTTCGACTATTTAGTAGATGGTTTATGTGAAGTTTTCTCAAGATCAGTTGAGTGGTTCTTTATTTACCTAATTTAGAGGTACGCGAAGCACGTACCGGGCGTGTTGTATAGAAAATGAATATCGATCGCGTCTTTTCCGCTTAGTGTGATTCTACACGTATACAATGCCAGTGTGATTTCGAAAATTGATTTTACGGTGGAATTATATAGGTATATTTTAAGCAAAAGCTTTTAAGAAGCAGTTGTGTGTACGGGTAACCATACACAAAAAGGCTTGTTTTTTTCTCTTTTATTTATTTTGCATATTGACGGTATATGCAAAATACGCCAAAAACTTATCTTCGTTTCTCAATGGAAATGCATATAAATCTCGCAATAAAACCCGCTGCAGTGCGATGCAGCACGGCCGGCGTCCGCCTATAAATCAGTTTGGATGCAAAATTGCTTTGACTTTGTCGGTGGAGGGATTGCACTCATCATTCCCATGCGATGCGACTTGCGCTGATTGAAATGTGGGATTGTTGCCATGTTGTGTTATCTGTGACGTTTGGTGGCAGATGGGAATTTGGGTTATCTGATTGTCTAGTAGCTAAAGAACCTGGATTTCTTGGTTGGGGAAAATTAACGTGGGTTTTCCAGCTGGGGTTAGTGAACACTATTCTATATTTGGTACTAGCTGCCCGCCCCGGCTTCGCCCGTGGTACTTACTTACATGTATTATACATACAAACCTTTCTTAAGAATCACTCTATTTAAAAAAAAAACCGCGTCAAAATCCGTTGCGTAGTTTTAAAGATCTAAGCATACACACGGACATACAGCGAAAGCGACTTTGTTTTATACTATGTATTGAAGCGTAGTGGTTAAGCCAAAATACGTTCGTGTATCGATATCATAATTTCATATCTTTACTATTTACTCGGAAAAATCTATTATGCTTATTTAGGTGAAATTCACTAAGCGCAAGTGTCATAATCTCACGCAGCGATCCGTCCTGACGCGAGCGAAAGGGGAAACCGGAGGGGTTTAGTGGGTAGTGGGCGCTTATTTTGTGCGCCCGAGCCCCACACACGGTCGCGGGCTTAGCTAGCCCGCGGCGACATGGTGCGTCTGTGTCATCGGCGACAGTAAAAAAATAGTACTAAATTACTACTGTAACCGATTATACAGCCGTGAGATTATGACATTTGCGCTTAGTGAATCGCACCTCTTCTCTCTTTCTCCCACGGTGACAAGACGAAGGCTAATCTTTCCGTATAACCAAGGTATACCTGTTAATTTTGTGCTATCCACGGAGAAAGAATATTTGCGTCATAGCTAAAGGCTAGCTACTTTCTACCTTATGTTCACAATTTACTACCCACCAAACCACGCCGGTTGCCTCTGCACCTAAATAAGTATTGCCCCACTTTCGTCTCATGTCACATGTTTCGTCATCTTGATTTTTAATACACTATCCAAATTCTGAAATTCTTTAAGAGCCTTCGGGTTTCATGTTACAATAATTAACAAATAATCCAAATTCTGAATAAATCGGATGTTAAAGTAATCTCTTCTTTCTCAAGAATTCCGCCATATTTTTATCCGCGATGTCCCAGGGTCTGTAGTTTTACATCAGGCCGATTGCTGTCGACCCTTCGTAACTTACCGACAAGGGCCCCGTTTGTCGCGACGTGATGTACTGAAATATGTGACCTGCTTCTGGCCGTGTCGTTTTATTGGAAGGCTTTCTGCAGGATGTTGTCCTTGAATTTGGTTTTGGATAATGTTTGAATTTGGACTTAAGTGCACATTTGGGTGGAAAGTGAAGGATTTCATGGCACCACTGTGTTTATTGACTACCTACTCAAGTCGAATGATTTGAGCTCTTCAGTTTCGTGTAACCAATTTTCTGATTTGATTTTAAGACTTCAAATCGCTTAATGAATAGCAATGTTAATTATATAAAAAAATACTACTTTATAATAGTAGTAGCGACTATTAAAAGAGTGATAGATTTTGGTGAAAAATACTTGATTCAAAATGCCTCATCAACATGTCTCTGATAATTGTTTTTGTAAATACTTAGTGCTGTGTATGAACTAGGTTGTCAATATAACAACATTCTTTCGTATGTCTATTTATTTATTCCCACTGCAAAACTATATTCACGCGGTGTAAAAGTGAAAAGTCTTTCGTAAATCATTTTTATCACCGTGTTTAATGCCTTGTGTGATTCATGTTAACCTAAACCGCTACTATGACAGTTAAAAAGAAATCATGGCAAAACCCGCCGTAAGATTTATCCGTTCTGAAAGGAGCTGACTCAATTCTTTCGCTCGGGTTCAGTCGAAGGGCGCGTATGGTAATGCCGGCTTACCCTCGGAATATAATCTATCGGGATAGAAATGAATGACCGAGTCCGAAAAGGGATAAGAGTTCGCACCCGTGGGAAATAACGGCAGTTTCTTTGTCGTATCGACTCGGAGATTGTATCGGTTTTCGTACTTTGGCGTGGTCTAAGACATTTGCATGTGGCGGGTTTATATTTTGATATAATACAACAACTTGATTGGTTTTTGAAACAGTTGTTATGTAAAGTACATAAAACTGAACTGGACGCTAATTAACTATCTACCAAACTCGACGTAGACCTCTTTTGAACTACTTCGTAATGAAAACTTGAAGCTAGTAGCTGCTGTGTGCCAAAAATGAGCCGGGTAAATGGGGGTAAAATACAGCCCTGTATTTCAACATACCAAGACCAAGTAGTACAACGTCTCTTCACACGTCCATCTGTGTTTATTGGTCCAACTTTAGGTCCAAATTGGTCCAAAGTGGTGTTTAAGATATTCCTGGGGCCATGTTTAACCTCATGAATGGGAAAACCGTAGCTCAGCAAGCATTTATGGCTACAACTTCTGAAAGTTACAATTTCCAAACCATCACCTTGCTTGTTTTGCTAGCAAAAAAGGAGTTGAACTTTAATTAATTAGTTCTACGTAATGCAATATTTAAACTAATAAACATAATTAACAAGCAAAATATGCTTCCCGCGTATCTCTTCTTACTCGCACCACATAAAATCTTATTGTGTCGTGTTGTTATTATGACCGGCGGTGTATTCGATGAAATTATGCAATTTGCGGTCTATACTTGTATCGCTGAGGCGAATATTTTAACACTCCCTTATTATACACTGTACGATGTGAAATGTTTCTTTTCATTTTATTTGCACGGGAACTTTTCATGGTGTGATATAGTTTTTTTTCATGTAAAGATGTTTTAATCTTAACGTATAATTTTGTTTTAACCATCATGCATAACTGTAAGTTTTGTTATAATTATATACATATTAATAAATGTTGACCAATGACCGGAATAAAGGCCCCTTTTTACTTATCTCCCTACCTTGCAGACGACGTTCATCAAAGGACTATAATTTATCATGAATTTCAAACTTACTCCTAACGTGTCTTTAATTGTTCTTTTTGATTTTTTTTTTACTAACTAAGCATAAAATGGAGTGATCGAATGATACCAATAAAGGTTTTATTTATTAAAAACCTTCCAAAAACCATGTAATCGTTAATTTCAAACATCAACCGAGTCGGCGAGTCTTGTAAAACTAATACGTTATTGTTCGGACCAATTAGCATCGATACCATCGTGCCCACTAAAGCTGTCGGTCCCATTTCAACGGTGAAAAAATCTTTTAGTTCTTTTTTTGCCCAGCCCTTCCCACAGGGAGCGTAGGGTTGGCTGATTTCGATTTAATCGATAGTTTTGTGAACGATTTGAAGACTTTTTCTGTTGCGTTAAAATCGATTTATTACAACTTGTTAAAATGGTTTGACAATTTTTTTTTATCGTTTTACATAGTTGTGAGATTCTTTAGGCTGGGTGAAATCTTGAATATGCAGATCTTAGTGTAGAATCACACCCATCCGAAAATACACTCTTGAAGTTTGGCCTGACAACGCCTGCAATGCATTTTAAATGCATTACAAGATAGATGACATACCATGCCGAAATAACGTCGCGTTATCGAATAGAAAATGCATTGCCACCAAAATTTGGTCGCGTTTTTTTGCCTAAGGGTTTCTACACTAATAGCGTTAAGTCTTATTTATCAGGATTTGATGTAACGATCTAAATCCAGTGGAAGCCAACTTTCTAGGCCTGTTTTACTCCAGAGGAAAACAATTCATGTTTTTCGTATTTTACAATGTTAATTTGAGCGACCTTTGTAATTACACTCTAACAAAAAAATATAAGAAACAAAATTGAACAAAACTTAATAAAAATACCATTCGAATCGTGTTTACACAGAAGTATTTTCATTCCAATATTGCGTTTTTATTATTTCCGCAGCGACTACTCATTGAAACAGAACAAAATAACAAATAAACTCCGTGTATTCATATTTAAATATTTGTATTCCGCATTTTAATTATATTTCGGTGATCGCTACACGGAACACGTGGCTTAAAACAATGGATTTAATGACATTGTTGTTTTTAAAATATACTTTTTGCATCGGTATTTTTATTTAAACAATAGATTTGTATAATTTGATACTTTGCCAATTGTCGTAGTATGTATTTAAATAACAAGTATTACAACATAGTACATATATGTATTTTTATTATAAGAAATGCCAATACTATAATAACAAAACACACATACCTAGACACAATTTAATCTGTTTTACAGACGTACATAGCTTTTGCGAATAAAAAAATACGAAAACAATCATTTATTAATTTGAATATCATGATTTTGGAATCTTACTTTATTGAAAAGTCCTCATTTGGATGAGAATCGATAAATCGATAAAAAGATTTACTATTACCCACATCACTTCGGTGAGGTCCTTTGGACGTCTTTGGATCGTTTTACAATTCCCGGGTTCTTTGTTCTGGTGTGTATTATGGTGTTTTTTGCGTTTCACTTGTTCCAACTTGTTCTTTCCTGTTCGACTTGTTTAGTCCAGATGCAAAAAGAGTGGCCCTTTGGGTCATTGTATTTTTTTAAAATAAATGTTAAGCGGATTTGCTTCTTTGGCGTTAAACTAATTGAGTGACAATTGGTGTGCTTTTATTACTTGTGCGATTAAGTTAAATCGGTAATATTAGGTACTTTGACTATTGTGGAAAAGTATCTCCAGTCCATTGGGACTTTGGACATATTTTGACATAAAATGTAAAATAAGAACCAAAGTTACAGTACTCATATAAAATTAGATTTTCAAAGGGGCCCCTTAAACCTACACGCTGGGCCGAAAGTCCCAGGCACCGACTGACATTCCTCTCTGTTCCACGCGATGGACCCGGCACCCGCACGGAGAATCCATGGATAGCTAAGGAGTTCGTCTCTCTACTCGTATTAACCTTATATTATATTGCTTTGAAACATTATCTTTCACCCGTTCAATAGCGTAGTAAGTTCTCATATTGAATACATACGTAATCTGTGTAACCGTTTCAACAGTAGCTTTTCCGATTTGAAAAAGTAAACACAAAAACGCTTAATTCAAATTAAGTGCCGTAATTCTTAACAGCATCACGTAATTAGCCATAAAGTTTCTCAAATGCTTTATTATTATGAAATGCGGTGAGGAGACTTCGCACAGGTTTATATAATTTAAATTTAAATATTTAGTTTGTCTTGCTTATTGTCTAAGCAGCACCTAACGAAGTTTTAACTATGCACAATTGGGTATTTGACTGCATACGAAATAAATTATGATATACAAACATTAAAGATGAAATCAAAAACTAAGCACAATTTTTTATCCCACAGTTACTTTTGAGCTTTTAACAAATTATTACACCTAATTGAAACTAAAAGAGTATTGATTTGACAATACAAAAATGTGACGTCACAATTTTGTATTCCATACAGTTTTTCCTACAAGTTTACGTTTTTGACATTTAATAAAAGAAGGTGATTTGACCTGTCAGTCAAATACCGGATTGCGCATATTATTTTATTGAAAGAGATACATAACTACCTACTACGTAAACATGTCTTCTGCTGCCAAATGGAAAAATACCGGCTTTAAATGCAACGCAAAGATAATTATGCTGTCAGTTGTGGGATTATTTGCCATCTATTGGTAAAATGGTGAAGTAAGTTATTATGATTGTTGAGGTTTTTGACTCACTCATTTTTTACGATGACGCCTCGATGGTATAGTGGTTAAAATACTGAGCCGTAGTCTCCAGGTCCTGGGTTCGATTCCCAAGTCGTGCAACTAGTCGGTTCTTCCGAACACAGCCCGGGTTGGTGATCACCAATCCGCATTTGGCAAGCGTGATGATTAAGCCAAACCCATCTTTGTTACGAAAATATGATTTCAAATGATGAAGGCCTTTGCCCTGCAGTGGGACATTATTAGGCTAATACTTTGCTTCACTTTTTTTTTATTTATCATTATGAAAGCTGTCCTTACTGTTGAAAGTATCTCCACTGTGTCGTAGCCGTGGGAACACTGTTAAGTTCTTAGCAGCCGATTTGTGCTCTCTTATCTACAAACGCTTTTATTGGTCGGTCGGTCTTGCTCTAGATTTATTGGAAGTAATTAGGATGCCATTTGGCTCGTCTGTGTTTTAAGATTCCTGCACCAATAAGATTAGGAAAGGTCTATGTCGGTTGGTTTTTTCTATCGTGGAATTCGTTTTGATAAACTTAATAGACGTAAAAACAATAGGTAAATCAAGGGACCTGATAAGTTAGTAGGCTAATACGTAAAATGCGGATACGGAATACATTGGAATCACGGAATTAATAAAGTTTGGTCTGGGAATCTATGAATACGGGCTAATACATAATATGTATTGAACAGACGAGATTTAAGTCTTTCAGAACAGATTTACTTGGGATATGGTCATAATTTAACAAAAATAAATTTGTCAAGAATCGAGCAAATCTACCAAATTAGCTAATTCAAATTAAGCAGAAGGAGGTTTAATACTCGTATCTAGACAACTGTTTTACGGAGTTTGCAATTGATAGATATTAGTGATGTGCTGGATCGCTAAAAATGTAGATCTTCAGATACAGACTGAAAGCGGATTTTTGGTGTCAAGATCCGCAGATACGTATACAAATACGGATCTAACTTTTCTTATGCAATCAAATAAAGTTTAATTGGAAACATAGTTAATTTTAATAAATTTTGTTACCTATGCACAATTGGTATGGTAAAATCTTATCTCCTTCATATTTCGTGAAGCGTGAAAAGTAACGGATACGGTTACGGATTTTTTCCCTCGTGGATATCCGCAGATACGGATACAAATGCGGATCTCCCGAACATCACTAATAGTTATCTGTAGTAGATTGGAGTTATAATGTGTTCGGAAGCCGTTAGTACGTTTATGCCGATCGTAAAACTGTAACATGTAGCCTTTAAAGACACCATGTAGTTTGGTAATGAAGTATCCGTTACTCTATACGATAATGTGCGAGCATACTTGCCTCGGTTAAATCTAATTCATATAAATAATGCACAAAAGATGCAGTTCAGAAAATAATGTATTTGACATATTAAATTAACCAATTTAATTATACTATGTCAAAAACTAAACCTTGTAGGGAAACTATATAAAATAAAAAATAAGTTTTTATTGTCAAACATTTTTAATCGCTTCAATCAAAAGTTAAAGTTCAATGGCGACTCTGGCATTATAAATTTTTTTGTGCTTATATTTCTAATTCCGTCTTGAAGAAAGCACTCAAATGTCCCTTTGTCGCTTTTTGATATAAAACCTTATCAGCAACCATACATAAACACAACTCGTGGAATTCATTCAACAGACATTCGGCTCTTCAATATTTCTCTTTTATAGACTTGTTGTGTGGTATTAGAATTTAAACGATGGTACTGAACGTTCCTCCCATTCGATGCTGCGTTTTACCTTAGCTGTAAGTTCTACAGTAAGTGTGGAAAGACACTAAGCGGATAAAAACGAAAAAACTCTAGCTACAACAGCAAAGGTCGCATTTGTACTCGAGTCATGGATGTTTATAAATATATTTAAGTTGGTACAGACCAACAGGAACGGATAGCCGTTCCCTAGCATCCACAGTAGGTTCGAGCTTACTTTGGGACTGGAAATAGGTGTGTTAGTCCAATGAATTTAGTATTATTAATTTATAGTGACCTCTAATTCTTTGTTCGACTCCGCACTTTGTTGCGTGGGACCGTGTGAATTCATTTATACAACCAACTAAACGCATATGGTACACAGTCAAGGTTTGCATTTAAACTTGCATAAGGAACCACACAAGCACTGCACTTGCAGTCCCAACCCATTTGATTATTCGGCAACATGTTTACGTTGCAGCGTTTTGTTTGTCGCGCGGCCATTTTATAAATCTCTCCGGCAACGCACCGCCCTCTCTCACTTCGCCCGGATTTGTACGTGCATCTCAACGTGCAGTAAATATACTGATTAATTCAGGATAGGGTTGCCAAGTCCCCTGACCTAATGTATGTATAGATATACAAGTCCAGCCTAACATTTGGGGAAAATACATTGTTGAAAATTCAGTCGAGATACGAGAATTATTGCGGAATGAAGAAGTTTATCCTGAGACAAATCATCATTGTCCTAGCGTTTCTCCCGGTTTCATATTCAGTCATTACCTCTGAGCCCAGGGTAAGCTACGACTATGATCCTGAATTGACTGGCCTGGTTATAACAATTGAACCTGACACAAATATCCGGTTCAATTCAGCATAATAGTAGACTTGGTGAACATATTTGTTCACCAAGTCTACAGACGTTATGCCTGAAAGAACTACGAGTAGATCTGTATTAAAAGCTTTTTTGTATTAAAAGGCTGGTCATTCTATATTGTTTAGGTTTTAAGTCGCGATCGACGTGATTATCGGAATAAAAAGTAAGGCTAGAAAGGCAATCAAAAAGCCTTACAATGTCTGGTAATACGTAGACACCTGGCATCCCTATTTCCGGATATTTCCAGATGTCCAAAGGTACTGTGATAGTTTTACGGTGTTGGAAAAGTCTGGAAACTTGGCGGTGACAAAGTATGCTTTTAGGAGAGTTAGTCACTTGCTTTTAATAGCTGCGGTACGGATGGGGAATTCCAACATATTTTAATGGCCAGTTTGGGGGAATTTTGACGAGTTGCCTTAGACAATGTTGACTTCTGTAGACTTTAAATGAGGCAGATGAAGAATTTGTGTACTTGACGGTTATGAAGTTGTAATCATTTGATATTAAAGTAGTTCCATAACGTCATACTATTGCATTGACCATTTTGACATTTTGCATTCAAAAGAAGTCACATCTCCAGTCGATGAAGAAATTCTAATTGGACATTTATTTCTCTTGTTTTCTTCCTATAGTTTTTCTATGCCTTATTAGGAATCATTACAAACGTACTTCATTCGAACATTACAAAGTTATAATACCCTTTCGGCCGATCTTACGATCAGCCAGGTACGCAGGGTATATTATAACGCACAAGTTTGTGTGCAAGCACAAGTGGACTCCCTGTTTCCTCAATCTCATAGTTCGGTGGGACAGAAATCTGGGCCAACTGCTTAACGTGCCTTCCGAAGCACGGAGAAGCTCGAGATGAAACTTTTCGGTCACCCATCCGATGACTGGCGTCTGTGAAAGATGCTTAACTTCGCAAACGCTTAACGTGCCCTCCGAAGCACTGAGAAGCTCGAGAATAAAGTTTTCGGTCACCCATCCGATGACATTGCAAAAGTTGCTAAACTTAGCAAACACAGACCGAGTGCGCCATCGAGCTCCTCACATCAATCATACAGTTTTTATTGGTAACTAAACACAACAAGCCAATTAACAGCCAAGTTAGTTTTTTTTCAACTCTTTTATATGAGGTGCCAGATAACATGTGAGAACACCATAATATGTATTATTCTTTCTAATTAACGACGCTAGTACATCATCCTAATTGACATGTGTGACGTATGTCCGTTGTTGAGGAAGTAATTCGGCGCCGGCGCACATCAGTATTCCTCGCGGTTTTACGAGTTTGTTCAACTTCACCTGTTTCCTGTACTCCTTGTTTGTAAATAGGTTAATTGTTCATACAGTTATGTTGTTAATTATTAGTATTTCTCAGTACCTATGATTAACTGGTGACGTACTTATATATTATTCAAATAAATATATGTGGGTTTGTAAGCGGTAAAAAGTATCTCCAGTAAGTTGATACAGCGTCTGATCACTTCTATGGTCGTGTTGTTTTACTGTCCTACCAAACTATGGATTGATGTGTGTAACTGAAGTATACTAGATGTGCATGTGCCTATTTACTATTTTATCGTGCAGATCAGATTTAAAACCCTGCGATAAATAATTATTGTAGCTGGCAAGTGCAAAAAGTAGCCAGAGGAGCAAGTCATTAATAATTACGAATTAAATATGCGAACATTCTAAAAAAAATATCAATGAATATCGTTACGCCCGCATTATCATACTGTGATGTCATTATGTGACATTGAGGGTCACCTCACTTCACGTCGTTGTCACCAGTGTTTTATTGAGGGTCTCCATGACCACTCAATAACCTGTTGTCAATGCAGGAAATTAGGGTTAGATTTACTGTGAGAGTTTATAGCGATTCGAGTGTTGATTTCTGTCGTGGCTGTTGTGTTGTGCAGTGTTGTTATTAGAATAATATGTACCAATAGAAATTCATATAATAGAAACATTATATGTGTTATAAAACTCTGCATAGATGAATTCCGCTTGGAATATCTGTTTGTTACTTCAACAAAAAAATGCTGAGGGTAAAAAAGACCTATAAAGAACGATAGCTTTAAAGGTCCTCACTGTGCTTGCCTGGCCTGAAACTAAGCTCGAACTTTGCAATATGGACGCAAGGGAACGGATGGACATTCAAAACTTTTAGAAACATCCATGACTCGAGTACACATGCCGAAGTTCATCACACAAACATTAACCCGAGCAGTATTCGAACCCACGTCCCTCGGTTTTGTAGCCTCTGACCACTGGACCAACGGGCTCATCAATAAAGACAAGCCATGATACCACCCAGTGTAAAGTCAGACCTCATGTGCGGCACCGCAGATCTCTCGTCAGACGCAAGCTGACGCAAGGACCGCATAAATCAGGCGGCGGCACCTCTGATCCCTTAAATAAGTGCGTCCTCGTGTGTGAAATATCGACTCCCACAGGAGCTAGCCTGTGTACGTCGCGCTAGCGGGGCTATTTCGTTAATGTGTTAGCGTAACCGTCTTCACTTTCTGTTTTAGTCTAAGGTTGACTGGTTACAGAATGCCATGAGGCATTAAGTCCGCCTTTTGTACAATATTTGGTGTAGTAAAATAAGATTGGATAAATAAATGCGTGCGTTACAATTTGTTTGACTTGCTAAGTAGTAGTAAGTGTAGTGTCAAGTAAAGTATATCTTTTTAAGAACTTCACTATCCTGATAAGGAAGCGCAATGGTAAATAAAGATTATTTTGAAACAATACCAACTTTTTAATAAAAAATAGATCAAACGAATAAAGCATTCCCGACACTGAGGTAGGTATATAAGTGGTAAAGTCAAAAACTATGAAGAGAGTGTTACACAGCTGCCCCTGCTATGTAGTTTGACGCACACGGCTCATTATCATTCACGGTGGCCGGCTCGGAGACACGTCCTACGGGCATCCTTCAGGCGTCGGTATGTAACGCTCATTGCTCGGAGCGTGTTTACTACTCGAGTTTGCCCGACATTTGTAATTGCTTTGTTTATCAGCTCTATTTACTTTCAGAACTAATTTATTACGATGTGAGGAACTGGAGCTTATGTAACAAATTCAAAGTATATGATACACAACTGCCCTTTATAGTTTGACGCACACGGCTCACAGTCTCATTGCTTAAAGCGTGTTTACGATACGTAATTGCATAATACATGCATTCATCTAAAATAATATAAGTAATGTCCTAGCGCTTTTAATATGACATTGCCCAAAGGCGTTCCTATGACTAATATTAGAAACTCAAAGTCTATGTGACACAACTGCCCCCGCTAGTGTACGTACACGGCTCATTGTCATTCACGGTGGCCGGCTCGGAGACACGTCCTACGGGCATCCTTCAGGCAGGTATCCTTCAGGTATGTAATGCTCATTGCTCAGAGCGTGTTTACGATACGTAGTTACATGAACTCGTCTATGACATTAGTAAAGTTATCGTCTAGTACTTTAATTCATTGATCAAAGTCCATAGATCTAGTATTTCCTAGAGCTTGTGTTCCAAAGTCAAAGTGTATGTTACACAACTGCCCCCGCTAGTGTGACGCACACGGCTCATTGTCATTCACGGTGGCCGGCTCGGAGACACGTCCTACGGGCATCCTTCAGGCGTCGGTATGTAATGCTCATTGCCCGAAGCGTGTTTACGATACGAAGTTACATGCATTCATCTAAAATGATATAAGTTAAATCCTAGCGCTTTTAATGACACTGTCCAAAGGCTTTGCTATAGCTAATGTTAGAGACTCGAAGTCTGTGTTACACATCTGCCCGCGCTAGTGTGACGCACACGGCTCATTGTCATTCACGGTGACCGGCTCGGAGACACGTCCTACGGGCATCCTTCAGGCGTCGGTATGTAATGCGCATTGCTCGGAGCGTGTTTACTACTCGAGTTTGCCTGTTATTTGTAATTATTTTGTTTATAATTTTTATTAACATTCAGCACTTATTAGTTACGGTGTGAGGAACTGGAGCTTATGTTACAAATTCATAGTGTGCGTTACACAACTGCCCTATCTAGTTTGACGCACACTGCTCGCAGTCTCATTGCTTAAAGCGTGTTTACAATACGTAGTTACATCTCAAATGATATAAGTGAAATCCTAGTCGAAGTGGATGTTACACAACTGCCCTTGCTAGTTTGACGCACACGGCTCATTGTCATTCACGGTGGCCGGCTCGGAGACACGTCCTACGGGCATCCTTCAGGCGTCGGTATGTAATGCTCATTGCTCGGAGCGTGTTTACGATATGTAGTAGCAATAGGTAAATGAATTCGTCTACGACATGAGTGAACCTATCATCTAGTGCTTGAATTCATTGTTTAAAGTCCATTGATCTAGTATTTACTAGAGCTTGTGTTACAAACTCAAAGTCTATGTAACACAACTGCCCCCGCTAGTGTAACGCACACGGCTCATTGTCATTCACGGTGGCCGGCTCGGAGACACGTCCTACGGGCATCCTTCAGGCGTCGGTATGTAATGCGCATTGCTCGGAGCGTGTTTACAATAGGTAGTTACATGCATTAATCTAATATGATATTGGTAAAATCCTAGCGTTTTAATATGACATTGTCCAAAGGCTTTGCTAGAGCTAATATTAAAAACTCGAAGTCTATGTTACACAACTGCCCTTGCCAGTGTAACGCACACGGCTCATTGTCATTCACGGTGGCCGGCTCGGAGACACGTCCTACGGGCATCCTTCAGGCGTCGGTATGTAATGCTCATTGCTCGGAGCGTGTTTACGATGTAGCATGCCTGTTGTGAACGATCTGTTTCGTTCTGTAATGAAATTACGTAAGAGGACGCGATATGATGTTGTGAGAATTTGCAAAAAATAATTTAAGTGGATGAAATTAAAATGTTGCGTTAATTGTTTTTTTCGCGTCTGTTGGCAAATGACCAAAATGGTCGCTCGATGGTCACTATGTTAAAACCCTATAAGTGGGAAGAATCCCTAGAAATATTCATTAATTTCATTATACACTTGTAAAAATCTTAATATGCTTATGAACGTTTTAAAATGTTTTTTGAGAATTTCGCAGGTTTTTCAAATCCACCATTTTTGTTCAGGATAAATGATGAAAAGAGTTTTGGGTATTCACCTATCCAACATACTTCTGGAGATCTCCGATAGAATCATAACACAGCAATGGGCATCGGCAATTTTGAGTTTTGACTCCAAAACCACGTTTGCCTAATACCAATTATGACGATCACCAATTTTCACGCAATTTTTGTGCATAAATAATACATAATAAATAATATTATCCTTCTATATTTTCTGTGTCATTGCAGCATTTTAATTACCTCAGTAATACAAGAAGGGGAGTGTAACACACTCGTACCATATTCACAACCTAGCCGTAGTTCTCTAAGATAACATTCGGCGCTCTGTGAAATGGAGTGGAAGCGAGGGGCGATATGACGTCATAACATGTATATTATAATATCTTCCTGCCGTCGTGACACGACGAGTGGCGGCTGTTTTCTGTGATCTTACTCGTGCCGTGCCTATGCGCAAGCATAGTTGCAAGCGTTGCCGCTCTGCTGTCGAACGCCGGCCGATAAGGTGCGGAGTGGCAACGTCGCGCCAAAAATGACGTTATAAGGTAACGTTATTTATAACGTTACCTTATAACGTTAAAATATAGTTTAGTTACCTGATACATATTACCGCAATAAATTAACGGTAAAATATGGTTTTGCTACCGACTTATCGTTAATTATTTTATCGGTATAAAAAGTATCTTTAAGAAGTACCGTTATTTAACATTATATATAATGTGAAAATGGAAACGTTACCAAGCCCTGCGTCGTGTACTTGTCCTACTATGTACTATTATAAAGGCGAAAGTTTGTAAGTATGGATGTTTGTTACTCTTTCACGTAGAAACTACTGAATGGATTTGAATGAAATTTTACCACAATATAGCTTATACATCAGAATAACACATAGGCTACAATTTTTGAGGTTTACCCGAATCCACGCGGACGGAGTCGCGGGCGGCCGCTAGTATCGTTATATGCGAGGTGTGGGCTTAATGATCCGGAATTTGCATCGTGCTGCATTGCTGTCTCGTTTGCTATGAAATTGTAGGTTTTGGAACACGGGTCAAAGTTTCGGGATGAAACTAAAGGGGAAAGATATTATTATCTTTATCGCCCATGAACGCCAAGTAGTTAATACTACTTATAATTTAAGGGGTGATTTTCTATACTTCCACACTAATGTTATAAAGTGGAAAGATTTGTATTTTTGTATGTAACGAAAAAACTCAAATAGTTCTGGACCGATTTCAAAATGCTTTTTCCATTAGAAAATAAATGAGTTTGATTTTAAAAATTATAACACAAGTTAGTATTTATAATGCTAACCGATTGTGTGATTATGTTCGAAATAAAAAAAGTGTCCAAACTATGCATTACCCAAATTAGAGATGAAAGTGTCCGCTCAGACACCCAAAGTCAGATTCTATTCAAACTTAATCTATTGAGATTAAAATAAGTACCCGTACATTATTCCTATTCGACCCTATCATTAGACAGCCGTCACACGAAACACCATATTTTTCTCTTGACAAAAGAAAAAGATCTTTTAAAACAAAGGGAACAAGTACGCCCACGCCCAGTGCATCAATCGATTTTGGATGCAAGTTAAGTTGCATTGACGCTATTGTTAGTGAGCTGGTGTCTTGTCATCTCATTGAGGGAGTAATGAATGGTCTATCAAATTACACGGTCGGAGTAATGACCTGTGACTATGAGTTATGTTGGGTTAGATTGTAATTGATTCATGAGATCAAATTACTTGTATACAGCTGGGAACAGAAGTAAAATCAATATTCTGATAAAATATAATTTATGTTTATTTATTACTACGAATATGTATTAAGTTTTATTGCAAGTATGCTATGTAAGTATGATCCCAACTAATCCCAACTAATATTATAAATGCGAAAGTAACTCTGTCTGTCTGTCTGTCTGTCTGTCTGTCTGTTACGCTTTCCCGCTTAAACCTCGCAACCGATTTTGATGAAATTTGGTACAGACAATCTTTAGACCCTGAGACAGAACATAGGCTACTTTTTATTTCGAAAAAAAGAAATCCACGCGGACGGAGTCGCGGGCGGCCGCTAGTATGTGTATAAGTATGAAAAGTCAATCAATCAATCAATCAAAATATACTTTATTCAAATAGGCCTCATAAAAGCACTTATGAATCGTCAATAATAATAAAAAACAACAAATTGAATCTACCACCGACTTCGGAATGCAGTCATCTACCGAGAAGAAGCGGCAAGAAACTCGATAGTTGCTCTTTTCAATCGCCAAGTTTTGTTTTTACAATATTTGTCCAATAAGTTTATATACTTGTACTTGTTCTAGTACTAGGCCATACAGTTACCTCTTTCAGGTATAGAATAAAAATTATTAAATAGATATGAACAGATTGAGTCCCAGTCGACCAGTCCCCAAAGGAGGCACCTGTTCACAAGTATGACGTATGTGTCAGCCATCATCTCACTCAACCATTTTAGAGGGAATGAAATGACCCGCCACATAGCGCCACCACCCCAGAGACATTATAGTGAGCATGACTACTGAGACCCAGGCCATCCAACCAAAAACTGGAAAAACAAAATTTAAAGTACATACAACTACATTGTAGGACCCAGTGTACATACTCCATTTTAAAAGTATTTTGCAATGCTAATGTTTCTTACATAATTTATATAAACTGACAAGATATTTCTTTTCAGTCTAAGTCACTAATGGAAACGTAATCAAATGTATATACCGCGCCGTAGCAGACCATATTACTCCAGGCTCTCCTTAATTGAACTCTTGGCCACCTGTTAAGGGACAGAAACATAGGACGACAGTATTATTTACGTCGCTACTTCATCTCAGTGATGAGGGACGAAGGGATACGAATGAGGAAGTGCCGTACCCAAAACGTACGGTAACTTCTTAAGCAGACAGACTTTTCATACAAGTAGAAGTCCTATGGGTACTCTACTTCCCTTACCACGAATATTTAGCACCCAACCAAAACACAACACATCAAAAATCGAACTAAAACAAATCAACTCCAACATCGATCGACATAAACAATCGAATAGTTCCCATTAGCCGATATCTATGTAAAATAATCGAATGAAATCTAACGTCCGCGATATCACCGTAAGTAATCGAATCGTAACTATTTACGTGGCCCGGAGCGGAGAGCTGTGTAAACAAAACACAAAAAGGCCATTAGATTTTAGAGCAGCGTGGTTCAGTGGAGTTTGCCAACTAAACGAGTTGGTTCGTTCCGTGGGGCCATGAAGTAGACGGTACTAAATAAATTGTCTTTGTGACATTCACGTTGCTCGGAAATCGGACATACTTATTCTCCATTATTTGTTCCAATATTATATTAATAAGAAAAATTAAAGAGCTTAGTTAGGGAGGATATGGGGTTTTTTAAATGCAGGCAACGCTCTCTTTCTGCGACCCTTGTACGGTTGTTGATGTCCATGGGCAGCGGTTATCACTTACCATAAGGTGACCCGATTGTTCGTTTGCCTCCACAACACAAAAAAATACATATATCTCACAACATCACATACATTTGTCTGACTCCGTTTTAAGTAGCTTAAGCACTTGAGTTAAAGATATCAGAATCAAACGTGGTATTACAATTTATACTTGAATAGACATATAAAACCCAGACCAGTACAAACAAACGTGCGCACAAATATTTGTCCTGTGCTGTGGGGTACTTCTTGACACCAAGCGGGTCGTCAGAATAAGAATGGGTCTAAAAAATCTTATAAAGACATGATGAGAAGATGACTATAAAATTCATCTTCTTCACCAAGCGCCTCCTCAAAGGGATAAAATAGTTTAGATTGATACCCCTTAACTATTTATAAAACAGAATTTTTGCTCTGTTGAAATACCTATTAACTTAGTTCACTAAAGAGTAATGCGATACATAACATAGACCGCACTGTACTAGACAAAGTATGTCCCACCTGCTTATGAACAAAGAACGCTTCGAGAATTGAATCTTTGTAAAGTTAGTACTTGCGGCAAACTTGAACAAGAAACTAATTTGTTCTGATACAGCGAGTTGGAAACTATTCAGTCACAGTTATTGCGATCTTCCTTCGTGATGACAATGTGTAGTTGTTACTTATAAGTTGAGCACCTGTAAAGGATGTGGCTCTTGCTAATACTATTTGAATACCTACTGATCATCTTTATCTATATCTACACTTCTACATTGATATTATAAAGAGGAAAGTTTTGTATTTTTGTATGTAACGAATAAACTCAAAAACTACTGGACTTATTTGAATAATTCTTTCACTGTTGGCTAGCTACACTACATGCATAGAGTACCTACTTTTGATATCGGATATGTGGGGGAAGGGGGGGATATTTAAAAAAATAATCACGCGCGTGTAAGACCGCAGGTGAAAGGTTAGTGCTAAAATATATTTGACATTCTATTTGGCCTGTACACACTTTCTTCTAACCCTTAACTATGATTAGGATCCGTAAGTACCGACTTAGGGACATCAATCCGCAAGTAAAATAAGACAAAAACCTGGCAAGCTATAATTTGCTCTGTTTTAGTTCCTTGAAGTGTGGCCAAGCTAAATGCTATATTTTCTTTATAAACGAACAAATAAAACTACTCATTACCGAATTGATGAGTTACGAGTAGTAGTTAGTAGTCATCCCAATTGATGTGAGACCTAACCCTATTATCGGAACAATTGAAATTCCAATTGTCCCATCTATTAGTTTAAACTGTCGTTGTTTAAACTAAATTTCCTAGCCCGACAGGAACTAGGTCATCCGATAATTGGCGTTTTGGTACCGCGGACAGAACCCACGATGATTTGTGCACGTCCGCTTCTATTAAAACTACCGCTGCCATGTTGGTTTAGAGGATGCTTTCGTCATATTATTCTGGGTATAAAACCATTTCCTTTCATTTCAATATAAATTAAGACTCATCATCATCATCCTTTTTCACAAAAATTTCATCATTTATCAGTTAGATCTGCACTAAGTACACTGATATACCAAGTATACAGATCTTATGCTTTTTGACTTTTGCGTTGTATTACTACACTGATATTTGTTAACGGAACGGAACACGAAAGTCTAAAATCTTAAGATCTGCACTATTACCAAAACATAATGCTTTGGTAAGGTCCCCTTAGCTCGATGGAATGGTTATCTGATTAAAGTGTCGAAGAGACCAGGCGTTACGTGTTTATAGGAACGTCATTGGAGTTAAGTCGCCAATTTCTACTAAAACGTTTTCCAAACGCACAAACCGTGTACGCAAACGCACGAGGATATACATATATGTATTGTATCTACATTACGTTTAATTATCAAGTTAGTAAACCTATATCGCGTACATGATGCTTTGTTGTTCCAAGAAATAAATACTACCATTTGATGAGTGTCCTAGTTTTTGTCCTTTATATGTCATATAAACAGGATCAGGAACAGGATCGAAGGATCGCACATACTCGCAATCTATGTAACTTATGCAATATAACATCCCGCGTTGGTTAATACCGAAATACTTCCGAATATTGAACAGTTTCGGCAGGCGAGAGGTTGATGGAAGGATATTGTGTATTAGTTGAGCAATGCGAGTATTTCGACGGCATTGTTGCCGCTAATTATGTGGAGCGGATTCCGCGGCGCCCGTGGCATCCGCGCCGCAGCTGAATATTATCCGAATATTATCCGAATATTGTCGTGATTAGAATATTACACGGAGCGGCAGCAAATGCGGTGCGGTGTGAATGTTATTAGCGTGTTTTCGGATGGGTGACTAAGGAGTTTGAGGAATAGACGTACTTTAATAATTATATGAAAATGACGATGTGTCATGTTCATCACACAATTATTTTCACGAAAGCGGCTGCTCGCGACTCCGACCCCGTGGATTTCGGTTTCCGTACGTATATGTAGTTTTATACAATAGCTTAAAGCCTTCCTCGACAAAGGCCTAAAAACATTTTTTTTTTAATTTTTACTTATAGTTCATGCATCCTAGATTAGCACATTGAAGCAAACTAACAAGCTTGTCAGCTTAATTATATTAGTAGGTATGGATAGATGGGTTCGAATTCGCGACTCGATTTTTTGACAAAGTTTAAGTCTGCGGAGCGATGATTGCTTACTGTGGCCACGAGTACACATGAAATTCTTAGTGAGTGCTAAAAGGCCAGATATCCTTTTGTGCAAGGATATGTTTAAACACTTAAAAGTTATAACCTACCCATAATGCGGTAATAAGTCTAGTCGTATCATTTCAGGCTATTGAAAACCGAAATCCACGAGGACGGAGTCACGGGCGACTACTTGTTAATTATAAATGTTATCATTTCTTCAAAACCACAATTTCAAACGAAAGTTAGGTTGCCATGTCTACTATAAGACATGTTTAGAACCAATGTGGACAGAACTAAATCAATATCAATATTAATTTGTCACATTTACGTTCCAATTATGGTTTGTCTTGCGGACTGTACGGCAATTCATTGCATGTTATAAGGTGATTCGTGTAAGATGTATTGCACATTGCGGTGACCGAGGTCATCTGTTCAACTATTCTGAGTTATTGAGATCACAACTTGGTTAACTGTTAGATATATAGGTAATCGATTTATAAGGATAAGAAGTTGGTTGCAAGGGAAAGGATTACAGATTTGACAAAAGTACTTACGAAATAAAATTAAAAAAATTGCATCAAAAAATAATTGACATTTACATTTTATATAAAAGAGTGCACTTTATTGAACAAAACAGCTAATCATTGAGGTTAACTAACCTTTTAGTTTTTTTACAGCTAGTTAACTGAAAAGGCGTTAAATATACACAGTCGGGTCATAAGTTCTGTCACAACCTTATAATTTTGAGTTTTGAAGACCGACCAGATTTCCTGCGACTAATTTTAAAAATAGAACATTTATACATATCGAAAATAGAAGAACTAATTATTTTTATACTTATTTGAATATGGAATGGACGATCAAAGACAATAGAGTCACGGGTTTTCCGTTGCACCGCTGTTGTAACGCATAGAAGGTGATTTTCAATTCCGTACAAAAGTTGAAAAAAGCGTCCTATTTCTTTTATTGTACTATGAATCGATACACTGAAGTCTCGAGATTTCAAAATCGTAAAAGAAGCGGCATACCTTGCTCTTTTAGAAACACTAGCGGTCATCAGAGCAGTGAAGGCGTCAAACGAAAAAAATCCCGTGCGTAAACAAAAAACGCTAGCCCTCCAGCTGTGGCTAAACAGAACCAAACTAAAAAGAGTGCTAAATAAAAACCTGAAACCACGTGCTTATCGTTAGAAGACCGGATTTTTTCAAATGATCGTATAAAGAAAATTAAGCTGGAAAGATCCCGGGCTCTGTTACGACGGCACGCTGGAAAAAAATCTGCGAAATTCTTTTTTTGGATGTCTTTTTAGGGTTCCGTAGCCAAATGGCAAAAACGGAACCCTTATAGTTTCGTCATGTCTGTCTGTCTGTCTGTCTGTCTGTCTGTCTGTCTGTCTGTCTGTCTGTCTGTCCTGGCTCGTTCACCGCCGTTTCTGAACCGATTGCCACGAAAATTGGTGGAGAGATGCATAGTGATAATTCAAGAATTGGTTTTTAAAATAATCGAAAAATAATTATTTTTTACCCCCCCTCCCATACATCGAAAAGTAAATTCGAAAAAAAAAATTCGACTTACCCCTTCGTGTGGGGTATCGTTAAAAAGGTATTTTGAAATACAATAAAACTTGCCTTGAAACCATGTGGATCAAACACCCCAGTCTCGAGATATTTTAATACAAAGTTAAAATTAGAGCGTCCCCCCCCCCTTAACTTTTGAAATACTATTACAATAATTCTGAAAAAAATGTCCTGTATACCTCCAAGTAAGTACTTTCAACGAAAACTATAGCGAACTCTATATCATGCATAGTTATTTTTATACAACTCGACCAACTTATGACGTGCAGTTGCCCTTACTAAATGGTGTCTTAAGCGGTCGGGCCATCTTTTAGCTACGGAACCCTTTCATGGGCGTGTCCGACACGCTCTTGGCCGGTTTTTTTTTTTAATGATAGGTTTAAATTATCACAAACAAAATTATAGAGTGTATGCCCACATTAGTGAAGAAGCAAGCAAGTGTATTTTGAGGGACCAGTGCCGTCTTCACTCTTACTCATTCATGATTTGCCTTGGACTCTCGTATTCAGGCGTAACTGAGGTGTTTTTCGGTAAAAAAGAGGGAAAATCAAGGCCGTACTATATCAAAATAATGTCCTAACAAGCGTAGTACAACCTTTATCTTATATAATAATCAAGAACAGACATACGACATTCCAACAGAACTGTACACCGACTCATTTGGCCCGAAGCACGAAATACTGGTTCACGGCGCGCGGAATTGACTTCACCCGGCATGAACACCGGCTCTCTTCTAGTCCACGTTTAAACCGATGGTATTACAAGCTATACCAATATTTGAAGGGGAAAGTCGGTACTTAACCTCACCAGAATTTGGTGTCTCTCCGAGCGTTTCTGGTCAAATCAGCGAAAGAAAGGTGAATGAATATGGTGCGTGCAGTGATGGCTGACTGTCTTCGTAGATTAAAGGCATCTGTCCAAAATGTAGCAGGACATTTCAAATGATGTTGATAAAATTATATTGCAAATTAAATAACCTTTCATTTCATATATAATTTTTATGTATATCTCCAAAGGTGTATCAATAATTTCCTAAAAAGTTTATGACAGAACTTATGACCCGACTGAGTATATTTTGAGTCGAATAATTTTTATTGTTATGTCCTATTTTTCTACAATTTTCTATCTCTCTATCTGAAGTCGGTTGAATAAGAATATAATGTGATGACACTTTACATGTATATCATTGAAATAATTATCTTATTATTCATTCCAAGGTTTAAGTTAATCCTCCTAATTGGCTTTAAATAATCCAAATCACTTGATCCACTCGATACAGTTAACTAGATTTACTGTCGTGTCCGGTTACAAGTCTGTAGTATATACAGAATTTGTTAGCTTATTACAGAAATAAAGTTAAAAGATAGTAGATACGCTTTATTTAAATATCAATAGGAGCCCTTATAATGTCCCACTGCAGGGAAAAGGCCTCCATCATTTAAAATCATGTTTTCGATACAAAGATGGGTTTTGGTTTAATTGCCACGCTTCCTAACTAAACTTGGACTGTGTTTGGAAAAACCGACGCAAATACCCAATTACGGAATTGATCCCAGGACTTCGAAGCCACAGCTCAGTACTTATACCACTAAACCATCGAAGCGTCTAAAATATAGAAGACAAGCGGTCGCTCGCGACTTCGTTTATCCCATGGTAGCATTTACTCGGGATAAAATGTATCCTAACTAAGTAGGATACGTTACGTTCGTTCGTACGTAATTTTAGCGTGATTGACGAACAAACATCCAAACAAACAAACATTTATAATAATATAATATTAATAAGAATTGCTACGAAATTGTATTTAGGAACAAATCATTTCAAAGCCCATTACCATATCTTTCAGCAAATTATACCCCGATTATTATCAATTTCACATGTCTGAGCGGCTCACATTTTTTCCGCTCGCCAATATACGGATTCCGCGTCCATATTTCAGCATAATGGCCCATCAGTGAATGGCTAAGGCGCATTAGACCATACCAATTACAGTAGGCCAGATGAATAATTTACGAAGACGAAAGTGGGCCACTACAACTTTGAGGGAGTTTGCAGAACTTGTGGAGTGCGGAAATGTATTCAGATGGGGCGGTTGTGTTGTGATGTTCTTTTTAGTTATAATATAGGCTGGGTTGAAGGAAGGTTGAAGTAACAAAGTTTTAAAAGTCTTTATAAAGAATGTGCTAGAATTCGTAGTTACACTATCAAGTATTATTTAGATTGGTAGAAACTTTCAATTGTTTAATGGGAATCATTTGATTTTTTTAATTGTTAATGATTTTACATGACTTCAAATTATTACTTTACTACATTATTTGTGTCGTGAGCCATGGCTTTATGGGCAAAATTTTCTCCCAAGGGCCTAATAGTAAGCAGGCGGACTTCAACCACTAATTAAATATTTCACATTAACATACAAATATTGATTAAACATTCAAACAACTATCTAGGACCATAATTGACAGACATTAAAATTAACAGATTACAAAAATAACTCGAGTCAACAAAGAAACAGTTTAAAGAGGCATTAAAATTTCAAAGCACGATTAAAAGTGATCGTGTTTAGAAACTATAAGTATTTTTATTTCACAAAAGGCTAGCTTCGATGTTTTAATTCGTGTAATTTTCCCATGTGTACGGAACCCGGGTAAGTTTTAAGTGCTATTCCGATCGGGAAAATTGATTCATGTTAAGTATAGGGGTTTTGATAAATAATACCTTTTGTGATTTAATATTAATTAATTGAAAGCTTGTTTTAGGTAATTAAACGTAAAACTTAAGTCAGGGATAGTAATCCTTGTAGGTTGGGGAGTGTTATAAATGGATATTGATTTTGTCTAAACTGCCGATGAAATCTATAAATGTGACTACAACATGTAATTAATTGAGTATAGGCTTGTAGTGGTAGGTATAACCTATATTGTATTTACACAGTCGAAAATAATCTTGTAGAAACTGATATTTGACGTTATTTTAGCCGTCACTTAGAAGGCAAGAATGTGTTATTTAAAAATCATAAGTACACAAAGACATAACATAGAAGCACAGGGAAGAAAATTCAAGACATTGAACAAAGACATCTAAAAAGTTTCTTTAGTTACGCAGGTTTTTAACAAATCAGGTTTGTCCACGGAAATATACAATAAGTTGGCCTACTATGTATGGTGTACATACTTGAGACTTCTTACAGATGAACTGGTAATTCAGCTTATTAAGGTATTATGTATTGTTATTATCGTCAATGGGCAGACAGTCACGAATTCAACCTACGATAAGTGGTCACTGTAGAATCCTCGTTGTTTGGATATTTTACGGCTCACCAACACTACAACACGCGTACGAAGTACAGTCCCGCCCGCTCCGTTCTCCCGCCGGACAAGTGCCTGAGACAACCAACACTATACAGCCAATACACTACAGTCACTAACGACTTATTCTGAAGCATTTCAACATAAAATACTATTCAATAATGTCCTTTTATTATCACGTCATTAATTTCAAATTAAAAATTGCATTAGTCTTTTTTGTTAGCATTTTGCACTGATCTCATAAGCGATTGGTATTTAGCTTTTGTGACAGACACCTATAAGTAAAATTGTATATTCTGTAGTAACATTTTGAATAAGAGTTACTGTTTGTATTATATGTACTTTGTCATTTCGATCTATTCGGTGGGCCAACCCTTTCCAAATTATTAATAATGCTTTGTAAAATGTTGTTTACTTACAAATCGACGAAGAGTTTACGATCCTATTGTGATTTAATCAACACCTTAACCTATATTTAGCTCTAAGAGTGTTTACAGTTATTTATGAAGTAACTGTAACAAGTTTTATGAAGAAGCAGGGTATTCTTAATAAAATATATTTACAGTATTTTTTGTGAAATGATTCAAAGAGTTAAAGTCTTCTTTGTTTTTCTTCCAACCATCAGTTCCTAGGTAATAATTCGTTTTTACGATTAAACATAAAACTAAAGGTTCTAGCAAATAGCAGCCTCGATGGCGCATTAGAGTGTAACCTTGCCCTATGCGCCAAGGGCGTGGCTTCGAAGTCCGTCCAAGACAAACATCTAACGAATGGTTTACGTTTGTTCTTTGTCTTTATTTTATTTATTGTTTTTATCTTAATTGTACATTGAATATAAGTACTCTAAGAGGATTTTGTGGCTCAAAACATTCTTTACAAATTGATTTGTATTTTTTGTTGAAATAATTACGTCACAGATACATAGTTACACTTTCGTCGATTCTGAGATCGTTGATGTAAATGATCCCTGGACTTAATTCGTGGATTTGAGAGAAAAATCAAGTTTTGTTATTCTATCGTGGTTATAAGCATCCTTTAAATATTTATATGACAGTCACGCGTTATGTACCTACTTTTTTGTATTCTTGATATTTTTGGAAAAACTATTTATTGAGTGGAAATACAACTTAAAACCCATTTTAAAAGAGCTTCTCTAATACAAATTGTTCCTAAGTCTGCAAAGCCAACATTTACTGACCACAGTTCAAACAAAACGATCTAACCTGCGCATTATATTATTATGCAGTAAATGCGTACGCACGAAATGGGTCGGTGGCGCAATTAACCAATTGGTTAACAGGATACGTTCGTTACGCACAGACGGACCACCTACGGCATGCGCTTATAAGGATGTGAGTGCGCCGGCGCATCGTAATCCACTTTGCGCACCCAATTTTTGGGCACCCGCAACATGAGCACTTGGCTTGGCCACTTGCAGCACCTATCTATCCTATCTGTACTAATCTATACGAATATAATAAAGCTGTGGAGTTTGTTCGGTGACTGTGTCAAACTGTGTCGGATAGTCCATTTGTCGAGGAAGGCTTTTCAGGTGATAATATTACTCTATCTGAGCTGAAACCGATATCAACGTGGACGGAGTAGCTGACGGCCGCTAGTCAAATAAAATTGGCTTGCGAAAATTTTATTTATGTGCCTGTCGAAAATAACAATCCGTGTTCAAAGTGGATTAAGCCAGGTGCTCAAGTTGCGGCTGCTTCTAAATTGGGTGCACAAAGTGGACTACTTTCTTTGTATTGTTATTGGTTCGAGCCTATAATAAAGTCTGGTAGTCTTAATAGCTGTATCACGTTTTGCGGGAGTGCAAAATTGAAAATGGCGGAGTTTTGTACAATGGGATGTGATTTGTTTCCCGATTCGTGTACCTTATTTAAAACATTGTAATTATCTTGGGCATTAAAGGAAGTAATGAAAATGCATAGGTATTTGTTGATTTATGAAGTATAGAGCGCTACATTTTTTATGTGATAATGCAAACGTACATACGAGGGTCACCTGATGGTAAGTGATCAACGCTACCCAGTGCCCATGGACATCAACAACCGCACATGGATCGCAGATGCGTTGCTTGCCTTTTAAAACCCCATGCCCTCGCCAACTGAGTTCTTGCGACGTCACTCACCAGCAGGCACATAGCCTAAAAGTTGCAAAGTGAAACTTAACTGTGGTCTTTTGTAAGGTGGAGGATTGAGGTTTTTAAACAGACGAGCGGCTTATTCAAATGAAAGTTCCCATAAGCTCTATTTCTCAAAAAAAAATATTTTTGTTTATTCTCTTCTCTCCTTCTCAAAGAATGCACAAATAATTTACTACTAAACCAATGTAAACAATGTCCAATGATGAATTCGCACCGACCCCCATAAAAATACATAACGCCGCCGCCTCATTTGGCGCAATCGATAATGTCTCGGCCTGGGCAAACTAAATCAGTCCTGTGCCCTCGGCTGGCCTGTCCTCTCGATATTTGCAGACTTGGGGTTGTGATGGGTGTAAGACGTATCGATATTATCGATAAAGTATTTTTTTAGTATTCCTAGGAATTAGTATTTCTGCTCAGGCTGAGGCTACTTTTCAAACAGAGGTACACTCATAGGACCTACTCGTAGTTGGTTATTTATACAATCTGAGATAATATATTGTACTTACCATATAGTTCTTTGCAGAATTGTGGCCATAGGTGAAAAGGACATCAATATCGATAAAATGGCTGTGAACTCGGCTTAGATCTATCTATCTATACTTATAATAAATCTGTAGAGAGGTCAATTCTGTACATTAAATATATTTTCAAAATAACTATCAGGGGGTGATTAGTGATCGATACTGATGCCAAAAATGCAATCAGTAAAATTTTTGTCTGTCTGTCTGTCTGTCTGTCTGTCTGTCTGTCTGTCTGTCTGTCTGTCTGTCTGTATGTTCCTTATAGAAACAAAAACTACTGGACGGATTTTGACGAAACTTGGTACATTTATTCTTCATACTCCTGGGCATATTATAGGATACTTTTCATCACGCTACAATCAACAGGAGCAGCGTAGTGAAGATAAACGTGGGAAAAACGGGAGAATTAACTCCATTTCTTAAGCTTCAGTCGTGTGTGCAGCCTTAATGGTTAAAGTCACATAGAAATCATGTATGACGGAAATATTCTACATAAAATTGCCTAAAAAATATCCCCGAACAGCATATGTCTATCTTTTATGGTTGACTCACAATAACACGTGTAACTCATGATCCGAATTGATTTGAACGCTCAGCGCGTTCATATCAAGAACTACTGGTTCGTATTGACAAACTATTTTATGTTGGAAAGTCCACCTACCATTTTTCGAGATAGGTTATAAGATAATATCTATAGTAACACTATGTGCGGAAACCGTAACGCACGCGGACGGAGTCGCTGGCGGCCGCTAGTTATTGAAATAAAAGATTTAAGCTTGCAACCACCGAGGCCCACACTTTTTTGCCTGAGGTAGCAAAACTATCATCTTTTAAATCGATATCATTGTCTCTCAACTCTATCAGCTGACTTCGTCAATGGGATGTCGTGTGTTTGCGTGGCACCACTTTACATGTAATATTTTGTGGGTTCTCTCAGCTAGTACCAGCCTTCGACTATAGAATAAGTCTATTTTCGTCTGAATCACATTTACGGGTCAGCACTTTGTGTATGCATTGGATATTTTGCTTGTCGTATGTTTGCTTAACAGTTGAGTTTTGGATTTACTTTTTCGACATACTAAAGGTGTATTTTAAATACCTATCTTTGCCTAAGTAAACAAAAATCTTATGAGCTAAATAAAAAAGTCATTTTTAAGCCAATTTGCTCGTCGTATTTTTTACTAAAGTTAATAACATATGTTTGGATACCATCATCTTACAGAGAACCAGCTGTGGTGTTGTTTACCGCCTAATCTGTATAAGTGAGGTTACTGGAGGCTTTAGTTCTTAGTCTCTAGGAGCGCATTTATGACCCTTACTATCGTGATACACATGCATGCACGTCTAGCCTTTTTTTATTTTATGGTGAAGAGTTTCTAAGTGCGATCTGAGTGTTGTAATATTTTTTGAGCAGTAAAACCTCAAAAAAATCGTAAAAACAAATGATGATGAAGATATTTTATAAGTCATAAGAGCGACAATTGTTTGTTCTTGTGAAATAACCCACCGGCTAGTTGTTGACGCTACAGTCAAACATTAATGGTCGTTGTAAAAATTTATTTCTTCGTAAAGAAAGCCATAGCAGAGTGTTATTGTTAAATAGTGATAAAAACTACCTACTTTTTACAGAGATTAAACATTATTGATACGGGCCAAATAAGAAAATAGCGGCCGCCCCCGAATCCGTCCGCGTGGATTGCGGTTTACGCACATATGTATAGTTTTAGATTACGTGTACTAAAGTCTTCCTTGAAAAATGGACTATCGAACCCATTTTTTTTTAAATCTATCCCTTTGTTATAGTAGTAGTAGAGATAAGCGCGTTCAAACAAATAAACAAACAAACAGCCTCTGCATTATTATATTAGTAAAGATTGATACCCTCTGCCATAAGTCATACTACTATTCCTAGCATTAAAACCCTCATAACACTATCATAAGGTGCAATGAAACCATTGTCCGTCGTGAGGCGGGCGTATTGACCGTCATCGGGCGGGAAGTTGTTCTAATCAGATTAGTGCATACGGGCTCGGGTCACGACCCCGCACACAATGCACTCTGTTGACATTTGCCGGAGCGGCGGAGAAACCGGGAACTGGACTGACCCTTGTTTGATTTGGAATTACGATTGATACTAATGTTGCAAGTGAATACGAGTGTGTAGCGATGTGTGGATAGAAGTGGGAAAATCAATAATAATTGATGAATTTCAAATGACTTTAGACCGACTCGTTTTCTAGTGGTTAGTTTCCTCAAAACCAAGGGCTGCGGGTTCGAATCTTAATAGATTCAAGTGCCGGTGTGATGAATATTGTCATTTGCACACATCAGGGATGTTTACAGAACGTATTTAAGTATGTCTATTAGTTTCCTAGCATTCAAAACAGCCACGAGCTTAGTTTGAAGCTTACCTTTTAGCTGTCCAAGGAATATATTTGACACCACTGATCTCTTATGAATTGTATTCGTATTCCTAGCATTAAAGCCCTCATAACACAAACATAAGGTGCAATAAAACCATTGTCCGTCGTGAGGCGGGCGTATTGACCGTCATCGGGCGGGAAGTTGTTCTAATCAGATTAGTGCATACGGGCTCGGGTCACGACCCCGCACACAATGCACTCTGTTGACATTTGCCGGAGCGGCGGAGAAACCGGGAACTGGACTGACCCTTGTTTGATTTGGAATTACGATTGATGTTAATGTTGCAAGTGAATACGAGTGGTAGGGATGTGCGGATTGAATACGGTATTTGACTGACAGGTCAAATCACCTACTTTTTTTAAATGTCAAAAACGTAACCTTGTAGGAAAAACTGTATGGAATACAAAATTGTGACGTCACATTTTTGTATGGTCAAATCAATACTCTTTTAGTTTCAATTAGGTGTAATAATTTGTTAAAAGCTCAAAAGTAACTGTGGGATAAAAAAATGTGCTTAATTTTTGATTTCATCTTTAATGTTTGTATAGCATAATTTATTTCGTATACAGTCAAATACCCAATTGAGAAAACTAATTGATTGCGAACTTTCACGAAAATGTTTGAGTTGAAATGTGACTAAGGCATATATTTGAACTAGCGGCCGTGTGGTTTTCCTTCCTAAAGCCTTTCTCGTCAAATGTACTATCCAACATGGAAATATTTTTTCAAATCGGACTAGTAGTTCCTGAGATACTCACGTTCAAACAAACGAACCCTTCAGCCTTATTATATTATTATAGATATATAAGTACGTTCATGGCCTATTATGATCGTTACAATAATGTTTGTTTTTATTAATTGATTAATTGAAATATTAACTGAAACTTTCGGAATTATGGTAATTATTAAATGAATCAACTAAATTGTGATGATGTTACAAAACAATATTATTTTTTAGACATTAGAAAAGTATTCCAATTATCTCATTCAAAGTGCTATAAAAGGTTGACAAAAAGTTGAATGTTTTTATGTTTTTTATCGCTAAATCATATAGCGTAATCTAATAAAAGAAGAGTGTTATCTCAGTGTTAAATATAATTGGTGTCCTAAGATATTGTCAAGGTGTCTAGACCGACGATAAGATTAAAAAGGCAATGAAAAATTGAACAAAAAATTGGCCAATTTAAATAAATCTTCAGTACAAAAAGATACAATTTAAATACCGAGTAAGATTGGAATAAATTTTTTGTGTTAAATCCCAAAGAGATTTCTTTGACCTCAGGTCACCTTTGTTGATTAGTGAGTCAACAGTTAAACTTTGTCACAGATTCGATTGTGTGTGCGGACACCAACCTGGCTACTGGTCGTGACTTGGGAGTAACCTGGATTCGATTCCCGGGTCGGGCAAATTTATGTCGGTTTTTCCGAACACAGCCCGGTTTGTGATCACCAATCCGCATTTGCAAGCGTGGCTACATCGCCAAAACCAATCTTTGCACCGCAAAACATGATTTCACATGGTGGAGGCCTTTGCTTTGCAGTGGGACATTAATAGGCTGATACTATACTATACTAAAGTTATTGGTCAGACAGATTTTCGATGATAAGTGGCTATGACCGGCCATTTACATGCACATACATTTGCAACAAAAGTGACGTCACAAAAACATTGAAAGTCTATTAATGGGCATTACCCCTTAAGAAGGAGTTATGCCCTATAACAGCCCTTTCAAACATGAAAACTTCCTCTTAAGAAGAGGTTAAGCCCTCTAATAGCCCTTTCAATTATGAAAACTGATACAAAACAGTTATTAAAACTGCGCTATTTTTACCCTCCTAAAACGGAACACTACAACACTTGTTTTAATCCTTAATGTCCGCGTGTTTCAACATTCACTGCCGGCCTAAACATGTGAAACAAAGCCGTGCTAGGCCGAATGGAGCTATTATTCGTACTAACGACCTGTTACATAATTTTATATGGCTATGTCAACCCGTCCCGAAATGTCGCGGCGTGAGGATTAACGTTTGTGTTCCACTGTGTTTTGAAAAGCTTAATCCGATGTTTTAGTGTTTAAGCTACTGTGAATACACTTTGATATGTAAATGCATTTTTTTTGATTAACATACTCGTATGATTGATATCACATATCAAAATAGCAGGTTGTTGAAGGCAGCAGATATGGGTTTTCGAAACGCAGGATATCGTAGTTTCTCTTTCACAGGAACGAAAGCGAAAAACGGACCTTTTACATGCGTAATTAATTCCTATCGCATTACAGGAGTGTTAAACATGTCCTGCCGAGCGAATATGGCCCTTACGACTATCTTAACAAGGACCCCCGCGTCCCAGCCTATCATTTACAAAGGCTTACGTTTCCCGTAAGTTATGACCTTCACAGCGTCTTTTTAGGTTGTCACTCTGACAAATTTATGCGTGACAGAGCCTAGATGGAGGTATTAAATAAAAGTAGTTGTTCCGGTCCTTCTGCGAATGTTTTACGAAAGTGAAAACGTAATTTAAGTGGGTATCACGAGGGAACGGAAAAATGCGGCCGGCCATTTTGTGCGTTCTGTCAGAAAAGCGTCAAGTGTGAGTCGCTACGTTTGTAGTGCACATTTGGTTATTAACAAAGCGTGTCATATAAATGTAATGATATCCTTTCAGTTTAATGGTTTATTTCTGGATGCTGAAGCATTTAATGTCAAATGATACTAATCTAGTAACAATTTGAATGCGAAATATGACACAAGCATATCATAGGTGAGTCTGGTACTCATTGAACGCGGTTGTATTATTTTTTATTATATTATTATTGTTATTTCTTTGGTAGGTGCAGTGTAGTTTTTTTTTTCTGCAATAGTAAGAAATAATTATCAGAAATGACACTGGCAGCTAACAGAAATACTCTTTAATCACGGTCATAAAATGCTCACAAAATATGGATTTTGCATGCAGATTGTGAAGATGGCTTTACGCTTCGTTTAAAAGAACGTGCAGTTCATACTAGCAGTAGCTTCTACATTTACTGGTACAGTTCAGATAAGAGTTGCTGAAGTTTTGGCATCGATTCAAAGGAAGGTGCATTGTGAATCTAGGGCTCTAGACAAGTCGCCACTATGAGTATCCATTGTCGAATGTCGTTATCGTTTCGACTTATATTGCCATACCTTACGTGATGCTATGATGATGATTGCGCGCGAACCGTCCCGTCGGGTGGACGTGTGCACTGAGCGCGACGAGCGGTTTTAAATAATTTGGTGAAAAGTTAATGTTGTGAACAATGGGTACTAAATGTAATGGATGTGATACGGTGATTTATGATATTTCATATATGGAATGTTCGCAGAACGAGTGTAGAAGGTTTTATCACTTAAAGTGTCTTGCGCTTACGGAAAAGGCATTTGAAGGCTTCACTCAAGATTACAAGGATAAGTGGCAATGCCCTGAATGTTTACGTGATGTTCCAAAGAGAGGGAATGCAGACACTCCTGTCCGTGGGATTACAATGATGAATAAGACGTTTACTCCCTGCGGCTTCGTGAATACAGAGCGTGGCAGTCGCGGTAAAAAGATCACGGAATCTGACGGTGACGAGAGTAAAACGCTGGAGGAAATCGGAGAGTTCAGGTCAGAAATGAGAAAAATGTTTAAGCAGCAATCAGAAGAGTATGAGATACTAAAACATAGATTCACTTGTGCAGAAACTGAGATTCATCAATTGCGTAGCATGTTGACGGTATTTCAAGAAAAGGCAAATAGGGTAGATGAATTAGAAAAAACCATTAAAGAGTTAAAGGAACAAAACCAATTGGAAAAAAGTATATCATCACACGAAGCCAGAAATTCAAGATCGCAACCAAAACCGAAAACTTTTGCAAATATTGTCAAACACAACCAAAATCAGGCAAATATCAACCTTATGAGCAAAGATAGTCAAACAACTCAAGAGACACAGTGTGTGGCCACGAAATCCGCTAACTCACCTACTACCGATCAAAAAGTGCAGGATAGTCAAATAGATATGCAAAATAATGGAGGACAGGAAAACAACAACAAATGGACAACAGTAACAAGGAAAAGTAAATATCCAAACAGTCAAGTAAGAAAAGGAGACAATACGACTTCTTTGGAAATACAAGGTACGGAGAAAAAGAAATTTTTACATATTTGGCGACTCAAGACTGATACTACTACGGAAAGCATTGAAAAACATGTGAAAAATGTATGCGGACAAGATGTAGCTTTAAAAGTTGACAGAATAAAGCATAAAACCGAAAGAGATTACGCATCTTTCATCATAGGAGTACCGGAAAGTAAATACGACCAATTATGTCAACCAGAAAACTGGCCGTTGAATATTCAATTTTGCGAATGGATTTGGTTTCGAAAACCTCCCCTTACATCCAAAAGTGCGTAGCACAATTATGGAAGTGTTCTACCAAAATGTAAGGGGACTTCGCACTAAAGTACAGGAGTTTTATGAGGGCGTGTCTCTGGAGGAAGCAGATTTATATGCTATTACGGAAACAGGTTGCAACGACTCGATTCATGATGCAGAGCTTATACCACCGGGATTTAAAATAATTCGCTGCGATCGCGCTGATGGGCGTAAACACGGAGGCGCGTGTTTAGTGGCCACACCGCGCTTGGAGCTGCGGCGAGCGGCCATACCGGGTGACGTCATCGTCGACAATCAGGTGTTCGAACTAGTCAGTGCAAGTGTTTATTTAAGAGAGAGATTTTTGTTTTTATGTTGTGTAGTTTATATCCCACCGAATAGTAGCGAGACTGACTATTTGATAATGTTTAGAATTATAGAACAATACTGCGATAATTATAGTGCTGTGTTAGTTTTAGGAGATTTTAATTTATATTCTAGTTCCGAAGCTGTCAACTGTTACTTTGAACATTTTAAAAGTTATTGTGGATTCACTCAGAGCAACCGGGTAGTAAATTCTAGGGGGCGCTATTTAGATTTAGTTTTAAGTACATGGGATGAGGGCAGCGTGTGTGTGAGCGAGACGCGGCCGCTCGTGCGCCTCGACCCCCTGCACCCCGCGCTGGCCGTGCGCGCGCAGCTCGCGCCCGCGCCGCCCCCGCGCGCCCGCGCCGCCGTCGCGGCTCAGGCAGCGTCGTCGTCGGCGGGGCCCCCACCGCCGCGTGAATTAGGATGGAATTTCAGAAAATGTAACTTTCCTTTGTTATATTCGGCTATTGAAGAAATAGATTGGTCATTTATTTTAAATTTAGATTTAGAGGCTAGTTTAGATTATTTTTATGACACCATTTATTCAGTTATTGATAAGTATGTCCCGAAAAAGAAATGTGGTAAAAATACTTCGAGTTTTACCTATCCCACCTGGTATACTAGTAAGATTATTCACCAAATTAAATTAAAAGCGAAGCTTCACAAAAAGTTTAAATCTAGCGGCCGGAGTACGGATTATCGGGAGTTCTCGCAGTGTAGGGCGAACGTTAAGTCGATGATAAGTGAGGCGCAGCGGGAGTACGATCAGCGTATACAGAACCGGTTGCAAAAGGAGCCCAAATCGTTTTGGAATTACATAAACGAAAAAAGAGGTAGTAGAAATCCACGAAGTATTTTGAGGGATGGGACAGTATTGGAAGCCGAGCAATGCGCAGGGGAATTCGCAAAGTACTTTGAGTCGGTGTATAGCAAGGAGAGGGCGCGCTTGGACGCAGCGGCGGCGGCGGCGGCGGCGGGCGGCGACAACGCGGCCGCGCGTGTGCACCTGGCGCGCCTGGAGCCCGCCGACGTGCGCGACGCGCTGCGCCGTCTCAAGCCCAAGACCTCGGCGGGCCCGGACGCTCTCCCGGCCTTTTTGATCAGGGACTGTCGGGACGTGCTGGTGAAACCGTTGCTGCACGTGTTCAACCTGTGCTTATCTACAGCGGTGTTTCCGGAACGGTGGAAGTTGACGCGCGTGGTTCCCGTTCCGAAGGGCAGGGCGGACGCGTCTCGCGTGGAGGGTTACAGGCCGGTGGCGGCGCTGTCGACCCCGGCGAAGGTTCTCGAGTTGGCCATGCACAGGAGGCTGTACGAGCAGGTGAGTGGGCAGCTGGCAGACCAGCAGCACGGCTTCCGACCGGCGCGGAGTACGACGTCCAACCTGCTCAACTACATGGCGGACGTTCTCCCTGCGGTGGACAGGGGGGTGCAAGTAGATTCTGCTTATTTTGACTTCAAAAAAGCATTCGACTTAGTCGATAATGACATACTGCTTCAAAAATTAGCAGAAGTCGGCTTCACCCCGCACTTGTTGCAGTTGTTCGCGAGCTACATGCGGGACCGGCAGCAGTATGTGGACTATGGCGGGTACGTGTCCAAGCCATATTATACCAGATCGGGCGTAAGTCAAGGCAGCAATCTCGGTCCTCTGGAGTTTCTCTTGATGGTAAATGATTTACCGACAGTCTTAAAAGAAGCTAAATGCCTACTGTTCGCGGATGATTTAAAGCTGTATCTACCCATAGAGAAGCCTGAGGACTGTGAAAGATTGCAGCAAGACATCGACAGAGTGGTTGGGTGGAGCGACAAGAACAAATTACAGTTCAACACTAACAAGTGTGTGGTGATGACACTGTCCCGCGCGCATAACCACATTTTGTATAAGTATGAGGTAGCTAAGGTTCCAATGCAAAGGGTGACGGAAGTCCGGGATTTGGGGGTCGGAATGACGAGTACGGTATCGTTTAGAGAACATATTACTGTAATATGTAAAAAAGCGTATCGTACTCTAGGTTTCGTTTTACGTAGGTCACGCGGATTTACGAATATTAAAGCAATCGTAGCTCTGTACAACGCTTTAGTAAGGAGCCATCTGGAATTCAACGCGGTGGTGTGGGCCCCGAACGAGACGAAGTACAAGCTGATGTTAGAAAAGGTCCAGAACAAATTTATTAGGTATCTGTACTTGAAGCAGTACGGAGTGTATCCGTTTTACCCGCTCAGGTATCCTAATTTATTTGTTCTTGGAATGGTGGGCTTCAGTGAACTCCGAGTTCGAAGGGAGTTGGCTCTAGTGTGCTACATGCACAAAGTGCTAAGGGGCAGGATACACAACGCGGAGTTGTTGAAGCGGCTCGAGCTGAGCGCGCCGGCCCGGTGCGCGGAGAGGCGGCGCGCGCCGCGCCTGCTGGCCGTGCCGCGCGCGCGCACCGCGCTGCTGGCCACCGCGCCGCTCACGCGTGCGCTGCATCTCATCAACCAGATGGCCGATAATATTGATATTTTTTCATGTTCTCTGAGTGAGGAGTTCACAAGGGTGGCTCTGTATTATATTAGTTATAAGTAGGATTATGTATAGAATTTAGATTAAGATAAGTATGTATTAGATATTAAGAATAACTAGTTACACTATCGCATTAGGATAAGCCTGTAAGGATAGTTGTAAGTTTGGGAATAAATAAATAAATAAATAAATAAAAAAAAAAAAAAAAAAAAAAAAATGATGATCATGTCCTCCTAGACGTATCCGTCGTCGGCAACGCCCTAGCTAATGATAACACCCTTTTTGTTGGCCCTTGCATGAGTGCGAGATCCCTCTTGAGATGTAAGTTGAGTCGTAGGAGGCCTTAGGTTTTTTGCCTATATTGTCAACTACAGTTCAAAGTAGACATGCTAATATAAGCCAAGTGCGGTCTTATCGTTTTACGAAAGAGTATAACTACCCGGCGGGCAAGATTCAATCGGGCGAGAGGAGTCCTAACCCGCAGATATTACGTATGCAGGCTAGCAAAAACCGAGACGATAGGGAGGTTCGAAAATGATCAAAGCGGCAATTTGTCCATGTACTCTGTTCGGACAGATGATTGAGACACTTTTCCGATAAAAAGTAGCATTGTTGTACACGGCTCTGAGCGAAGAGAACTCGATCAAGTTTATCCGGTCAAAGCCAAATGACAGCGAACAAGGTTGACAGTGAAGTAGTGGATTCGACTGAATTGCTCGAGGAAAAATAGCGCGAGATCGCTACTAAATCCAGCACGGATAGATATACGGAATGACTTTTTAAGAGAACACTAACATGTGTTGATGTTAGAACTTTATTAATACAAAGATAGCACATAGCTTCATGTTTGAATTAATAGGTCAGAAATATCTAGAGTAGTGATACTACAAGTATCAGTTCCGTATTTTTTTTCGATTCTGTGTTAATAACACCATTGACGACTTTTATAACTCCAAGGTATCATATTTCTGATGCATTTAGGTTGGAAGATGGTTTTGGATTTCTAAATTTCGGCAGCAGATTTGTATTCCCCTGGTTTCATTTGCCTGACCTGCTACAAAACAGGCTACATCTCGCATATCAAACTGCCTCTCATAAAGAACACTCTAGTTTCCTCTCTGCGCTAACTGTAACTGTATCTCGGTAGGCACGGACGCTAATCCGGCCCAGTCGTATTTACCCTTTCAACTCTCAAAATATACAAAGCATCTGGGAGCTGTGGAACGAAATTGAAAAGTTTTTGGAAGCTTTTAAAAGGTGTTTTGTATTCCGGAACGTTTTTCATTGGAACAGAGTTTCAAAATATTGAAGGGTATTTTTTCAAGTTTTGATTTTTTTTCTAGCTTTAGGCTATGGGATTTGTTAGGGGTTTAATTTTAGTTTACTATGGACGTATTCGATGTATTTTTTCTGGATGGAAAATCTCCCATCTATTTCAGCATATAAACTCGGATTCATACCCTTTATCAGGTTGTATATTTTGATTTAAAGTTTTGTGATTATGAGAACAACATTTATTTGATTTAAAGATGTAATATTTACAGTCCCACAGAGTCTTTTACATTGACAACAGATATTCAGCCATCAGAACATTTTATCCTCGAGATATCCCAACATTCCGCGTACAGCCAGCTACAAAAGTAAAAATAAGTCATAGAAAACGAGTGCATCTATCAGGACGACGGCAAATAGCCATGTATTATTCACGAGGAATGAAACATCGGCATCGGCCAGGGACGAAGTGAGGCCGAGGTCACTGCAGTGGGAGACCGCGACCTTTGAATGCAGTTGCAATGCATTTGTACTTTAAGGAGCAGTTTGTACCAGGCTATAATTGTTTGATTGAGGCATGGATATTGTTGTTGAATTTTTATGTCACACTGTAGAAAAGTGTGTTAATCTTGGGAAGTTATCTATTATAGGAGGGATTTGTTCGGGAACGTTAAATAACTGTGTACAGAGGTAATGCCAAATGCTATTTGTATTATGCACTAAGGTCACTATTCTTACTACTAGACTGTTTTTTTACAGTCTCCTTATGATAATTTAGTTTACCCCTGTAAGTTAAGTTGTAGTGGTGTAATATTTTTGTTGAGAATGTAAATTCTAAAGACCCTGATTATTTGTTATGAGACAGGCTTCTAAGATTGTTCCAAGAACTAGTTATAAGTAGCAAGCAAAACATTATTTTCACGAGACGCTCTAATGCATTCCTTGCACAACCAGTTATTTAAGTAAAAACAAGTGCATCTATCAGGACGACGGCAAATAGTCATGTATTATTCACGAGGAATGAAACATCGGCATCGGCCAGGGACGAAGTGAGGCTGAGGTCACTGCAGTGGGAGACCGCGACCTTTGAATGTCATTGCAATGCATTTGTACTTTAAGGAACAGTTAGTACCAGACAATAATTGTTGCACGAATTTTGAAACTTTTGTTCGGTAGACTGTCGAAAAGGTCGAAAATTAGGTGCCACGTTTTCTAATTCGGGCAGTTATTGCTATGGATTAGCAAATCTACGTGTACAAAATTATCGCCTAATGCCAATTTTACACGTATTAAGTACTAAAGTTAATGCATAATATAATGCTGGACAAATATTTTTGCACTCTTCTGATGATATTTATGTTTAACACAGTAGGTTCAGTTAGGAAATATTATTATTTGAGCTATAACATAGTATAACACTATTTGAGCGGAAGCCAAAATCTACGCAGTCGGATTCGCGTCTTAGAGCCTTCCTCGTCAAATGGACTATCCAAAATAAAAATATTTTTTCTATTCGAAACGGTAGTTCCCGATATTAGCGCGTTCAAGCAAACAAACTTTTTAGCGTTATTATATTAGTACAGATTTCTAATTCTCTTTCAGTTTTATTCTAGACCTAGTTCAATTCAACTCACTATCATACAGAAGTAGGTACACCAATGGGTTCTTCCATTAGGTAATAAATTCTAATGACCAGCTTATATGCTTCAAAGACGCTAAGCTGCTGAGTTTGAGACGCGCACGACGCTTTATAATAACGTTATTACACGTTGCTAGTAACTGTATTAGCAACGTTAACGGTAACGTTAATCACGGAACAACGTTTCACACTACCCCTGATGAACGTGAGAGCTAATTTTAACATCGTTACGTTAAGCTACGTACATAATACACGCCGGTGTCATTATACGGATCTGTGCATCCAGTAATGCGTCTGGTGTCTAGAAAACATTGTAGGAAGTGAATGAAGATTTTCAACTTGATTTGACATATTAAACAGCTTATGTATTTAATTTGAATTAAACGGGCTTCCACTTTGGTCTCTTTGGTCATTACTCATTAAGTACCATCCGTATCATAGTATTTTTTAAAAGGTTTTAACTAATGAGGTGTTGACCTCCTCTGTATGGTACAAAAGCACCTGACCCAGAGGGAACAACCCTTTCCTCAACTAAAAATCGTAACTTTCTGTAATATTTTTCCGTTAGTGATAATATGTACAGAACTTGCACTTTATCTGTTCTTTACTGGCATCCAAATCAGATCCAAAATTTGTCCAACTAAAGATTTTTTTTGACAAAGAGTTTCAGAACATTTTCATGGTGACAGACAAAAATGTAGGTATTCTTTCTAATCATGGCCGATAGATATGTAACTTAACCTCCCAATAAATATTCCTTCAGGTTTCAAAGAATGTAACGAGAAACTTATTTGTTGAACAGCATAGGAATACAATTATACAAAAAAAAAACAAGACAAGACTAAGAAAATATCATTTTTAATCCAATCAGAAAGAAGGTGAAATACAATACCACCCTTCGCAACGACTCGCCTAATTCCGTCTTGGTAACTCTTCATCTCGGGCGGGGCGCGTCATGAATTATTCAGCAGTGTATGCCGCCAGGTTGCGTTGCTAATGTCTCATTCGCTCTCGATATGACTCACCTTGAGAAGTTTGGTGCAAGTTACAAATGACAGGCTTCCGTCGTAGAAATTGAGGTAGACAACGCATCTGAGAACGTTTTGAAGTTGTTGATGTCCATGGGTCACCTTTGCATCCTAAATCGCAGAGTTTGGTGAGTAAATGACGACCTGCTTGGTGTAATGGTCAAGATGTTGCCTATTACGCAAGAGGTCGCGGCTTCGATCCCCGCACAGGACAAACATTTTGTGTGCATGAACATGTCTGTTTGTCCTGGTCTGGGTGTTATATGTATCTATTTAAGTATATTTGTAATACCACTGTTGATTCTGATGTCTGTAACACAAGTGCTTAAGCTACTTAACACGGGGTCAGATCAATGTATGTGATGTTGTGAAATATTTATTTATTTATTTATTATTTTATTAAATGGCAAGGGAACGCATTTTCAATTCATAGCTGTAGTCTAGCTAAACCTATAGACGTGTGTGGGGCTTGAAACATAGTCTCATTACAACTCCTGCGGTTTCCTTGGCAACCGCGTGTAGGGAAGGAACCGTACTTCTTGCATATTCGGGTATACGTGGTTTAAAATCTAATGTTGACTTCTTCACGTCATCCATGAATGTCTAACTACTGTTAAACTTGATCACTGCTATCTGGGGTATATCTATGTCTAGATTCGTGGTAGTGAGAAAAATAAGTGTTAAAGTTATGTCAGTTTCTTCATGTTCTTGCTATAACTTGGACTCCCGTCTCCACTCACATTTGCGTCACATACCGAACTTAGCACAACATTGTTACAGATTTATATGGCAACAATCGCATGCATATTTATTTAGACTAATTGTAATCTAATTAGTTAGAGCTAATTGGATCAGTGTGTTTGAATTGTATTCGGACTGTAAATAGGACTAGTCGGTCACCTCGAGGTCATTGATGATGAAATGTTTAATTATTCAAATCTAATTAATATAATTAATCGGATACGGCAAGAATTTGCTTAGTGTTAAAATGCATAATCAGGGTAATTTTATTGATATTTAAAGAGAAGTATTAATTTGCCATCTGCCGTGGACACAAAAGTGGAAGTAAGCCTTAAAATCTTATTGGTCGTTAATGTGGTTTCATATTATGTCAATTTGTCAGTTTGTTTTATTTGTTTAAGTGTAAATTTGAAAATTTACTTTGATTTTCTGACGCAATTTTGATAGTTTTGATGGGGCTTAGACTTTTTGTGCGGAAAACAGTGGCGTTCAACGGAAAAATGGTAACGACTATGTTTCATGTAAAGCATAAAAGTTATATTTTTAGGTCAGTGCTCTTATTACTCAATCTTGATTTAGTATGGGTCGCAGCGCAGTATAAATAATCTCTTAGGACTTTAAAGAGGTCATCCAAACGAGCTTGTAAATAATAGCTAGATTACAGTTTGGTGACAAAGCACTATGAACTCAGAAAAGGCCTCAAATGAAATGAACTCAGACGTTGAGTAAGAACTCAACCCTCATTTGGTGTGAACAAGATGTTAAAAATATTCTTCTGCCAAGAATAAGGACGCGTTGATCTAGTGGTTCATTCACCGGGCCGTGGTCTTGAGGTCCTGGGTACGATACCCGGGTTAGGCAAATTTGTGTCGGTTTTCCGAACACCCGGTATTTGACAAGCGTTGTGATAAAGCTAAAACCGTAAAATTTTTGTATCGAAAACATGATTCCAAATGATGGAGGCCTGTGTTTTGCGATATACGGAAAACGTAATATGCAACATATAAACTATAATAGTGCCCTTGTATTAAATGCCAACCCTTTATTTGTCGGCAAATAAATGTTACTAATATAAACATAAAAGGCGATGCGCCTCTTACAATATTATTTATCACGCAATATCACGAGAACATGACAAATTTTCCTGTAATTTTCTCCATCGTATACTCTGTTTCATCGAATCCCTACCTCGGAAAAGATAGGAAAAACCAGTCTATCTAGCACCCTAGGCTTAAAGGTACAGAGCTACTATTCCTTGTGATAGGAGGGCTTAAAGCAAATCTACAGGTCAGAGTAGGCTGGTCGATCTCTCGTAGGTATGCAAAGAGAAAAAAATTACTTTGGCCCATTGTGCGGAGATATCCGTAGCTCCGAAAATATACTTTCGGGATTACGGTAGGTTGGAAAGGCCTTTACTTACATCGGGCTAGCTGCGACCTTTCCCGAGATAGTGTTATCACTGGGCCTTGGAGTAAATAAATGTTATTCCTTCGGGTGTACAGGGAATGGCCCAGTTATTTGTCGGAATAACGATGGGAAGTCACGCAGATGTTCCCTTATCTGACTTTGTCGGCTGAAGCGAAATAACAATAGGTAGATGCGAATACGATGCGATAAACTTGTTTAAGAAGTTCAGGCTTACGTGAATACTTAATTTTGCTTATACTTGTACAATAATATATATTATCATAGTATAGAAACACAATAGGCGGAAAAAACGCGACCGCAGTTCGACGTGACTACGCCTGCAATGTACTTTTTCAATGGAAGACAAACTATGACTAAATCAATTTTGTATAGAAAATGAATTGCCGCCAAACTTTGTACTTGTAAAATTAAAGTCAAAGTCAAATATGTTTATTGCAAAACCATAATTTACAGAAGGGTGTTGTAAAAATTGGTAAGTAATTTTTATTGCCGTTATTACTGTTAGTAACGTACCTAATGTTGTGAAAAATATTTTTTATTGACGTTATATTATAACTGTAGGTTTAAAGGTAATATTGAGGAAAAATATTCTACATGATCACCGATCACCACCTTTGATCGTGATCACCAATTATGATCTCAAAAGTTCTCGTTATCTGCTTATAAACCGGCCTATTCACATTACCTAGCATCAATTTACCTCTCCCACTATAAAAATACTAAACCTTTTTTGTGTACATACGAGTAATAACTCGAGTCGTATAAAACTTTGTCCGGTGTCGGCCGGTGGGCTGCCTGAAACTGTTTATAGTCCCGAAGGTGCCGGCAACTCCTGGTCAACTAGAGCTATCGGTCCCAAGGGGAAAGACGGAGGAGGAAGGTACGAAATATTATGTTATTACGTTTGAATATGTGGTGTTGTGTTGAGGGTTGGGTTATGTACGAGTGTCTGGCACATAGGTACAACTAACAGTAGCTAGTCATGATTGAGAGAATTGCTGGATTAGGACAATTATTTTCGAGTTTGGTAAACATGGAAAAAAACAGTTTTTTGATTTTTGCAACATACATAGACACCGTTATTACATATGTTCATAGCCGTCAAGTCTCATTTACGGATGATAAGACTTACATAGTTTCATTTATTATACCTGAGGCTTTGCCAAATCAAGATTCTTGTTTTATCCCATGGGAGAATTTAATCGGGATAAAAAGTATCCTATCACTTAAGTCAGCCCATACCCTGCATGTAAATCATATTTCATCAAAATCCGTTTAATAGTTTCAGCGTAATTGACGGACAAACATCCAAACAAACAAACTTTCATTAACATTATTGTATGTACAAGGAAATTATACAAGTTTATTTTATTCGCGTAACTATACCATACCTTAATAAACTAGATAACCAGAGTATGATTCGAGTTTCTTATGTACTCTTCATTAAAAAAACTAGTAATTTCTAACTAACCTCCCAAAAAGTTCTGAGGCCCTTAATCTAAGGGTTGAAAAGGGGTGAAAAAGGCCCTCCTTACAACTCGGGGCCCGAAAATAAACAGTACGATCCCAACGACTAATACCTGAGTTAAATTTAAATCTCAAAAGGAGGTTGCTTAAGTAATTGAAGGTTGGATTTCTCGGCTGGATTTAAGAAATAGTGAGGGGGAAGTTTTATTCTCTTGAACGGTGTGTAAGGTATTATTATTAGGATCGGTGTTTTGTTCTTCGTATTGGTGTTTATATAAATCTATTCAAGTTATGTTCGTAGGACCACTATCTGGTTTCTATAGCACAAATGCTTAAAAACTTCTTATTATGATAGATTTCAATGATACATACATTCCCTTGACCCATAATTATGTAGGTTATGTATGAATCATTGCCAACTTTACCATAATAAGAAGCTTGTTAGCATTTGTGTTACAAAAACCAGAACCGATATTGATAACATAACCTTAATGGATTTATTGTATAAACACAATACAATACAAAAATACAAATATTAGTATAAAACAAGCTGGTAAAAAATAATAATTGGACATGTAGTTGTTTTAATTAGAACGCGATACCAGATATGTATCGCGTTCTAATTAAAACAACTACATACATACTATTTTGATGTGTTTTATAATTGAGTAAAATAAGAAAACGTTACTAATACTTGTTAATAAATAACAAAAATACCGGTAAACGTCCACATCACTAGTGGAAGCGAGACGTTCTCGGTTGGACGTTGAGGGATTGTTGAGGTCGTGCGTTTTTGCACCGAGGAGACATCTTTATTTCCTTGTACTCAGGGTTTGAGAAATAGTTCAGGGTTCACTGGGTATTTTAAAGTGGTAACTCTGATTTTTAGATTTTTTGCAGACCTCTTTACAAGGGAAACAAGACCATTTGGTTGATAGTCGGGACCAACGTCTTCACGTGTCTTCCGAAGCGCCGGAATCATCATTTTTATCGGACAGTCAAGTGATTTATGCCAAACTGCAAAACGACAAGGTGAAATTGTTCCCCGCGGGATTCGAACCCACGACCTCGTAGGTTTATTGCACAGCGCTCTAACCAGTGCACCACATGCCTCCGTCAAATCATTTTATCAAAAAGTTATACAAGTAAAATGTTTGCCAAAAATCCGGAACCAGGAGTGCTGTGGACTAAATAAAACCGTTTAATAATGCCGGCAAAGCATCGTAGGATGCTAATATGGTTTATATTGATTAATATTATGGGTATATTGAGGTAGACTTATATAAACTTAATAGTTCGGAATCGTTTTAACAGTCAAATGACTAGTGGTGTCAACATCCCAATTGAACGGTGAAGCTTTATGGGCTGAAACTTTTAACAAAAAGTAATACTAGTAAAATGTTTGCCAAAAATCCGGGTCGAGATGAAAGAACCAGGAGTGGTGTGGACGCGAGCACTCATTAAGCCCGGCCCGTTAGGCCAGGAACACAATTACGGCAAGAATAGCGGCGGAGATTTTTACAGTCACGTGGCTGCGGGGAATTCTGGAGATTTTAGGTTTAAGTTCAGACATTTTGTTATGTCCAGAAACAGTGTACAGGTTGGTTAGTTAGAAAAAAATATGTAATGGCACCAGAAGGGGAAGTCCTACCCTTAATATTGTAAATAGAATACGTTACTTTAAGGAAACATTTATTTAAAAAAAGTTAATAATTTAACAATTTATTGGTCAAAGCGGACCCCGTATAGAAACGGGATAAACACTAGGAAAAAGAAATAATTTAACCATTTAGCGTTTAATTCCAAATGTTGTCAACTCTTGATGGTCTATCCACATGATAAATCCCCTGTTACGGAGACTACCAACGTATTACAAAAAAAGTCAACTCTAAAAAAAGAGATTTCGACTTGCAAACTCAAACATGAAATAGCGTGTAATTTTTAAAATGAAGCCGAGTGTACGTTATAAATGAGCGCGATAAGACGGCACACATTCGGAGCGTTTTTCATCGTCGCGAGTGTACCGCGTTAATAAACTCGTGTAATGAAGAGTTTTCTTCTCCCCTCCGCGGCCACAGCAAAATGAAGTGCCGCTGGGAAGCTTTGAATGAGTTTTTTTTACAAGAAGCAAAAACAAAAACAAGGAAAAAAAATTCCCAGGGTGAGAATTTACCAAAGCTAAGATGTGTGCTGGGTGCTGTGTCGTAAGTAGCCAATAGGATTTCTGATCACGTGTTAAGGCCAGAATCCTATTGGCTGCTTACGACATCTCCGCTCCACAGCACACATCTTAGCTTTGGTGGATTCTCACCCTTAATCTCATACTCATTTATTTTGAGAGTAAAAGATATTATGAGTTCTGCTCACTGTACTAACTCTGGTACTTAGACAATGGAATTGGAGATAAAATTACGTATGGTCCTACTCGCCTGACGAAATAAATAATTAACAACCTTTACGGGATCTCCCAGTTACGTAGTGGTACGCAGTTGCGTAGGGGTAACCTTTCTACGATTTCATAAGATTGTTACGAACTACGAGACTGAATATACATGTACGTACGTATTGTACAAAATTAGATGACCCATTTTTTATTTCACAAATGCAAGAAACTACTCTCGCATGTAACATCTCACTGCATGTTAAATTTCAGCAAGATTCTTCCAGTGGTTTGGACTGTGCGTTGATACATTGCTATATCAGTCAGTCACCTTTGAGTGAAGTAAATTTAGAAATCTGAAGTATGTATATCATATTGCTGCGGTGGTAAGACTTTTTATGCCACTTTAATTCATATAAAGAAAGTTGAGTTCTGTGTATTTATTAACGCGTCAAGATATCCATTGCAAACCCTAGTCTATGGTCTCTGTTGTACTGTGTAGCTCAGTTGGGGAAGGTATGGGTTCTTAAAGGCAGGCAACGCATCTGCGACCCTAGTGCGGTTGTTGATGTCTATATGCAGAGGTGATCACTTACAATCAGGTGGCAATTGTTCGTTTGCCTCCCTTTAACATAGAAAAGTAGTACAATATTTTGTATGATGTATCATTATAACATAACATATGTTACATTACCTTACTGGTATCCCCGCACACTGTTCCATCAGGATTAGCACCAGCTCAATGGGAGCGTTCACTCGCCAAGTTTTAATAGTCGCCATTCCAGTATTTATGTTGTTCCCGAATAGGGAAACTGGGAAGTGCTTGTAGGGATAAGTACGAGTTACTTGGGAAGAATTAAATACTCTCAGGCCTGTTTAAAATGTAAAGTGGGGAACTCAGTGAATATATTATGATGTGGTCTGGTAATGCTTGTTCAGGGTACGACGTTTAGAGGTCACCTTGGACAAGGAATTTAAAAGAGGAAGGTTAGTAATGAATTATTCAACATGGGTCTCTTACAGTCCTATGCTGGACGGATATCTTTACTAAATGAACATAATCACGACGCAAGGCAGGTGGATTGCTTGTGATCAATGAAGGAAAATCTACATACTTACTTACTAATATAACAACTTTAACTTTGACGACCCGTGTAATGGTCAAGATGTTGCCTATTATACAAGAGGTCGCGGTTTCGATTCCCGCACAGGACAAACATTTGTGTGCATGAACATGTCTGTTTGTCCTGGTCTGGGTGTTAAATGTATCAATTTAAGTATATTTGTAATATCACTGTTGATTCTGATATCTGTAACACAAGTGCTTAAGCTACTTAAAACGGAGTCAGATCAATGTAAGTGATGTGAAATATAAAAAAAAGCAGAAGAGTTTGTTTGTTTGAAGGCGCTAATCTTAGAAACTACTGCTCGGTGGTCGAGTCATTCTATCTGTACTATTATTATTGACGATTTATAAGTGCCTTGCAGAGGCCTACATGAATAAATAAGTGCCTTGCAGAGGCCTACATGAATAAAGTATATTTTGATTTGATTTGATTTGATAACACTGTAGGCGAAAACCGAAATCCACGAGGACGGAGACGCGGGCGGCCGCTAGTTTCAAATAAAATCGCCATTATTTATTTGGTTTGAGTAGCTTGACACTTTCAAACAAAGCTTTGACTAACCACGCTCGGATCATTAAGCCAGTGTTTGTCATTGTAACGGTGATTTGATTTTAATGATGGCTTTCGGGTACTAGATATTAATAACAGGTCACTTTTATAATCAACTCGGAAATAAAATAAATCAAAATTTAGTTATTTCCAAAAACATTTATGGTTAACGTTTTTTTCAAGTCCTCACACTAGGCTAAAGCCTGTCCTGGGAGAAAATAAATGATAAGTGTATTTTTTAAAGTGTAAAATGTACATTTTGTAGGCTAAGACTATTATAGCGTACCCTGGGCTCCGATGCAATGGCCGAGGATGCAAACAGGAGAGGCGCTAGGATGATGATCATGACTTACTTATGAATGTAATCAAGAGCTTTTATACGTTTTTATTTATATACTTAGTAAGGGCCATTCCGTGGGGAACACTTTCACTTTGTGTTGGTTTTCCCAGTTTGGTTAGGACATTGCAGGCTTTAATCACTTGATTGTCCGAATCCACTTCATTGAAGCCGTTGGTTCCGACTATGATCCAACTGGTCTGGTTTGCCTTATGTTTACGGAGGTCAGAAGACAATCGCTCCATTGTAATAACCAGGCATGTTAATTCAGGATCATAGTCGCAGCGTACCCTGGGTTCCAAGGCAGTAGCCGAGGATGCAACCGGGAGAGGCGCTAGGATGATGATGATGATTTATTAAGGGCAACATATTAAATGAAACTAACAGAACGAGTTTTCTGAATTCGGCCGTATAAATCTGTCTCGTATGAAATAAGTATTCTATTGATTTCCTGGTTACGGTAGGTTCAAGTGTAGGTGTTAATGCCAAAGGTGAACACAAAACATTTCGTGCTCGTATTTGTCCAACAGAGTCGCCAAACATTCAGGCGAAGGTACTTTAACATTATTATTGTTGTGCTATTTATAACTTGCTCATTATTGTTTAAACACGCATGAGCTACCTAATTTTTATGATTATTTTATTGCGCCTAGGCTGTGATATTTTTTATAAAAGTAAAGTACTATACCATTCCATTATTGAAATGTTAAATTGACACGAAAAAAGGTAGCTACTGCTTTGCTATGTATTGGTAATCACAAACTGTAATTTATAAAAACTTCCACGATTGAACCCAAAACCCTGAGATTTTGCACCTCAGATCAGCGAAGCTATTGGTTGTGGCACAAAAGACTTGAAGAACAAAGTAAAGAACCAATAAAATCAACGAAATAAGTCCTACGACCGAAATTATAATGCAGACTGAAGTGGTATAAGATGTGGGACGCCAATAAGCATTAATATGTGCTATTTAAATGTTTAAACAAAACGATATAATCACATTGATATTAGTACACACCTAAGCAACTTTACTAAAGTATTAGCAAATATTGTGTTTGACAATGTTTATTGAGTCTTCTTAGTCATTTCCAAAACATTGACAAACCTTCAGTCGCGAAAATCACTTCTAAGAAATAAGCTATGATAAAAAACGCCCCGCGATCACGTAACGCGCTTATAAGATGTGATATTTCAACCCACACACTTCCACTTCTAATGAAAAACAATCTTAGTTATTTCTGGAGCGTCAGTGTTTTTCCTTCTCTCTCTAATCCTGGCGAGTTTCCTCAAAAATCATTCCCTCCGAGCGGAGGCAAACAAAATTGCGAATTCATGAAAATGTTAATAATTTTTATGGAGGTTTTTTCTACTGAACGGGGGAGCTTATTTATTTAAGGGGATTGAAGCCAGTGCTCTTAAGTAGATAGACGGTAATTTGAATCTTAATACTGGACCATTATTTATTTTGAGTCGGAAATGCATGAGTTTTTTTTTATTCTTTGTAGGTGTTAGATGAAAGGAGAATTGAGATGTTATAAACACTGAGCTTGTTCGTTGAAAATGAAGATAAAGTTAACAGGCTGTACCGTGGCTACGCATACGCGTTTCATAGCGAAACAAAATACGCGTCTGGGATTTTAGGTTTATGTTTGATTCCTGTCCTGCTCATACCAAATATTTATGGTGTGCCTATCAATATGGCGGTTTTACATGCGTTTCCAAATATTCTGTCTACAATTTATCAGCTGAATTTCAAGCTATGTCCACAGTTCTTCAAAATTAAATATTCAAAAAAGTGACTTACACAGTAATTAAGTGTGAAAATTTTGACTTTTATAACCAGCTATCACAAAATAGGCCATCCTTGGAAAAAAAAACATTAAATAAGATTAGTGAATTTATTTAGCTCATTTTATCGGCTCTTCGTAAGCTTGGTTAATCACCGCCTGTTTTAATTGATTTGAAGATTATGCAGTGTTTTGTTTAAGGGATTTTTCAGAGTTTATTATCAAGAAGATTTATATGAAGGTATTATTCTTCTATGGTCTAGGTAGTTTTGATGAGATATTGCAGAAGATGGAAATGCCTGTACAGCCTTTTTAAGTTAACATAATTTTTATGTCAAGTAACGGTTTTATCCACAAACATTTAAATAAGAAGCTGGATTTTACAATCACAATGTTATGATTCGCTATATTTTTATCCTTTCTTAAATACGTAAAGGAATGACAAAAATACCTTTCAGAGTTTCCTTATTCCTATGAATAACAACAAACATGCAACTTGATACTTCAGTTTCTATTTAGAAACTATCGGGATAGCTATCAGATATATTTGCGTTTAAATTTCGTTTCTCATACTACAATGTCTCGTATTGTATCGTTTCTCAAACTACATAATATAATTTACTAGTGGCCGCCCGCGATTCCATCTGCGTGGATTTCGGTTATCACACACATAGTTTTATTACTATAGCTTAAAGCCTTCCTTGACAAATAGACTATCCACACAAAATATTTTTTTCAATTCGAACCAGGTTCCTGAGTTTCAAACAAACAGAGAAGCAAACAAACTAAAGCTTTCTTCGACTAATGAACTACCAAACCCAAAATGTTTTTGTCAATTAGAACCAGTAGTACCTGAGAGTAACGCTATCAAACAAACAGACTCTTCAGCTTTATTATATAAGTACAGATAATAAATCATTTCTATTCTTCTTCTTTCGTGTCGATGGCAAACAAAACCATGATAAAATAATTACATATAATATTTAAAAAATTAAATAAAGTCGGCCCAGTACTCGGCGACGCGTATCGCGTTATCCGTCGCATTTATCAGTTCACTCTGAGTACAAGTGGCAGGGCACGTGGGGCATGAGATCAAGTGATGCATCGACTGGGGCGAATAACCACATTCGCATGCGAGGTCCATCTCTGCGGTAAACCCCCACCTGAACCTGATCTCCTTGCTGCGGCCAACCTGGGTACGAAGCCTATTCAGAGATCTCCATGTGGGCCAGGGCAAACTATGTCCTTGCGGGAGCTTTTCCTGTGGTGGTACGAAGGGATCGGGTGGAGCAAATGTATCCAGCCATAGAGCGAGCCTGGCAGATGGAGGCTCAACATCCAGAGCCTTGACAGATTTCACAAAGCTATGCCGACTTCTCAATCTCTGAGGAATCTCTCTGTACCCATGCATAGGATGTTCTACGTATTTTTCCATTTTACTCCTCTCAAGGCGACTCGCAATTGTTCTTCGTACCTGTGGAGGAGCAACACCAGCGAGGGGATAGAGCATCGGCAACGGAGTCGGTTTTAGGCAACCAGTAACAATCCGGCATGTTTCGTTTAATGCTACATCTACCTGTTTAGCATGGGCAGACCTTCCCCAGACTGGACACGCGTATTCCCCGGCAGAGAAACAGAGCGCCATTCCGGTTGTCCTAAGGACATTGGGAGCGGCGCCCCATTTGGATGAAATCAAGCGATGCAAAAGGTTGTTTCGGGAATTTACTTTCTGCTTGAGGTTTTCGCAGTTTTTTCTATAAGTAAGGGAGCGATCGAGGGTAACACCCAGATATTTAGGGTATCTATTGTGTGCAATTTTGTGTCCTTGCCACTTTATATTCAGTACGCGATCTGCCTTCCTATTTTTCAAATGAAAATTGCATGTCTCTGTTTTGCTTGGGTTAGGTTTAAGGCCGTTTTGTTTATAATAAATACTGAGATTATTAAGTGCCAATGTGAGGTTTTTTTCAATTTCATCAAAGCAGTGGGACTGAGATGTTAATGCCAGATCATCAGCATACAAGAAGCGGGTTGTATTTATATGTCTAGGTACTTAGTACTTGAGTTATATAATCATTTCTATAACTCAAGTACTAAGTACCTAGACCAGAATCTAATTCGAGTGGAGATCTCACGCGTCACGTTCGGTAAACGGCGGAGTCTAAGCGTTTGGCCAAACAAAATATCACCGGAGTTAGTTTGCGAGCGATACACAGTCACAGAGACGGTATTGCACTGGCTGGCGAAAACAATCTATATCTATACTAATATATAAAACTGAAGAGTTTGTTTGTATGTTTGTTTGTTTGTTTGAACGCGCTAACCTCAGGAGCTACTGGTTCGATTAGAAAAAATATTTTTGTGTTGGATAGTCCATTTGACGAGGAAGGCTTTAGGCTATTGGAAATCGACATCCACGCGGACGGAGTCGCGGGCGGCCGCTAGTATTTTATATGATTGTACGTGATGAGGAAAGCCCGATTGGCCTTGTTACCTCCCTTCTTTGCAATATTCTTTATTGAACCTCAGGGCTTGAATTTGTATCGACATCGAATTCTAATCAAATCATCTACAGATCTGCAGATTATCAGAATCTGGGAATCAAATATATTTTCAATCAAACGAATCCTTTATTCGAAATGTTTTGAACAAAATGTTATGCTTCTTTTCATATTTCTTGGTAGATTCGTTTTTTCTAAATATGTTTTCAATAAAAGCTATCTAAGCTTTCTTGCCGCTGAACACATCACTTATTACCAACCGTGGTAATAGTTTTTACAAAATTGGTTATTTTACATCTTTAGTTTTGACTGTATCGTTTGCAATACTCTAATTTTTTCAGACTACTGTAGTAAAAAATAAATAATCTAAAACGTTTTACATATTTACATAACAGTTTCACATTTTACTGCACCGTTTTGTATCAGTCGCGTATAAATGAAAATACAAACGGGCCATTCTGCAAATTGATTTAGAAAGAATGCTTTTGCATGTCAAAATAGTGACGTAAGTAAGCACCGTGCAGTGAATGTATGAAAATATCAATATTCCAGTTATGTTGCAGTCGTGTCGTATGCAGTTCGTGACGTTAACGCGAGTTTGACTGCATTTCAATGCAGTAGCAAAAGCAAATGTAAATGCGAAAATTATGTGTTTTTGTTTTACAACTCGAGGAGGTAGTTAACCGGTGCTTCTTTGAGAGAAGAGGTTATTGACGACTTTACGGACCGCTGGAGCGTGTAAGAATAATTAGTTTTTAGTTACATGGATAGTAGAAGAAAATGGCTGTATGCATAGCAGGAGTATGCAAAGATTTATTCTTCTGAAGGGCTTTCAACGTTGGGAGTAAAGCAATTTAGAATTTTGCTTGCATAAATAACTTTTTATTTTTTAATACTGCTAAGTTCCGCTTATGCAATACATACGCAATGGCCGAGGATGCAACGGGAGAAGCGCTAGGAAGATGATGATGAAGGTCTATAGCCGATCTAGTTCTACAAATATTGTTTGTAATACCTATACTTTTAATCGATTCCGTTGGCTATGTTGTGCCGGTGTAGAACAGGAGTATCCCATTTCTTTTCGTGAGTGTTGTTAGAAGTGGCTATGGGACGTTCTGAGAGTATGGGCAGCAGCGTTTCTTTGTATTTTATCGTGCACCCAACTGCGGTCACCAACCAGTCTGCCAACTATGGAGTTGGCAGACCGTAGTTGGACCATATTAGTTGGTGACCGTAGTTGAATGCTCATGCATTGCCCTCATCTGGGGGAGTTCTACGTTCAGCAAATAACTCCAATAGGCCATAAGGTGATGTTGATGATCTAATACTAACGTTTTTCTCTGCTTTCCAGTAATCGAATCCGGGGACGAACCCGCAGCATGCCACGGGCGTCGAACCCTGGTCCTCTCGAACCACCAGAGCACGGCAGACGTGCCGATGCTGATGGCGGCGTGGAACCCGCGGCCAGGAGTGCTGCCGAACCTCATGTGGATCATGGATCGCGTCTTCAAGTTCACCAACTTTGGGATCGTCAGCGTGCTGCACGAAGACTTCTTTATACAAGCGGTGAGTACTTAGGTTTAAGCTTTTTATATACATATATTTTGTTTGTACTATAAGGCACCTAGATGCAATGTGAAATGAAAGAAAGAAATTACTGGACAATATCCTGATTGTTAAAATTAAATTACCAAAATTGGTATTACAATGTGATCGTCGTGAAGAATAAAGTGTGATGGACATATTTTACCACTATAAATACCATGCACTAATTAGCTAAACTGTTGTATTGTTTTACAATAGTGTCTGTTTGAGTTCAAGTATTTTACAATATGAAGAAACGTTCTGAACAATTTCGGAATCTAAAGTTCGACAGCATTTTTCTGTCTACATCTTAAACAAATCTACAATTTGAAAAATATTCCTTAAATATTTAAACATCAAAATAAAATCTATGAAATAACCTTTCAAGGAAATACGCTTCAATAAAACATTAGACCCTTGGAAGCTAAAATATTTTTGTTATTGACATGATTGTAAGCGCATACCGTTGAGCAATCACAATAAAAAGATATAATAAAGGCCGTAAAGAAATTTTAGTGTCTCGTCGGATATAATGGCCTAATTTTGTTCCTTTTATTTGTTTCCATTGGATCCCTGAAGTAATTTGATATTTCAGTATAATTCGTTTATTAAATTACATCACTGCAGCCTTAGCAGTTCGGAATTGAGTAATAATCAAAATATCTGAATAGTTGGACCATTTGACCTTTGCCATTTGAAAGCAATATTAGTTATACCTTATTGGTAACGTTATTACTAGAGCAGTGGTTCTTAACCTTTTAGGCATGGGGCCTCCTCCTCCTTGAGTCGAATTCCTCATTACTGAGGGTGGTGGTCATTGTACAAAATGAAACACACAACAAACTGTCTTGAAAATTTTAATGGAATGGTTTGCCAATTAATTCTCCATTTCACACACTTACTCGTAGTGTGTAGGTTTCCTTGCGTTGTTTTCCTTCACCGTACAGCTGGTATGAAATTAGAGCCTGAACCGATTTGAACCGTCGACCTAACGCATGTGAAGCGTCGGTCTTACCACTAGGCTACCGAGCTGTTTCAATGCATGCATGAGGGGCCACTTTACCAAATTTCTGTCTTAAGGGTAACGGTACTTAAGGGTGAATAAAGATTTGAAGACGTCTCTTATTTACAATCGCTTTGCGGACCACTTGAAATAGCTGCAGGGACCTCTAGTGGTCTACGGACCATAGGTTAAGAACCACTGGAATAGAGGATTTCTTACTAAATTAATAACGCTGGCAGCTGGCACCATATCTAGAACGTCTAAAATTTGGAAAATTTGCTTAGCTGGGAAGAAAGTTACCAAACGTTTTATTGCGAGTATTCTGAAGTTTTCGTGTTTTGTAGACTATAACCATGACCAAACCGTTCGGAAAGTAAATAAGATTTTTTTCCTCAATAATGAAAGTCCCTAGTTTACCAAAATATCGCAATAAGCTTGAAATACAAAACGCAGAGGTTTCTTTGTTCATGTAAATCGTTCAATTTCGACTTTTGCCCATTACGAATTATTATTTCATAGGCTTTGTTCTTTGAAACAATATTGGATTTCAATTTCTACTTTTTGCCGTCTTGCAGAAACTTGGGATCCTACACCGTTAGTTAATAAAGATTGTCGATTGCTGAAAGTACGAAAGGACTTTGAATATTGAATTGCAAATCGCTGAGATTATTGGAAAACTGTGAAATGGGTCATTATTTATTATCTGCTCGCTGTGCCTGCGGTTTTGCTTGCGTGAATTTTACTTGAAATTTTTTTAGTAAGGGAATGGTAAAGTAAAATATTGATGTGATAACAATTGTTCTTTCTTCTTCAGTGGCAATGTGCTTTTGTGTTTTCATATTTATTTTTTAACACTTATTTTATGATCTCTTATATCTATGATATATAAAAAACCTAATATTACATACATATGTGGTTATGTTATGTTGTCAAATAAAAATATTATTATTGCAAGTCAGAAAACGAGCAATGATATCTTAAATTATTTGTTTTAAGATTTTCAATTGATTCTAACAAGAGAACTGTCACCTGCCTTAAAAATAATTAGATCTAAATGAGAAGTACTCTTAGTTTAGCATGAAGTTTATTCCATGTCCGCGGTACCAAAACGACGAGTGCAAATACCTTTATATTTTTTAGCTAAACTAAGCCCTGAACGGGTAACCCACCTAAATCATCTCTTGGGATTACATTTAGGTTTTCTCTTGAAAATTTCCGCTTCTTGAAAGAGGCACTCCTTTCTCAGGTAATGCCCGACCCTCACAAAGCAAGCATGAATAAGACCACTCACTATGTTGCCTCATTACCGGGAATATGTTTTGGGTTTCCTTAGTTTTTGGGTTATTCTTGTAAATTAGAAAAGTGTGATGTTTTTTTAGGGTTCCGTAGCCAAATGGCAAAAAACGGAACCCTTATAGTTTCGTCATGTCTGTCTGTCTGTCTGTCTGTCTGTCCTGGCTCGTTCTCCGCCGTTTCTGAACCGCTTGCCACGAAAATTGGTGGAGAGATGTATAGTGATAATTCAAGAATTGGTTTTTAAAATTATCGAAAAATAATTATTTTTTACCCCCCCTCCCATACAGGGAAAAGTAAATTCGAAAAAAAAATCGCCTTACCCCACCGTGTGGGGTATCGTTAAAAAGGTATTTTTAAATACAATAAAACTTGCCTTGAAACCATGTGGATCAAACACCCCAGTCTCGAGATATATTAATACAAAGTTAAAATTAGAGCGTCCCCCCCCCCTTAACTTTTGAAATACTATTACAATAATTCTGAAAAAAATGTCCTGTATACCTCCAAGTAAGTACTTTCAACGAAAACTATAGCGAACTCTGTATCATACATAGTTTTTTATTTTTATACAACTCGATCAACTTATGACGTGCAGTTGCCCTTACTAAATGGTGTCTTAAGCGGTCGGGCCATCTTTTAGTTACGGAACCCTTTCATGGGCGTGTCCGATACGCTCTTGGCCGGTTTTTTTGTTTTTCAAAATAATGCAGTTTTTCTCTCCTTAGGTGATATTGGAAAAATACGCCTTCTGTGATATAAGTTGGTCTTGTCGTTTAATTATATTTTTCAGTCTTAATTTTTTTTGGTGTTTAGAAAATTACTTATACAGTTATTCGGATTCAACTTCAGGGAGTGGTTTGTGGTATTGATATTGAAATCAGAAAAAGATGGCCAGTTTATTATTCTGATACAAATAAACACTTTCTCATAGACAATGCTCTTAGCAACTGAAGAACGAAATTTCTTTCAACATAACCAGTTTCGAAGGACCAAATATTTTTTTCGCATCTATGTAACTCTCGGCACCCGGTCTCGAGGTCCTGGGTTCGATTCCTGAGTCGGACAAAATTAATGTCGATTTTTCTGAACACAGCCTTTGTGATCACCAATACCGATTTGGCAAGCGTGGTGATTAAGCCAAAACCCGTCTTTGTAACGAAAACATGATTTCAAATGATAGAGGCCTTTGTCCTGCAGCGGGACATTAATAGGCTGAAACTTTACTTTACCTCACGTAACTCTCACTTTCATTTCAGTAAACGTGCTCTCTCTTACCTGCTTGGTCCACTGAGTAGTATACTTGTTATGAGATGATGACAATGTGCCAGTGACAGAGAGTCACTTGACTTTCCCGGCCAAGCGTCCCTCTTAGTAAGGATACAGAAGAGTCTTGAATTAGCACGTAGAAAATATTCAAATACATTGTTGAAAAAGATAAGAATACACTTGTAGTTAATTTGCCGGAGGGTAGTACTGAAGGAAGAATGTATTACTCGTATTTTGTGTCAATGTCATTACTACCTGTAGCATTGACATTACGGCCCGTATTAATAAATCGCAATTGAGGTTCTGTTTTGTATGAGAATAACATATACAGAGATATTTAATACGAGCCTTAGTGTAGAAACACACTAGGCTTAAATTACGCGAGCAAACTTTCGCGGAAATGCATTTTCTCTACAAAATTACGCGACGGAATTTCGACATAGTGTGTCATCTTCGGCATTGGTAGTCACGCCGAATTTCCACCGCGTTTTTTCTGCCTACTGTGTTTCTAAATATAATCAATGGAGAGGTAATAAATTGAAGTCTTATGGTAATTTTCAAGTTTTCAAAGTGTAATCTAAAAAAACAATTTTTTAATTTATGTTTAACTCAAATGTGTTGCTTTAAGAACAATTAAGGTTACGCCGTAAAAGCAGAACACTCTTTATAAACCGCAGAGGTATTAAATAACAAAACATTCCTCAAGATGTTTCACAATCATCCCAACAATAATGTTCCCTCGATGAATCAAGACTCACCTGACCGAAAGTGATTGTCTATTATGCCCTGTTTCACTCATCAAACAGTTTGAGATTCAAATCGGTAATCGCTCGGTTAATCTTATGTCGATTTGTTATTGTAAAGAGAACGACAAGTGATATCGGTATTGTTTTGAATATCATACAAGAAATGTTACACAATAAGGGGTTAATACCTACCTGCATACATATAAATAGCAAAAAGAAAGTATTAGCCTTTACTTCTTTTATTAATATCCCATTGCAGGGAAAAGCACTCCATCATTAGAATTTTTTTTTCGTAACAAAGTAGTGTTTTGAATTGATCACGCTTGCCAAATGCGATTTGGTCATCACAAACCACACAAAGTTGCTCGGCCCGGTACTGAAAACACTAGACCATCGAAGCCCTATTATAGACAGTTATATAACATTTTATTATGTTAAGTTAGTTAAGTAGTTCCATTAAAGAATAGGAACTGAGATAGATTATTTCAAGATTATAAATTTGTTTTTACTTACCTTGAAGAACTTACCTCAAAGACATTTAGTTTACTGTTGTATATTGGTAGATTAGGTTTGTCTTTGTTTAAATGGTTAATAGTGCCTTTTTACTCATGATAGTAACATGATTTTTTTGTACAATCTGACGAATTTTTAAGAGTTGACTAATTTTATGTAATCTAATGTTTAAGTAGTTGATAATTACGTTAATTTGTTTATCGCAGATTTTACCCCTGCACAATTGAAACGCTATTTTTCTATCTGATACCAAAAGCGGATACCAATAGTATTTGTTTATGACATCTACAACACAAGGGAAGTTAAAAAACGTGCCCCCTACCTTTATTTTTCCACGAAAGCCGATAAAGGGGAGTGTTGAGTCTGTTTCATTGAAAACAAAGTCTATTATTAGCGTGACCATAACTCCTATTTTTAGTAAACGACTGTCGCTTCCTTAACCCTAAATCATTGATGCATACGATATTGATTTATTTTATCAATTATTAATGCTGATTTACGATTTGATGACGTCAATTATTGTGTCGTTTGTGGTTGATCGTTTTGTAATAAGAATGGAATGGGAAAAAGTTTGCTATTGAATTACGATTATGCCCTCCACAAAATGAAGGTGAACGTACGTTTGTTTACGGTTCACGAAAATCAATGTGAACTAAAAGTCAATAGCATCAAGCTTAATGAGTTTAAGGGTTGTCCATCAAATCTCTTATATTCGTAGTACTTATTCTAATGAAAATGATTATTCAAACAAGATTATTTAGTATCTAACATAAAACCATATTTTTGTATTTAGTTATTTTCTTATTAAGGAAAAAAATCTAGGGTTATACCCAAATCGCATTAACAGGCATTCAAGCTAGTAAAATTCAGGAATGAATACATTTTGCTATATCATAATATCAAAACGAATATAATAAATCTGAAGAGTTTGTTTGTAGTTTGTAGTTTGGAGTTTGAAAAAATATTTTTGTGTTGGATAGTTCATTTTAATAGGAAGGCTCTAAGCTATAGTATAACACTATGTGTGCGTAAACCAAAATGCTCATGGAGTCGAGGGCGACCGCTTGTATCGAAATAAGCTTTAACTATTGTATTGCACCGACGATCAATACATCAACGCGAGTGGTCCCGATATTAATTTAATAAAGTCAGCGCTCGTTGCACTGCTCGATTACTCATTAATTATCGATGAAAACGTGCTGTTTACCCTCGCGATATTATACTTGAATGATGGGAATAAACAGTGTGCAATGCCATTTAATGTCGAATAAGTTTTTTATAAAGAGCTCCGTTGCATAAAGTAAACTATCAGGTTATTATTATAGCCCCGCCGCGGGCAATGGCCTCCATAGTTAGAAATCATGTTATTGTTACAAATATGGGTTTTGGATCAATCGCCATACTCGTATCTGTAGTACAGTTTGTCTGTAGCAGAGTTAAAAAAGTGGGCTTACAAGTGTGTTCAAATCTCAGTTAATCAATCTGGGGTTTCTCAGTGTCCTGTCCGACGGCTTGACACTCCGTGTCTTTTCCAATTCATCCCAGGATTTTCAATGTTGGTATACTCTAAATTACAAGCACACCATAAATGTAGAGATCATCGCAGATTTTTTTGTGGGAAAGGACTATTATTTTTTATCGTCAAGAAAATAAATACCTTGACGCATACCCGTTAACCGTGGGGTAGGTCGACGGGTTATGCAGGATTCCAGGTCTTAAAAAGAAACCCAACTACCTAAACCATCGGGCTACCAAAGATCTATGTACGTGCGAAATATATATCAATCATATTAGATAAAAACAACGTAACCTGCTTTCACCACACGGGCGAACTCCTTCACAACTCTGCAATAACAGTGGAAATTACAACACTATATATCAGTCGCTTTATCAGATGGAAGTTTGTTCCTCAACTTTGAGACAAAGAGCGGCTGCGTCACGCCTGTGGGCATCTGTGACGTCACCGGCACATGTTCCTGAGCATGTCCCGAAGTAGGTTAGGGAGCGATATAAGAACTTTTGATAAAACAATTGTTCTTGCCGGAACAGTTTTGTTCATCTGTCATGTTGGGATGCTGTTGAGTAAGTATGATACTTTCTCAGAAGAAATAGCACGCATGTTTTTCTTTAAGATTTGGAAGGACAAGTTTCTAAACTGAATTATAATAATAATTATAAAAATGATTTATTTTCTCTCACAAAGGTAAATAGGTACAATAACAGTTGGACTTAAATGCTATGTTTAGTCTGTTTTTCCTTGTGTGTGAGAGACTGGTGCCTGAGAGAGGCTTCGTATGAAACCCGTAATACAGGTCACCAGTGCTCCGACCCCCAAGTTGTCCTTAATATAACAGTAGTACAGTAGTTAGAGTGCTTTACATTATAATAACATATTTCGTATATTAGATAGTAGGAGACATCTTAAAAGTTCATTACAGTAGCATAGCAATTATTGTTTGTATTATAATATATCGTAATTTACATTACATTTAACAAAACATAACCTATATATTACTTATTACTTATATAATAAATGAAGAACTGACAGCATCAGCATATAAGCGCATAACTAATACGTCAAATATCCTTGTGGGCTGTCCAAAGAAGGCGAAAATCATTTTATTCGCGCGGTGTAAATTTTGTGCCAATTTCTTTAGGAGTTGCCTTTAAGACAGGTTATTCGGGCAGACTTTGAAATAAAAAAAATAAAAAATATTTCGCAACATTACATACATACATTGATCTGACTCCGCAAGTAGCCTAAGCACTTGTGTTACAGACATCAGAATCAACAGTGGTAGTACAAATGTACTTAAATAGATACAACATTTAATTGTATTAGCAAACCACAACATTGCTGAATGTTATATGTATTGATTCTTAATGTTTAAGCTATAAGTGTGTTGTAAAGTTATCTAAGACTCCACCCATACAAGTGGAAACTATTCCGCACCCTGTGAAATGGAGTCACCTGTGCAGTACTTTTTTAAAACCTTATTTTTTTAATTTATTCACCTCGTCCTTCCGCTCCAATAATTTCCCAGCATCGGCATACATAATATATGCCGCGGCGTCACCTGTCTTCCCGGCGTCTTGTTTTATTGCATACTTAACGCGATCCCGGATCGACGTATGAAATATTATGTATAATTCCTTACGTTTCATGACGTTCGTGTCTGTTTCATGTCTGACTCTGTATGATGTGCGGTGTTAATATTGAATTTTGTGAATTTGTGGAGGTGAAACATTTTTTTCTTCGTGAAATTCGTCTGTAGTAGGAATTCACTTCTTTTATTTTTTTTGATAGTTAATATTGCCTGAAGTAGTTTCAAATCACTTGATCTTTAGTGATGTTAGCTTTTTGTGAGTAAATCCATTTTGGAAAACATGCTTTTGATTCTTCAAACAAAAACCAAACAAAATTTTATGTGCCGTAAATTTTTCATTCAAGGGCTGAGGGTTTCTGTGGATCCAAATGGATTTAAATCCTACTTAAATAAAACATGCCGTTCAATCTTAAAAATATTTTGACATACGAGTATCCCTTTGTATCGACGCCCTAATAAAAGTCATTTACATTTTTCCGTTCAATAATTTATAACGCTTCCAATCTTTTCGTGTCCCCCTTTTTAATCCGAAGATTAGCCGCCCTTCCAACAAATGCACACTCAAAGGATATATTAACAAAGGAAATCAATGTCTTATTAAAAAAACATACAACAACCAATATGTTGAGGCCTTTGTTTTTTATATAATCTATTAGAGACTGAGGTCCTCCCATTTGTGGTTATTCACGGCACACCGGCAGGGTAAAATCACGAAAGGAAATGACACGTTCCAAGTTACAAAGTTGGACGGTGCACCAATTGTGTATTTTATGACGTTGCAACAAAGTCGAAACTTAATTGCAGGTGTGTTTGGATGGAGGTTTGAGAGGTAAAGTATGAGGGAGAGGTGGCAGCGGATTTTTAGACGATTACTTTTCGTTGGAATTTAATGCTTTTAAAGTTCAAGAATTTTTCAAAATCCAGCAAAGGTGTTGTTAATATTTATTGCAATACGTGTATGAAATTGAGGATTTTTGGTAAAAGCTATTGGAAACTTTCTGTTTTTAAACAAGGGAATTATTTTTATTGAGAGACGCTAACGCGTGAAATTCATAATATAATTTTGCCCTTTGAAATATTACATTGCTTGAGCCGTATGTTGAACCAACAAAGAGTAAGGTATTATTTTAAAATAAAACCAACGCATGTTGGTCGTAATATTGCTCTTAAAAGAATACAGCAGGATCAATACCAACCTTATTTGATAACCAAAACGCAAATATAAATGCTGATGAATTAATAACCTCCAAACCGAATACAAAATCCCAATAAACTAACAAAATATACTAAATTTTACCCGATATTCATACCCCACAAAACGCATACCGAATAAACAGGATATTTAAAGACAAATACTGAATCGCGGCGCTTTATAAACAAAGTCAAATTAATTAGTGGTTCAAAACTATCGTGATGGATAAAACATATTTGCGGGATTCTAATAAATAATTCCGTTTGTGACTGTTTGCGGACGGCAATGTACATTGAAATATTGAAATGTTACGGCCCAGCGGAGAGGGAAAGATTCGCATAACCACTAATCCGTGTGGTTTGCAATAAAATTAATATGAATTAAGGTCTGTCATTCACTTGGAATAATGTGGGTGACTTTGATGAAATACGCAACTGTGTTTTGTGGAAAAGAGCGTGGGAATATTTAATATTGAATTATTAGCGTTTCCCTTTTTTTTTCTTACTTTTGATGCAAGAACTAAAGTAAATGCTCCCTGAAAAAAGGTTTTAAGGTTTAAAATAAAAGGCTAAAAATATTTTCTGATTTTGATTATATTTTTTGAATTTTGATTTGATTTGATTGAATACAATAAGAATATTTCAATTCGAGCCAGTAATTCTTGAGATTAGCGCTTTCTAACGAACAAACAAACTCGTCAATTTTATTATATTATGAGTATAGATTTATTATCTGAATTATTGTGTTCAAAACTTCAAACTTATTTGATTGATTTTGACACACAAGTTGCAAAATAAAAATTCTACCTAAGCCTAATTTTACCATGCATACGTACCTCTTAATCACATAGACCACACACTTTACTTGTCCCACAAAACATTAAAAACAATGTATGGTTGCCCCCGTGTTTACCGCTGCACCCCTTTATAGACAGAACTAATAAACTAAAATCGTTATACGACCGATGTATAAGTAGTACGTACATAGAATCTAATGACTGCTTGTTACACTGTAATATTGAAAGTATGTACAATGCTACACTATGGAGTAAATATCTATCGGGTTTTATGACAGTATGTCGGCAATGATAGTGCTGCCTGAGAATCTATATGATACCTACAATCAATGGTAGGGTAACCTAGCTGTTGGTTTAGATCAGGGACTAAAAGCCGTTTCACAACCCTGATTTACATTTAAGTACCGTATATTGCTAAAATACCCACTAGCAGGTCTTTTTAATATTATTTTGTCTTGAAAACCATTTTGAATCAAAACAGGTAGAGCTTTACTCCTAAGAAAGTGAAGGTACTTCCCTTACAAAAGACCACTGTGGAATAGCACTTCGTAACTGTTTTATTTCTGCTGGTGAGTAAGCTCGCCAGAGCTCAGTTGGGGAGAGTATGGGATCCTAAAGGCAGGTAACGCATCTGCGATCCTTGTACGGTTGTTGACGTACACATGGGCAGCAGTGATCACTTACCATCAGGCGACTCTCTTGTTCGTTTGCCTCCCTAGATAATAAAGTAAACAAGACTTAGGCTCGTATTAATAAATCACTCTCAATTCGGAGATCGATCTTGAGCGCGAACTTGAGATGCTGTATCATATGAGTATGATATATCAAGTTTGCGCTCAAGATCGATCTCGGAGTTAAGTGCAATTTATTAATACGAGCCTTAAATAGGTATCTAATTTTACACCGTCAATGATTAAACCATCACTGACATCACATTTTGCCCTCGTCTCTAGGTAAGTAGGTACCTACGTCACGGAAAACTTTATAATTCATTCTCCATTAGCATCACATTACTTCTACTACATAATTAATGGACAATAGATTATTAACTATGTAAGTTGAAGCTTGAGTTGTCTTCCTTGTAATTCAATTTGATTGTGGGGTTTGGTTTTACTATTTCTTTTTTTTCGATTTTATAAATCATTAGAATAGTAATTCACAATCACAATGTATATGTAGCTCCATTATAAAAGCCGGAATAGAAACGATCTTTATTGAGTCGTTGTTATTATTACTGAGAGTTATCATCCTTGCATGAAATCAAACACCTGCTTTTCTTGGAAATTATGCAAATAAAGGACAAACCTCTCATAGGGAGAAGAAACCAACAAAAGATTGACGCATCTCTGAACCAATGACTGTTCAAAAAAATATTTCAAGTTTTATTTATCCGTCTAAAACGCTCCCAAAAACATCCCTATAGACGCACAAACATTGGAAGAAAATTACCAGGTCAACAACAAAGATGGCAAACAAGCCTAATCCGGAATCCGTGATCAAAAGATAAAAAATAAAAATTCAAATGGGTCAAATTTCCATCCGGGTGGTACCTGCACCTCGTACCTTCGGAATTCCGTCCGCAATGAGAATTGTTAATTTTAATTTCGCAGCCGGACGGCATCCGAAGAAACTCAATTATCGTAACGTTGGCGAAAATAAACAAACATTCAGAAATTTATCCGCCGGCGAATCCTGCGAGTTTGGGGCCACAGACTAGTCGGTGGCAGTGGGAAAATGTTTTGTTATATTATTCTTGCTGGTTATTTGAAATTATGAGGATTAAATAGGTCATTATTTTATTCCATATTATCAATGTTACGATTAACGAACTATGTAGAATATAAGATCACAAATGATTTTTGTTTTGTAAGGTTAGGTAAAATGGTCGTCTGTCTCCTAGTGAATGTCGAATCTGGGAGTTTGTAGTACTAAATCCTCACTGTGGTCTTAAAAGACTTCAATTTTATCTTGATCTTGCATCACTTTTACGTCATTATTTTAAATTAAATTGATGAATTAAATCCTTGGACTAACACACTAATTGTTTCACCCTAAGCTGAGCTCAAAGCTTGTTATATGGATGCTAGAGAAAGGCTAGACATTCTTCAATACTTTTATAAATATCCAGGACTCGAGTAATAATATCGATGTTCATCACACAATCATTTGCCTCTACCGGGATTCGAACTCACGACCCTTGGTTTTGTAGCCAGTGTCTCTGACCACTAGTTAATTTTATTCAAATTTTGCCGAAAACCATGATTATTAAGCCATTTGTTGTACACCACTGGCATCTTTACTCTGTGACAGCATTAGGGATTTTCCCTGTAATAGAATTTCAGGATTTCAGTGATTGTTGTCTCTAATAACGGTGGTGCGACACCGATAAAGGCGCAGTTTACTTTGTAATTAGATCGGTAATTGCTTGCCTAATGCCGGTATCCGTGCCGTGTCCGATTACTGGCTATGATCAATTTCTTTTCAGTAAATGGGATGGCTGTTGATACGAATAGCTGTCCTGATTTTGGGTACGATTGTGATTGTGTGGGGTTAGTCATCTGGGTTTTATGTTTGGTCAGGGCAAGGGTCGATTTTGGCATTAATTTTATTTTTCAATTTGTTAATCGTTAAGTTTTGGATTTATCTTAATGCGGAAGGAATGCGGATAGGTGAGAATATTCAGAACAGATTTTGATGAAATTTGCTATTCAGGCAGGGTATGACCTGACTTAAGTGACAGATTATCCCGATTAAGTAATCCATGGGATAAAACAGGAATCTTTATCTTTATCGCGGGTACCTTGTACTTTATAATTGTTGTGCTATGTTATCAAAGCTCAGCTATGGGATTTTAAAGGCAGACCAAGAATTTAAGACACTTGTGGAATTATTGATTTATGTCCATGCAGCGGTGTTCACATCCCATCAGATGACGCACTCGCTTATTAGCCACCATTTTACATTAAAAAAAACAACATTATTACTATATCCATTATTAACGTATTACTACAGTATTATATACTTACATATTAACGCAAACCTAAACAGGGCGGGCACTCGAAAACTAATTAGCAATCAGGCATAAATCCAGCCACAATGGCAGACACGACACGTCCGGGCACCGAATCCAGGACCGCGACATAACCGCGCTGGCAACTTGCCAACAGGTCATCGGCCTACCTTAGTCAGCTTTATGTTTTTTTTTGTCTTATAACTTATAGAGGTCTGTCCCGGCTTCACACGGGTAGACATATATTTTGGGCGATACGTTTCTGCTGGTGAGTAAGGTTCAGCTCAGTTGCGGAGGGTATGGGGTTATAAAAGCAGACTATCCAACACAAAAAAAACAATTCTAACCAGTAATTCCTGGAATTAGCGCGTTCAAACAAACAAACAAGCTCTCAGCTTTATTGCATTAGTATAGATTGGCCACCAAAGATTTCTACGTTTGAAACACTTCGACCTATTGGCCACAGCGTATTGAGGCAACGAGACAGTTAGCCACATATTTTTCCTCTACTAAATACAGCTGCAAGAAAAGTGTGCTTTACTGAGAAATTAGTCCCACGCGGGTTTTCAAGGAAGACCAAAGAAAAACATTCTGAGTTTTATAACTTCGGTTCTAAGGAAAATTAGATCCTTGTAATATTAGTCCCTTGCGAAAAGTTAAGTTCTTTATGCGTTGACTTGCATACGAGGAGGTAATTATGTTATTTACATTGCTTTTAAGGTTCATTCCGTTGTAGTTTTACTAAGGTGCTCGTTATTCCATTAGTAATTGAATAGAGGTTGAACATCTAAATAGAAAAGCGTTAATATACATTTTGATAAAAATGTATTAATTGCTAAACTCGCTTTATGAAAACCTCTCTTTTTCTGGATAAGCTCATACCGTAAAATAATATGAGAAACCTCTTAAATACTACTTCAGCAAACTTGCTCATAACTCATTTCCCACAAGAACAAGATACCTATAAAAACTATGAGACTTACACCGCCCTTATAGGCGTAAAATGTTTCAACCTATTTCTATAGAGAGTTAAATAAAATACGTTTTACAAGAATTACGGGATGGCAAATAAAAAATTAAACGATCTACAAACGTATCTCTTAAGAGACATGCGGAATAGGGCTGTCACATTTTAAAACAAGAAAATGGTTTATATATTTATCCTGCCAAGTATATATTTATCCTGCCAAGTAAAATTTAAAATGTGTATGACAAGGTAAAATAAAAAGGACAACATGGAATTTAAGTTATGTATAAGAAAAAGAACAAAATTAAACCGTCGGGTATTGTTTACGACACTGTTATATCAAAAATTGTAAAAATTGGCGATTTTAAAAAAGCAACTATCTAGTTTCTTGCCGCTTCTTCTCGATAGATGACTGCTTTCCGAAGACGGCGGTAGAGTCCTAGTGTTTTTTTTCTTCTTTTTTGACGATTTATAAGTGCATCTTTGAAACCTACGTAAATAAAGAATTTTTTGATTTTGATTTAGATTTTACAGTTGAGCTAGAATAACTCAATATACCACTTTAATGCGACTGACTCGTATCCCTATTTTTCACCTTTACTGTGTCTCCATTATATATTATCGTTGTGGACGTGCTATGCTTGTGATCTGACATTTTTGACTCACTTGACACTAGTGACCTGCAACTAACTTACATCGTCTTCCTGCTCAACGCAACCCTACCACAAAGTTGGTCGGTATAAAATTTTCAACGGTAAGTCGAGTTGTCGTGAAAATTTCAGAAGCTCTCCGTCTGGGGCGGTTTATGAGAGCGCGTGACGCTAGATGCTCTTGACATTGATGGCTGCTCCGGAGATCAAGATGCTGATACACTTAAATCATACTTACTTACTTACTAATATTATAAATGTTAAGTTATGTTAAGTTTATTTGTTTGGTTGTTTGTCCGTCAATCACGCTGAAAGTACTGACCGGGTTTTGAAGAAATTTGGAATACAGGTAGGCAGGCAGGATGTGGGCTGATTAAGGTGATAGGATACCTTTTATGCCGATTAAATGCTCCCATGAGATAAAATATCAATCTTCATAATGCAAGCAAAGCCGCGGTTAAAAACTAGTATAGTTAATATCGTTACAAGCTCATGTTTCCAGCACGGCAAAGTTCTCCATCATTTGAAATCATGTTGTTACAAAGATGGGTTGTGGTCCTTATTCGCCGACTAAAAACCGACACATGTTTTTCCCGATCCGGGACTCGAACCCAAGGCTTCGAGATCGGGTTATGCCGTATTCGTCCTATGACGTTTCATCCTCATTCTTCATTCAACCTAAAACAGTTTTCCTCGTTCAACCTATAAAATTATTTTGGTTTATTTTCTTAACTAGCGGCCGCCAGCGACTCCGTCCGCGTGGGTTACGATTTCCGCACACAGTCTTACTAAAATTAGCTGAATAAAACAACGATCTATAAGTATATGCATGCAGTCAACTTGCACCCTTTTATGGGACTAATTACTCAGGATAGAATTATTGGTCAAATTGACGGAAATCGCTCGCTCATCATTATTAACAATAATCTGGAGATCTTATACATTTGAAAAATCATCTGTTCACCGCGATTCAGATCCGCGGCCGCGCCTCTAGCGAGGTGCGCCATCTATCGGCACATTTTAGAACTAAATAGTTCGCTAGCACAATTTACAATGATAAAATAAAGGAATATACAATAGCTTAAAGCCTACCTACCTCGACAAATAGTAAGTGGTAAGTGGACTATCCAACACAAAATGTTTTGTCATTTCGAACCAGTAGTTCCTGAGCTTAGCGCGTTCAAACCAATTTGGATCTTGAGTTGCACGTGTTATTGTGAGTCAACCATAAAAGATAGACAATTGCTGTTGGGGGATATTTTTTAGGCAATTTTTTGTAGAATATTTCCGTCATTCATGATTTCTATGTGACTTTAACCATTAAGGCTGCACACGCGACTGAAGCTTAAGAAATGGAGTAAATTCTCCCGTTTTCCCCACATTTCCCTTCACTACGCTACTCCTGTTGATTGTAGCGTGATGAAAAGTATCCTATAATGTGCCCAGGAGTATGAAGAATAATGGTACCAAGTTTCGTCAAAATCCGTCCAGTAGTTTTTGTTTCTATAAGGAACATACAGACAGACAGACAGACAGACAGACAGACAGACAAAAATTTTACTGATTGCATTTTTGGTATCAGTATCGATCACTAAACACCCCCTGATAGTTATTTTGGAAAAATATTTAATGTACAGAATTGACCTCTCTACAGATTTATTATAAGTATAGATTAATCCTAAATGAATTCCTTATACACCCCAAGATGACTATACCAATAAAAGTATGGCTAGCAAGCAAATCAATAATTAAACAATTAATTACGCGCGGGTGAAACCGCAGACGGAAGGCTAGTGGAAAATAAATACATAACGTTATAATGGAAATCAGCTATCCGATTGGCGGTATTAAAGTTTATAAAATAGATCGAAACATGATAATTTAAATGACAAATATGCATGGACTTGTCACTCTGTTAATCTGCTCACCCGCACTTAATTTGTATTATATTTGACATAATTGTAATATTGAAATTGATTTTAAAAAAGGCATAACTGCTGAGTTTCTTCCGGCGTCTCTACTCAGCAGACCATTCACGTCGAGGCGCTGGTAGGGCGAAAAAACTTATGACGTGCAAAAGAATTTACTAAGTGAATCAAAGTGCTGAATAAATTATTTCTATTTCATTTCAATATTTCAGTAACATAGGCTATATTTAGTACTAGATAAATATTGGTCCCTATTTATGTTTAACCCATGCGAAGCCAGGACGGACCGCTAGTTAGATATAAGACATTTTTTTAATTTTAAGTTCATTCAAAAATGTGATAATTGCATTTGTGTTTATACTTATTACACCAGGTAAGTGTCTCTTTTTAATAGGTGTTTTATTTGATTATATTACTTTTTTCAGTACCTTTGCAATTTAATTTGATAGAAAAACCTTAAAAAAATAATGTCTGAACTTTAATTTCCAAACAAATATTTTGATTCTAACCGTACACAAAAATCTTATAATTTTAGAGAGATTTTGTGATAGGTTGAACAAGGAATGTTTTTGGGGTGAATAAGGAACTAAATAATCAATTATTTTTGTGGGTTGTGCAAGGAATAAAATGAGGTTGAAAAAGGAAAAATAATGAGTAGGATGAAACGTCATAGGATGAAAACGGCACAACCCTCGAGATCATGGCCAAGTACTTACTGAGTCGCATTGTCGTCTCCGTCTGGGGCGGTTTATGAGAGCGCGTGACGCTAGCTGCTCTTGACATTGATGGCTGCTCCGGAGATCAAGATGCTGATCCACTCAAATGAAATTAATAGCATAAAATATCAAATAGAGTACAAAAAAGCATATTTATGTCCCTTTTTGTAGAATATTTAATGGAACTTAAAATGTTCTATTCTAATTCTCTGTCAGTAAAATATATCTTTGAATTGACTAGTACTTATGAGTCAATTCAGAAAAACCTTCTAAAGACTGCTCCCTCAAAAGCACATGCTTAATGAATCACACAACCCTAATCCCTCTTTCTGGTTGTCGAAGATCACACACGTGTGCGTGTGTATTTTTCGAATTCCTATATATGTTTATGTATGTGTACACATACACATACATAGGAATCTCTTAGTTTGCTTGTTCGACTTATTTTCAGGTTGTCAAAATCAGCTTTTCGAACCTGTATATAATAGAGGTAGCATAAAAAGTTAAACATACAATTAACAGATCCAATCATCCTCCCCTCTATCTTCTGCAAAACATTCCAATACATTTAACACTTTAAACAAACCGATATAAGGTAGCATTTCCATCTTCGCAGAGAGAGAACTCAGTATCCGAATTAGTTGCGTGAGTTGAGGAACGGCGGAGTCCGCCGAGACTGCGACGTACTCGCATACGTGCGAGTGCGAGTGTACCACTGAATAAATTATGTAGATAAAACGCGGAGGCGGACTGTCTAACTGCGCTGGCCTGTGCATTTGTTAGTGGGGCGTATTCTGGTGGATGTGCGAGAGTTAGAAGTGTCAACGATATAGTCATGTTTTATTAACAGCTTGCTAATTGCTAAGTAGCTTAGTATAGCGTTTAACAGTAGTTAAGATCTTATTGAAATGTTCTAGCTATTTTACAACTTATGCAGTTAGTCAATAGCTTTTTTACCATAAATAACCCTTCGGTCGTTTTCTACCATGGCATCCGATCTTACGATTACAGGTACGCAGGATATATTTTAGTGCACAAGTATGTAAGTGCGCAAGCGCATGTGCACTTCGTATTCCCTCGCTCGCATAGTTTGGTGGGTCAGTAATCTGACACGATCGTAGAGAGATTAGGCGCGGAGGAGCTCAAGATGAACATTTTCGGTCACCCATCCGATGACTGGTCTTTGCGAACGTCGATTAACTTAAGCAATCGCAGTCCACTGTTCCACCGAGCTCCTGCCTTTTTACCATTAACTTATTTACAAAACTATAACTAATAGATACACATCTCGAGCGATACCAAAATAGCGGCTGCCCAAGACAAACGGAACCTTCCGGGTGGATTTCAAATTTTACTGGAACCACATCTAAATGTCATTCGGCGTGATTCGTCCCTTTTTGTGCATACCTGATCACATCCATCGGGGTCTACCTTTCACGCGGTTAAACCCGACAAGTTTTTGAAGGAAACCATTAAAACACAGCTGAGTGGATGGCAGTGATGTAAAAGTTGTTCTTTGTCCGCTCTGAGTGTGTGTCGTGTAATTTATTTATCTACACTGATACATCTACATCTTCATCTACATTATCTACACTTCTTCACTTACCTACACTAATATTATAAGGAGGAAAGATTTTGTATTTTTTTATGTATCGAATAAACTCAAAAACTACTGTACCGATTCGAATAATTCTTTCACTGTTGGATAGCTACACTCTCCCCGGTGAACATAGGGTCTTTTGATCCCGGAATCGTTGGGGGGAAGGCGGAGCCCTATATTTGAAGAAAGAAATTACGTGCGAGTGAAATGCCTTATAATTTGAAAGATAAATCAAAAATACCTACTTAGCCGGTCTCGCTAGTAACAATAAAAAATGCGTAAGATGTCTTGTGATGGTCACTGAGATTATGCAATGCTAAAAAAACAAAACAAAATGTCTTTCTGCACCTAATTACACTGTGATTGAAAAGACCCTTATGCATATTGAGCTAATGAAAATGTTAATGCTTCCCAAACTCCTGATAGGCCGCGGAGTTGTAACTCTAATCGCAGACCGGAGGTTACGTGATGTTATTATTGAGTGTGTTCGCCGTTTAGTTTGTAAAGGGTTTTAGGATAAGTTATGAGATAGTAGTAAGCCATTAAATAAAACAATTTTTAGCTGATAAAATAGCGGTTTTATTGCCAAACTACAAATTAAATTCATGCTCACAAATGTTTGTCCTGTACGGGGATCGAACGCGCGATCTTTTGGTTTAATAAGCAACTTCTTGAGCATTAACCAAGCGGGTCGCCAAAAATCAAACTATGACGGCATATGTTAGTGTATGTTAAGAAAATAAAAAGTAGTAAGATAAATAATAGGACTTATATATATGTATGTAGGATCGAGGGCCGAAATAATAGAGCTGAGAGGTTTCCTTGGTTTATTCTTCGGTAGATCGTCTTTACCACGTCGTGGCCATCCGTCGTCCCTCCTCAATCTGACATCCTTACTCACCTTATATGCTTCCATTCGTTCGTTCATCGTACGGTCATCATTCTGCGCTCCAATTGGTCGTCCGCACTCGTCATTCATTGTTCATTCACCATTCCTCCAAAGACAATCATCACACCATAGACAACCGTCTATCCATCCCACATGTTTGTAGTTTATCTCCTTCTATACTTAAAAAGCCATTAGAGGGTTGAATAGACGATTCATTGAAGTAAAGAAAATGGTCTGAAAAATAAATAAAACACCTATACCTACATAAATGAAATTCGAAGAAAGGTTTAAGAGACAAGAAAATAATAAATTCTTGCCTAGTCATGAGAAAAGATAGGCTTAGATGGATTCTGGGAACTCCCCCTAAATAGGGGATAGAGGATGATAACCTGGGCATTGTCTAGACGTCCTAGGGTACAGTCAATGGCTTGAAAGCCCACAAAGTGACTTCTAAACTATAGCGTGAGACTGTGTTTTTTTCGTTTCACTGCTTAATTGATTGGTAGACAAATAAAAATCCTTTTTTCAGTCCATTGAATTCGTTGATAGAAAGGCAAAATATCTTTGAACTTAACGAACTACATAGTTACGTTCAAATGAATTAAGTAGTTCTAAAGTAGAGTGAATTTATGCAACAAATAATGTCATTGTGTAGTAGCAAATGTTGTGACATTTTTCTTAGGCCAATACGTACGAAGAACTAAATAGGCTTAATTACTAGATATGTAAATTATGTTAAATCAAACTGATATTATTAATGTGATAGTTTGTTTGTTTTGATGTTTTTCCGTCTATCACGCTGAAGCAACTGTTCAGATTTTGATAAAATTTGGTATACAGGCAGAGTTTTGGGTTTATGCCGTTAAAATGCTGCCATGAGATAAAACAATCAATGGCAATGCCGCCATTAAAAACTAGTATAGTAAAAAATAATTTGAGAGTTTAGTGGTTTTGAGCACAACACTAATTCCATTCAGTTAATACCACCTAAAACTTTAATTTTGTCATTCACTAATACCAGCTCCAATACGTCACCAGCCCAACCGTGTGGCATCCGCGCAACACGTGGTCACACGGTACCGCTGCCAAGTTGCCAAGAGCCATCTCGCATCTGTCAAGATACGAGTCTCAACGATACCACTTAGTGTCAAATGGGAAGATGTTTCAATAAGATCTGAGATCTTTGTAGTGTGTCATTTTGCTCCGGGGGGGGGGGGGGGGGTTCCTCAACTTATCCCGCGAGGGCCACGTCTTGCAGGATGAGTAACACAATGCTATTTTTGAATAGGCCTAGTCATCCCGTTATACCTACCATAGGATAAAGTGGGGCATAATTTTTTTTCGACTTGACAATTGATCCCTGTCAGTGAATGAGTTTTCCAGACACCAATTTATTTATTTTTATATACAAGGCTAGATGGAAGTTAATATGTAAGTCCCGATTCATCACCATCCTAGCGCCCCTCCCGGCTCCATCCTCGGCCATTGCCTCGGGGCCAATGATACGCTGCGTCTATGATCATGACTGCCAAGCCTGATAATTACAACGGAGCGTCTGTCGTCTGAACTCCGACCCTTACAAGGGAAACCAGACTATTTAGATCATAGTCGGGACCAACAGCTTAACGTGCCGTGAAGCACGTAATCATCATTCTTATCAGACAATTAGGTGGTTGAAGTATTCCCCACGGGATTCGAACCCACGACCTCCGAAGTTTTCAGCACAGCGCTCTCACCACTACTCCACGGAGGCAAATAAAAAGTTCTTATTGTGAACAATAATAATCAATAATAACAGTCCGGTTCCTTGTCTTGTTGATATTCCCACTTGCTAACATTCAATTTTTGAGTTTGGAATCTTTTCACCTAGCATGGTTATTTTGGTAGAATATACTAGATTCAAGCCTTTATAGTCAAGTATGTTGGTTCCCACATTAATATTCTCAATGGACGGTCAAAACTATTCATTAAAATATTTTTAATGCTGTTGTAAGGGAATATTTTTTTCTTTGACGTTTTTCCTATTCGTAATTAATCGAACTTAATCGGTCATCGCGGGTCAATGGCCGCTGTAAGCGACGCAATAATTTAATTTTTATTAATTAATTATTTGTAGCTATGAAACCTTTGTGGTGCTGCGTGCGGAACGCGCGCGCGCTCTCTTTTTAAAAAGAAATTAATAAAAAAGCTAAGATCTGTCAATAATTTTCACAACGCTCGGTCGGCTGTTGTTTTTAAGTTGTTTATTTGTAAAGTTTTAGTTTCTTCATTTTGTTTTATATTTTTCCATGAAAGTGTCACGTACGTTTTTGTAAAAGTGTTCCTCGTCTGCAGACAATAAAGTTCTGAGTTTTCTACACTTATACCAACGTTTTTCTTTTTCCTACTGTGGGTCGCCTACAGCCGCCTTTAGGATGTTGATCAAACTCCGAGCGTATTTAAGATAACATAAGAATAAGCAAGGAAGCAACAGATTAGAACATGTATCAAAAGATGTTCCTATCAGTAAATAGGCTTAGTCGCTCGCACTTTTGTAACTGCAGTGAAAAGGCTTTCATTATTTGAAATCAAGGAATGATTTCCCGGGAAAAATATTATCATCCTAGCGCCTCTCCCAGTTGCATCCTCGGAACCCAGAATACGCTTCGACTATGATCCCGAATTGACAAGCCCGGGAAGTAAAACCAGGACCTTAAGCTTTTAATGCTGAAATCGGCTGAGTTGAAACCAACCCTAACTACACAACCCTAACTATTAAAAAAAAATACTGTCTCACAAATTAATCTACGACTTAAAAAAAATCAAATATCCGATAAATCTTACTGTGAAGAATCCGACACTTCTCAAAACTGTTAAACGTTACAAAATCGCCGTAACTTTTCACTCGAACAAAAATTTAAAGTCCCAAGTTTCTTATTAAAGTATTATGGTAACGAGACTTTGTCAGATAACGCCCTGAGTCTCAGCTGAATATTCCATTAGGAGACGACGATGAATTATTCGACCTAGTTGAAATTAGCACGGAGGTGATTAAATACGATATCAGGATCCAACATTATTACTTTTGAAGTGGGACAAAGTCTTGAGGAATGTTTAAGATGAAAATTACGACGCGATTTCATATCTACGGACATTGTTTGGTGTGAATTGTTGCGTAACGGGTATTCTTTTTGTGTCAAAGCCGTGGAGGTTTAATAAGAATTCGGGGTTTGGGGTTTTGTCTTGATTTTCGGATATGAAATTTTGTTGCTTTCTTATTGTTTCGGTGGCAATTTTATATTATGCCGATGTAGATTAATTTGATGAGAAATCTGATAGTTAAAAGTAATCGCAATCACATTCTCTTTTAAAAAATGTTAAAATTATCAAATAGCTGAAAACGAGGCACTTGTTTTTTCAAGTGATTTTATCGTATGCAAATTCATTTTTGCTTTTCTCGATATTGAAATAATTTGTAGGACCCAAATCTTATTCTGTATATTCCACGATAATTTCACTTTGTAACGCTGTAAGTTCTTATTAATAAGATTACATCAAATGCAACTGAACAAAGGATGGAAATAAGAAACGCACTAACTAACCATAGAATTATTCCGCAACTACTTTTACCTTCCGCAGTCAGTTAAGTGACGCCACTAAGCCAGTTAAGTTGCGTCCGATCCTCATATTCCTGGCCGGATTACGAGTTGGCAGCCAATTATCCCGTATTTCCATACTCTCTTCACCAGAACCGAGATAAGCCAGACTCCAGCTGATTGAAATTCCATTATTACGAAGCCCCCCTGTAATAGTCAATCTTTATAACTCGGGAGGTTTTACTCCCGAATGCTTTTGAGCCGCTCTTTGTGGCGGGGATTAAGGCCTCGTTCATATTGATGAGCGTTGAATATTTTGGGGATTGGGGATCGAGACGTCGTTTACTGGAACACTAGGTTGTGAAGGACTGGGATTAGGATTGAGGTTTTGTAAGCAGTTGTTTTGGCCTTGTTTCGTTCTTTTGAAATAATTAATTCGATGTAAAGTTTAGACAGTGTTTTCATTACGAAAACTACTTATGATTTGAATTTGGTACAGTTATTGAGCAAGATACTTTCAAAAATGTATCTCATCATAATACAGCATTATGTTGATGTTGGTTAGTTGATTGGTTGGTTTGTTGGTTGGATGGAAATTCAATTAAATCAGTAAGTTGCGTGAACAATGAAACAGTAAGTGTGATTGTGTTGAGCATGAGCGAGCATATCAAACTATGAATGAAATATGTTTTCATTCACATTCTGATGCGGTGGTGTGATTAATAAGTTGTCGAAAGTGACTTGTGTAACTACTGTGAGCGCGTCTTTACTTGGACCCTCGCTGTAAATAGTGGAAAAGGACCTTTCCGAAATTGGGTTGAGAGGTTCTCTTAACGTTTTATGTGTTGCTGATTTCCGTGAAGGAATCGATGACGTTTTACAGCCTCTCCGCTCTTAATTTACTCCCCTTATCACTGAAGCTGGTGATGAGATTCTTTTTATGTCAGTGATTAGGTAGGTATATAAAAAGATGTTGGATCGAGGTAGGTTTTTGTTTTCTTTGTTGTAAAAAGCCGGTGTCGGCACTGAGAATTTTTGGAAATTGGTAATATTTTTTCCGTTCGAGTCAAACAGATGGCATTAGCTTGAGCTATATGGTTTTCCTGCGATTGAAAGGAATAGGTGATAATGTTATTCGTAGATTTTTTTAAATAAATAAACATTGTTACCTATTCCTTTACAGGTTATATATTAATTATGCAATATTGCATTAATATATAATTCAACGTCCTTGTTCAATAAATAGTATCAAAATGTTAATGTTCTTTGTATCTCGACGGTGAAGGACAAATTTTGCTCCAAAACACAGGGAAAAAGTAATCTTCCTTATAGAAGATGAAGTGGAGTAAAAACTTACCTCGTTGGTAACGTCGTCAAAGCGGCGGGCACCTGTTTTCCTCTTTTACCCTTTTTTCTCGTTGACAAAGGTAACATTGTACGGTGGGGACAAAAACGGCAGAAAAACAAGATGTCTCAACTAAAGACTATTTATTTTCGCTAGTATCACTCGGGGTTTCGATGTGAAATGCGGAGAATGAATTTTAAATTGTAATTCAAAATGGTTGCTGAGTAGGTAAAGTTGAGTTTTGAACTGTTTCCGTTTATTCGTTTTATGTTATGATGTTATTAAATAATTTGCTTTATTCAGACGACAATCTCGTACTTAACTTTTTTCTAGACTTTTTAATTTTTAAAGATTAGGTTGTTTTCTCAATCCGGTCAACATGCATAAATGCAATTGAAAGTGAAGTGTGTCTGCGCGTAGTCAGATTTTTTGTTTTCTAATGAACTAATTTAGATTGCCGTAAGATTTCCTAAGACCGCTTCCCCACCTTCCTTAAAAAAACCGAAAAAATCTGGGAAGTTTAACAAAAGTCGTTCCGTTGAAAAATTTAAAACCATCCCGGGACGGCGTTGGGTGATCCATCAACGAATGAGGCTCCTGTGTGTATCGAGCCTTTTTAAGATTGATCTCTTTACTGGGAATTTCTCCGCGGCGGATGGTCCCTTACTATGATAAGGGAGACGAATCACACATCGTCAAAACAGCAGGGCTAATTTATTTTATTAAAGGGTTTTGTGTCGAGATTTTTCATGTCCTTTTTTTAGTCACTGTTTTGGAGGGGATTTCGGGCGCAAGGAATATTTATTAACTGGTTGAACTTTCGTGATCAAAAAGATTTTTTTGGAAGTTTTTAGTAATTGGAATGTTTTGTTTTTTTTAATATTAATAAAGCTTTCTTATCTTTTCAGGTAAGTTAATTTAAAACTCGCTTCAATGGCATACGTTGACTATTGGTAAGTAGAAAAATTAACCTTTACAAAACACTAGTTTTCCAAACAGTGCCAAATCCAAATGTTCTCTGACTTTGACATTTATTTTCCGTCGGTACTGTATAATCATATTTTTGTTTATTTATTTATCCTTCATCTTGCACATCCCGGCAGTGGACTGATGTTCTTCAAACCGCCACTGGAACGAAACGTAAAATATTAAATTAAACTATCTTATTGATAAATTATTCATTCTCACCTGCATGTTTACCTTATACAATGTAGTTCTTCCAGTCTATAAACTACGAACTTGGCATCTGCCGGGACGAAACTTGCCCATACCTTACGCCATAAAGTTTGCAAATTCCCAACTCTACGGGAGCTATAAAAATCTATCACGAAGTAATTTCACACGCCCGCGTCACTATAGGAAAGTCGTAAATATCGAACTACCGACGGATCAATTGTGATCCGAACTTAATGTGTCAGTAATGACAGATCGAGGGAAGAGGGAAGAATTTTTTTCTTTGCTTATTTTGATTTGAAAGGCAAGGTTGAAATGAAAAATTTTTGTACATTTATGCTGATAGTTTTTTTATTTATATTAAAAAAAAGGTACGTTGTTATGAAGTCTTGGCAACAGATAATTTCATTTTGGGACGATATAATCGTTAAATGTGTTAAAAAAATTGTGTTTTTTCATATCTTAATTGTGTATCAATGTAAGAAAATGTAAAGAAAACAATTTAAGTATTTATTTATCGAACTCGTGTTTCAAATAATTATAAAATGTCTTCTTCAGCGGGTCATCACATTACAAAATCACTAAGTCATAAAATCTGTTCCGAATCGTAAATACATCGTAAAACCATGGTAGGGATCACGGACAAAGGTGGAATTGAAAACGCGACCTCACCAATAAGTTGCTCCCTTTGTAACATCAATCAATTAATTCGGGTACTTACGCCCCCCCCCCCTCCTTTATCTGTTTCTTGTTCCGTGAATCCGCAATGTGAGTGTCGGAGGCGGAATGTATAATCCGCCATTTTGGAATGCGTCTTTTCATATCATTTTCTTGTAGAATTTGGAAGTCCTTTCTTTTAATGCAACGGCATCATTGTTAAATTAAATAACAAAATAAAAAAAATATACTTTTCCAAAACACGCGCTTAATGTTGTCATGTTCAATTATACAACATTATTTTCTTGGCGAAGCATAACATAGTAACATCTGGTGCACAACTTCTATTAATGACGGCCCGATGGTCTAGTGGTTAGAGACCCTGGCTACAAAACCGAGGGTTGCGGGTTCGAATCCCGCTAGGGGCAAATGTTTGTGTGATGATCATCGGCATTTGTACTCGAGTCATGGATGTTTATAAAAGTATTTATGTATGTCTATCCGTTCCCTAGCATCCATAGTACAAGCTTCGAGCTTAGTTTGGGGCTAGGCAATTGGTGTGTCAGTCCAAGACATATATTTATTTTTATTTATTTTATTTATTTATTTAATGGTATAATCCGAAAACAAAGAAAACCAATACTTATCCGATCGCGATATGGACTTAAAAGACAGATTAAATTGCTTTAAATATAATATGAAATCTCATAACGTCAGTAAGCATTCTCATTGGTTTGTCGATTTTGTATAAGTAATATTGTTCCACAGAATATATGTACAACACTTGATCACTACGAATTAACCCACAATTAGACTTTTCAAGGTGCGAATATTTTCACAAATTGTCTGCAACGATATCACGTGGATGAGTTACGAATACGCATGTGAATTTGCGAACGTATGAGTTCTTGCCGAAGTTCACTCGGATTTAGACAGGGGATAAAGACAGCCAGCCTTTGATGTGTTATTTTCATCCATGCGACTGAGTAATGTGACGTTATTGGTTCGTATTTGCTCATTATTGTAGGCGACGACAATGTTTTTCATAGTATGAGGTAGAAACAGAAGTGGTATAATTTTCAATATGTCGTTTCATTAATTTAGGTTATGCCTTAATTTCTTCAATAGCGCTTAAGTGGAATGTCGGCTGCGATCATTTCGTATAACAAAGCGTCTTCTCACATGAACGAGATTTTAGCATTATCGGATCTAAACTTAACACTTTGGACTTTGTTTTAAGTACTTAGGCACACTCTTTATAATAATGTTAATGATTGTTTTAAATACCAACTTTAACTACAGATTTAACAGTTCTAATATGCCGTAATAAATTTTAACACATGCTATGTAAAAGCATTCACTTAATACGAATTATCCGACTGCAGCAAATTATGTGCAGGGCTTAGGAATTAAGCGGACAGCAACAGTCTACACTAAACAGTTGCTTAAATGAATTATTGTTGTGTTGAACCCTATTGTTTTTGAGTCGGAGTGACACTAATGGAACAAGCTTTATTAAACGCCTGGACGGCAGTTGAAATAGGTGCGAATTTTCACCTGCCCTTAATGGAAAGGTTAAAAGGTGGGACGAGCCTAGGAGCGTAAAAATCTTGAACCTTCCTTTATTAAATTTCTAAATTTCCTTAATTTGGGTCCTCGTCTCGCGATACAATCGGGTCGGGTTAGTGACCCGCGAATTCCTTCTTTTTATCTCAAAAATTCATTTTCCGAATATAAATTTCAGATTTTCACCCTCATTAACTCTTATCGACGATTTAAAAAACGTCTAAAGCCGACCGCAAAACTTTTTTCCCATTATACGGCTGTCCCCGGCGTAGCATGAATGCAATTTAGCATGATTTGAAACGGGAATACCTTTTGAAAAGCGAGTTTTGCCGGCTTAAACTGAATCGGAGTGACTATTTCCCCTCTATGGAAATGTTGGAAATTATTTCCTCTGACACTAAGCGAATTTCTGTACCGTAAGAGGCATTTGTGTTCGTACCTACTTTTAATTTAGAGAACACAATGCCATTCTAGCGGGGAACATGTCTGCCTCTCGAATTCAGCGGAATTTGTTGTGAAATAATAATGAGATGCACGCTATTACAATATTAATACCGTCTGAAGAAATGTTTTCCGGTTTTTTCCATTATGTGGGATTCGCATGTGCGTAGCATCACAAATAAGATAAAACATTTTAACTTTAAACATGTTTATTCACGTTTTTCCTTGCCGTGTTTACAACGCGGTGATGAATTGCGGAAAATGTTTTTTTTTATATCGGATGACATTATGGTATGAATTCAGGTTACTTAAATACATCTGAAAGGGACTTGAACTGTTACTTCATCGTAAATACTTCTGATCAATATTATTATGCGCTGTGCTTTGAATTTACTAACTTTAAAAATATATTCAGCAGTTTAAACCTTTTTGTTTGAATGAATACAGGAAATAACAGTATTACTGATTCCTACGAACTAACTTTCAAGTTTATTTATTTAAATCAAAACACCCCTCAGTAAGGAAGTAAAGGTAAGTACGTAATTTGAGATAGATCTAAAATCCTGATGTCTCTCCCCCTCTAATACATCAAGATCAACCAATTTATTTCAAAGTCCAATTGAAAAGGCACACGCAAATTTGATTCCTAAATTCTAGGGCCTAATGTTCAGTTTAGGTTTGGCGACGCTATTTTATCAAGTTGGCACAGAAAAGAAACTCGAGAAAAGTGGTCCTTTGTTGGCAGGTGTATAAAAAATGTGACGTATTTCACTCACCTATTGGGACGTTAGAAGGTGAAATGAATTTAGATAGGGAGAATTTCCTAAAGAAAACGACGTCTTTTGTGTCGTCGAATAGTTTATCTGGATGACATTTTGATTACAACGTACGCGCAAGAATTATTTATGTGACAATGCTAGTTCGTAAATAACACTATAATGTAACGGAAGACTTATTGCTGGGTTGCCAACAGGTGAACGTAAATAATAGAGAAACAGGAAGATACCTGGAATTTTATGGAAAAGTTACATCTATTTAAATGTGATTATTTTTCGGGTAAGATTATATTTATTTATTTGTTTGGAACAATTACTCACAGCTTTACATCATTTTATTTAATAACTTAACATTCAGTCATAGACAATAAAAAACTTATATAAGCCACCTAAATATACACTAAAAATATAAAGTTCAATAACCAACGTGCACAAAAAAATTGATATGGTTAAATATAAGAAACTGGGCAACGGTAAAAAAGTGTATGCACTTAAAAAAAAGGCTTTCATAACATGTATGGGACGTCCTCTCGCCTTTGGAGATATAAATTATTAACTAGCGCATTAAACAAAGTATTTACCGTAATGTTTTAAGAAAGTGTACTTTGAAGCGGCTGTTCAATTGGCTAATAACAATCGATCACAAAGCACCCTTGAACTGAGGGCTGGTTCTTCTTGCCCTATCACGTATTGTGATAGACATTGTTTCCTTTTATTTTTATCTCAAAAGAGGGGATCTTTATTTTTATCTTCAAATAAATATTTTAGGACCGAAATTTTCGTATTTATTGTGAAGTTGAAATTTGTGTGAGTATGTTATTTTTTTATAATTAATTTAAACCTTTATGTCTTCAAATGTCGATTTCACAATTATAGCAATGATCTCGAGCACACTTGTCTAAACTGGTTGTGTACCAAATTACTATAAAATAATAATTTTATTAATAATCCTACTGCAAAATAAAACTGTTTGTCTCCAAAATTCGAATTTATTTTAAACACATTCCTTTGATATTTTTATTATTTTTGATCGTTTTTAATGTTTATTGTTTTGTCACACAAAAGCAGCTCGAGTTAAATTATGCGGATGGTCGTGTTAACGGGCAGTTACCCACTAACCCACCATTCTAACCCACTGGTGGGTGGAGGGGTAACTCGAAAATTTTAGTAGTTCCCACCCACACACCGCGTCAAGGCTGGAATTCTTTATCGATGTATTTTGTCGATAATGAAAAACAATATGTACGATTAAATGAATTAATTGTTAATTGAATTAAATTTTTATATTATAAACAGGAAACCAACGTGGACGAACAAAGGGGAATCTTAACATATAAACTTTTCACATAATATTAAAGCTGAAGAGTTTGTTTGTTTGTTTGTTTGTTTGTCTTAAGGCGCTAATATTAAGAACTACTGGTTTCAATTGAAAAAATATTTTGTGTTGGATAGTCCATCCGTCGAGGAAGGCTTTAAGCTATAGTATAACACTATGTGTGCTTCAATCGAAATACACGCGGACGATTTCTTAATAGTTAATTCTGATTTCGAATTCCCTGTTACTAATGCCCTCCAACGCAAACATTGCAGTATGTTGCAGTTTACCTCATTTAACGAATACGATTTTAGAGGTCTGGAATTATAACGTTAACCATGATCAAACATGTATTGAGACGCTAAAGTTAAAACGTTTATTACTTTAAATATCTCACGGATTGCACGGATCGCCCTTTTCTGCAATAAAAGTTTCTATAACAGAAAATACATAATTTTTATTGAAAATTGAAAATCATGTGGCTTTTGCAAAATTATCTTATTTTTTGACCAAATGAGAAATCATCTAATAGACGAGATGAAAAAAAATCATTCATTGGTATTTTTTTTGACAAAGTACGTTCGAATATATACGAACATACTTTGTCAAAAAAAAAAATACTAGACCATTGAGGCGTCCTAACGTAATTTTTCTAAAAATTAGGCAATATTTATCTCATTCGCTAAAAGTTGCATTTGTGCATTTCTGATCTGACGATCTCTTACTTGATATATTTCCTCTCGTCTATCAGTTAGTTTCTGATTTGGACCAAGTATTTTCGGTAATAATTTTGCTAGCGTAAGATAATTTTTATTAATTTTCTTATTTATTCAACTTTCACACACATTGATAGTTCTGTGGCGTTTGTTATATACGCACCATTCATCAATAAACTTTTCTTGTTATAATATTAAAATGTAATTCAATAAACAATTCATTTAATCGTACATATTGTTTTTCATTATCGACAAAATACATCGATAAAGAATTCCAGCCTTGACGCGGTGGGTGGGTGGGAACTACTAAAATTTTCGAGTTACCCCTCCACCCACCAGTGGGTTAGAATGGTGGGTTAGTGGGTAACTGCCCGTGTTAACACCTCCGGGTCGCTGAGAGCACGTAAAGCCGTCGCACTGCGCGCCTAATCTCTCTCTGATCGTGTCAGATTGCCGTCCCACCTCTCTTGTGAGTGAGCTTGTGCGCGCTTGTTTGTGTTGCTTGTAGTTTGTTAAACTTAATATTCTATACTAATGATATAGTTTAAGGGAACTTTTATAATGAGTTGAGTATGATTTTTGGTAAATCAGTTTTTTATTTATGAATATTAAACATTCACATGAATACAATTTCCGAAAATTTAATTACAAGAATTTTTAAAAATGATAAATTATGATCGTTTTTTTTTCGAATGGTTAACAATTTTTGATTCCAAATTATGTTACCGTGATGTCGAGATGTACCTTGCTCGATTAAAAATTGTTTTGAATTTTCAAACACAACCCTTATAACTGAAATTTTAATGTTATAATTTATTCGTTGAAAGTAAGACCTTACTAAAAATGCCTTTCGTACTTTAAAATAAGTTTTCACATCGCAAAGAAAAGCCCGTCACTTTAACCAACAATTATAAAATATCTGGAAGCAAAAATAAGCCTCACGGGTCACGTAATCGGGAAGGAGCCCTCCGGAGGACGAATGTTCACCGCCAAATTAATCCCTCGGACCCTCCGAGCATTAAGCATTCATGCCCGGGCAATTTCGTTATTCTTCCCAAACGCACGCGCCTCTGTTATTCTTTATTTCTGTTGGTACGTCCCGTTTCCGTCTGCGGTGTTGCTAGGTTTACCAACCTTCCGGTAGTAACCTTTGGGTAGTGTTTTCCCACTTTTTTCGCGTCTTTTTGATTATAACTAATGGATTTAGGACGAGGTAAAACGTTCATTGTTCGAGGTTTTTTTACTGTGCTTGTGATCATGTGGAGGAATTTTATCCATTACCATTCTTGTTTACTGCTTACAAAAATAAGCTGCCCATCTAGTGCCGTTTTACTATTTATAAAATATATCAAAGACAGTGGGAGTGTCAGCTATTTACAACAACGATCAGACAAACCATATTGTAGCTAGTTTTCATTCAAGAAGAACTAAATAAAATAAAATCAAATGAAATTGTTTGTTCCTTTACTAGTTCTGTATATCTGTTCTCACTGAGATCTCTCTCAGTGAGAAAAGTTAAATTGGGTATTCTCATAACCTCTCGGTTATTGAGAATAACAAATTTAATAGGGAGTGGCTGTGTGTGCATGTTTCAAACGAAAATCTGAATACCTACCTACTCAAAATGAAATCGTTTGAAGATATTTCTAGGTATTATGCATGTCTGGATGCCAGGAACATAATCGTCTCCCGAGCTGAAATATAAGGGAACTTTGCGCCTAGACATGATATACAGCCACGGTCTAGACTCTAGACTACACGGGGCCGGTACAATAACTTGGCCTGATGTGAAAACCGTGTATCTCAAAAAGTGAATATTTGAAATATCAAAAGTATAACTAAAATCCTGTCGCTCTGCTAGTTGTAGGCTTACACCTGATGCGGGGTTTTATGCATACTCACCACGCTGGGCAGACGGGTTCATGAGCGCAAAAGGTGAACGATCGTTTTACATGGAATCGTTCTAACGTAACTGTTCTGTCATATCCTTAAAAAAAGAGTAAAAATATTCTTTTGATTACTTTTAAAATTAATAGGTTTCTCGAAAACAAATTATTATTGTAAGCATTTTCAGCTGATCTTTTAAAGCTTAAGTTTTACGGTCTTATTTTGTGGTTCAATCTTTTCAAAACTTTATACGATTATCTCTTAGTATATTTGATAAATTATGACAGAAATGATTTTGTTCCTTAAAATTTAAAAATAACACTTATGTGTCCACACACTCTGCCGGCATGTGATAAATATTTCGGGCTGTATCCAACGAGAAGATATAATTTAATAACGAGTTCCTTTGTATGTTAACAAGGTTAAGTTATGTGTAATGTTAGTCTTTGGAAAGACGGATTTTGTTAGGAAAAGTTGTCCTTAGTGTGTCCTTAATATTTATTTTACTCCAGTCAAAATAGACATTCCAGTTTGCATTAATTCCCAACAAGCTGGATTTTTGTGCAGGCCTTGAATATGTCATTACAAATGATATGTCAAAAGTCCCCATCGATCCCGCTTGTGCGTTGTTTTTTATTCGTGGTCAAAGGGCCCAAATTTGCGTTTTTTGCTTATATCTCTGAAACTAAGAGAGCTATCGAAAAATAGTTCAGGTAAAGTTTGTAGATCGTAAAATTGTCTACCTAAAAGATTTTACACTTTTCTTGTACAAAGCAGCGCTGTTGAGATATCTTGACTTTAAGCCGCAGGAAAGTCGTATTTTCGAGTAGCCCACATTATGCAATTACAATAAATTGTGTTGAGTAGTTTATCTGGAGCAGGTGGCAGTTAAGTATGGATTGGCTCTAAACTATTATTTACCAATTTCCAGCTCCAATTTTCACGATTTAGATCATTGAAGTCAAAAAAGACAAAATGATGTATCAAGCTTGCATTCATTCCCAACAATGGGGACTTTTGTGCAGGCATTGAATACGTCATTACAAATGATATGTCAAAAGTCCCCATCGATCCCGCTTGTGCGTTGTTTTTTATCTGTACTGGAAATCTTCGGATCCTATTTTTAACCCGTCTGGTAGTGAAACGTCAATGGTCCCCATAGAGACTTTTACTCCTTACATGAAATAGGATCGACTGGCGCAAAAAAAAATTTTTGGAATTTTTAGTACAAAATGTATGGGAAAAGTTTTTTGCGATTTCTGACATTTCTAGTACTCAAACCTCAAATGGTCCCATAGAGTCTTTTAATCCTAACATTTAATTGGATCGATTGGCAAAGAAAAAACAAAAAAAAGCTTTGTACAAGAAAAGTGTAGAAATCTTTTAGGTAGACAATTTTACGATCTACAAACTTTACCTGAACCATTTTTCGATAGCTCTCTTAGTTTCAGATATATAAGCAAAAGACGCAAATTTGGGCCCTTTGACCACGAATAAAAAACAACGCACAAGCGGGATCGATGGGGACTTTTGACATATCATTTGTAATGACATATTCAAGGCCTGCACAAAAATCCAGCTTGTTGGGAATTAATGCAAACTTGAGTCTTAATTTTGTCTATTTTGACTGGAGTATTTAGCTTTTTCGAAGCTCTGAAAATACTCTTATTAGGTTGGAGTTGAAAATAAGCATTACAATAATAATAACGAATGATCACTTTTTTATTGTTCTACAAGTATTTATTGTCAATTACTTTATATATTTATATTATTTTACACAGTTTCAGCCTTATCAACATCTCAAAATTAGGAAGCAAAGTAATTTTGTTATTTATTTATTTTCACCTTTAGTATCTCTAAGGTGAGGTGTGCTATTGGTTAGTTACTAAACTATTTGATTTAAATACTTATTTATAAAGAAAATTAAATGCTCACTAAGTATATGTTACTTGTTTCATAAAAATATTCTTTCAAAAGACTGGCAAACAGTTAATTTTAAAACGTTAACATTTAATAGGCGTGAACTTTAGAGTTAAATTAAAAAGTATGGTACATATTTCACATCAATGAGAAGAGCCTAATAATACAACTCAAACTTCAACTTCAGATTCTACCACATTTTTAATATTGAACTTGACTTGGCGAACACACTACCGTGCAAATTAGATTTCATCGGATGAAACTTTGCGTTTGTTTTCACATCCGCGCTCGGTAAATAAAGTGTAAAGTACATAAGGCTTAATTAAAATCCAGAGATTGTGTTTCACTAAGCGCCGGGAGCGCTGTCGACCTACGGGATGGTTGTGTTACTATCTTTGTGTCTGGGACTATGGTGCTCAAACTTTTGGAACATACAAAGTTTTTTTTTTCAAGAAAAACGTCCCGTTTTTTTTAGAATTTTTTGAAGGATTAAGCAGTTTGCTTAGGTTTACAATCCTATTTAAATATATCAGATGTTTGCATTTTTAACGAATTCGGCTTAGTGGTAGAAATCTTATTTATTATATCGATGCCTAACGGCCAAAATGGCCTAAGCGACATTTTTTGCGAAATCGACTTATATACATCATTAGAATCGCCTTTTTTTAGGGTTCCGTAGCCAAATGGCAAAAAACGGAACCCTTATAGTTTCGTCATGTCTGTCTGTCTGTCTGTCTGTCTGTCTGTCTGTCCTGGCTCGTTCTCCGCCGTTTCTGAACCGATTGCCACGAAAATTGGTGGAGAGATGTATAGTGATAATTCAAGAATTGGTTTTTAAAATAATCGAAAAAAAAAATATTTTTACCCCCCCTCCCATACAGCGAAAAGTAAATTCGAAAAAAAAAATTCGACTTACCCCATCGTGTTGGGTATCGTTAAAAAGGTATTTTTAAATACAATAAAACTTGCCTTGAAACCATGTGGATCAAACACCCCAGTCTCGAGATATATTAATACAAAGTTAAAATTAGAGCGTCCCCCCCCCCTTAACTTTTGAAATACTATTACAATAATTTTGAAAAAAATGTCGTGTATACCTCCAAGTAAGTACTTTGAACGAAAACTATAGCGAACTCTGTATCATACATAGTTATTTTTATACAACTCGACCAACTTATGACGTGCAGTTGCCCGTACTAAATGGTGTCTTAAGCGGTCGGGCCATCTTTTAGCTACGGAACCCTTTCATGGGCGTGTCCGACACGCTCTTGGCCGGTTTTTTCTCCGTCGTTCTATCTAGGTTTCGTCACTCTAGCTCGTAGTTTTTGTCGGTTATGCTGTTGGTAAATTAAGGCTCCAAGCATTAATTTTACGTCCTAAGCGCCCAATATTTTAGGGTTTTTTTCATTCTGGTGGTTAGAAAATATAATATTTTAAAATAGTTACTTAGACAATTGGCTTAAAAACAATAAATAACAAAAATGTCGCTTAGTACTTTCGGGCCGCGAATTTCAAACATAAGATATGGCGCTTAGGATTATTTGCCCTGTCACATATTTCTATTCGTTGTGGCGCTTATCCCATTTTTCTCTTAAAATACATGATCCAATTCATGGGTATTGGTGTTCCTGGTCGCAGACTTTCGCTGGTACAGGTTATCTGCGAAACCCTGTATTTTTAGTATTTCGCTAACACTAATACTTTTTCGTCAATCACTTCTTATGTTGGCTTAATGTCGGTTAAGCAATTTTAATAAAAATACAGATGCACTTAAGCCGCTTCTGGCTAACATGTTTTTTTTGGTAAAGGCGGTTACGACATTTTTGCAGTAAAAAAATAAATCCATTTGGGCTCAAGCGACAAAAAACACTCTTAGATGAATGATTTTGAATACTTTAATGAATACATCTTGAAGAGAAATATATTTTATATTAACACCTAAAATTTGGAATCTTAGGAAGCAAAACCCAGCTAGTTATGATTTTTTTTCGAAATTTTTCGTCTTTAATCCTCTCTCCTGTAAAGTTTGGTAAATGGCGGTTAGGCCTTTTTGGCCGTTAGGCATCGATATAGAAAAGCAGATGAATTAAGATTATACTTACTTGTGCTTTACTGCTGCTAAATGCTCTTAAGAGTATTTCTTGCCAATACAGTTTATGAATGAAAATGAAAATGAAAAAAATTATTCAGCAATTTGATTCACTTAGTAAATTCTTTTGCACGTCAAAACTTTTTCTATCCTACCAGCGCCTCGACGTGAATGGCCTGCTGAGAAGAGACGCCGCAAGAAACACAACAGTTTTGCCTTTTTTAAAAATAAATTTCAATTTTACAATTATGTCAAATATCCCTTAAAAATAAATACAAAAAATAAGTGTGGCTGAGCAGATTAACATGTCCATGCAAATTTGTCATTTAAATAATCATCTATTTTATAATAACTTTTCTTCATTATGGTTGATTTAATGAACAACTTAAATTTTTGTTTAGGAAATTCAATTACACTTTTTGGTAGTTTATTAAATATTTTGACACTTAGTCCAATAAAAGACTTCCCAGTCTTATGAAGCCTGTGACTTGGAACGGCAAGCTTAAGTTTATTTCGTGTATTAAAGCTATGAGTCATTTTTTCTAGAAAAATTGTGTAGGTTCTTGCGTATATAAATTATGCAGTCAAAGATGTATTGAGACGCTGTAGTTAATATGTTAATCTCCTTGAATATCTCACGGAGAGAATCACGCGGCTTAAGGTCGTAAATTGCACGGATCGCCCTTTTCTGTAATACAAAAATTGTTTGTATATCAGCAGACGACCCCCACAACAACATACCGTAAGACATAACACTATGAAAATATATAACTTTAAACTTTCGCGTTGCATTATAATTATTTAACATTACAACGGGACTAAACTATAAAAATAGCTGAAATAAACCAATTTCGCCGTCTCAATATCAGTTAGGCGCCGTATTTTTCTTACAGCAAATGCTGCAGAACTTTGTCTCCCAGCCAAAGCAACAATATGGGGGCTCCATTGTAATTTTGAATCTATGGTTATTCCTAAAAAGACAGTTGATTTGAGTACATCAATATGTTTATTATTCATTAAAACATTTGTAATAACTTGTGGCACATTTGGCATAGTGAATCTAATACATTTTGTTTTTTAGGATTTAGCAGTAAGTTATTAGTTGTAAACCAATGATGGACTTGTGAGAGCGCGTTATTTACCTCATCAAGTTGTATTCTACGTCTATCTACCTTAAAAACTAAAGATGTATCATCAGCAAACAACACAGTCTCACATAGACCCTTAGCAAAGGCAGGAAGATCATTAATATATATAAGAAAAAGGAATGGTCCCAATATTGAGCCCTGGGGCACTCCCATTATCAATGGTGCACCATCGGAGTTAGTTCCATTGATGTTCACCTTTTGAACTCTGCCAGTGAGGTCTTTATGTGAAGAGATACTTAAAAAAAGAGTTTGATATTGTATGTAAGACTTCGCTTCCAGCGTTTCTTATAGTCGACGAATTGAAAGTGAGGACCAAACTTTAAAAAAAAAACTTCTTAATTTAATATCGTTTCTCAGGAAACAAACAATCTAATTGTATTCAAAGGTAATAAGTTGGTATGGAAAACTGATGTCGGTCGCCTTTGGAGTCCTTCGTGTAAAAGAACCGGCGTCTGTTCCTTTGCCGGGCCGGCGGTTCTCAAACATTGAGCAAACAGGAAAAGTCTACGATTTCATGTTGTTGTTCCCTTATTTTTGTTTGAGTTTGACCTAAATTGTCCCGCTCAGTTTATATCGATTTCAATAAGGTTCTTTATTACTGTTGTGTTTTTATGACGACGTCGTAGTAATATTTTTTTATCGAAAGATGATTTAATTTTTGTATGTATTTGGAGGTGCAGGAGTTAATTATTCAACGAAATGAAAGCAACTGATGAATTAAATTTATCAATAGCATACGTAAAACACAGTTTCATTTATTCTCGAATTAATAGCTTACATAGCTTTTAATATGCGCGCTGAAGGAGACTTAAGTATCCCTGAATATAAAAAAAATATGGAACAAAAAAATAAGATAATGGGGAACCATACATATTGACCAATACAAACAGACATGTTTAAGTACACAATTGTACATATGTGCATGAATCAAACCCACAACCTCACGCACTAAAAAACCTTCCAGCAAAATGGCCGTCAAACCACAAAACACAACTTAGTAATTGTTCCTCCATTCTTATTCATGCAAATGGGGTAAATTAGTGAAACATCGCGCCAATTTTCGTATTGCTTTGAAATGGGTATTGTGCTTTTGTTATTTTGCGTTGCTCCAGGAAATGTTGTTGGGGCAGTTTCACTTTGAAGCAAAAGTGTATGATCGTTCAGAAACACGGAATGGAGTCGATTGTTACGTTTAGTGATGGGTTCTAAGGAAATGGAATTTGAGCGTTTCGGTCGTGAATTTTTCGGTTGCTATCGAACAGTTGGTTACTTGTGTATTTTCTTTATTCAATATTGAATTTTAATGGAAATAAATGGTTTATGAATTTTAGTTTTAAATAAAATGTTGTGAGTAAAGCAAAACATGTTTTTTTGTCCGAATACAATTAAGTGCTGTGAGTTATGAAAAAGTTATTTTTCGTATTTTAATATTTATCTATATTCGCTACATAAAATTACTTACTCGTAGTATATTTTATTTTGACAAGTCCATAATACTATTTACCTTTTATCGGAAAAGCTAATCCAACATAAAATGCGAGGCTTTGTTACGCGTTTCGGCAAACGCTGCCGATCGTAAAAACGTATTCTCATAGCCTTTGACGGGGACGCCTTAAAATAAGCCAAGTTAGGGTGCCTGTACACTAGAATAACTTAATTGAAGTGAAGAATTTCGGTTTGGGCATGTGCTCGTTTACATATTAATCAAATCATTAAATGTATTAAACCAAGCAGCTGAAACAAAATTTTCTCTTTAAACGTATATTAATTTTATTGTTGACCATAATAAAAGGGACTTGCATTAATCTCATGTTAGTTAATTTCTATTAGAAATAAGGTGACACCCAAGTAATTAAATAAAATTGAACTCTTTGGCCTAACGCACGAATTGCCTAGCCCAAAAATAAGCTCAAAGCTTGTACTATGGAAGCTAGGGAACGGATATACATACTTAAATACTTTTATAAACATCAATGACTCGAGTACAAATGCCGAAGCTTTTTTATTCATTAATAAGCAATGAATAAAAGAACTGTCACTGTGCTGGTGATGATATCATTTCCCTACCATATTCTCCAATCTGGAGGAAAAGTAAATCAGCTTTTTTGCAGATTTGATTTGTTAATCTGGGTTCCTCATTATTTATGGCCCTGTTACAGGAAACTTTTGATCCTAAGTAAATTAATCGGAATTCAGTTATTTCGCCCGGCCTAGTGTGTAGACACCGCGCTGTAGGTAAGCCCCCAATAACCCAAGAGAAAGTAAAGATCAACATCGGGCGCGTATAATAAATGCAATATCCGAAACAAGGGACCGTTGTGTGTGTTTCATTTCACACGTTGATCACTCTGCCGCAATGATGGAGGTGTTTTTATGTTATTATGATATGATAATATTGTTTTATTTATCGAATTTGGCAGAGACAGTAAACAGCAATGCGTAAAAAGAAATGTGAAAATATATTTTGCAGTGTGTAAGTTTGCCCTGCTCACAGGTTAGTGATGATATTATCTGTTTGGCTTCTAAGTATTTTTTGAAAAATACCACTAAGAAAAAAATAAATAAATCAAAAAAAGAAAAGCTCAAGAACGGGCTCACCTATTTAAACTAATATTTCAGCGATTTATGTGAACCACCTCGACAATATTGGTCGAGGTGGTTCTTCATTTACCACATGTAGCGAAGCACATATCGGGCCGCTAGTTTGTATTGTATTTCAGTGGTCATTTACAAATTAGAGAAGACCGATTCACACATATATTTCCAATAAGTCTTGTCTGTATTATAGAAACACTACAAAATTTATGTATATAAAAAAATAAAGTTAGCTCTCAAAGCATCGAAATACAATGGCTAAAAATTGCTTCGCACTGAAAGCATCGTATACTTAATATCTAAGCGAAGCCACGTCGTTCGGAGAACACAAAAAGTGTATTTTATTACGCATTTCGGAGGAGATCGGGAAAACCTCTCAACGGGCCGAGTAAGCCGTCAATATCGAACGGGAAGAATGAAGCGAAAATCAACAAAGGTCAATATCTGGACGCGTTCATTATTACATTGGTAAAGAACAAAAACCTTATAATCATATCGTTTTTTTCTATCTTTTTTGTTATTTATGATAATTTATGTGGGTGCATATAGCGACCATCGAAATCCAAACTAAGAATAGCTAAGCGAAAATATTTTGTTCACGCTTTCAGATGTTTTAATGTTTTAATATTTTAATATCGTAAAATTTTCACCAGCAGTAAATCGGTAGTTAAAGGAAGTTGTTTGCGACGAAGTAATTAGTAAAAAAAAAAATGAAATGAAGTAACAAATCCAACGAAATATGTTTAAAACCCCTCTTGATAAATCAGTGCAGCTGATTTCCTTAACATCACTTCAATCCCTCACTTTGGACATGATTGCTTCTAGTTTCGATTTCCCAATATTAATTCTCACCGTGACAAATTGCACGACATCCCAACATCTCTTTGGGGGCTAACTTTCCTTAATCCGCACCAAGGTGCGATACGAATGTTTGCTTCGCCCTCTGCTTCGCTTTGCTTCGCCCCCGCGCTTCGGCCCCCGCCTCGCGTCACGTGACGTTTGATTATGGCGTGACAAAACATGTTGCGGTGTGCTCTCTCATCTCTTTTTTAGCCCTTCGGAACTGGATTACACTCGTAGCTGCTTTAATGTGAATTAGTGATGTGAAATGAACTTTTGAGGTGGTCCCGATATTTTAATTATTACTATTTTATATGTAAATTATCTTAAAAAGGAATATAAAACAACAATTTGAGTTGATGTCCTTCGTTTTGATTTTCAAATCTACCCTTCGGTGTCATTGGTCAAATATAGTGAGTCTATAAGTCTATTTATAAATAATGTTTTTCTATGATGACTAAATACAAATAAAATTGTATTTTTATTACTTCCAAAATACTTTTCTTGCTCCTTTCAATAACATATTTTTGCTACTTTCCTTGAACTATTTCATATATCTATCTCATGTTGTTAATATTCTCCCGGAAAGCAGGCAGTAACCACACTATCTGTTCACCTTGTTACGGGCAGATCGTCAGTAGATGGTCCGCCCACTTGGCGACTCTAAGTTCGCCAGGGAGCAATTTAATGCTACGAACCGGCTATTTAGACCCCTTACCAGTCTTAAGCATAGGTATAGTACAACTTGGCTAACAATGCGGTAACTTTAAGAAGACCACTGACGTCGCAGTACTGGCATGGTAAATGCAATTCACGTCAAATGTTTTTGAACGGTTTTATTAAGCTCGGTTTTATGAATCAATCTAGCCACTAAAATTATGAATTACCGCCTACTAAATATTTCGTTACTGTATTTTATTAATAGGACTTCATTTTACGTTACTTTGTGTTAATACAAAATAAATTAAAGTTTACCTTAATATTTTACTATATGATAAAATCAGGAGCATCATATTTTTTTTCAACCAGAACAATTTTTTCAATGCACTATTTATTTTTTACGCAACAGAACAAGTTGTTTTAAATAAAACCGGTATCAATTCAAGGTAAATACCGATATTTTTCTTTTTCACATCCTTCCAAACACAATACAAACGGTAACATGTTGTTTTTAATTACGAATGTTTATGTTGATTCAGATAATTCTGGATGTCCGATGTCCGTGTGATTGTAACCGGTGTCCGCCGTTTATTTTGCGATCGGTTTTGATTTGTGTCCCGTTTGTGTTTTATTTTAATTTGCTGAATAGACGCAATCCATATTTTTGTGTCCGTTGTAAAACAGGAATAACAGTGATTGTTTTTATGCGGAAGTGGTGAAATGTGCTGTTTGTGGATTTTGTTGTATTTGATATATTTTCACAACTGTATTTCAGTTGTCTCCTCAAATATAAATTCGACCGATTTCTAGAACTTGAAGGAATTGGAAGAAACATCCTTGGCATGAATGAATCAAGTGCTTACTAATGTTATAACCAAAAAAAATTATCCTTCCTTAATTGCTGAAGCAATGTAAAACCTAGGGACACAGGAAGGCAGGAAAATTATTATCTCCTTCGAGAGATTGCGGGTTATATCTCGCTAGGTAAGACGCATATGGAAATCCTTAACCCGACGTAATTATATTCATCTGTCACACAAAAAGTAGGTATTTTATACTATTCCTCTGTGTATGGAAGACTTGCATAATAAATGCTTACCCTGTCAGACGCATCTAATTATATTTAGCAAAAAGCTAATCCTCATAATAAGCATAAGTCCTAATACGTATAAGGGAACGCTCCGGATACCGACGAAATCAACAGGCGCGTCTGTCGTCGGCTCGTTTGAGCTGTATTAGGCGTAATGCGGCCGTGAGTATGCGACGAGCGTCGCCTTAAGGTGTAGGAAGGAAGGTGCTGATGTAGACTTGCAAAGGTGTGGGAAACTAAACATTCGCGTATAGAGAATTGCTTTTTGTTTTCGGAAAATAGACAGTTGCAATGCCCTGCCCATGTGTTTTGCAATACTGCGACCACCAATTGACCTGCCCAGGGTGGTGACTGTTGGAATAACGTCTACGAGTATAAAAAGATGGTCTGCATTCAGCAGTTACTGCAACAGGATGGTGTTGATAGCAGATTTCTCTGGACTGTGAAAGTCCCTAAACTGTAACACGTCAAGTGTCACTGCTTCCCTAAATTGTCTACAAAAAAATTGTGAAATGTTCAATGCAAAAACGATAAAATAAGAATCCTACTAGTACTATTATAAAGGCAAAAGTTTGTATGTATGGATGTATGGATGTGTGGATGTATGGATGTATGGATGTGTGGATGTATGGATGTATGGATGTTTGTTACTCTTTCACGTAAAAACTACTGAATGGATTTGAATAAAACTTTACCACAATATAGCTTAGGTATACATCAGAATAACACATAGGATATTGGAAATCGAAATCCACGCAGACGAAGTCGCGGGCGGCCGCTAGTACGAGATAAAATGGAATTTGAAACGTCTTCTTTTAACTTGAACATACTAAGTATTATTTACTTTTACCTTTCTTTTTAATTAATAAAAAAACAGGCGGAGATCCTCGCCAAATATCAGACGTATTTTACTTTGTTAATGAATTAAAAAAAGGAACAAATAAGTTTTTAATAAATAACAGTAATGAATAGGAGAGTCTGTCGCCGGCTTGTTTGAGCTGTATAAGGACATAATGTGACCGTGAGTATGCAATGAGCGTCGCTGAAGGTGTAGGAAGTAAGCTAGGATATTGTTGCTGATATAGAGGTAGTCTTGGCATAGTGAAAAAACGAATAATTAAACTATCTTGTTTTCTTGTAATCTTTTATGACCGGGCTGAGATTGTAAAATTTCCCATCGAGCTAAAATAGGATCTGTAATTTGTTTGTAAATTGTCTCTTAAATTTTCTATAGACATGTGTAAGTTTCAATAAAATAAAAAGTTTGGCATTTGAAATAACCTAATATAATCAAATTGAGAAAAACATATTTTTGAAAGTCAATTAAATATATAAATTATGGAGATTTTACTATAATTCTTACAAAAACCAACAGACGTGTCTGTCGTCAGTTCGTTTGAACTGACTGACAGCCGATTTCCAAACTTGTTACGATTACGTATTTTTACTTAAATTCTAGTTTAAGCCTGATAATTGAACTTATTATTTCAAGCACTGCCGTTTTAAAGTGCGCCCTACGAGCCTTTGTGCGACAAAATAGAAATACTGATGTATGCTTTCCGTGAAGAGTTTAATCAAAATTATTCATAATTATCAATATCTCATGCGGTCAAATCAGCTATGCGATCATATAAAACATTCATACGTTACAGGCTTTGACAATATTATCGTTTTACCCATAGATTTAGATCGTATTATTCCCCGAAACCAGAGAACTGTAGCTTTATTTTGTGTGAAATGACGTTCGTTTTAACATGCTGTCACTAACTATCCCAGGATAAGAAGTTACTGTCGCTTCAAGTTTTAGTACCCATTTCAAAACGAATAGATGTATGGCGAGGGCAAATCTGATGATGTGAATCTATGGTTTTACCCACTAGTGTGGACGTTCCCTTACATTATCTACACGTAGTTCATGTTTGTCTGTTTGTATTAAACTATCGATTTATGGCTTCTGCAAACAATCCCGGGCTATTATTAGTAGGAAACCGAGTGCTGCATTAATATTATTGTATTTGTAAACGCTTGCTATCACATATGTACTTGTACAATACATACATAGATCATAGACCGCCTATGTCTCTTTAATAGCTTGTATTAATGTTATGAGTACTAACGTAATTTTAAGTCAGCGTAATTTTGTAGTTCTTTTTGTGAAGGTACTATCTAACGCCTCGATGGTCTAGGGGTTAAAGTACCGGGCCGTAGTTTCAAGGTCCTGGGTTCGATTCCTGGATCGGCCAAATATGTGTCGGTTCTTTCGAACGCAGGCCGGGTTTGTGATCATGAACCCGCATTGGTAAAGTCGACTGGTAGAAAATGCCATGAGGCATTAAGTACGCCTTTTGTACAATATTTGTTTCGTGCACATAAGTTTAAATAAAGCAATTCAATTGCACCTAATTGCGGAGCTAGATATCGACCATCATTCGTACATCAACAATACAAATGTACATTTCGTCAGTCAATAACCCAAGTAATCGTCGTCGTAAAAGGCAACTAGTACGTCTCATGCAGGCTGGAACTATACTCGCCTCTCTAATATCGACTAATATGCGCTCCCCCGCGATTCAAACCACCTGTGTATCGTTTTATCTAACTGGTATCATTTATACGCCCCCTTAAGATAAACGGACTAGCTTTTCGTATATCTGGCACGGTTCCTCGGTTCTCGGTTCTTTTCATCGTATTTCGATTTCTCTGGAATATACTAGTATCTTCGATAACATATAAGTAACAATCAGAAAACAGTTAAGAATAGTTTTGGCCGATGTGAATGTTGATTTATTCAATCAATTAATTTATTTGTAAATTAACTTCACCCGTCATACAAATTACAAATAACGACATTAATTCATTAAAAAACAAATTACAAAGTAACAAAGATATTGAATAACAGATTTAATTTTCGGACATAATAAATAAAGCAGAAATCGATTCTAATGGATAAACGTGGATTTAAAGGACTTGGGCATCGTGGATTTTATTAAGAATCCAAAATAACCGGAAAAACATTTTTTTTTTTCAATAAAAAGTGTTACCGACCAGCTACGAATTTTGACTGAATCGATACTACGTATAGTACTTATCTTTACGATCCGTATCGACAAGCATCGTAGTGCTGTGGCTAAGAAGTCGTATTTTAAACCGACTTCGCGCCAGGTGTTCCCGGTTTAAAATCCCGGGGCGGACCGAACGGTTTGGTCCGAAGATAAGTTACAGTCCGGAGTTTGGTAGTTGGCAGTGTAATTTACACTGCCATGCTTCGGATAGGACGTTAAGCCGTTGGTCGTGTGCCTGATTTTTCATGATGTCATGTTGTAGTTGAGCAATAATGATGTCGATCGAACAGCATTCGGCTGTGCACCAAATAATCTTCTAAATGCTGTAATAAAGTAAATCAATTAACTTTTCTTTTTCGGTAGGTATAACGTTTAATTAAAGACATTATTAAATATTGACATATATATATATATATATATATATATATATATATATATATAAAAAGGCATAACTGCTGAGTTTCTTCTGGCGTCTCTTCTCAGCAGGCCATTCACATCGAGGCGCTGGTAGGGTGAAAAAAGTATTGACATGAATATGAATTTACCGTGTAGATACATTTTATAAATAAACATGAAAGGTGATGTCCTAAAAATGACCCAGAATCGACAGGAATGAAATGTATACCAGTGGATTGACGTTGAAATATAATATAATGTTACCAAGGGGGCAACCCCGAAATCGTTATAGTATAGGAGCTAGGAGCAAAATAAAATAAGTGAAAAATTCGTTTAAAACAATAATAAAATAAGTTTACGTCCTGTTGTGTCTTATTATGACGTTGTTTTAATGTTGTATCACATGTGATAATTATCATCAACACATTTCACAAGCAACAGCAACATAATAACAACATCATATTAAATCACAGCATAACAAACACTCTGTTTTTTAAATATTTTGATTTCTTTTTAAAATGGTTCTTATGGTACTGTCACCGATTATCCGAAGCAACAATTATCAATACCACTCAATGCGTTGATTGTAGTATCTATGAGCGAAAAAAAATAAGTATAAAAGTTAGAGTATTTATTTTGCTTGTACATTCATGTGTAACACAAGTTATTGTGGATTAGAATGACGTTGTTGTTATAGGACATATCATTAGAACTTATCACAATAAGACTATATTTTGAAAATAAATGATAAACAACGATATTCTCACCCACAACATGGCTCTTTGCTCCTATACTATACCAATTATTTTTATATTTGCAATCTTTAGCCACAGAATTACACACAGTACTGTAACGATTGTAGTGTCTATGGGCCAAGAGAAAAAAAAATATTCAAAAAACAGAATGTTTGTTATGTTGTTATTTAATATGATGTTGTTATTATGTTGCTGTTCCTTGTGAAATGTGTTGATGATAATTATCACAAGTGATACAACATTTAAACAACGTCATATTAAGCCACAACATGACGTAAACTTATTTTATTAGAGTTTTGAACGAATTTTTTACTTATTTTATTTTGCTCCTAGCTCCTATACTATGACGATTTCGGGCTTGCCCCCTTGGTAACATTATATTATATTTCAATATCAATCCACTGGTATACATTTCATTCCTGTCGATTCTGGGTTTTTTGTCCATACATTTTTGGACATGTCCTTTGTTTGTACAGTTCTTAACAAAATATGTACAAGGTTTTAAAGTGGACATTGCAATCAATATCTTAAGCCACCTTTAAGTTATAAATTGACATCGCTATTTATAACAATACCAAAAACCTTAACAAAATGTTGATTAATAGCAACTTATATAAATATATTTTGTGTATGTATATTTAGTGTGTGTTTGAACAAAAAAAAATATTTCTAAATGAAGGAACGAAACCGCAGTATTCTCCTTACACCGAACCCTTCACGTAGACGTATTCGGCTAATTTTTCATCAGCGATAAAAACCAGGACCACACTAGTATCCAGTGATTGCAGGGGTCAAGGAACGGAAGATGGACGACTTCGATATTTTTGTTTCAGTAATTCGCTTCCTTTGATGGCCAGGTGTTGGAGAGATACTGTATATAATTACCTATCCCTTCTTAGACTTTGTGATAGTTTGATCGTATGTTAGTAGTTGCTTGGTGATGAATTCAAGTGAAAATTGCAAAGAAATCTCTATTTTGTTTCGTCACACCTTTTAATTTATCATTGTGTTTAAAAATCAATGGTGGTCGTATTTATATAATGAAACAGAAATCATGTGGAAAGTAATCGAATTGAAAAGTCGTCAAAGCATTTTCAATTATTAAAAAAAATCATTCGTTTTTAGTAGGAATTAATAGGGGGAAAATGAATATTGATAGCAGTGAACATCCCAACGTACTGTACTAGACCTTAATTCTAGTCCATTCAAAATACATATAAAGGTTTGAACTCAAGCTAAATAAGCTATTGAGCTGGTAAGCAGTCACTGCAGACATTTTTAAGTGTAATTACATATTTAATTTTACTTGTTGCTGCGCGAAATTACAGAGAAGACCATTAACTTTTTACGATGAACAAAATGGCGACCGACGGGAGAACAGTAGGTAGATCGATCGACGCATGTTAATATAGATCTTTTGCAATGGTAATAAGGTCTACCGAGGTGGAAAGGACGCGGGAAGACTTTACGAGATTCTCCTAGGGTATTTAATGGCCCTCTCTTAGTAGATTCTAGTCGTAAAACAGAGTTTGTGGTTTTACCTTATAGGCTGTTCATGGTAGGGTAGGCATTTTTTTTCTGGCCTCGGATCTCTCGGATTCAAGTTTGGTAGTAAAATAACTTTTTGTTATGTAGTGACTTTTGTGCCATTTTGTTTTATCCTGTTTCGTCGTTTTTCTGTAGTGTTAACATGGTTTGGGCTGAAATTTTACTGATGTGAGTGGATTACTCAATGTTTTTTTACAAATGCCTTGTGTATTGGCTTGACAAGACCAAAAGCACCCTCTCTCCTGCTGGAGATATGAAGCCAAGATAAAAAGTTGTTAACACTTACCGCAGTCAAGTTCAATATTTTTGGCTGGTGATCAGACTTAAATATGTTACTATACAACTGTAAAAGTGAAGCTCTAATTATTGCAAAAGATTAGCAGAGTTTGGATTTCCCTCAACCTAATAGGTAGTAGATATTAACCAGCAAGAGATCCGCATTAATAAACACTTTACTTTAAAGTAGACATGTTGAATAGTATAAGTAACATGCATTATAATGAATTAATGTTGACAATATTCTTAATTTGCTTTTCTTTCTTTACAGGTAAGTAATTGAAACGTCCAAATTTTCAAGTCCTCCAACAATATTTCAGCATATTATGTATATTAACAGGTAGGTCATAAATAACACGCATTAACTACTAGAGTAATATTTCAAACATGCACACAATAAATAATTTCACTAAGCATCCAATAAATATAGAAACACTTGTGTTTACTCTCAAGGTAGAAAATAAAACAATATGCCCGCATAAAACAATACAGATTATATCTCGCCGGACAATCTCACCTCTTGGCGATAAATCTAAAACCTAAACCACCTGAGCGTTCGACATCCCAGCGATTATGAATGAGGCGACCTATCCCCATCCCCCCACTGCGACCGGGAAACCACCACCACCCCCCGCGACAAGCAACAACCGACCTTACCGCAACGAGTCAAGACACGTTTTGGTATAACCGTCGCAAGAGCAATAACCGAATTAGTGTTCGAAAAGCAGACCGTATTCCTTGCTGCATAGCATATAGATCGCTAATTCAACTTTCCGCGGACGACGTGAGCTATATCAACCCTTCGTTGTGAGTTAATAGAGTTCATTATTGCGTGGTGATTGCGGCGCGGGGGCTGTAAAGGGCTGTTTACACCGGGGGTTCGCCCGGGCCGGCCTGTCTCCCGGGCGACGGCTCCTGCACTCGCCTGCACAAAGTGGGTGCGCGCCCTAACACCCGCTGGTGATTGGCCGCGGTGAAATTTTAAAATTAGAACGCGAGCTTGCGTTTTAGCGTTCCCTGGATGATGGGAAAGCGGGTTCGCTAGGTAATGGCGGGAGAACAATGTTTGTGGGAATTCCCTGAACAATATGGAATGTAATCGGTGCGATTGCATTATAAATTACTTCGCCATTATGCAGTATGCATAATTAGGATATCTGGCACTCAAACGGTATTTAAATCAACACTGATTCTGTAATTATTAGAAACATAGGTCAGAAATATACACAAAGTAATGTTCATTGTTTGAACATCTGTTTTGGGCGGACCTCCACACTTTGAAATCTCTCTTGAAAATAATTAAATGAGCCATCGAGTGAGCCAAAACTGCCTTAGCCTAAAACGCAAGTTTATTTCTTTTTTACGACTTACAAGCTTACTATTTTGTGGATAATAACTTTTATACCCGACTAGCCTTTCATGAGTGGCTCGATTTGCAACTGATTCAGTTGTTGTCTTCTTCTTTACCACGTTTTAATATCCCACTGCAGGGTAAAAAGGCCTCTTTCATTTAAAATCACCACCCTTGCGATATTGGTAAACACAAACCCGGGCTGTGTTTCGAAAAACCGACACAAATATTGCTCGAGCCGGAATCGAACCCAGGACCTCGAGACAACAAAGGCTTGGTACTTAAACCACTAGGCCATCGGGCGTTTTACGTATTGATGGTGTTAAACCTGGTTTGAAATAGAAGTATAAGATTTTTAATTAGCAGGATAATCTAATTGTATTTAATTTTCGTATACAATTAATTTTTGCTTGTGACTTCATAAGCGGCTATAGAATGATTCTTTAGGCGGAATTTTAAATTTTTAAAATAATTTTCATCAATTATTACACACTTATTAGGGTTATTGAACCCTAGATTTGACCCTCAATTCCCACTTAACTTGTATTTCTGAACTAGAACCGTACCGTTGGATATTTCAATTTGACCTCTGAATTTGTTTTTGCGGCAAAGAGATTTGACTTTGATCCGCGTTGAAAGAAAAATGATGGGATTTTTGTAATTGGACTTTCCTCAGTTTAGTTTTATCGCGGCCGACGTTTTATCGGCAGTAATTTCAAGCTTAATAATTCTTTATCCGATCAGATCGCGTTTAAGACAAGTTATTGCTTTTAAAGCAATCTTGTTTATTGGATTTTGTTGGCGGTAATACTTTGCGAATGTTGCCTAAGTTTAATGGCTTTAAGTTGCATTTACAGTGGCAGCCGGAATTTATCTTAAATAAATTCTATTAAGTTACTTAATTGTAATAAGGTTTATTTTTATCGTCTATTCCCTGTTTAAGACACTGATACTTTTGTCTGAAGCTTCATACAAGTTTCGAAAGACCTTCTATCTTGGAGAACATAATTAATAGTTAAGGCGAATAGAGCTATCACATGATGTACTAATAAGAAGTAAGCATGAATGCATGAATGTGTTACCAGGTTTGCACATTTTAAATATCGAATACTAAACTACATTTTTGCTTCTGTACTAGATTACTGTACAACATTTATGTTCTATTGAACCTTCACAAAATATCCTTTTAGCGTATAACGTTCGTGAAGTCTTACCACTTCTTTTTATTCCCGTTACATCTGTAGCTAGCGGAGAGGAAATTATTTCAGACATTTTCCGTTATACAGTCCTTGAATCGTAAAGCAATATAAGTTAAATGCATTTACCAAGAAATATTACCGAGTTCTTAGCAAGGGTGGGTGGGGTCCTGAGAGGGGGGAGGGGGGGAGTTGCACATCGACGTACGTTTACTAGCGATACCGGGCCGCTTTCTTTGCTACGCCCTTTCCTAGTTGAAGCGGGCATAGAATAGTTATGTGTGTCAGATACGAAAACGTTTTTAATTTGGTTATTGTTGTTTTCAAACTCGATATCATTACCTTTGACGTTGCCACTGCAGTCATATTAAATTTTTTGGTGATATTGGAGACCAAATCCTGTCATACCGTTCACAGAAGTACGATCCACAGTTGCATAGGAAACGGGTTTTCACTGAATTTAAGACCAGTAACAGGACAATTAAGTATGTTATAGATAAAAATGATTTATATTTGAATCACCACTCAAGAGGAAGTTTTATATCAATATTATGAAACACAAGTAAATTACTGCTAATGTAAGACAAAGCTCACCAAAACAAAATTATTCTAATAACCACGCTTAACAAATGTTGTTTTATAAAGGAGAACGGCAAACTGAGTACCACTCGTAAAACTAAGCGTTCCCAGAACTAACTATATAGGATTTAAAGGTAATCATGAGACGAACATTTTTCAATTTGAAGTAGATTTTTAGAAGCTGGGAATAGCCGGAAATCCTTGATTGTATTATCTTATAAAATCCCTGAAACAAAACGCCGGTCATCGAACATGGAAAAACAGAACGCATTTGACGTTATCTGAACAGCGACTCTTTAGTTTATGTTTGATAATGTGTCAAAATTGATCGGAAAGACATCGGTCAATTAATATTCATTTTCATAATCTTTATTGCATTCTTGTTCACAATATTTGCCGTGTTATGATTTGTTAAATGATTTGCCTTCAGTGCTCAACTGAAGATACATACAATAATAAATATGTTGTGTACAATAATAAAAATGTAATATAATAATATTACAATAGATGTGTGTAGGTTGAGCACCTTTGCTCCTGCGCTGTCAGCTATTCTGCGAAAAGGGACTCTTCGAGTGTGATTTGTGTGATTATTTGTGAGGACTTTCTAATATATACCAGAATGTTTTAGTATTAAGTGTGGGAACTTGCTAATGCGGTGATTATTGAAATATGCGCGCCTTTCACGCATACATCATCATGTCCAATAAGACTCGAATGAAAATCTTCTCAATATTGTTCAGCGCTGGATTTATCTTATCTTACAAAGAAGAGAAGCATAATATTATTTTAGAGAAATAAATAATAATTATTACATAATGATGTTGGTCTTTATTTTCCTCCTTGTTTTATTTGTTTTGAAAAAGCAGTGACTGTACGTTGATCTATCATAAAAATGCTTAACCACCAGTAAGGTGTTCCTCCACCCTACAGGTTTATATTAGTTTGCGCAATGTTATACAAAATAATAAGCAATAACAATGGAGGGTCATCAATTATATTTAAAAAAATATCATTGGGGCTCATATTTAGTACACTTCAATTTGACAGGTTTAAAAACTGTTTATAACGCCATCTGGAGAACGAATTTGACGTTGGCATTATTTGGGACAGAACTATTGACATTTTAGACCAATGGATGTCGGTGCTCATATATTTAATATACTCCATGGCAATAAGGCAAATTTTTGCTTACATTTCAAAGTGACAGTCAGATGGTCAAAGCCTTAGTAACATATAGGTTAATGGCAATTCTGTGGATAATGTAAAAGTTGCATTGGAGGTTATGTTTGAAATCATCTTTTTATCCCCAGCTTTAAAAAATATGTTACCATTACATTTTTTGATAAGCATCATTAGAGGATTGATTTTCTAGTATTCACTTCTTGGAACGCTAAGTCTTTATGTGGTACTGGAAATACATGGGATTCTGCCGTTGTCCTTTAGAATCACCAAGACGACGGTAATTCAGTGTACAGTAAAATAACCTTTTCTTTACAAAACTCTTTTGCGAATCTGTGACTTTAGACAAAAGAACCTCTATGCCCTTTCTGCACTAACTAATCTTTGCGTTTATAAGAGGGAAACATACCGGGTAGTTCTCGAGTTAACTCGTCTCACCGATCGCTTTTACTCGTACGTACGTGCGATTGCTAGTCGTATCGTATGCATTGCCGTAAAATTGTATGGCCACTCAGGTGAAGGGAATATACAATGAAAGTGTTTATTTAAAATTGCAGCATTTGTTTGCTGAGTACTGGTTAGTTTTTGAAGGACGGTCGGGTCATGGGTTCCGGGTCGGGCCGAACATTTTTCATTTTTTCATTTTCGGTTTAGTCCAAAGGTTGATTGACAATAACACGTGGTTATCATTTCGCTTTTTGCACCCCATATTGTTGTATGATGAAGGATTCATAATATATGCTTAAAGGCTATTTTATTTTGTATATGTAGATATTACTGCCTACAACCATAGTAAGTAGCTTAGCATAGCATAGGGAACTTTTCTTATTTTTGCCTTCAAGATATTTTTTTTTTGTCTGCTTAATAAAAAAGTAATTGAAATATTCAGTAAATAGTTTTTTCAACCCAAGGGGCTGAGTTCATTACCTCCAAGATACATATTTTTATATGTGCATCAAAGAACCGCTTAAAAACTCAAGTAGCTTTAAAGAATTGTTTCCCTCTACTGCAAATGCAAATAAACAAGGGCAGCGTAGGCTTACGTACTTTGTTCTATACTTTACAATTTGAAGTATATTCAATATGCTCCAGCGGCTCATTACATTTGACGATGTCTGAAGATAACGTCTTTAACTAGTTATTGTTCTTGAGCTTCTGTTTAGAGATATTAAATGCATTTTGAAAAAGAAAATGTTTGAATATTGCAATGTCTAATGGTCATTCACCACACGTAACGAAGCACGTATCGGGCCGCTAGTAATTTATAGTGCTTAATATCTATTTCCCATATATTTAAACATTTTTGGAGTAAAAGTCACAAAAATAATATAAATATAATATACACAGAATGATAGTAGCTTCTGCGGTAGGTACTAAAACTAACAAAGGCACTTAAAATATAATGGATGCCACGGATAGGATTTGAAACTACAAACCCTAGCAAACTCGTAAAACAAGTACTTAAAAAGCTATTAATTTTCGGGTCAAATACTGTTTGCGAATAATAATTACGTGATTTTAATCATATACACTGTTGCCCATTGTTTCATTGAAGTAGTCTATATTATTTTGTTATCATTAATTATTAATTAGGTATTTGAATACTATAAAGTTGGAGATTTTGTTTGCTTGTCTACAAAACCCGTATTACCCGTGATGTAAATACGGGTTTGAATTTAAAAACTCTTTTTGGTTTGGTTAGTTGATTTGTCGTAAGCTGTATAACAAATATGTATGCTGAATCTGGAATCCACGTTTGTTTGTTTTCTATGTTTTTTAGCCTTTTAGTTGGAAGTGCATTAACCCGGACTGCGAAGGGTCTAGGTTCAAGTCCCACCCAGTACCACAAACATGACGGATTTATTCTTATTGATAAATTGTTATATAGGTACTACGACTTTAGATTATACTCTACCACTTTTATGTGATAGGAAGGCAACGAATACTGAAGAGAGTCATCTGATGGTAAGTGATCACCGCTGCCCATCACCAACCGCACAAGTCTCGCAGTTGCGTTGCCTGCCTTTAAAACCCCATACCCCAACTGAGCTCTGGCGACCATACTCACCAGCATAAACACAATAGTTACGAAGTGCTATTTTACTGTGGTCTTCTGTAAGTTGGGGATAGCTCCTCAGACTAGCGGCTCATTCGAGTGGAACCTCCACTAAGCTCTACTTCTCTTTAAAATTACTTTAAATAATTTTATTTTATTACTTATATGGACTTTTATCTTACAACAGCAACTATGGCCTACTTCTCCCATCCCGGACTTACTAATAAAGGCATGAAAGTTCACAGCGGCAGTACATCGTCCCATATAGTGGTTGCGCAATAGCATTGTCGTTGCATCGACGAGATATGCGCCCACGCACGCCTACCGAGCCACAGTGTAGACAGGGACAGTGATGTTTAATGATGATTGTTTGATGAGTAGTGATTTGTTTTGAATTTGTATTTTAAAGGCGCTTACTATGCCGGACTTCTTTCATATGGCAATCACTAAATCATCTGAAATAGACGTAAAGGCCAATGATGATAATATATAGTAAAGTTCAGGATTAACATTCTGTCTAATGCCCCTCGAAAACACGATTTGTGTAATGTCCGATTATTTTTTTCATGTCTGAATTAATTGGTAGATTTTTTAATTATGATCTTGAAATACAAATAAATACAACTCACTGTATTGAATTGTATTATTGTAACATCATCACTTTAGCAATACTTAATTACTTTAATATAACATCAATATTTTGCTCCCACTTGATCAAAATAATATGAAGAAACCCGATCATTCTGATGGAACATTAACATCTCTTACGATTCATAGTTTTCATTCTGTAATTAAGACTAAATAAAAATGCGTGTTGCCCTTTCTTGAAAAATATTAAAAACAAGTGAACCTTTAAGTGCTGGCAAAAGAATGAGCATAAATAAATAAATACGCCAGTTCTTAAAACAAATGGCAACGAACTTCAATCTTATTGTCTTTATAGTCAGAGCTGTCAACAATCAAAAGCCTAAAATAAAACGCTAGATTGCGAGCCTAGGTATAAAAATAACTACGAACTATTGTTATTGAGTACTTCAGACTACAATTTCGACTTACTATTCAAGGTCTGTATTAATGGGAACCAGACAATTGATACTTCAATGTTTGGCAAATACAATTCAGTTATTGATAGAAAGCATTACAATAGACTCGTTCAAGCACATACATGTTTATTTGTATTGTGATACAGTAGGCAATTTATCAATCATCGTGCAAAAAATAGTTTAAGTGCTTGCTTTGAAAGCTTTTAACAGCGTTGTAATATGAGACTGGGAAAACATATAACACGAAACAAAATAAAATTTTCATCACCTGAATTTTCCATAAGAGTTAATTGGTAAATAACAATATTTAATAAAGCCAATTTATTACTTTAGTGATTAAAACACTAATTTTATATCCAGCAGTGGATCAGGTTTGACTTAATCGACATTATATCACCGTCATACGATACCATCGGCTCAGCTGAGGGGCATAAGATTTTAAAGGCAGGCAACGCATCTGCAACCTTTGTACGGTTGTCGATTTCCTTGGACAGCAGTGATCACTTACCATCAGGTGACCCTCTTGTTCGTTTGCCTCCTTATAAAAAACTGTTGTCATATAAGTATTGCGAAACACTTATCCAAAACAGGCTCGCAACTGCTACTTAACAATAGTTCATTCGATTCGACTAGCAAAAGCACTTCGCGTTCCAAATAAAACTGTAGGGAAAAAAAACTACATATTTTCAGTTGTTTCAACTTGAGCCAGCTCAATAGAAAGAGAAATACAAAAGTGCAGTAATGAAACTCAAATTTGCACAAGCCTACAGTAATAAGTGCGGCCTCGGAGTGGTGTTCCATGCATTTTGCTCCGGGCGCGAGCAGGCTTCTACAAAGTGAGCAGTGCCAATTAAAAAATGGTTAAGTGCGAGTGTGTATTTCTAAGGAAGTTCCGGACCGCGTTATTTTTCAAAAATAAATTGAAAATGTTTATCTTCTTCTTAGCGCATCTCCCGGTTGCATCCTTGGCCATTGCCTCGGAGCCTAGGGTAGTCTTCGACTACGAATCCTAAGTTGACAAGCTTGACAATTACTTTAACGCGACTGTCGTCTGACCTCTGCAATTCACACAAGGGAAACCAGACCTCAGAAAACCTTAAAAAAGTGGTGGTGTTCCCGCTGGAATCGAACCCACGACCTCAGCGGTTTTTGAGCCCAGCGCTCTAAACACTACAACACAGTTACCGGAGGCAGTTATTGAAAATGATATTTTGTATTTTGCACTATTTTTGTCACACAGCATAGTCGCAGTTTTCTACGACATTAAAATGATTTTATTCTTAAAACGAGTGTTAGATGAATCATCCAAAATATTAAAACGTAATTTTTTTGAGAGCCCATTAAAATCCCATAGCAAGGGAAAAGAAATTATGTTATCCTTAAAATGAGTGTTGGCTTATGTATACACCCATACTCACCAACATAAAAAAAAAAATGAATTTTATTCGAATCGGTGAAACACAGAAAAGGTTTTTCTTCAGCCATGCGGAACTCTCTAAACTGACGTCTGTTATAAAACTTTAGTGGAAAAATTATTGAGAGTACTTGCGTTTGTTTGAAATAGTGGGTTAGCTCTATTTTATTACAATAATCATGTTTGTTGGCAGTAAGAGTAATTTGTTCGAATTAGTACTAAAAAACATTGTGTTAACATTTAGTTAAAGGAGTATTTTTAATTTCATTTTTAAATTCCATTCACAATTTTTTTTGTTATTTTTTGTTAGAATGGTGTTGAAACCCCAATGTGTCTCATTATGATTTATAACTTTCTCTATACCGCCGGCGTGTCAAGCATTTATCTCATGTATTATGAAATGGACAATGGAGTCAAGACAATGAGATAGCACGCACGTGGGCGAACCCGGAGGCGGACGCTAGTTTGTTATGATTTATCACGAGTTTTGCAGATATTGTGCATTTATCATGCGAATATTATCAGTTGGTTGTGATAATTTTAATGCAAGCACCTTAATTATGACCTTAAATTAGTCTTTCATTGAGTCTCCTACAATTGAGTCAAAATATTATGCAAGTCTCTGGGAAAACAAACATATTGAGGCTACAAGTATAGGATCACACTAGGCTAAAATTACGCGACTTTATTTCGGCATTGTGTGTCAACTTCCATTTAAAATAATTTGCAGCCGTAGTTACGCCGAAATTCGGTCGCGTTTTTTCCGCCTAGTGTGTTTCCATACTAAAAGTGGTTTTCGACGTTCCAACACTGTCTTCGGGTCCCATCTTTACACGGCAACCCTGCCCGCATCCTATTCAGGATCGAACAATTTCCAATCAGGATCTTAATGTTATTCTACGGCACTACACACATCGCAATGACATTGAATCCCCTCCGTTAAAGACTCATCGATTCTGACAGTCGCACACAACACTACAGAAAGAAATTACAACGATTCACCCGGGACATACTTAAATAAAAACATATAACACCCAGACCTGGACAAACATACATGTTAAGCACACAAATGTTGGTCCTGTGCGAGGATCGAACCCACTACCTCTTGGTCTAATAGGTAACTTCTCAACCATAACACCAAGCGGCTATTTAGAGTCTAAATGAGATGGCACCCGTGAAGAGTATTTGATCGTGGATAACCTTTTATGGTCTATGTCCTATCTTTGAAGGGAAACACTGCTTGCGTCCTATTCAGGATCGAACAATTTCCAATCAGAAGCTTAATGTTATTCTACGGCACTACACACATCGCAATGACATTGAATCCCCTCCGTTAAAGACTCATCGATTCTGACAGTCGCACACAACACTACAGTAGGAAATTACAGCGATTCCCTCGGGATTGTGGGAGAAAAAGTACGTGGACGACTGTACAACCATCCGGCGACTGGGAATGGATGTTTAAATAAAATATCGCCGTCTTGCCCGGATAGTTATAAATGATGGCGGATGGGAGGGGATTGAAAATAGTGTTAATAATTCAATTTTTGGATGGAATGGGTGTGCTTGTTTGTTTTTAGCTGTGATGTAATTGTTTAGTTACATAACATTTAAAATTATATACAAAGTAAAATTCATCTGATTTCAGGCGAGGGATTTAAAACGAAAGGTAAATAATATTTAGCATGTTAAAATACTTAAAAAAATGCGCAAAAAGTAACATAAAATTACGCATGTATCAGGATCCAAAGGGAATTCTCGTCTTGCTATTTTCAATAACAATCCATGAATTTGGTCATCTAGTTAGTTTAAAGCAAGCAAACAATGGCTTTAATGGTTTTTAATTACGTCATCCGTCAAATCTCGCCTTAGCGATTAAATCTTGCAACCCAGATACACATTAAGAGATAAAATAATGTACAATGTGTCGATAAAACAGTGGCTAACGAACTGCATTTAAATTCAAACAGCGTCGATTTTCCGATAACTCACACTAAACATACCTTATAAGTAGACAATTAGACATGCCATAACCATGGAGATCTCGTATAACATAACAACATTAGCAGGAAGGCTTAATGTAATCAAATCAATTAACCATACATATCATGTTAGATATCTGAGCCCTTTGATAACCACACATGTGGCAGAACACAAGATCCTTTGATAAATTAATTCTAATCAAAGGGCAATAATTGTGAATTCTGTAATAAACGTGTAATTCTGTTGTTCTCGGATATTGATTGTTGATGTTCACATTGTCGTTATGAAGAGGTACATATGTAATGGTTGTGGCGACTACATAACTGCTTCCGTAGAGTAAGAGCTGTAATAAAGCCTATTAGGATTTGTGATATAGTTGGTTTCATTGGGATTTCAAATGGTCGTATTTTAGATAAAGCTACCCAAAAAAATCCACATCTTAACGTAACTGAGGTATAAGAAACTACGGTCCAAATGTTTTTATATTGGATTTAAGTTAAACATTTATGTTAACAATGACTTGATTGAAATAATTGAAGTATTATTTTTAAACTGAACATTAATATAGTATGTGTTGTAATGCCTCGTTGATTTAGTGGTCAAAATGAGGGCCTGACCTGGAGGTGTTGGGTTTGATAACTATAACAAGTTTTCAAATTATGAAGACTTTTCTCGTATACTTTACTTTATTATTCACTTATCAGAGTGTTTACCATGAAAAGTCTGTTAATATGAAAGCCCCATAAGTCGCAGCTATTAAATCGCTATAATATCTCGCCTGCTGTGACAAATAATCACATTTTCTTTTGTATACCTACTTTGTTCGGTTTATGTCGGTTAATAGCGTTTGGGGTCAGTGTTTAGATAGTATGAGTTAATCCAAGACTATAGTAAATGAATTGTATATTGTCTAAATATTTTGTTGGAAATTATCCTACATACGTTTAAAGACGGCCGAGATTAAATCCCGTGATATTAACATACGCAGCCCTCTGTCGTGAAGATATCACGAGGTGTTAATTTACAAAAAAATATAAAACTATCAATGTTCTTTTTTCTTTCTTTTACAGGTAAGTCATTGGTATTTATTAAAGCTCCTGGTCTTATGCAGGTCAGGCGATTGGGTAAGTGATATTTTAGAATATTTTTATCCAGTAGAATAAAAATGGTATTACTATTTACGTTATAGCTCATGATGCTTTATTGGAATGAAAACAATAAGATCAAAAGAAACGCTTCCACGTATATATATGGAGCTATATTCCGCTTAGTCGTCGATAAAACAAAGGCGGAATAAAAATAATGCACCAATACGTATAGCAGATATGTGCGGAATGAAAGCTTTTGAAATGACCGGCGCGTTGCATTGACCTTTAATAATATCTCACTCCCCCAACGTTCCTGTCTATCCCTAGGGACACGGGGGCCTGCGGGAACTAGGGCTGGCATAGTGAAAGAAAGAAAAGACTAAAAATTATTTTGGACTTGCAAGACCCGATATTTATAGTTTTCGAGTCGATTGTCCTTGACTTTAAATATACACACATCAACAAAATCTAGGGATATCTTAATTGTATATTATAAACCACGTTATATTGTTAATTCTATATTATATTTATATGAAGTTTATATATCGATTGAAAGGTATTTTATTCTATTTTTATAAACAAAAATATTTTCTTAGAAAAACAAAAGAATGGCAAAAAATTATTGGTAGTTCCCTCCGCACGGGAAAAGTGCATGAAAATTAAATTTGTTTTTTGATATTAACTTAAGGAAAAGTGATGTTTTTTCTTAATTTTTTTTTATGAAACTTGTTGAGTGTATTTTTAAGAATAATGTAACGGCATCATTTGAGTTGAAATGAAATGTTGCGATCCGTGGACTTGTAAGAAAGTGTTTCCTTCGAACGCGTCATTGCCGAGGCCCTAACCACCAACCAAAACATGATACCAAGGTTTTGGAGCAATTATCGCAGTCTTGGAAACGTGGTTGAATGGCACTAAAACAGAAATCGCATTACTACCCAGACACAGAATCATTTTTTCCAAAAGACTGCTAGAGGACGACCAAACATCACAGCGATGCGACTAGTAAAAAGGCTCCAGGAGGACCATCAGCTGCTGGAAAGCGACCAGACCGTGCAAAGGGGTTTGCATGAAGTGGGTCTTCATGTTGGACAACCGCTTCGTGTACGAGCATTGTGATGGGGCAATCGCGGAAAGCGTCTTTCTTGGGCTTAGGAAAATTTTCCATGGATTGACGACCCTTGGTCTGTGATGCTGTAAACCGATGACTCCCGCTACAGATTTTATCCAGATTCAAGAAGAACACGCGTTTTGAGAACTCCTGACAGTATTAGCCGTCTGTGACACCCTTAGGAGGTCCACTTCTACCAAGGCGGGACAATCATGGTTTTAGGAGGATTTTTTCTGGGTGAACGAACCCAGCCCGTTTGTATCCAGTTCATCATGACTAAGCAAAAACATCTCAAAAAGGTAGTAAAATCTGTCATTGTCCTAAACAAAGTCCAATTCATCCAGGAATTTATAACCATGAACGACAGTGCTAATTCCCATGCAGCGCGGTAGGTGCCGGCCGCTCTCCGAGACTACGATATCCAAGTTTTGGATAGCCCTGCTCGTCGTTCGGCTTAAATCCTATCAAGCGTGCGTACGGCATGTTACATCAATGAGTTTTAAGACATTTCCCATAAAATTCCAAGACAGTACAACAACTTCACCATCACTTTGAAAGAGCACGGGGGTCTCATAACGCAACAAGACCTTAACAACTTAATTTTAAGCATTGACAATTGATACTGATGCTATAATAAACGGGAGAGGTGGCAACACTGATTAAATTAATAAGATTGTTAATTTGAATTAAATTTGATCATTTAATTTAAAAAAAAACGCAGATTTTCTACCACACAAATTTACCTAGGGCGATAAAAAGTTAATTATTTTTAAAAATACAATTAAAATCACATTCTTTTTTATTTATTATTAAAAACTATAAAATTCTCTATAATTTTTCCATTTACAGTATCAGCAAATTCCTAATAGTATTTAAGATATTTGATGATATGTAGATATCCCTAGATAATGTTGATGTGTGTAATTTAAATGCCTTCTGACGTTAACACCTCAGTGGTTTCGATGGCAATTGTTAAAACGCATACGAAGCGATATTTCGAAAGTTGTGATGGAACATCAATTTTATTCGCTTAAAACACTCGAACAAAAATAACATAATAATACATTTTTGACACATACAAAACAAGATTCTACAAGATGCGCAATACTATAATTTCATCCTGTTTTGTGGTGAACCTATGCAGTTGACGTCTCTTTCGTACTTTACATTTTCTATGCGTTTTTGCTTTTGCCTGAAATAAATACTACTCTATTCACTATTCCATCCCTAAAACATTCACTTTCGCCTAATAAAACGTAGCACGAGCAACAAAAGTGCAGCAGTCGACCCTGCGCCTCCGCGTGACTTTGGAATGCATTCATTAAGCTGCATTGTGCACGCGCGAGCTGCGCGGGAGCTGGACTGCCCTCTGTTGGGATTGAGGAACAAATGCCATTCGAGGACTCACCTTGTTATGTTATAACATGCATATAATTATTATCTGCATCAGGCTTAACCGTTAACGTCCCCACTGAACTACTTCTTCAATGTCCAATGATCGTAAGATCGGCCGAATACGGCCGGAGGGTATACTTACTTACTTACTTACTTGTACAATGAAAATATCATTGAAACATTATACGAGTTAGTTTTTAAAAACTACACTTTATTTTGCATGATGTACTTCATAGTAACGCAGAATAAACAATTATTTTTATTAATAAATTTTCTTAGCATTAGTAATCTGAACCTACTTTTAGACGGAAAGTTTTGTTATCCGTTTAAAAGTAGTTTTCACTCTGTTTCTTAATGCTCCTTTGCAGCGGTGACATAGTATATTTTTAGTTCACCTTTTATAATTGGGGTACTTCGTGAGACTCTAGATGAAGTAATAATACTTACGCATAATGTTTTTTACACTCATGTACAACACCATGTATGTACCAACTAGCGAACCTTAGACAAAACAACACATTCGCATCTTTATGCAACGTGCAAGGAAAAAATGCAAGCTCGGAACAAAAAATGCATTTTTTTTTCAAAAAGTGTGAACCTTCCACCGTGCGCCTCGACCTCGGAATGCATTCATTAAGCAACATTGTGCACGGAACTGAGCAGACTCGGGGAATGCACGGAGGAACATAAGGGAATATGGAGGGTTTTGACTGAGAAATGTTTGGGCTGGTGTCTCTAAATATTTTTGTTATGATTAAAGTGATGAATTTTGTTTTAAACAAACTATTACTAAAGAAAAAACATAAGATATAAAGTAATATAAAAAAAGCTGAAGAGTTTGTTTGTTTCTTGAACGCTTAAATATCAGGAACCACTGGACCGAATTAAAAAAAAATTATGTTGGATAGTCCATTTGTCGAGGAGGTTTTTAAGCTATAGTATAACACTACGTGTACGGAAACCGAAATCCACGCGGACGGAGTCGCAATGGCCGCTAGGGATAAATAATCAAATTCAATGTCTACGATGTCTTTCATGGGACAATATAAGATTTTAGACTTTCGCGTTGCATTATGCACTGTTCGCAAGCGGCCACCACGGCTGTTAAAGCAGCCGAAACGTCAAGCAGTAAATAGTATACATACATAGTATATATAACTACATAATTAATATCGCGTTAAGTCCCGTTAATTAATAATAGTGTCATGGGACAATACTTTTAAAGTAGTCATGTCTAGGTTTTAGCTGCAAGGGGTATGAAGCAAGTCCTACCTGGAAAGAAAAATCCGTCTTGTATTCTCGTCTGTACTACCTGTTTACTGTGACTTGTTTATCAATTTGTATCATACTTAACTTAATAAATTTATATATTGTTTATAAACAAATACATACATCACACGGTACTCGTTTTGACTAGTGAATAAGTGTGTATCTTAAAACAACAACGAAGTTCATTTCATTCAAAACATTTGTAGCGCAAAGTAGAAATGAACACCAATCCATCTTTTACTACTTTTATTATAACTAATATAGCGAAACAAATTTTCACAATACATTCTTATCGACTTTCTATTGACTTTGTAAAGGGCGTATCTTAAGGTTATATCAATCTCAATTTCAACTACTTCGAATATCGAAACACAAACAAAAAGGTTAAAAGTAATCCATCACGCTAGGTTGATGTTAATTTATTTCGTTCATAACAAAGACTAGGTATAAATGTCCAGACTAAGTCTAGCCAGACGGGTTTTTTACATAGGTATATGTTACAAGAAATACCCCTTGTCCTTTGATGTTAATGAAACCTAGCTGAAAATAGCTCGCTTGTCATAACTAATTGGTAGAAGAAAATGTGGGATTCTCTTTTGAAATTGATGAATGATAGTGGCAGTAGTGTTGCGTATTCTAAGGTTTGACCGAACATCTAAGATTATTTGGCGTAGCATTCAAGCAAAGGCATTCAACCTTATCTGACAAAAAAAAAAAAGTTTTGCATTAACTAATACATTCGATATTGAAAATGGACTATAGTGCTCCATTTTGTGATCATTTTGTAAGTAAGAGAACAAGTACATGTAAATTGCTGGTTTTATAATAAATATCGCATTAATTTAGGTATTTTAGTATAATAAAAGAAAAATCAAAAAAAAGATCATAAAACACTTCTCCAGTTATTTTTTGTCAGTCATTTTTATATCCAGAATGCAGGACCTCGCACAAGTCCCATAGTTTCCTAGATTGTTAGCCAATGAGGCAGGCTCAAATAGACCTTTGAGCAAGAATATACCTCAAAACCAGACGTTTGGTAACTAGCTACACCTCGTATGTACTGCGTGTGTTGTGTAAACATAGCCAGGAGTATGTGTTAGTGACATGATTCGCTTACGGACGCCCGATCGCCCGCGGCGAGAAGCGAGAGATTGTGTGGTTGCAGACGGTACAGTAATTAATTTATGAATTTGTTTATTTGCTTGATATAACTAAATACAAAACCACAATTTCATAACGGTGGTGTAGTAAATAGCGCTCTGGGTTTAAAAACCGCGGAGGTCGTGGGTTCGAATTCTGCAGGGAACACTACCTCTATTTCTCAGTTTAGTTAGGACATTGCAGGCTTGAATCACCTGATTGTCCGATAATAATGATAATTCCGTGCTTCGGAAGGCACGTTTAGCCATCGGTCCCAACTATAATCCTATAACTAAATTGTTTGGTTTACCTTGTGTGGGTTACGAAGGTCAGATCACAGTTGCTAAAATGTTAATTACCAAGCTTGTCAATTCAATATCATCGTCAAAGCGTACCCTGGGCTCCTTGGCAATAACTGATGATGCAATATGGAGAAGCGGTGTTATATTGTTTATTATATTAATATGACAATAATGATGGCGAGTTTAAATAACTAGTGCTTATTAACTTTGTTATATTTTACTGTAACTTAAAGTGGGTGGTACCAATATTAAGACTTTTGATATCCTTCCCTTGTCTGTGAATATTATCAAATATTTCAAGGTCACAGACAGGATGCGAATGTGAACTAGTGTAGGTAGGTATCCAAATTAACCGTACCTAAGCTTGTAATTGAACCCAATTCCCTCTCCCGGGAAATCCTCGACTCCACCGGCCAAGTAATTTAATTAGCAGAAAATTATTAATAACGTCTTCTAGATCTTTATTAAAATAATTAATTAAATTTATTAGTGTAAGCAATTTAACATTTGTTCTTGTAACTGGAGATGAAGCCTTGATTTATGAAAAAGGTTTCCATGAACGGGTTCCCTTAAGCTTATTTTAAATCTTTATTTTATTACAGTAGTTGACTTTTGTCTTTGAAGGTTTAAGCGGGTTCTTGTTTATTATTATCACATTTTCTTGTGACTCGTAAATGTTAAGTTGGAATTCTCGTCCAGTTAAATAGAATTTGTATTGGGAAAATATTTCAAAGGCGGAAGCCAGTGGAATTGAAATCAAAGGTTCGAAATTAAATGAAGCGTGCACATATAATTTTTGTTCTGAATATTTTATTTGCAAACTAGCGGTAACCAGTGACTGCGTCCGCGTGGATTTTGGTGTCCGCAAACATAGTGTTATACTACATATAGCTTATAGCCTTCCTCGAAAAATGGATTATCTAACACAAAAACAAATAAGTCTCTGAGATTAGAGCATTCAAACAAACTAACAAACAGACTCTTTAGCTCTATAATATTAGTATAGATAGAATTCACTTCTCCCGCTAAAAGGACATGGCTCATTCCTGCCTAGTGATGGCCACGAATGGCACAAAAGCACAAAATATATTAAATTAAAATATGAATTTTCATATATTTTACAATATTGTAGAACTTGTCAGTATTTAAAAGAAATTAAATAGTAATTTAACTTCCGCTATACACTGCTTTTGAAAAAATGCGTTCCTTTCAACGTAAATACGGATAGTCTGCGCTTGTCCTCCATAGACACAATATAATATTGTATGAAAAACAGTGACATACAATAAAATATAGCTTTAACTTTAAAAAATATTTGAAATTGTATTATTTTACGTATTATTCACAAACAACTTGCTTAAATTCTATCTGAATGCCTTTCAGTTGACCCTACCCGATCAGAGCAACCTTGTGAGGTGGGGAATGGCAGTAGACAAAACATGTTTACTCTGTGGCGAGGCCGTAGGTACCGCGAGGCATTTGTTGGTGGGATGCAGAGTACTCCTAGACAGAGGTCACTACTCTCGCCGCCATGACGGAGTGTTGCAGATCATACGTGAAGCGGTGAGCCTTTCAATAGCAAGAGCAGCAAAAGGTTTGACGACGAATACAAAGAACATCAACTTCGTCAAGGAAGGATCTACCAAGAAGTCCAAAGTCAAACCTTACTCCATCGTTAGTGCAGCTCCAGATTGGAAGATCATGATGGACACGTATGAAAAGCGCTACACTATTCCAGAAGACATTGTGTTATCGTCGTCTAGACCAGACCTTTTCGTTTATTCTAGAAAACTTAAGCGCGTACTTTTGGTGGAACTTACTGTTCCATGGGAGACAAACATTCCCAAAGATCACGCGTTTAAAACAAATAAGTATTATGACCTAACCAACGAGATGACTAAAAATGGTTATATAGCACGGTTGTATGCTGTGGAAGTGGGTGCGAGAGGTATACCAGCGAAATCTCTCTACAACCTACTGAAGGACTTAGGATTACCAAGATCTAATATTAGCTCGTTACTGGAAAGAGCAACTAAAGCCGCTTTACTCGGCTCATACCAAATATGGTTGGGAAGGGAGAGGAATGTCATCGGTGAAGGTGATCGTTAGTATACTATAAAGGGGCCCCTTAAACCTACACGCTGGGTCGCAAGTCCCAGGCGCCGACTGACATTCCTCTCTGTTCCACGCGATGGACCCGGCACCCGCACGGAGAATCCATGGATAGCTAAGAAGTTCGTCTCTTAAACATAGTATTTTATTATTTTTCCCAAAATGAATATTACTTTCAGCAGAAAGGAATGAATATTATTGTCAGTATTTCGACAGTTATTGTCAAATATTTAAATCGTTGCCATGGAAATAATATACAATGCGTGACAGAGTAGGCGTTAGCAAACTTACGATCAGAGAAAAAGAGACAACACTTTTTTCACGGTACACCGTTGAGTAACCTTAGTAACCAATGTTTCATGTCATCAATCAAAACAATGCTACAGTAAGGGATTGAAATGTTTTTTGCAATTTTTGTGTGTCTGTATAATTATAACCTCAAGTTCTTGGACTTTAGTTGTTAATGATATTGAATGTTCTGATAGTAACGAGTCTAATGCAATACGACATGTTTGTGGGAAATGAATTTGGTATCTAGGCAAACGTTCCATAGAATGTTGGCCATGTCTTTTGTTTTGATTATCCTTTTTATAGTTCAATGTCAAAAAAGTCCTAGCGTAAGTGACGTTGCTAAATGTTTTCCTAAACCTATTTTCTAATCATGGTTCATTTTACTTGTTGTTATCTAATCATGGTTCATCATGGTTCATCGTGGAGTATCGTTCATCTCTGTCCGCCTTACACATCAGTTTCTACATTAGGTATATGTCGGATCTGCGTGTGGGCTGGGAATTGGTGAATACCCACTTTACCGAAGTCGATCAAAGTTAAATGATAAATTGGCGGCTTATTTTTAGTAGACTAGATTGGATATAAGTATACCTACATCCTAGTTAGTAACAAGTGTTATAACATTAAATCACTAGCGGCAGCCCGCGACTGCGCCTGCGTGGATTTCGGTTTCCGCTAAAACATAGTGTTACATTAGTTACCTTCCTCAATAAATGGACTATCCAACACATAAAGGTTTTTTTCAATTCAAACCACTAGTTCCTGAGATTAGCACGTTTAAACAAATAAAGCTTTGTTATATGTATAAGTATGGAAAAAATATGCTTAGTTATTAAATTTTAGGCAAACATATTTGTATAGTAAATAGAATTTTTAGTATTTTTTAAATATTCTGTTAATATGACGGCGACCTCTGTATATGTTTTTTGAAGAAGTACAGATACATAATATTATTACTTCATGCATGATTAAACAAAGGACATTGATTCATTGAGTTGATCGTGTACATAAACTTTAACATGATTTTTTTGCTGCATTAGGCATTAAATATTTTAGACTACTCTTGTTACCCTTCTGTGTAAAGTAATTAGGTAGTATTTGGCCGTGGCTCTATTTTAATTAAGCTTTGCAAAGGATCTACGTGTTTAGTCTGCCTTTTCATATCTCCACAACTTGTTTATATGTTTGTGTAGTTTGATCAGTGGTTGTAAACGTTTTCTCTTCTCGCCGTAGTTACACTTTAAGTTATTTTTGAATAATTTAATTATTTGAAACAATTTCTCTTTAGATTAAGACTTTTACAATCCGTGAATACTTTGTACATCTATTAGCTTTATGACAATGAATATTGTTTTTCTACAAAACAGTAATAGTAATTTGTTAGTTTATTTAAATTTTCAGTTAAATGTTACCTTTTTGGACAAAATCAAGAGACAACATGCCATTTGATCTTTTTTATTTAATATTAAAATTGAAGCAAGGCAAAATGCAAAATAAATTAAGCGCCAAAACTTTTTAATCATACTAATTAGTTTTATTCTGTATTATGTGCACGTGATCCATTTGAATAAATTTAATATAATATTTTAATATCAGTTTCACTTTACAAAAGGCATACACTTCTTCTCGAAAGGTCATTGCCGTTAACTAATTAAGCATTTGACATGCAAAAGTAATTCAATTTAAAATTTTAAAATACTTTCTCTTTTTTTGTTGTTAATTGAAAATTGTTACAGTATTCAAATGTTACTTTGACGGATGAAAACTGGTCGTTTATTTTCTTTCACTAACTCATTTGAAAATGTTTGTTTTTTATAACAAAATGTTTAAGACCACTTGCTCAGACAGACGACGGAAGACTATTCCTGTGTTTGACAGGAAAGTTAAATTCTGACTTGTGAAATTAGATTGTGAAACTAAAAAGGATAAAACGCGCTATATTTGAGCCTTAGTTCTCAACATTAACAACATTTTATATCGATACTAGCGACCACCAGTGACTCCGTCCGCGTGGATTTCGGTTTCCGCACACACAGTGCTATAAATAGTACAATACACATGCACACACATACACAGCCACTTAAAATTTTCAATTCAAACCAGTAGTAGTTCCTTAGATTACCTTTATTATTATTATTATTTATGCATCGATTAACTACAAGCTTTCAAAAACTTTTCTGACTTAGACTTTTGTTATTTTCAATTTAGCGAGTAGCTTGATAGTTTCCATATCACAACTATTTCAGCTTACTAGCGATGCAGCTACCCTCGTCAGACAAATGAGTGAGTTGTTCAGCAACAAGTCTAGCGCGTTGCCAACAACTGCCTAACGTATCGCGCGCAACATGTTTTACTTGGGATTAAGGTATTGTTAATTATTTTGCCGGTATTGTAATTTTTTGGGTTTTTTTTTATATGTCATAGAACAGCAAACGAGCAGACGTATTACCTGATGGTAAGCAATCAACGCCGCCCATGGACACTCGCAACACCAGAGGAGTCACAAATGCGTTGCCGGCCTTTTAGAAGGGAGTACGCTCTTTTCTTGAAGGTGAAGAGGTCGTATCGGTCCGGAAATAACTCAGGCGACAGTTGTAATTTCGCCTTAATGGTCTAGTAGTTAACATTCCTGGCCGCGTGGTTTCGAGGTTCTGGGTTCAATTCCGGGGTCGGGAAAATTTGTGTCGGATTTCTTGAACACAGTTATGGTTTGCGATCGCGAACATGCATTTGGCAAGCGTGGTGATTGAGCCAAAACCAATCATTGCAACGAAAACTTGATTTCAAATGGTGGAGGCCTTTGTCCTGCAGTGGGGCATTAAAAGGCTTATAGTTTACTTAACTTTATTATTTTTAAGCAAATAATTAGAAACCACAAAAATAATTGCATGCGCGGAACAGGCAACTGTTGATACTTTATTATGATTTATTCTATCTTGAATGCACACAGTTTGAGCAATAAAGATTTATTGTTATTTTTACTTTGAAGTGTTATTTTATAATTGTGTAATTAAATAAATATACACGCGTGTTAAACTGAAGGTAACATTAACAAAGCTTTTGTCTTGTTTAAAATCGTTTTTATTACATTACATTTGATTTTTCCTGGTGTTGCGCCCCTCCACAGAATCACCAATAATTCTTTAGTACCTAATGTAATAAAATATTCATCTACCATTATATTTTTTCTTTCTTTCAATTCCCCCTTTATTTGATCTTTTCAACTACATAGGATTCAGAAAAACGATATAAAGAGGAACCCCGTATTTACTCTGTATTTCGTGGAATTAGAAATTGTATTTGACTACGGGCACAGTATAAGTGAGAGAGAAGTAGGACGTTTCTGAGCAGGTACCTTAAAAAAAGCTACCTTTTTTGCAGGCGCTTCAAATAGTATAATATTATGTACATACACAGATGTCATTAAAGCGGGCTCGTTGATCTAGTGGTTAGAGACTGGGTACAAAACCGAGGGTCACTGATTGGAATCCCGCTGGTCGAAAATGTTTGAAAATCACCAAATCATTCTAACCATACTAATATTGATAAATACAAATAAATAAATATAAATAAATATTTGACAACATCACATACATTGATCTGACGCCGTGTTAAGTAGCTTAAGCACTTGTGTTACAGACATCAGAATCAACAGTGGTAATACAAATATACTTAAATAGATACATATGACACCCAGACCAGGACAAACAGACATGTTCATGCACACAAATGTTTGTCCTGTGCGGGGATCGAACCCGCGACCTCTTGCGTAATAGGCAACATCTTGACCATTACACCAAGCGGGTCGTCAATGATAGATGATTGATGATCCGTCAATCACGCTGAAAGTTTTGAACGATTTCTGATGCCATTTGGTATACAGACAGGGCTGAGCTATATGAGCTGACTGACGTGATAAAATACTTTTCTATTACGATTAAAGGTTCCATAGGATACAACAGGAATCTTGAGGACTGGGTAGAAACTAGTATAGAATCCCAACGAATATTATAAATGCGAAAGTAATTCTGTCTGTCTGTCTGTCTGTCTGTTACGCTTTCCCGCTTAAACCTCGCAACCGATTTTGGTGAAATTTGGTACAGACAATCTTTAGACCCTGAGACAGAACATAGGCTACTTTTTATTTCGAAAAAAAGAAATCCACGCGGACGGAGTCGCGGGCGGCCGCTAGTATAACATAAAATTAATACAGCATATAGTGAATGTCATTTTCTACAAGCCCCTTTAGAACAATCCACGCACCACCCTCACTGCCTTTGATTCCAGTGTGGCATGGTGCTTCAGCCTATTGTGCGTCCGCGATGTGCACAGGCGTTGAAGACAAATAGGCCATCAGGCGCGACGCGTACACTTGATTGCGCTGTTTATAAGGGCCGGAGTGATTTAGCGTTCGCCCTCTCCCTCACATCTCTACGCGCAGAGCGAGGCAGAAATACGGAGGAATTTGTCTGAATGAAGCGCGAGGATTCACTCCTTTGTACGATGCTAAATGATGGGCCGCCGTTTTGACAACTACATGACCCGATGTGTGCCGTATGAACTGAGTCCTGACTGAGTCACATGTTTTGGATTGATTGCTTTGTGATAACCAAAAAATTTTCTTTTCTCATCGAGTTGATGGAAATACCTATGTCTAGCGGTGGTCTTCGATAAAATGATGATGATGATGAACTAAGTTGATGGTGGTACAATAACAAGAGTTTTTTGTGGAAATTATCTTGTGAAATAAATCAAGCTCAAGACTATCGGTTTTGCATACCTTCCAAGATTGTGCTGCCACACTGAGTTATTGCAACAGGAAAACTCAGATACAACATATCGATCCGACCAGGGATAGAATAATGTTTCATTTCAAGGAGTATCAAATATTTTTTTTAATTAATTACAAAAATATTCAGATTTTTGTAGGTTCTTTGGTACACGCAGAAATGAATGAAAGCAGATATCGAATCCCGAATCTTTGGAGTAATAACGGACTCCACACCCAACAATCCCATCAGACATCAACCCAAACAAAATATAAAATATTCCAATTGTATGTCACCCTATCAAAATAGGTGAAAGGTATTTAAGCAGGGTTGTAATCAATGGCTTCATTTTAGTGAGTTATTCGCGCCGAGTCAAAGGACTCGAGTTAATTCCTGGGCCGTGACATCTGCATACAAATGAATGTAATTTCGCAATGTGACAGCCCTGCCGGCGCTAGACAAATGTTTGCCGCTAGGGCTGAGACGGTTGGATTGTTTAGGATGGGCTCGGTTACACTGGGACACTTGTTTTCTTCTCTTTTGTTTCGGAAATGGATGAAGTAGAATACTCGCTAGGACAGCACAAGCGGGCTCCAATCCCGCCCGATTCCCGATGGATTTCAAGGATAAAAAATAAATTAGACAACATTATAACAGGACTAAACGCGATGTATTTTTATAAGTACTTGAGTAGTTTATGCTTATCGTTTCGGCTGCGATGCTGCAGCCGTGATCACAAGCGAACTGTGGCGGTGTGCGGCGTCGTCTTCTAGAACGGGCTTGGGCTGATGGATCTGCATCTACCCTTGAATTAGCACTAATATTGATACTCGCATAATTCTCAGTGAAAGTATTTGCTGTACATGTTACTCCGTGCGTACGGAAACTGAATTCACGCGGACGGAGTCGCGGGCGGCAGCTTGTTATCAGATATTTATTAACGTTGTAATAGCGTCACGGTACAGAAAACCCCACAGGACTCCAACAGAGAGGGTGATTCGCGTTGTTTTATGTGATAATGAGCGCTTTCTATCTTTTTTGAAGCACGGCAGTTAATTAAACGCGGGATCGTCACTCTTGAACATCTTTATCAATCCCCTCCGGCAAATAGTGGGGATTAGGGGATACGTAAACACTACGTGAGATTACATGTTATTGTTTGAACGTATGGGGAAGTGGAGAGGCTTGTTTAATTAATTATTTTGTACGTGAGATTTTAAATTGAATTAAGCAGTTTAAAATGTTGAGGGTGAAGAGGCGAGTAAAGAATGTTTGTGCAGAGTTCAATTGGTTGGGGGTATAGGGTTTGGGAGGTAGGCAACAAATCTATGACCCTTGTGAAGTTGTTGATGTGTATAGGTGGTAGTGATTACTTTCCATCAGACTACCCTCCTGCTCGTTGAGCTTCCTAAAGGAAAGAAAATGTAATTATTTCATGATTTAAATACTTCAATTTTTTTATAGCTCTGTTGTATTTATTAAACAGCCTTGTATCGGAACCTTACACGAGTACTAAGAATATCCAACATCAAGCCTATAATATTTCTTCCGCGACCTTATAAAGCCTAAAATTGACATCGGGTAAGCAGGTAGAAAAGTAATAAATCTTTATAAAGAAAGTTCCTATCATAGTAAATTCGGTCGGGCCATTCCTCCTGCAATATATTATTACGTGCACGGAAGTTTAAAGGCCAAGTCTGCGAGTAGCAATCCAAACTAGGGTTATAAAACTACAGACGTTAAAACTTGACATGCCAGCTATGAACAACCCGACTGTAGTGCGAAAGGTGGTAAAAATGAGGATCGAATTACCTAATTAGTGCTTTATATTGAGTTAAGTTTCCGTTAATTTCCGCGACTATTACTCATTAAATGAAACTACAAAAGACTCGTTTTGTAGTTATAACTAACTGCATTGTTTAGTGGTTTTGGTAGCATCGTCGGACCCTGGACACCGAGGCAATGGCCAAGGATGCGACCGGGATGATCGCTAGGATGATGATGGTAGCATTTAAATTAAGTTAAAATTTTCTATGCACCGTTATTTTACCTCAGGATATTTTTTTTTTTGTTTTGTTCTATTCTTACATAAACTTGCTGTCGAAGCGTCACAAATAAGGTTCCTTAGCTTATTTGTGACTCAAACCCCTTTAACGTTATCATTCATATTTTTCATACAATCCTGTGCTACGTTACATTGCCTTGTTAATTCAATTCTGTAAGTGCGACAAAGTGTCAACTAGGCACTTAATCCCACTGAGATAGTACTTTGTGCGAGCACAAACGAGGAGCTAGATGGGATGGAAATTTTGACTTTTGAATTTTCATTGCGGATGTTGCAAGATGTGGTGATAGAAGTTTTAACTTACTTTCTTTAGGTATAACTTTATTATGAGGAAGGGTGGTGAAATTAAACATGAAATTAAATAAAAGGTACTTTTACTTTCTTATTTTCTTCATGTTATCATATTATTTTACATAATAAAATGACAGGATCATAATGGTGCTGACATTTCAAAATATTGAGGCATTTTACCTGCCCTTTTACATTATTACTCTGACACTAACTTCATGCTACTTTATCAACTCTCTCTTACATAAGGCGACAATTATTGTATCCATCGCTTCAGGGATTTTTCTGTTTCTACATCTGGTTGAATACAGAGCCCACTAAGTCATTTGATGGTTTTAACGATTTTAAATATATCAGGACCTTATTAATAAATAGTTGTAATGCGCTAAGTACATACTCGTATGTGCAAGTTATCCAACTATGCAGGAAGCAGGAGCGGAGCAGCGACTCTAATGAGACTCGCTGAATGCGACGTAACGATGTCGCGGTGCCCTACTGACGAATAATCTGTGTGCCACTACTGTTTTATTTATGGGGAGATTAATTTACAATGAAATAAAGAAAGCAAACAAAAATCTTACAATGACATGCTGATATTATATATTATTATTATATTTTAAATGCTTTGTTAACGTAGAACACCCACAGAAAAGATATCTAACCGCTACGTAGCCAAGCTTAGTCTCAATGCTTGTAGGCGACAAAACAACACAAACCTTCTTGTAAAATGGGAATTTGTGAAATAAACAAAAAATAGTAGAAGATATACAAAGGTAAAAGTGTAATTTAATCTTTTCTTACGTACACATGGCAACATTGAAGCTATACAATTGTGCCCTATTCACTCCTATGAGTTTTTATATTTATTTACCTTTATAATATTACCTTCTTTCATCCATATTTAAATCAATTTATCTTGTTAAAATACTGCAGTCTTGAGTTCTACACAAAGTTCACCTCACGTAACATAACTTAGTTACAAAATTCAGCGCTTAAACATCCAACCGAGGCATTAAGACATACGTGGAATAACTATATCAAACTTGTGCACTGTTGTAAGTCATCCAACTATCCTCAAACTAAGCAGGAACTCGCTAATGAGGCCGGTGAATGCGTCGTAACGATGTCGGGTTGTGACTCGACGTACGAGTAGGTACAAATAGATCGGATGGGCTCAATACTACAGCTACATGGTGTGTTTTCGCGTTAGTGGGTTGTCGCGCGGATTAACTGATATCTTGATTGCTCTTCATGAATCCTTATGAAAGAGTAAGTGTTACTTACAGTGGTCACAACCCGGTTGCTCAGCGATGTCACTGTATTAATATGTTATATATTGACTGTCATGTGGTGACTGTGGGCATAACCACCCATCTAGGGGCCTACGGCCAGTCATGAATTGGTGAATTACAACATCGTAATAAGTAATCTAGTTATCATCAAGTTTATTGGGTATTTATTATTATTAAAGATAGGCTTGCGTTTGACCCCAATCACACCTGATGGAAAGTGTAAAAGAGGATGAAGCATGCATCAACAATTTCCAAACAAAAAACTAAGGTACATTTTTTCCGTTCGCGATAGATAGTATACCCGGTACACTGTGGCTAGGAGGCAGTCACAACTTTTACGCTCAATCATAATTTAGACATAATGCAAGATTTCAGGTTCAAGGTTAGAAAATTCCAAAGCTTTAATTTTGAATACAATACTAATGGAACAAAATAATTCGAAATAGGCACCAAAATCGCACTCATAAAATAATTTCAGGATCGCCTAATACCATAAGCGCTCTGCCTAAATCTCACAATTCCGAACCAAACTGGTTTTCCAAGTAAAATAAAAGCTGGATTCGTACGGAAAATAAAGTTAACATTATCTCTGGGAACAAATGGCGAATTACATTCGGCTCTGAAAGTTGTCCAGTGGAGGTTATTAAGGGGAGGGATGTCGCTGTGTACTTCTTACTCGTACAGTTGATGTAGATTTACGCCTGGCTGCAAATCAGGCCTTAAGACGGAGATTTGGGCAATAGTGGGTATGTACGAAATATGTAAGTATACGAAACGCCTCGATGGTCTAGTGGTTTAAGTACCGAGCCGTGGGAGGAGGGTTCGATTCTTGGGTCGGGAAAATTTACGTCGGTGTTTCGTAAAACAGTCCGGGTTTGTGATCACCAATCCGCATTTGGCGAGCGTGGTGATTAAGCTAAAACATGATTTCAAATGATGGAAGTCCTTGCCCTACAGTGGGACATTAATGGGATAATACTAGTCTAAGATGCCACGGTATTTTATAGTTGCAAGATTTGTTTAGTGGCTAAAAGCAATGTTCATCGCATATAAAACATCTTATATGTACATATAAATAGTAATATCTAAATTATAATATTATTAATTATTATATGTAAATATTGCCTGAAATAAATGATTATTATTATAATAATACACTAGTGATTTGGAATAAAGTAATTGTACATGTTTTACAAAAGGTGTCCTGGTCAATTTGGAGGGTGGGCAACCCTAAAATTGAGGGATATCTTTTTATGATTTATGTTTAATAACTTTGAAACCTTTTGTGTGGAGTTGTTTTATATTATTTGAGGTTGTGTTTTGTTTTTGTTCTTTGTATTTTTTTCATTATACTTTATCATAATTTAATTTAAGCCAGTCTTGAAGTAGTATCGAGATATACAACACAAGAGTTGTATTGTTGGCCGCCGTAGCCAAAATTAATTGAGAAGAAAGAAATTACTCATCTTGAATTGTTTAGCTTAAAAAAAGTGGTGGTATTGTACGTCAAGGGCTCGTTGTCCCACAGATTTGTCCCACTGCTGGGTCCACTGGCAGTGGGCACCACCATCTGCCCATGATCCCACTGCAAAAAGTAGGTACCAATTTTACCTGAGGTTTTTATTCCATGAGAATATAGCGTCGAAGAGTGGAGGTTGTATGACTACTTACATCTCGTAATAAAAACATAAAATTAACATTAAGTGTACCTACGAGTATGCTCTCCCCTCGCTACTCGTCTGAGCATAGCGTTCACCTAATTAATAGTGTCTGTTGCTGCCCACACTAGATACTGATATAAAGCATCATACAGTAAGTGATTAATAAATAAATATAGAGCTAGAGATAGATTGCTGTATTTAGATAATATAAGTAAGTTACTGCCTATGTGGTTTAGTGATTACGGGGCCGCGTTCAAACCTCGGAGTTTGTGGGTTTGATTCTCGTGTGGAATACTTTCACTTTTTAAACTTTCACTTTCTTGACGAGCCGTTTGGTGTAATTGTCGAGAAGTCGGCTACTACACCAAAGGTCGCGGGTTCGATCCCCGCACGGTACAAACATTTGTGTGCATGAACATGTCTGTTTGTATCGGTCTGGATGTTTCTATGTATAATATGTATGTATTTACAAAAAAAAAGTATATAAGTAATGTTTATCCGTTGTCTGGCACCCATAGCACAAGCTAATGCTTAGTTTGGGGCTAGATGGCGCTGTGTAAATAATGTCCAGAGAATGTCCAGAGAGATTTAAAGGCACGTTGAGCCGTTGGTCCTGATTATTATCCAAATGGTATGTTTCCCTTGTGGTTACGGAGGTCAGACGACAGTCGCTCCATTGTAATAACCAGACTGGTCAATTCAGGATTACAGTCGTATAACCCTGAGCTCCGAGGCAATGGCCTAGTATGCAATCGGAAGAGGCGCTAGGATGATGATGATAAAATAGTACTCAGATGATTTTAAAAAAAGTGACGCCAAAGAATATGATTTCCATGCAAACGCTGTTAGAAATGGTTCTGACAGTTAATAAAGGAAAGTCAAATGCCTGATGGTGTCAACATCCCTCTAGGCAGTTATTCAAATTGTCAAGAACAAACTGACGAACAATTTCACTGTAGCTTTGAGACCGAAAGCAGTCGCCGCGGTGAAATAATAAAACTTCCAGCCGATGTTATGATTGGGAGGGATTGTAAACTCGACAAGGTCGCGGGCCGGATTATGCAAATGTATGTAAAGCGGCCCTTGTTGTGGCAGCCCTGGCCGGTAGAGGGTAAGCCGGTTCTGTGTTCGCACATCTGACGGTAAGATGGCAGTCGAATTTATCATTAATTAAATTGAAATATCGAGAAATAATTGGAATAGAAAGCGTTTGGCAATCAATGAAATAACGATTGTCAAAATTATTTATTTTGGTATCTAAGCTGGAACATGGCTGTCCTGGCCTTAAATACATAAGAACTGAACATCGTGATATCCGATACATTAATAAAAGTGGTTGTAACCGTGGTCCCACTACTTAAATCGACACTAATATAGTAAAGATAAAGGGTACTGAATGAAGGGACTACTCGTTCGAATCGGAAAAATATTTTTGTGTTGGTTAATCTATGTATTTGTCGAGGAAGGCTTTAAGCTGTAGAATAACACTATGCGTGTTCAAACCAGAATCAACACGGACGGAGTTATGGGCGGGCGCTAGTTAAAAATATGTGTGGCCTTTACACATTATCGTCTCGCTCGAAACTCGAATATTCTTACAATAATATGATATTTATTTATTATTATTACAAAAAAGGTGTTAAGTTTTAATTATTATTTAAGTTAGTGCTTATGAGGTTGAGCAAAGTGCATTATAAATATTTCATGATTTATTAAACAATGTTAAACATTTATCATAAGGTAAACGCAATTAGATTTGACAGAACACATTCACATAAACAATAGCAATAACTAGATAGCACCTACCCTTATCTCATTTATACGTCCCTTTCAGACCGCAGACAGACTTGTATTTGAACGTGTACTGAGGGCACTAGACAATATTATACAAAGGCAACATCTAGACCAATCGTGCTAATGATACTATAGATAGAACTTGCGACCTCTGTAAGTCATCTTAAGTAATGTAAGGGCACATGTATTTTTAACTTTTCTTTAGACTAATTTCGCCTAGATGGTTTAGTGGTTTTAGTATCTGGTCTTGTTCTCAAGGGTACTAGCGGCCACCTGCGACTTCGCCTGCGTGGCTTTTTTATCCCCTTACGGTTGGACTTTATCAAATTCCTTTCTTAGGGCATGTCTAAATCATAGTAGCTATATGGATGCGAAGTCTCAGATTTAAAATTGACGAAGTTTCATTCACATTTTCATTCCTTTTTTTTCCCTTTGGGCGTAGAATTTATTAAAATCCCTTCTTAGGATGCCTAGGTCATATCATCTACCTGCATGCCCAAGCATGCGGGTAGATGATTTCAATTTCAGCCCGATCCGTCCAGTGATTTTAGCTGTGCGTTGATAGATCACTATATCAGTCAGTCAGTGAACCAGTCAGTCACCATTGAGTTTTATATATTACGATGGATTCGAGGCATGCCTACGCTGTGGCTGTCATAAAAATGTTTTACTTAAGTCTCCCTCAATGGAATAAATTTCATGACAGTTGATACGAGTATTGATCAGTTCTGATACTGACTTCACGCACTTATCTTTCCAACCTCGCCGATTATTTTGTCAATCATATTTACGAGTACAAGCCTTTCAACGTTCCCCCTCAAATCTCATTATTTGTATATGAAGAGACAATGAAAACGATGGAAAACAAAGGGTAATCCTCCGGTAATGACGCGACTCAAAGAGATCACACGACATATATGAATTATTTTAAAATCAGAGCTGATTTTGTGCCTGATTGAAAGGGTGCATCCCCTTGTTTATCACGCATTGTTTATGTGTGAGGGATACGTGGGCTCGTTAAGGATAGAAATATGTGTATGTTTTTTATTAAATATTAGAGGAGGTATTGTTGGGACGCGATATGCGAACGAAAGGATGTTTTGTTTATTTTCTTTAATATTTCTGCAAACCTGGATAGGCGTTATTAAGAAACGGACTCTGCCATCTTAGCTATAAAGCTACGATTTACGGATTTATTTTTTTTGATGGTGCTGTCAAGCTCACAGAAACCATGTAATGGCTACCGTTTTAACGAGTTTAACGCTCACCAGATCCCTCATAATTAGGCGTTAAAAATAGAAACTGTGCTGCGGTTTCAATCCAAAAACCTAACTCGGGCTTTGAACCCCGATATCATGACCAGGTTCACCACAAGACTAACGAGCCTTTAGCTACATAAGTAACTAACTAAAGAGACACAAAACAATTGAAACCGCATTCGCCAAAACAGCGTACAAGACAGTGCTTATGAAAGATTAAGAGAAGATTACCATTGTACTCGACGAGCCCAGTCACAACACGTAGAGGGTCCAAGTTAATTCACCCGGCACTTTCTAATAGCCCCTCCCCACTTAATGCGAGGTGTTTCTTCCAAAATATTTACTGGCGTAGTTTGGCGGTATATTTCTGACACACTTTGACTTGTGATCTGTACAGCTAAAAGCTAACAGACCTTTACAATCCTAAGTGAAAGTATTGTCAACTTAATGACTTCACTGCAAACTACAACTTACTGACCACTCATCTGTTCTGGTTGTGTTCGAAACAAATTCGTCCCGACCCGGGAAGAGAACCGAAACCCACGAAATCACGACTGGTTGCCTAAACTACTGGACTACCGTTGCCAATATGCCAACTTGGTTAAGGAACATAAAAAAAATATAGTTGCCAAATTCTACATAACAACGCGTAAGACAGCCATTATGAAATATTAAGAACAGATAACTCAGTACCATTGTACTCGACGAGCCCAGTCACAACACGTAGAGGGTCCAAGTTAATTCACCCGGCACTTTCTAATAGCCCCTCCCCACTTAATGCGAGGTGCTCCTTCCTAAATAATTACTGGCGCAGTTTGGGCAATAAATATTACTTATACCGCGATTCCGAGTCATATTACTGTGTACAGTCGGCGAGGAAAGTCGAGTCTGTTATTAGTTTTCCCGGTCGGTTCATGGTTGGCTCGGGATGCGTAATTAGACTGAGTTACGTTTTTGAAGTGATTTAAGCTGGTTATTTATGTTTACATTTTCCAAATGAAAGTATCTGAACAAAATTTATCAAAATAACTATAGGTTCAGGCTTTATCGGACCTTGAGTCGTATTCCTCGTTACTGATGCGATCATTGTATGTAACGAAACACACAACAACTCTCGTGGCAATTTTGATAGAGTAATTTACCATTGCCTTCTCGATTTCACACACTTAGTCATAGTGTGCAGGTTTCCTCACGATGTTTTCCTTCATTGAATCTGATTTTTTTTTCTAATCTTCGACTGGTGTTATTGGTGAAAGATTATTTATGCATTTCTATAGCTAAATTAAATCTAAATTGAATTATTGACAACAGCAAAACTTACTGAAATTACAATACTTTCCCGTTTATAACACACGCTATAAATTTTGTACAAACTTGACTTAGCGATTGTACAATCTTAATGTCTTTGTTTATAAATTCGATTGCGTTTTCATAACTGTGGTATTAGGGGCATAAATCCTGCTCGCGCCCGCAGATAGGGAGACGGGCATATATTACTACTATCACTCGTCTTCGGGTGTAGATAAAAACTTGGGTGAGTCGAGTAATTATTATTTGTTGATCTAGTATATGCAGGTTTTGGTGGTATTGACTGTACAAATTATAAACATTAAAATATTCGATTGTCGATTCTTGTACATTAGTAAATCTATACTAATATAATAATGCTGAAAATTTTGTTTGCTTCAACACGCTTTTTTCAGGATCTAGCGGTTCGAATTGAAAAATCTTTCTTGTTGGATAGTTCATATGTCGAGGAAGATTTAAAGCTATAACACTATGTGTGCGGAAACCGAAATCTACGCGGACGGACTTTCGAGCGGTCGCTAGTAATATTCACAACGCGGGTTGGTGACCGCAGTACTTTTAACGAGTTTTATCGTCAATAGACCACTACTACCGATCCCCCGGAATGTCACATCTTCGATACTCACAAGATAATGGGATACTTCGTACTATTCTGGGTCGCACTAAACAGTACATTCAACATTGGAGAATGCATTTCTCATACACTCGACAGCATTTGGCGGAGGCACGGTGAGAGTTTTTTTGCTAAGAGACAACCATCGCCACGACAATCTTCACATGTAGCATTTCCCTAACAATATTCATTCAATACATAATCCGTCATAAAGCCTTATTGTTGCTAAACGACCGTCGATCGCTCCCCGAAAGCTTGGTGCGGATGTAGTTATCACAATCGCTTCCGCGCAGCGACTGATGTTTAACCGTCGATGTTTATCGACGGTGCTTTACGACCGTCGTTGTGGGATGTTTTCAAACCGTCGTTCGTATTTGGCGCCTTTGTTGAGTATGATGAAAGTGTGGAAGCAAGTTGTGATGTTTGAGGTTTTATGAGGTGTTTGTGAGTGTTGATGTAAAATCTCGTTGCTCGTATAGCTCGCTTGCAGAAAATATGATTATCTTTGATGTAATAATGTGCATATTATTGTTAGTAGTAATTTCAGGATCATATCATTTACAACTTTAATTCAATTTACGGTCTGTTCATATTATGTTATCCTTTATTGATAGTTGATTTATTAATTAGACTGTCGATTTGAAACGCAAATCACTAGGGTCACTTTCAGCGGTTTTATCGGCGCCCACCATTCGCAATATCCGCGGTTCCGCTAATTGATTCCGTCAACGAGTACTTATAGAAAATATACCAAAATGCCTCTAGTGGTGGCACATTGCATCGCCACATCCGATGTATGTAGCAATGCAATGTGGGATGATAAGGTGTATGTGGGTCAATTATAGTCTGTTATCTTTATAATTTAATTGTAGATACAATACAAGCAGCTTTGGTCAGTCGGACGTCCACTGTCAGTCACCGCGGCGTCCGGTTTATCGGCGCGCGCCACTCGCAATATCCGCGCGCTCGTTCCGCTAATTGATTCCGCCGCTAGTGGTGCGCCGTATGAGTTGAAGGTGTATGTACCCACACATTCAACATCATCCGATGTAATGAACGAAAAATGCTTGAATGTAAGTATTAGGCACTCTGAGTAAAGCCAATTAATTGTTTTTTTGTTAAACATTTCATTCAACTATATGTAGATTAAATACAAACCGCTTTGGTCAGTCGGACATCTGCGCCACTGTCAATCACTGCGTCCGGTTTATCGGCGCGGCCCACTCGCAATATCCGCGCGCTCGTTCCGCTAATTGATTCCGCCGCTAGTGGTGCGTCGCCGCGGATGTGGCGATGCAATGTGGGATGATTTGGTGTATGTAGGACAACTGATGTCATTGAAAAAAGAAGTTAAGCATTGAATATTAAGTCTAGGATCTTATCCTGGTATGGTCAAACAATCTGTCTTCCATCTGTCTTTTATGAGAAGAACTCCAATATTTCTCCTTTTTAAATTGACATTCCGTTAATATCTTATAAATATTTTTATGAATGTTTTACTATTTCATCTTTGTTGTCTCTCTACCAAGGTATAATACCAACTGCGTGGGACATTCGAACACTCGCGCCACTATGTGCGTCCGGTTTATCGGCGCGCGCCACTCGCAATATCCGCTCGCTCGTTCCGCTAATTGATTCCGCCGCTAGTGATGCGCTGCCGCGGATGTGGGGATGCAATGTGTGATGATAAGATGTGTGTAGATCATCTGATATCATTGAAGAAAGGAATTTCGTTTTAAGTGTTGGGCACTCTGGGAAGACCCAACAAGTTTTTGTTTCTTTTCAATATTTTGTCTGAAATATTGACGTTCCATTACATATTTGTTAAAAAAATACCGCTAATAGTCTGTTAGCTTTTAATTTAACTGTGGATAAAATACAAATGGCTTTAGTCAGTCGGACGTCCGCGCCACTGTCAGTCATCGCGGCGTCCGGTTTATCGGCACAGACCACTCGCAATATCCGCGCTCCGTTAATTGATTCCGATTCTAGTGGTGCGTTGCCGCGGATATGGCGATGCAATGTGGGATGATTAGGTGTATGTAGGACATCTGATGTCATTGAAAAACGAAGCTTGGTTTTAAGTCTTGGATACTCTGGGTAAAGCCAAATAATATTTCTTTATTATTTCATTGGGACTCAGATATAAATAAAATAAATAAATAAAATAACACCATTAATTGTCTGTTATGTTTTTAATTTAACTGTAGATTAAATGCATACCTCTTTGGTCAGTCGGACGTCCGCGCCACTGTCAGTCACTGCGTCCGGTTTATCGGCGCGGCCCACTCGCAATATCCGCGCGCTCGTTCCGCTAATTGATTCCGCCGCTAGTGGTGCGCCGCAGCTGATGTTGAAATGCAATGCGTGATTACTACCTACATGTTTCTAGGTCATCTAATGACTTTGAACCAAGAAGTTTCTACAATCTAATCCTTTTATGATCAAACTATAATTCTGTCTTTTTTGAAAGAACTCAAATTATCCTTAAAAATTGGCATTTCGTAAATATGTTATAAAAATATGCTTTTTTATTATTTAAACTATTTCATCATTGTTATTTATCTATCCTGGGTTTAATACCAACCGCGTGTGTCATTTGGACATTCGCGCCACTATGGGCGTCCGGTTATCGGCGCACGCCACTCGCAATATCCGCGCACTCGTTCCGCTAATTGATTTCGCCGCTAGTTTTGCGCCTTACGTGTTGAAGGTGTATGTATATGGATCATCCGATGTTATTAAAAAAAATGCTTGAATTTAAGTATAAGGTTCTCTGAGTAAAGCCAAATAATGATTTTTTTGAACATTTGATTCAACTATAGATACAATACAAACCGCTTTGGCCAGTCGGACGCCTGAACCACTGTCAGTCACTGCGGCGTATGGTTTATCGGCGCGCGCCACTCGCAATATTCGCGCGCTCGTTCCGCTAATTGATTCCGCCGCTAGTGGTGCGCCGTATGTGGTGAAGGTGTATGTGGGTCATCCGATGTAATAATAAAAGAAAAAGCTTGAATTAAAGTATTAGGTTCTCTGAGTAAATCCAAAGAATTCTTTTTTGTTGAACATTTGATTTAAATATAGATTCAATACAAACCGCTTTGGTCAGTCGGACGTCCGTGCCACTGTTAGTCGCCGCGGCATTCAGTTTATCGACGCGCGCCACTCGCATATCCGCGCGCTCGTTCCGCTAATTGATTCCGCCGCTAGTGGTGCGCCGCCGCGGATGTGGCGATGCCATGTGGCACGAGTTATTTGTAGTTCATCTGCTTTGGTTCCGTCGTTGAAGGAATATCTGTGAAATGGGAGAAGAATGTCATTTAGAAGAATATTTCCATTATTAAAAAGAAACACAACATGCATTTAACTTGAATTGAGCAAATCGTTGTAATCATTTCAATAAACCCGGGAGGAAAAGTCTCTTTCTTAGGTTGTCAGCTTGTATCGTATAGGCATATGTTGCATCAAATGGTAGGACCTACCTTCCATTTGACTCAAAAAATAAACTTGTTTTTTTTATTGTAGCTTTAATTTCAAAGTATATCTGCTTCCCCATTTCAAATATCCAGTAAAATACTCGCACTAAAATTGCACTCCAGTAAATCTGCGTTCATTTTAAAAATAAAAATCAGATTTAATTAGTTAAATAAAAGTGCACCGATATTCCCCGATAAATTGAGATGAAAACCGGTTTACAAAACGACCGCCTCGCCCACACTCGATGACTATCGAATCGGTCATCGGCGGCCCAGCACTACGTTAATCACTCAAATATAAATGGAACTTTGTCAAAATTGCCCGTGTAAAACGTTATCGGTTCATCGTTTGTTGGAATTGGAAATATCACTCCATTCCGTACCTCTATTTAGTGGGAGAAATTATTTTTATTGAACGACTTTGGAGTGCAATTAAATTTTTCATGTGGTTGGTATTTCCGCGTTTGTCGGTAGTATCGTATCGTGGATCATATTAATTTGTAAATTAAAATCTAGGGTATCTTATTACTCTCACAACATCACATACATTGACCTGACTCCTTGAGAAGTAGCTTAAGCACTTGTGTTAAAATAGATACATATTATTATAACAGTTTGTCTAGTGGTGTAGTTGTATGGCGAGAATATGGAATTATTTTAATGGAGTAGTAGATTTGTAAAGTACTTTAAGTATAGTTGAAACTAAAGAAACCTTATCTTAGATAACACAGACTTTTGTAATATCTAACAACTTGTGATTTCCATTCTTAACAAGTACACGCCTGGTATAGACAGGCAATGTTTCAGTGTTCTCGCGAGTCGGTCTGATAGCGATATTTCAGCGCGCGGTCACCGTCTGCTAGCCTACAAATCTCACACAGCCGAGAGTAAGGACTGGCACTCACCGGACTAGAAAAGAGGGACGTGAGCGTTCTACAACGTGTAGAGGGTGAGGGAGTGAATGTGGATGAGTGAAGAAGTGATCACGAATGAGTGAGGGAGTCAATGTGAATGAGAATATTTTTAGTAAAGTGTGTCTCACGTTTGTAGTGTATTGCATAGTGCTAATAAACCATTATGTAGGCTAATTACCCAATAATGAGGTTGGCATAGTGTTAATAGAAACACATGTTTTTTTTTTAATTGCAAAATACTTTTAAGGTTGCATAGCCTTTTTCACATGTTGGTAAAACCCACCTCGATTTAAAATTATAAACTCATTGCAGGGTATATTCAGTAAAATTATCTTATTATTATGAGAAAACAAACAGGCAATTTTTTGGCTGTCCCATAAGTTTTTAGGCTGATTGATTATGGCTAAAATAGTTTTAATGGTAAGTACACTGACGACTTAAACAATACACAAAGCGGTACATTTTCCTTCGGTTTCTGAACTGAAATCTAGTTCAGACGACGATCTTTCGTTGGCGTCGTGATAAGTGACAATTTCCATCATAAGTCCAAGCCAGCATACCAATGTAAGGCAACCCGAGCCTGACAAACATTGATGGCGTCAACAAAGCCTCCTATCTGGTCAGGCAGACCCCATTCCACGCTATCATAACCCCTATCTCCTCAAATTTAGAGTCCTATTTCGTTTGTTTTATCGCCACGCGAAAATTGGTATTCACACTTGCAATCCGGGCAAGCGTTAGAAACTTTAAAGTATGACGTTAGAGTTCAATTTTCTTTGGCTATCGGCTTTATTTTAAAATCGAAGCTGTAGATCTTAATGTGTAGGTTTATGGTTCAATTTTGATTGGTAGTTTTGTTTGTTAAAGTTTCTAAATAGCTAGGTTTCGGACAGAGTATGTGAGCTTGTTTTTGAAAACGATTCAGTTCTGTATGACAGATTGTAGAATATTTGTATTTTTGATTTGAATTTGAGTGGTATGAAATTCATGGGAGAAATCTATGAACTGTGTTTTGAAAAATATTCTGAATTATTTGTTATTCCCTGGCTAATTATATACAAGAATGTAATAGTATTATTTTTGCAGTTAAATTCTCTAAGTGTAGGTGCCAAGTAGGCACCTTAAATTAAAGTTAATAGTACAAAAGTATATTTTATATTTTATTCATCTACTCAAATATGAAATGTAGGTATATTATTTTATAATACTAAGACTGAATAGCTATAGACTGAATAGTTAGGTTAGGTAATATTCAGTCTTAGTATATAGCTATAAACAGTTTTGTTTAAGTAATTATATGATATAACTACTTTGCTATAATATATTTATTATCATCATAGGAAATGTGCTGATAGCATCTCGTCACTATATCAACAAAATTTCAACTCAACCAATATGATTGAGAATAATATTCACGTTAATGTTAACAATCTCACATGAATCATGTCAAAATAATATTGAAATAATACGTTCACTATTATTACATACTATGTTAGTCGAAGTAACACGTTTGGATAAAAATGCAATGTGAAATCTTAAAGGCATTTAAAATTACTAGTGGCTAATTAATGTGCGACCTACTTTTTATATCGCTGCAAGTACTTTACAATTAAGCTTTGCATGTCAACATAATTTTCACTCAAATGTATCCGAGAGAAGCCTATACGCTAAAGAGTAACAAGCTCTAATTAAATTAATGTGGAAGTTGAGATACGTCAAGGATTGTTATACAATAGTTTTTCTGCTTCATTCAGAAGTAGTTTTATGAAAATACTATAAATGGAAACAGAAATTCAAAGTGCTACAACGAAAATGCGACGTTCACTTTAAAGAAAATTATAACAACAAAATACTCCCAACGGAATTAAACATACATCGGATTAAACTGTAGTTTATTCGAACATATTCTTGTAGTCACGTGTATTCGTACATTATTCACTGTGCATCCGGCTTCCGTAGCATGTGCTACGAGCGAGCTACGAATGCGAGTTTCGTAGCGTCCGTAGACTTGTAATTTGTCGAGTGGAGATCGCGATACTACGAAACTACGAATGCTACCGTTGCTTGCTAGCAGGCATATTACACATGCGACAGTTTTAATAGAGCTAGTTCTAAGCTGGTCTTGATACTTAGGAATACAGACCATAAATACATAAATCTATTCATTAAAAAACATATCTTGGGTTAATAGGTATACATTAATTGTCTAAAAAAACAAACAATTTTCCAAAAGTTTGTCAAGTATGCCAATGTCTTCCAGTTCCTACCATGTAGTTTTGATCTATTAACTTCAGCTTCTGGCTTCCGAATTTGTGTTGATGGAACACAGATTTAACTGTAAGGGTAACAATCTCTAAAAGATTCCAAGTACCAACAGAACCTAGATCGGGAAACTAATCCACGACCCCTCAATCACTTACAGTAAAACTAAAGCTGCTTAACCATTGTGACATGAAAGCGATAAATCATAAAATCAATTAATTCTTTATTCATATAAACTTCTTAAAGCACTTTTTTATCGTTAAAATGCTACAAAAAAATGAATCGACCATTACCAAAACTGACACAACAATATAACAATAAAAAATACTACTATTTCTGAACGAAATTTTAATAAAAGCTATAGAATATCCCTTCCTGTTATAGCTCCAAGTCAGAAATAATACATACATATACATATATGTATTTACTCGTAACAGTTCGCTGGAGCGTCATAATAATTTTCATAAAAGCATTATGACATGTTTCGAATGCAGCGATGCAGCGATTAAATGCACATAACGTATGACTATTGTAATGACACCGGGGCTCAGTGATAATAAAAACTGCATTAAATAATGACTGTAAAAATGTATGCTTTTGGTATTTCCGTACAGAAACCTGCCTTTTTATGGTGGTGATTGAGAGCGTATACCACCGCCCATGGACGACTGAATATGCATTTTTTTTAATGTTATAGGGAAGTAAACGAACAAGCTGGTCACTTGATGGTAAGTCATCGCCGCCACCCATGGACATCAACAACCGCACAAGGGTCGCAGATGCAGTGCCTGCCTTTAAGACGCCATACCCTTTCAACTCAGCTCTGGTGAACTTACTCACCTGCAGAAACATAGCACAACAGGTACTTAGGAGAGTCAAAGATGCTTAGCAAGCCTTAATCATGTAAACCGTTATAACTTGTCCATTGCTGTTCACACGCCACCCACGGGATGAAATGGGGTTCTAATATCCTAGAGTATATACACAGCGGAATCTATACTACTATAATGAAGCTGAAGAGTTTGTTTGTTTGCATGCTTGTTTGTTTGGCCGCGTTTATCTTAGGAGCAAGGGGTTCGAATGGAATAAATATTTTTGCGTTGGATAGCCTATTAGTCGAGGAAGGCTTGAAGTTGTAGTATAACACTATGTGAGCGGAAACCGATATTCACATGGACGGAGTCGCAGGCGGCCGCTAGTTATAAAAAATATATTAATTACGGCTTTATTTCGATTTTAAAGAAAAAAAAATTAAGCTGCTATTCATTTCACCTTACATACCTATAATTCAAATAAAAACAAAAGGCGGCTGCGTTCCTGGCCCTATTGGAAATGACAAATCGTTCGGCCCTTTTAAATATCGTGGTCTAAACGTCTAAGTAATAAATGACGTGCGCAAAGCACATTTCTCTTTGTCAAAGCACCGGCCAATTATTTCAAAGGTTCGATGTTTTTGACAAGCCCTTTGTGTCCATATTTTTTTATGAAGTCGTAGTTTTTTATTTTTCTCCCCTACTTATGGTATGATGGACTTTTTTTGTACACATGCGTCGGATCACCTGCTAGGGCTGTCAGTTTGTATATTAAAAAGCCTGTCAGCTAGTCACGTGACGTCTTTTTGATCTTGTACTTTCTTGGGTGGGGGCCTGTAGGTGATTGCAACGAAAATCTGAAATGTTATGTTAATATTTGACTTTGGCATCATTGTTTATGCCCTAAGGTTGACTGGTAGAGAATGCCATGAGGAATTAAGTCCGCCTTTTGTACCAATTTTATTTTGTGCAATAAAATTTAAATAAATAAATAAATGTTTTGTTTTTTTTCGCGATTTTTTTTTAATAAGTTTGCTTTTAGTGTTTGTTTTCAAGAGTGAAGTGAAGAATACATGTACAGGAATCCTTCGTTTGTGAGGTTTTTTGCCATGTTAGTTCTGCCTGAACGGATTTGAACCGGTAACCTCACGCATGTGAAGCGACACTCTTGCCACTATGCTACAGAGCTGTTTTAATAAAAATCAATTCGTAGTAGTCGCGTAGGTGCAACCCTATTCATTGTCATTTGTTGTCATTGATTGTACGGATCTAGGACATCTCTATTGGAAGCATGAAGATCTTTGTATGGTTTGGCAAACGCATGGACATGGCCGGATATTGACGGTTGGTGTGAATAAAGATAAAATAAGAGTATTTCGATGTTGCTTTACTTGTAGGAATAGTTATATTTACTCGTTAGTAAGGTTCTGAAAATGGGTTGTGTGTGATATTAATAAAGAAGGCGAAACAAATATAAACCTTCGAAAAAGAAATGATCGAACACATTAATTATGTAAAGCAACTTGATCAAATATTAATGACATGTAATGGCTTTTAAAAGATATTTCAGATACTAGTTGAAGACTTGTTGGAAACATACATTTTAATTTAAACTTTTTAATCGGCCTTGATATAATTTAAGTTTTGCGTCGTGGTCGCAAGGTCCTGTGTTCACTTGAAAATGTTTGTCGGTTACTCCGATCACAGCCCGGGTTTGTGATCACCAATCCGCATTTGGCAAGCGTGGTGGTTAAGCCAAAACCCATCTTTGTAACGAAAACATTATTTCAAATGGTGGAGGTCTTTGCCCTTTAGTGACATTACTAGGCTGATACTTACTTTTTTATATTTTATCTTCCCACCTACACTGCCGGCGACCTACAAAGCGAACACAAACCCCATTAAACCATCTAACGATTGAGTATCAATCACAAAACAGCTTTAGTGAGTAACGAGTAATCCCCCCATCAATAACGGGAATCGATCCCGCGAACCTGCCCGGCCGTAAAATTTGACAAATGAGACATTTATGAGAGCTGGCGAGTTGACTACTAATCTTTGCCGGTTTTTGTTTACTTAGATGATTTTATAGGTCGAGCCAATAAGTTTACCAGTTTTTAAGTGGTCTGTGTTGTCTGTTACATTTAGCGAGAATGTTTTTTTAAAGCTTATGATATTTTCGAAGAGCGCTCTAGGGCTAAAATTAATATGAAATTTAAATAATTACCTTAACGCTGAGGTCAAGAAATATTCGCAATCACGAAATATCTTTATAGTATTAGGAATATCCAGTACCAAGAAAACGTTTTGGTAATGCTCGTTCGCCCTTAATATCATCAAAAAAGTGCGTAATATTCTAACGACAATGTTGACCTTAACCTTAGTCTCTTAATTCATATAATAATACTAGCAACCGTCCGCGACTCCGTCCGCGTGCATTTCGGTTATACTATATATAGCTTAAAGCCTTCCTCGTCACATGGACTATCCAGCACAAAAATTATATTTCAATTCCAACCAGTAGTTTCTGAGATTAGCGCGTTCAAACAAACAAACAAACATACAAACAAACAAACTCTTCAGCTTTATATATTAGTATAGAGTATAGATTATAGTCAAAATTTTTAGCGACTATGAACTAAAAAAAAACATGTTTCAATCCAATATACTCCATGGCTCTGAATTACAAATTCCTTCGACGCAAATTCTCAGGTAAAACGTCTAAAATGACTGATTATGAAACGGCGTGGTGTTGCCAAATATTTAAACGCACCTCAATCTAATAGAGCCGCCGTCACGCGTACACCGCCGACCCGAAAATTCGGAATCCCGGCGAGTTATGAATTTTTATTAGATTCTCACAAAAACGTTTCGGTGGCTTGTCCGCCGTGGGTTTAATTAATTTGGCATTTAATGTAATTTATCGCGGTGCTCTGGTTACGTACAGTATATTGAATAACAGTGAGATAGTGGATTTGAAAAGTCAATTATGTTTAGATATTCTTCTCATGTAGACTTCAGATTTCTTGCGTGGTTTAAATTTGAAACCCAAAAAGAGCGCCTGGTACTAAAATAACACTAGCGAGCGCTGGAATAAATAAATAATACTTTAATAACAGAAAGCCCACGGAAGACACGATTCTACAAAGAACCTTTAGTCAAACACACATTAATAAATACTTTCCACTAAACGAATGTATGATGTACGAAAGGCCTATGTCCAGCAGTGGACTGCGATAGGCAAAGGTCAATCAGGGTCGCTACCGCAACAAATGTTCAAGTCAAAGACTGCACAAAATTAGTAAGAGTTACGTCACTGCTTCTCAACATGTTGTGTCTCCTGGGAGGTGGGGTCGAATTAGCCAACCCTTCTTTTCACCGTGACGCAACTCTTTAATATCAGTAAGAGATTAGGTGAAGAGGAATGCGGGGGGTTAAAATTTACACTTTTAAAAAATTGCCGTCTATGTAGTTGACGCCTCTCGGTCGTAACTTTTCTCATTAAATAATTATGTTTGAAACAACTTCGCTCACAACAGACCTTTTTGGAGGGTATTTTAATTTTTTATCTCCGAAATTTGCATCTTTAAAATATAGCGGTGAAGATGGTTTGCTGTTTAGAAAATGAGCTCGGGTAATAACTTGCAAAGTATGTTATTATATTTATACCAAACAAATGGGTGGTTTAAGGACTGTAAAATTCCCACGTGATGACATTCTACTGATGAGCAAGCTTATTTAAACATTTCGAATTTATTTATTCTACCGTTTTTACGCCAAGCCAAGGAGTATCAAATTCTTTAGTATTTATGTAGTTCTAATAGATATAATAAATGTATTTTTATTTGCTCTACGGCGTAGCGCCAGCTAATGCCTTTGGATAGTCCTAGTGACGAGGAAGGGTTTTTAAGCTTTAGTAGAACACTTTGTGAGCGAAAACCGAAATCAACGCGAAAGGAGTCGCGGGCGGCCGCTACTTTATTATATACTATGTATCATCATCATCATCATCATCATCAACAGCCTATCACAGTCCACTGCTGGACATATACTATGTATAATGGTAATGAATCCCTGACCCCTACTAAAGTAACTGCTTCAACCTCCATACCCAATCAATTCCTTTATCCATAATAATTCGCCGTTACAAGCTGATGGCAATGATGATGGGCAACACTAAAATATTCCAACGCTTCTCTAATAACGCATTCATACGCATCTAGTTCCGAAATATCAAGTGATCGTCGGCACCTAAATATCAAGTTATTTGGATCACGTCCCGAGTCACTCCAGGTGGGACGGCGGTCGGCCATATTTTTGCGTCACCTCTGCATTTATATGATAATGCGTTCGAGACTGATCCCGCAGTCGGGCGGTGCCGAAAAACTCCGAACAATTTCTAACTCGTAAATCTAATTCCGCTCACCTCCGCCCGCGGTCATATCGGCGGGCGGTGTATTGCGTATTTTTTTTCTAGTTTCGGCAGCCATGTTTCTTTTTTTGGTGGCTAGTTTCGGATTGACGTTTTCCTATATGTGTGTAGGACGGTAGTATTTTTTTTTCGCATCAGGTATCTGTATATCAACATAAATTTCTGTTCAAAAAAATTTTCCTTTATGTGCTACCACTCTTGCCATTTATTTAACAGTTCAGTTATTATTATTTTGCTGGATACCTCTAGTTTTATTATTACAAAAGCGTGTGAATAAACACCGCGTTAGAAGTATTTCCTGACAGTTACGACATGAGTAACTTTAGGAAACGAGCGTGCTCTCTTTTGAAGGACCGGAAACAGCAACGCATCACCGATACCTCTGGTGTCGCGGATGTCCATGGGCGGCGGTGATTTCTTACCATCAAGGGACCCGCTAGCTCGTTTGTGCCACTGCCAAAGATAAAAAAGACAAATATAAATATTTAAATTTGATTTACAACTTAATTCTTTTGCATGTCACATTTTTTTATCTACCAGCAAACTATGTATTTCAAGTCTAACCCTATTGCAGCCAGATGTACTACTTGTTTACCTAGGTATATCTGTAACATCTTTGGAAGCCTCTGGGTTTTCATTTACTTAGCAATGTTGCGCAAGATTAACTATAAGCCCGTCTGCTCCCTATCTCATAAAATAAATGAAAAACAACATCCACATTCTTACTCTAAGCTCATGCTACACTGACTGCACAATTCATGCATCATTTTTAAATCAACATTGATATGTTTCCACAATGTGAACTCGCCTTTAGCACAAGTTATGAGTAGTAAATAGGGTGCGTTACCGGGAAGGAAGGCATCCTCCCTTTTTAGGGGTCCCTTGGTCTAATTTGGAACCTTTGTGGTGTCATGTTCGTGTTTCCGTTACGCAGAAATATCTTCAGATCTCTAATTTTGAAGATGGCAATTTCATAATAGAGTTGCTAATGACGATTCGTATGGAGTAATTAATTATTGATTTCCTTGAGCGTGTGGAGTTTTGGTTTTGTTGCGTCAGTCGTACCTTCTATGTGGAAATGAGTTGGTTTCTTGGTATCTTGATTTCCATTAATTATATTCCGCTTTTCGTAATGAGCTTAATCTGTCATCATTGTTTTCATGTGTATATTTCACACATTAAATATTACATTATATTCATTAATTCATGCGTTTGTTATTTCTGTTATTAAACTACATTTATGTTTGCCACAAATCATGATGTCATAAGAATCGATTTATAAATTGAAAACGTAGGCGTCTTGTGACTTCCTACTGTAGTCTTCCTTAGTGATTGTAATTTTTCGTTTTTCCGGATTAACCATTACAGGCAGATATTTTTTTAATTGTGAGATATTAATTTATTTAAAGCAGCATACTACCTACTAAGCTACTGACCTAGAATTGTATTTAAATGACTATACTTCTCATACGGAACCACTTTTCTGCCTCATTCTCTCCGTATCAAGCTTCCGAGTTCTTGCAGTAACTGAAACTATTCCGTTTTATACTCGGTCCCTATACAAACAGGCCGGTATATGAAGACTGGGGTTTTGTTTATGTCCGTACACGAAACCACTGGACCGAAGCTACTTTCATAAATAAACATGAACAAAGTATTTTATAAGACAGCTTATTTCATATGTATTTGTTAAACTATTTCGAGACGAAAATATGTAGACGATATGATAAAAGTCTTATATGAAAGAAGAAAACGTCTCCTTAACTTTGTTATTCTGAAAATGTGTTGATGACTTAAGAGTATTAACTTTCCTTGAGAGTATTAACTTTCCTTGACACAGCATATTATTTAAAATGTAACAGATAGTTCTCCTAATGAAGAACAGTTTTGATATATTATTTAAATGCTTTTATTCAGTTTATTTAACAAAACAATGCCCTTAAATGCGAGTACGAACTCATAGATGCAGCGAATAATTTGACAGTTATGCTCTTTAATATGAGTCGTGCTCGCTTTAGCAAGCAATAGTAGACACACGTACTCTCGCCACCTAAACTGTCAAGTGGGATGACGTCATTATTGCGTAGTCGTTGTCGATTTTTTTGAGAGAATCTAAGAAAGAAACAGACTTAGGAGCAAAGTAAGGTGAATTTTTGACGTTTTGGTGGAGACAGCCAAACGTGACATAGGTGGTATCTATGGTTTTCATTAATCTGAGGTACCAACGGCCCGGGATGACATCAGACGGATGCGACGCACGTAATCCCGCCATTGCTCTGGCGCGTTCGTGTAATAAGGCGCGAAAATTACGCGATGAGATTGGCTATAGTCTTATTGTAGCTTACATGACATCTTGACTACCATTTTGTGGATCAATTATAGGGTGTAGATAAAGTGAAGGGTGTCTATAAAGGTATTAAACTGAACCAAATCACTGCTGCTGTTTTGTGTCTTCGAATTAGTGTATTTTCATACTTCTATCATTCTACAATAAGTAAAATATTCTTTGAAAACATTTTATACAAAAAAGTGAATCTTACTTTTACGAATTTTCTTAACATCTAACTAGAAACGGTTCTTATAAATAAATTAGACACGTACAAAGTATTAAGCAATAAAATGCGATACAATATTACTTTGAGCTGTAAAACCTACCTGACGTTTATCGCTAGACGCACAGCACATGTACGTTAAACTAATCCTTCGTCCCGACATTATAAATACTATTATCCCCTCCTCTCTGCTCCCCCTTGGTTAGGGATGGAACGATAGGTATGATAAAAATCTATCGATATTATTGTCGATACTGTTGATATAAAAATCACTCCGGTCTTCTAATTGAGTTATTCTATGCACTTAATGGCATATTTTTAGCTCTAATCGGTGGTGTATTTATTTATTTGTGAATAAAACCTCATCCAAAATAATATATTTTTTATTTTGTCTATAAAGAAAAGGAAAAACCGATTGAAGTAATTTTTTGCTTGCATTTGGCTTAAGTTATATTAAACTTAAATATTTTTATTATATTTTACGAAAAAAGTAGAAATTTCAATTATAAAGAATTCATGTGAATTATGTACGTAATACTAGAAGAAACTTCTAGCGCGTCTTTCTTATTTCTCCTTCTCTACTTTTATAGTAGGTATCATGCCAATAGTCTATTACATATTTGAATGGAAATAAAATGTATTTTATCGAGTATTGGCTGGCATTTTCCAACACAGGGATGCCCCTTCTCCCCCCAGGGATGCGGGAGCAATTCCCCTATCCCAAAACTATCGAGCATTAATCCTTACACAGAAAAGGTAAAGATCTGGGGATATTTTTATTACCCAACGAGATGACGAAACAATTGATCCTTGTGGATTCCGTCTTTGGCCGCGGTTGGGTAAATATTAGAGGTGAATCGGGAATATTGGAAATAGTTTAGTTTATATATGGAAGGAAAACTAATACATTGTTAGACCGTAGTGTTTCTAATAATAGAAGGAAGATGACAAAGTCAAGTATAAATACTATTTTTCATTAGTCTTGCTATATATCTAAGTGGTAGGAACACACTTGGCTGAAACAAGACGAAGACGAAGTTCGTCGGCAATGCATTTTCTATACAAAAATAAGGGGCGTTATTTCAGAATTGTGTGTCATCTCCCATTTAAAAGTATGTCATATAATAAACACGACGGAACCTAAATATGGTCGCGTTTTTTCCGCAAAGTGTGTTCCTACGCTAATAGATATTATGTAGCGGATTTAAGATATATTTAATACTCCAGAGTTATTTTTTTCAAACCAATTGGTTCTTTCTACTTTACTTCATTAAAGTTCGTATGACATATTAACTGCAATATCATCCTTATTCGTAAAATAGTCCAGTAATTTTAGCAATTTTGATCCACGATCTGCGGAATAATTCCTAGTGAGCTGAATTTTTGTATACACCTTCATTATGATATTGTAATGATGATGTGAAAAATCGACATTGATATCGTGCCGGCTAAAAAAGTTATAGGGGTCCAAACGTCACGAAATTCAGTTTTTCGCAAATATCTCGCGATCTATTGCTCAGAGGTCAATAATGGTTTCATAAAAGTTGTTCGTCGTAAAATTGTCTACAAAAAAGTTCTCTTGCAATTTTCTGTAGAAATAACCGTTTTTGAAATAGAGACTAGAATGCACTCACATATGGTATTGTATACCGTACGCCGCATACCAAGGCATAAACCCTATTGTTAGTTTTTTTCCCTTTTTTGTTTGTGTGTTTTTTGTTTGTATGATGTTCTACATATAGAAATATAAAGGACTTGTAATACTAGTACAGTCAGGAAAATAGGAATATCAACTATAAAAAACTAAGTGGCAATTTTTTTTGTCACTTTATAACTCAAGAACGGGCTCACCGATCCAAACCAAATTTTCAGGGTTTGTACAGACTATTTAGTATATGTTTTATGTGAAGTTTCAACAAAATCGGTCGCTTCACTTTATACGTAGCGAAGCACGCACCGAGCCGCTAGTAATGATATAATAATGAGATAGATATGCTATGTCCAGTGACGTTTGGACCCCTATAACTTTTTTAGCCGGCACGATATCAATGTCGATTTTTCACATCTTCATCACAATATCATAATAAAGGCGTATACAAAAATTCAGCCCACTAGGATTTTTTTCGCAGATCGTAGATCAAAATTGCTAAAATTCACATTGCATATCTATACATTATTATATCATTACTAGCGGCTCGGTGCGTGCTTCGCTACGTGTAAAGTGAACGACCGATTTTGTTCAAACTTCACATAAACCATCTACCAGATAGTTTGTACAAACCCTGAAAATTTGGTTTGGATCGGTGAGCTCGTTCTTGAGTTATAAAGTGACAAAAAAAATTGCCACTATGTTTTTTATGGTTGATATTCCTATTTTCCTGACTGTACTAGTATTACAGGTGCTTTATATTTCTATATGTAGAACATCATACTAACAAAAAACACCCAAAAAAAAAGGGAAAAAAACAAACAATAGGGTTTATGCCTTGGTATGCGCCGTACGGTATACAATACCATATGTGAGTGCGTTCTAGTCTCTATTTCAAAAACGGTTAATTCTACAGAAAAATGCAAGAGACCTTTTTTGTAGACAATTTTACGACGAACAACTTTTATGAAATCATTATCGACCTCTGAGCAATAGATCGCGAGATATTTGCGAAAAACTGATTTTCGTGACGTTTGGACCCCTATAACTTTTTAAGCCGGCACGATATCAATGTCGATTTTTCACATCATCATTACAATATCATAATGAAGGTGTATACAAAAATTCAGCTCACTAGGAATTATTCCGCAGATAAAATCTAAAATTCCTGGACTAAAATATTAAAGTGGTGTTACAATGAAAACTCACCTTAACAAAATTACAATGTTTTTGTTTTTACTATCTTATTTGATCAAACGCCGTAAAATATGATCGTTGATCTCAATAAAACTGTTTCGTTTTGTTATTTTTCCATCAATAATTAATTGGAATTTTTATGACCGCAGAATAAGAAACCGTTTATGTTTGATCCCAAAGAGTCAATATTCGCATAAAATTGAATTGATCACGGTTAAACCGTTGAGTAAAGAATCGACTCAGTTCAAGAGGGAGTAATTTTTAAGATTAATATAAATTGAAATTGTTCTGCAATTTTCTTTAATAACTCATATGCATAGGTACTAAGTACACATACAAAGTTATTGCTATCCCGGTGGTTATCACATTATTTTTATTTTGATTACACAACTTAATGCATAATCTGCCAATTTTATACTTCTGGTATTAGCTCCATTATATGTATAATATGTAAATTTCATTTTAGGATTAAAATCAAAGCTGACAAAGCTGAAAGCAATCTCTAGCATATTATGAGCTGCTACTTAGTTACGCTGATTTCTTAAAACGCAAGGAGGTCTCAATTTGTTGAGAAAAATATTAATTTCTTTTTCAAATTCCTGCTATACCTACTTAAGACACCAGAGACGTCTGAATGAGGGTCTCCGCAAATGAAAAATCCGCTAGATGGCAGTAGGTAAGCGTAGGAGCTAATTGGTATGTGTTTGGTGAATTTTAACATGACAAAATTCACCAAAATACTCGTACGTATAGCCATCTAGCAGATTTTTCCACAGCAAACACCCGTATTGATTACTTAATTTCTATAAGAAGAAGACAGAACTAAAACTATTGCGAGTAATTAGTCTAGGATATGGTTTCAGCGTGCACAAAGCAAATAATATGTCCCCGGCCACAGCACTTTGACGCGATAGTCTGCAGTCTGGCAACTTCGGTATCGCGTCTGTCGAAATTAAATTGTGCAAGTTGCAGAACGCGGTCCGGCGCAACTTCTAACGCGAGCCTGTGGCCAGCCTGATGTTGTAGACCGGCCTTTATACGCTAGTGTGTGAAACGACCCTAAGATATCAGGATGAGGCAACTATTATGTGTAAGAGCCCCGTATATTTGGATGGGCACTATGAGAAGACTAACTGATTGTAAACATGTTTTAGTAAGCTTCTATAATGTCACAAAACATAATTTTATTCTTCTTTTCGTTTCAGGTAAGTGCTCAATGATTATGCAATACTCAAGTTATGTTCAAGTGGTCAACAAAGGTAAGCAATTTTAATTTACTTACATAATTACCGTATTACATTATAACATAATGAACCGTTTAACAAAATATTATTTTTATATTATGTTAAAAAAACTACTTGTATTATTTATTAGCCTTTTGTGCGAAGAAGGTTCGAACTAAAACTAAAATTCTGAACACCTATTGTGATTACACACCAACACCACCGGCTTATAAATTTCTGTCATTTTATTTTATCAAATAAGTTTTGTTATCAACAGGGATTATTGTGGAGCTTTTGATACGATACAAAAAAAAGTTGTTTGTTAAAAATATTTAGCCAAAAAAAATTTAACGTGTGCTGTTCGCGGACAAGGAATTTTGCTATTCAAAAGTGTGCTCTTCAATTTTGTGCTCTTAGTGGACTACCTCAAATCCATTTTTATTCCGAACTGATACGATTAATTTTACTTTCAAACCAAACTTGCTTTGCTTCATTTATGAAGTTTACACATTTTTACAATTTGTACAATAAATTGGCTGATTGCTCATTACTGAATAAGAAAAAGAAGACGACGTTACCTTAATTTATTTTTTACAATAGCCTGGCACATTGTTATGCGAACTCGCTCTTTATGTAACCTTGCCTTTTTAAAGGGCTTATTTACCTAATTTTCTCATTCAGATACTACTTTTATCGTCAGTCTAAATCTAAACTAACTAACTAAGACTGAGATACCTTTTTTACCCCTTCAAATATTATGATAGTTACAGAAGACACCATAGCTTTGTCAGTCTACAACATTCCTAAGAATAACCATAATTTTATAACCACCCCACACCTATAAGAGTTAATTCTCTCTAAATTCTGATATCTCGTAGCCACCCCATACATCCCTTTATTCACGCTTGTAAAATATTGTTCAACTTCCCGAGCAGGGTTGGCACTCGCTTATTGAATTAGCTCTTATCCATTGCTATTGTTGTAAGTTTAAATGAATGACTGCATCTGAGCCACACGTTAAAATGCAAGCATTCTTCATCATCACTAGGGACGCTGTGACTATGGCCCTGATTTGACCAGCGTGGTTTTTACATTGAAACGACTGCCGTCTGACCTCTGTAACCCTTACAAGGGAAACCAGTCATTTTTTTAGCATAATCCAAAGCAGCACATAATCATCATTCTTATCGGGCAATCAGGCAATTCCAGCCTATAATGTCCTTAGCATACTGGGAAAACCCACACAAAGTGGAAGGGCTCCCCACGAGATTTGAACCTACGTCCTCCGAGGTTTTAGAGCTCTAACCATTACACCAAAGAGGCAGTTATCGCATCGCAACCTCGTATATCCCTTTATTCACACTTGTAAAATATTGTTCAACTTCCCGAGCAGGGTCGGCACTCGAGTCTTATTGAATTAGCTCTCATCCATAGCTATTGTTGGAAGTTTTAATGAATGATTGCATCTGAGCCACACGTTAAAATGCAAGCATTCTTCATCATCTATGCGTTGAAGACACAAGGGACGCTATAACAGATACTATAGATTTGAACAGTCTGGTTATTTGGAGTGGCTGCCGTCTGACCTCCGTAACTCTTACAAAGGAAACCAGTCATTTTTTTAGCATAATCCAATGAAGCACATAATCATCATTCTTATCAGGCAATCAGGTGATTCAAGCCTATAATGTCCTACCTAACCAAACTGGGAAAACCCACACAAGAAGTGTTCCCCACAAGGTTTGAACCCCCGTCCTCCTAGGTTTCAAATGCCCAGCACTCTAACTACTACCCCGAAGAGGCAGTTATCGCATCGCAACCTCGTATATCCCTTTATTCACACTTGTAAAATATTGTTCAACTTCCCGAGCAGGGTCGGCACTCGAGGCTTATTGAATTAGCTCTCATCCATTGCTATTGTTGTAAGTTTTAATGAATGATTGCATCTGAGCCGCACGTGAAATGCTAGCATTCTTTATCATCCATGCGTTGGAGATACAAGGGACGCTGTGCCTATGACCCTGAATTGAACAGTCTGGTTATTTGAGTTGAATGCCGTCTGACTTTTGTAACCCTTACAAAGGAAACCAGTATTTATTTACCATAATCCAAAGAAGCACGTGATCATTATTCTTATCAGGAAATCAGGTGGTACAAGCCTATAATGTCCTAATCAAACTGGGAAAACACACCCAAAGTGGAATTGTTCCCCGCGAGATTTGTACCCACGTCCTCCGAAGTTTTAGAGCTCGAACCACTACACCAAAGAGGTAGTTATCGCATCGCAACCTCGTATATCCCTTTATTCACACTTGTAAAATATTGTTCAACTTCCCGAGCAGGGTCGGCACTCGAGGCTTATTGAATTAGCTCTCATCCATAGCTATTGTTGTAAGTTTTAATGAATGACCGCATCTGAGCCGCACGTGAGAATCCAAGTATTATCGCTGTTAATTTATAGATGGACTTTACACTGTTTTGGTTTCAATTTACTGAGGTAGTTTTCCGAATGTTGGAAGGTAGTTGATGTGGGAGTGTTTTGTGTGGGTGTGTCGGTGTGCTTATTCAACTTTTCTGAGATGTTTTTCGTGTTTTTTTAGATTGGATAGGTTCAAACTTGATCTTTGGAAGGTTGATACTTGAAAGGTTAAAAAAACATCACACCTACTCGTACAATCCAACTTTTTTTTAAACAACATTAAAAAATATATATACTACATAAATGTATTATGAATAACGACAGCAATTTTGTGTTTAAATTGCAAAAAAAAATAAGTGAGAAAGTAGTTTACGCTTGATAGATTTGTATTCTGATAACTTTTAAGCAATATAAAGTATATCTGCTTTTAAAACTTTGAATAAAGAACCAATCCAGAAAATTAAAAAAATATTCGTCGTAGTTCTTCACGATTTTTGAATGCCCAAAATAGGGAGTATTGTTTTATTCTAAGCGTCTGACTTCAAATTTAAATAATTATTTGATAAGACCAGTTCCTTTGAAATAACGATAAATATATTTTCTGAAGAAGTCACATCATAAAGGCAACGTGTCTTTGTGCCGAACTAATTGAAAATAAAACTTCTGAATTTTCTTTTAAATAGAAGTTTTCAGTCGTGTTTAAAATAACAGTTTAAAAACTATGAATATTATAAAACGATCTTTAGGGTGAAATAGGATGTCAAAGCAAACAATTTTTGAAGCATTAACTCGAACTGCCAGACAATTTCTTTATTCCCAGAATAATTCATCACAATTACTTCTCAGAAAGCCAGCAACAGAGACGAAATTATATTTTGCATTCCAGTTAACAATCAAATCTCTGTTTTCAAACTAATTGGCGAAATCTCCTTAATTGGACAAATTTCAAAGCATAACTCATACTAGTCAAAGTTTCGTCGAACAAAGTTATCAATTAATTACCTGCCTCTAGGTTCAAGCCACATTATTGTTTCTAAAGTAATCTACAACTAATCTAACTTTTGTCAAAGCAACTGACTGTAGACCTGACCAATCTATTTGTCACCTCTTAACCGCAAACCGAGCTACATTCAAATGTACATATTTTATTTAATAACTAGTGGCCGCCCGCCACTCCGTGGATTTCGGAGTGTTATACTATGTATATCTTGAAGCCTTCCTCGACAAATAGAATATACAAAACATTTTTTTTCAAGTCAATCTTGTATTCCTAAGATTAGCGCGGTCAAACAAAGAAACAACAAACTCTTCAGCTTTTTATCAAATTAATATAGATTTGCTTAGGTATTTAAATTCCTTGGACTAACAAACTAATTGGCTTGCTTGTGCATAAGTACTGTTGCTGCTAGAGAACGGAAACACAGTCTTAAATACTTCTCACAGACAAACGTCCATGACTCGTGAACAAATGCCTTACACAAACATTTGCTACTAGCGGGGTTCGATCCCACGAACGAAGGTTTTTTGGTCAGGGCCATCACAACCACTAGACCAGCGGGCCAGACAATCATTCAAACACTGATATTATTTAACGGGACTAAAATTGATATTAATGATGTAGAATATGTGTACTACTTACTGCTTGACGTTTCGTCTGCGTTACAACAACCGTGGTCGCAAGCGGACTGGTGACAAAAACAGTCATTACCTTTTTTTTACCCGTTTTTAACCTAATTAGCTTGCCTCATTAAGTGAGTATAAAACAAAAATTACCCCAAACGAAAATATGACGTACCATGAAAACTTTCATCAAAATCTTGGTCGGATTTTGAACTTTCTAGACGATGTCGTTATCGGAAAACAGCTGCACAATTTTCCGCCCCAACGGATGATTAATTAAACCAACTAGCACTCCGCGGCCTCTGTATTAAACATTTCCATTTTATACACAACAAACACTACTCCCTTATGAATAAGGGTTGTTTCTGATTGCGTTTTAAATCGGTGTTTTTCACAGATTGAAAGATTTAAATTTATTAATACCTGGTTTATTTTTGCGGTAATTACGTTGGTTTTTCGTGTAGGACGTGAATGGGTTTGTTGACCTCGGAAGTCTTTATCTGAACGGAACAGAGTTGCGTCTCGTTTGCGGAATTCACTTGCATCAATCGGTTTAGACAGCGCGCTGACTGGTTGAAAGCTGGATCATAGAGTAACGTAGGTCCTTTGTTTTTCATTTGTAATAATATGTTCATGTAGCTTGAATACAAAGGCGAACAAAAAAAATATTATTTTTAATGAAAGACTTCAGACAGACACTGATGAGTCGTCAGGAATCGATTTTACAAAATGAGATTCATACTGCTGAGTTTATAAATTTCTCTATATTACACTAATTAAATTAATATACTACCTAAACCAAACTTCGCTTATACGTTTAACTAAATGATGATTCTTGTAATTACATTTTAATACTCAAGGTTTCAATTACGAGTTCTAAAGTAGTAGTTTTTCACCATTTGTACCCGAAATAAAATGTGGAATCACAAGAAAACTTAGCACCTCCGTTAATGCAAATTATAGAACGAATGAGATGATAAACGTCAAAATTAATAGTCATCGTTACTCTTAAAATATCTGTCACTTTTGAAGTTAGTTGAAACTAATACGCAAAGTTTAATTTACTTATCTACTGATTCAAAAGCTCTTAATCTAGATTGATTAAATTTAAGTTGATCAAAAATACAAGAGAATATGTTTAGTTTTGAGCAATACTAAATGTTTTAACGTCTTGTGGATAAAATAATGTAGATGAAGATGAATAAGCTCGTGAGCTTAAAGCAAATTGTATAATTAATCTAAGTAAATATTATTCCATTCATGTTCAAATGTTAACTTCTTAGAAAATATTTTGATAGATGAATTCTAACAGCATCGTAACGACTTTATGCAACCAATTATTATCATCGCCTAGTAGTATAATTTATTTTTCTTGAAACACATGAATACTACACGTGCTTAAACATACGCAGTAGAAAGGTAGCTACATACTTTAAAATAAAACCTGTATCAAAAACAAATAACGACTCTGTTTCTTAGAAACTTTTCTCTGAAATGTCAATCTCGAGTGCATTTACGCGAAGGCAGCCGACAGAAGGTTCACCCTCTCTCGCGTCTGCTTTAGTCTTTGCCGAGGGGCGCGGGCGGGGGCGGCGGGGCGCGGGGGCGGGGGCGCGGGCGTACCTGCGCCCCAGGGCTCGGGGGGTCCGTATTGATTATTCGGGGGGCGCTCACTTTCGCCACTGTTTTAATGCGCGCTATGAAATGTTTTTATTGGCAACTTCGCGGGGCCCGCGCTCAGAATAAACATTCCTATAAATGTACGGGACCCCCTTAACGTGCGATTATTCATTTTCTGTTGTTTCTCCGGTGTTGGTCGTCGATGCGTCTTTTGTTGGTTTTTTTACGGCCCTCTGTCGCCCGAGATATGGTTTGTGTTGACGGTCTCATAATTTATAACAGTAGCGAACCAATTAGGTTGATGGAAATATTTTATGTTTTCTCGCGAGTACGTTAAAGGATTTAGTTCTCGTGATGCACTTAAAATTCGTTTTATTGTCGTTAGCGGCAAATAGTCCGTCTAAATAATAACCCGGTCGGTCAATGGCACAATGGCACAACTTTTTGTGTGTCGTTTCAAGTACATTTATAATAATACACAAGCTTTATACTAAATCTCTCTTGAGCCAAGAAGCCAATAATGACTTTTTTATTTTGATAATATTTTATCCAAGTGATTATGAATGCTAAAAAACTAGAAATTGTAACTTAAAACTTAAAACTATCTGAAAGCTTAGAAGAACAATAAAAAATCCTTTATTGAAAATTTCCAAGTTTACATATAAAGTCTTTAAAATTTCGAATTGAACTAAGTCATCTCCCGCTGCGCTACGTGGTTCGTCTACCTGTCTAGACTTAGATTAAGTAAGAAAAATGAATTCCTATAACACCCAGACCCTTCCATATTTTCGCCCTCAAACTTCTTCCCTTTTAAGATTTCTTCACTAACCAAAAAACTCGGAACTCATTTTCACCTTTGAAACTTATAATAGAACCTTTCGATCAGATGTCGTTTTTTATGGACTCGAATTAAGTTTCTGAAGTTACTTGTTGGGCGGAAAGTTTTGGCTTAGGTTCAAGAAAAAATGTTGGTGTCGATTTTGTGATAGGATTGTTTGTGAAGAACTCGTACATAATAAATTGGTTTGATGGTATTTATATGCGACAAAATCGGATTTATATCCGTACCTTTATATTTAGTTTAATTAATGGCTTGTGGACACACTACCTCTTTTGTAAAATGAAATGAGGGTAATTATTATTATTCTTCTTCCTAGCGTTTATCCCGTTTCTATGCGGGGTCCGTTTTGACCATGATCCAGGATTTGGCAAGTCTGGTTATTACAGTGAAGCGACTGCCATCAGACCTTCGTAACCCATAGAGGGGAACCAGAGAGATTGGATCATGGTTACACATTCAGATCTAACTGAACTAAAGTCAGAAATCACTGAATCTGCAGGTTTTCTCACGGTGTTTTTCCTCACCGCCGAGCTAATGGCATAAATCCACACATAAATTTTGAAAAATCCAGAGGTGTGGGCCCGGATTTGAACCGCGGACCTCACGTATGTGAGGCGCCGTCCGTACCACTAGGCCACCATCGCTCTAATAATAGGGTAATTATTATAAATTAAAAATAATGTATAATTATTAAAGACCTCAATTCAATTTTCCAATAATAGTTGAGCTTTAGAAAATAATAATTTCCTTATAATATTCCGGCATTAGACATAACTGACAACTGTAAATTGTTGTTTGGCAGTTGGCGTGGTTAACTTCAAATACAATAACAAGACATCTTCTGGCGGGGTCAGCTATTTATAGTTTTCAATCCGTTGTTCTATTTACATTAAATATAGATAAGTTCATTGATTTGTCATTATTTTATGTGATGTTTATCTGTGCTGACGATATTTTCGAAGTTATCAAAACAAACATTCAAACAAGTTACGATATGTCGATGATACGAAATGATTTATATTGATTAACTTTCTGACGTGTAGTTCCTGTTCTTTTAGTAATATTTTTTAGATTGTTTAATTTGTAGATGTGTCCGGATGAAAAGACGAGCAGAGGAAGACCGGAAAAGAGATCGATAGATTGCGTGAAGTATGAAATGGATGTAGAAGGAGTGAATGTATTGCTGACGGCTGATATGAGTGAGTGGAAGTAGAAGACAATAATGTTGCGCCAACCCTGACTAGTGTGGGATAAGCAGTACCTAGTAATAAATTATGATTATAACATAATATACTACAGTATTGAATATCGCGTTAAGTCCCGTGAACCAATATTTGTGATAGGAGATACGTCCAAGTTCCATTGAGGTGTTCCCAAAATAATATTTTGTACATCTCTCCTATCACTGGTGCACCAAGTAGGGGGAAGGTGGGGGGGAGGGAAATCTTAATTTCCTGCGACGTAACGCGATGCTTCCACGTGCGTAGCTTAGGGTTCCGTGACGTAATTTATAATCGTTATTGTCAAAAATGGCCGCTCTCGGAGAGTGACAACGTATGGAAGTTAATTTTAGGGAGTCGTTGTAGGGGTTCACTTGTTTAATAGTATTCTTGTTTGGATCTGTGGAATGACGTTTGAATGAATGAGGTTGTTTTAGGAAATGGTAATGGTGTAAAGGTGTGCTTAAGGGTTGGCAACGCATGCCCTTTTCTGGTGTAACGAAATCTTCATGAGCAATGCTAATCACCTACTTGCATTGAGTAAAATAAAATGTTCGTTGTTTTTTCATGTATAGGTATTAAACAAAGGTTTTTACCCTTTTAAGTTATTTATGTTTGGATCAGGAAATTATATAATATAGTTTATTATCGCCTAAGTAATCAAAATATAATATATTTAGATTTTCCCGGCCGTAGACTGCAATAGGCTGATGATGATGATGATTCTTAAGTTCAGATGAATGGAATGTACAATTTAAAACTCAATTAATATTTTTATCGTACTTGCCTTAAACACACCTGGCGCCCTATCTTACAAGCCACTGTTTCACAGTATCAGAAGACAAGTGGCAATATCTCTTTAAGCGACAAAAAATAAAATAAGACGGAACCTTCTTTCTTTTCATTCCACTCCTCGCTCCCCTTCAGTCCCCGAGATTATTCAAGATAGCACTTCGGATTCACAATGACACTTGAGTTATTCGATTTCTTTGTTCTTTGTCTTTATATTGTTTATGTAATTTGTTACAAGATTTCTCTCTTTTATTCTTATATTTATAAAGGGAAATGAGTTGCTTTTAACTTGGTTTACTGTTAAATAAACAACGGACGGTTTTTCAAAGTTGTCCTTTTGATGGGCCGGGGACAATTCGATGGATTATTTTGTCTCTTTTTGTCAAATCGAAATTGTTGAAACGGCGTTGTTGGAATCTTTTAATCCCTTGAGTGGTTTGGGAAGTTCGCGATGAAGAAATAATTATAATCTGTGAATAATAAAAGGATTCATTAATGTCATTCATAGGTCAATATTTTTTGATAATTTAATTTAATTGAATGGAACGCCCTTTTCCGCGTGAGTTGCCACCTAAGCCAACTAATAAATTACAAAAATATAAGGTGTTTGTTATACCTTACTCACTTCCCCACTGAAAAAAATAAATGAAATTGTTTTTAGTTCGTTTCTTATGCGGAGTTGGAGGACGCACCTAGTTACAATTTATTAGCCTTGAATCTTAAAGAAGCAAAACTATGAAAATATGGCCTTTGACCTACGGTCCTACATATGTACCTTATTATTTATATACATTCAAAAAGCTGACACTGTTACATCGCCCAAAAATAATTTCGTTTTGTATTCAAATTAATAAAAATACAATAAAGTTTATGTAGCGCAAAACAGCCCCAGTAATGCCACTATAAAGAGACCTATTTTATCGTTCGAAAAGACAAAATGGTTCTACCCGGCAATAATAAGTTAAAAAACCCCTCTTTACGTCCTAATATCGTCCTGAGGGCGGCTACTCAAAACGGGCGACGCGTGATCTGAGTACCAATATACACCTTTTAGTTCATAAGGTACGGACCGCGAGTTTGCTAAATGTACTGCTCTGGAGTCGTGTATTTTTTTTATGCTGCATATGGACTCATTTGTGTGGAAAGCAACCTCTACCTCTCTTTTGTATGTGTACCTAGTATTAATATTGAACATGGTTTATTTTATCTATTTAGAATGACAATATGATGAACACAACAGTAGTGCTATTCAAAAATAATGTATTTTTGTCGTATATTTTCTTCGATACTACTCAAATTATTATTTATCATAGTATCAGTGTGAAGGTCGTGTAATACTAGATCTTACCTAATGATTGAATTTATAATTATTTCATTGATTGAACTGAACTTAGCTTTTTGATGGCATGATTATAAAAATATATTATAATTGAGCTAATATGTTACCTGGAAATCATATACACAGCTCCATATATCCCTATACTAAGCAAACCATATTAACGCTGCTTGAATGTAACCCCTGGCAGGTTACCTGCCATAGCAGGGTTTGCAAATACACCGCCCGTCCGGTGTGACGAACATCTCTAAGGAAGAATAATATGGGCCTCGGATTTTATGATCCAGCAAGACTCCTGGCCGGCTTAATTAAACTGTTGTTTATACGGTATTGGAATACCAACGCGGCGGCTGCTGCCTCATTTTGGACGAAAGTAAAAGTACATGACCTTTCGTATATCTTATTTCATGTAAATGTCAAAGGTATATGAAATAATAGCAGCGGTATTAGAAATGTTTCCCGGTATATTTTACCGACAGATTCGGTTGGTCTGGTGGTCAGAGACCCTGGCTACAAAACCAGGGTTCGCGGGTTCGAATCCCGCTAGCGGTAAATGTTTTTGTGATGAAAATCGGCATTCGTAGTCGAGTCATGGATGTTTATAACAGTATTTAGGTATGTCTATCCGATCCCTATCTTCCTTAGTACTCGTACAAGCTTCGGGCTTAGTTTGGGGCTAGGTAATTTGTGTCTTAGTCCAAAGAATTTATTTTAGCAGGAACATTTCTGTTTGGGGTAGGTAATTTATTACGTTTCAGTTTATTAATTAAATATAACATTATTATGCTGGCATATCTATTGGCTACAATCTATAATGTGATAGAAGTTTGCCTTAGTTTATGATCTAGACCGCTCTATGTTGAAAATGTCCATAGATGTTTCAATATTTATAATAATCGGCTCGGTCACTTACAATCTTGCCGGATAATTTGAGTATTATTATAATCTACATAATATAAACTGAGCTACTTTAGTGACATTATAAAAACATTAGGTTTAATGGAAGTATAGGTAAGTGAGATTGCCACTTGGAGGGACGATTTATGTTATTGATAAAAAAAATCGTCTGCTTAACATACCCATAGATATCTTTCTGTTACGGGCAATTTCACCTTGTTTTAGTCATAAATGCCGTCCATGAAACTTTAATAATTTATCAAAAGAGATTCCAATCGAGCTCTGATTTTACTAAATATTATGACCGATATATACGTGCAAGGAAAATGCATAAATAAATTAACATAAAAAACCAAATCTGCCGATTATCATACTACAAAATGAATACAATCAGAACGAACTAACTAATAAAACATGACAGAGCTACATCAGTTTGTTACCAATAAAGGCGGCAACGTAACAATTAGGTACATAACAAAAGCAGTCACCTGAGGGGTCATTTCGACGCTTGTTGTGCCCTCTTCACGTTTAACAACCCTTTGCGACCTCTACAACTATGACTGACGATGCTAATCACTTAGCGAATGGCGTTTGATCCGGCAACAAAGACTTTTTAGTGAACGGGAAAAGGAACTGAGGGAAATAGCTTTTCTTGAGAAAAGGATATGTTGTTGTACTCTGGGAATCAAGGAAAGAAGCGAAATGGATATCGTTACTATCTTAAACTGGGATCCATTTATCATTGTTTTTTTTATAAAAATTTAAAGTTTTAATACACACATTGCATAAAATTTTGCTAAGCTAAAAATAATTGTGAACAACCCTAGGCTATTTTAGGAATCATTGTGTGACATGTTTTTTTTGTGAATTATTAGCAACGACTTATATGGGTTAATATAAAATCGGTACTTTTAAACAAAAGTGACAAAACATTGAATGAAACCATGTTTCAATTCAATTCAAGTGGATACTAATGTAGGATCGAGGGTAGAAATAATAGAGCTGGGAGAGGTTTCCTTGCTTTATTCCATGGTATACGTCTTTACCGCGTCGTGGCACTCCGTCGTCTCCCACAATCTGACATCCTTACTCACCTTATATGCTTCCATTCGTTCGTTCATCGTACGGTCATCATACTGCGCTCTCATTGGTCGTCCACACTCGTCATTCATTACTCATTCACCATTCCTCCAAAGACAATCATCACACCATAGACAACCGTCTATCCATCCCACATTCGGCCATCCTGCACTGATGTCTGTCCTCAGACATCATCAGACATCATCTAACATCATCAGACATCCATCCCACTCGGTCATCCTGCATCGATATTCAAACGTCGTCAGCCATCCTGTCTCGTTCACACCCGGCCATCTTGAACTTATGTCTGCCCTCAGACATCAGCTCCATTCACATCATCACAACTGTCATAATCACCAATCATCATTTCATCGTAACCCACAATCATCTTCACTTCGTCTTTGTAGGAGTCGTCGTCTTCGTTGTCTTCGTCGTCGTCGTCTTCGTCGTCTTCGTCGTCGTCGTCGTCGTCGTCCTAGTCTTCTTCGGTGGGCGTCTTTCTTCACCGAAAAAAAACCGTCGTCTTCAAAACAAAATTTTCGTCGTCGTCGTCATTTGTTTTCCGTCGTCACGTCTTCTCGTCGTCGTCGTCTTAGCTCCTTTTCCGCCTCGATCCCGTCGATGTTCTGACACGGACGAGCCCCCAAAAATGTAGGATCGAGGGTAGAAATAATAGAGCTGGGAGAGGTTTCCTTGCTTTATTCCATGGTATACGTCTTTACCGCGTCGTGGCACTCCGTCGTCTCCCACAATCTGACATCCTTACTCACCTTATATGCTTCCATTCGTTCGTTCATCGTACGGTCATCATACTGCGCTCTCATTGGTCGTCCACACTCGTCATTCATTACTCATTCACCATTCCTCCAAAGACAATCATCACACCATAGACAACCGTCTATCCATCCCACACTAAATGCCTCCTAATGAAACCAATTCCGAATTGGCAATTAGTTCCATTATACCTAAAATTCGACTAGAAAGACATTGTTTCAATTAACGACTAATAAATGCCCCTTACTAAATTATCAAACGGTTAAAGGATTCTCTTCAACCTAGCAACGGAAGATATTAAGAATCGTAGCCAAATTAAATTCCCTTGTAACTTAAAGCATTTGAGATTATTTATTCGGAGCTCGAAATTATTTACAGTTTGCACCACTTTGTATAACTAACCATCTGTTTCTTTATTTCAATTGGTATAAAGTTGAAATTTGTATATTTGTCGGTTTCCGACCTAATAGTATTGAGCCTGGGGTCAATTTTGCCGGGGTAATGAATTCGGGGCCAACATTTATTTCATTTAGCGTTGTTAATGTAACATCAGGCTTTGGTCGATGATGATAATGTGCGCAGTAGTGTAAGTATAAAATAACAAGAGAATTCGCCTTATCTTTTTGAACAAAGTATTCTAAAAAGCAAGCATACAAATAGACACAATAATGTAAGATAATCTAAAACTATGTAATATAAGCGGCCAAAACAAGGAGAACTTCCACTGTCTGGACCCTTCACCTTCCATTTTATTTCCACGTTAAGTGAAAATACGCTGCCGAAGTTTAGTGTTAATGCACTTTCTAGACAATATTACGCGACGAAATTATGGAATGGTGTGTCATCCTCCATTAAAAAACATTTCAGTCACACTAAACTAGGCGAGTTTCTACACTTATTCTCCGTGCTTGTTATTCCGTAGGACGTTGGCTACAGTTTGTCCGAAGCATTTACTCTAAATATTTTAATTATGCAAAATATTTCCAGAGTGGTATTTTCAGCTTTGAATTCAGTAAAATAAATAACCAAGCAACCGGTCTTGGCATCCAAGCTTATGCACAAATAAAAAATGCTCTTGCTTGAATAAGAGCCAAGTAGAAGAAAAAAAAGAACTATAATATTATCCTTCTTGATTTATTACTTTCACTGTGGTTAATTTATTTCAGTGCAATATTCTTTTACAATGTGAAAATCTTTTACTTTGCTTGTAATCCAAGTTTGTGCTCTGTCTCTGCCAATTTTAAATCTGTATTGAGATTAATGGCATTTATTTTGACAATCATAACTGAATTGTATAAACTTTTGAGAATGATTTATAAATATACTTATTTGACACAAGGCTTAATTTTAAATTGGGAAAATGAATATATTTCAACTCAAGCAATAAAAATAAACTTTTTTGAATACAAATCTTATTTTATGACAAAATGTATAAAACCAATTTCAGATACACTAATTGTAATCTTCTCAATTGATAAGATCGTCATTTATACAAAGATTTGAAAACAAAAACGGAATTGGCAGAACTTTTATTAGATTTTGCATAATGATGATGCTTTAAATTAGAAATACTAACGTTGCTTTAAATGAGACTAATTAGTATTATTATTAAATGGGATATACTCGTACTCATATTGAACCATCTTCCCTATACGAGTAAAAAGGTGCTGTCACACAGAAAACCTTTACAATGTTATCTCACCGTCATCAAAATGTTATCATGCTTTTAACCTTTAACGAAGCTAATGAAACCAGCCCTACTAACCGTATCCATTTTATCTCGACCAGATCTGATAACCCCAGTTAGCAAACTAATCCTATTACATCTAATAGACGATAGAACAGAGAAAGCTTATTGAATAAAGAGGGCCCATTCTTAAGAGGACTCTGGATGTTATTAAAGCCACTCTGGCTGTGTTAAAGGGGTCGTCTTAAGTGTCGAAGGACCCTTATGGTGGAATTAGTAGAGTTATTATGGCTGGGGGATCAGGTAATGATTTGGATGAAAGCATTGATTTTGCTCTCTTGACCACCCGCTAGTTGCGGTAGTTTTAAAAGTAACAACTGATAAATTTGACAATATGTACAGCCCATCTCATTTTCTTACATAGCTAAGCCATTGTTTAACCAGGTAAATATCTGGCATGAGAAAACACGAGTACTGAAGTCACTTAAAATTAAATACACATGGAGTCATAATTATGACAAAATACAAGCTCAAATACATATTACTTGTATTATTTTTTTACTGCATGTGAAGTCGGGCTCTTAGATGTTTTAGTTTGACTCATACATCGAATAAAATACATCATGAGAATAAGAATAACTATAGAGAAGAATATCTTTTGTTTGTTTCATTTGTTCATAATCTGAAGAGTTTCTTCTGTAGCTACTACAGTCTTCACGAATCATGAAGATTTAAAATTGGTGAAACATGTAAACAAATAGACATTATAAACGGTTAACATTCTGAACGATATGATTCCAATTTATCCAGGATAAAATCGCTCGGAGTTTCCAAAGGAAAAATCGTTTATATTAAATATTTTCCTCTCAATAAAAGCGGGGAGAGAGCGCTAAATAGCGGGCATACCGCTCGATCATAAAGGCGGAAAATTTGAGATAAATGAAAAATACGCCGCCGGACGCATTCTGTATATTGCGATAATATTTTTAATAGACAAATAAAGCATGGATGTAATGGGAATAGATCTTGCGCTAGGAAATTCCCATTTAGTCTCTAAAATATAAAATATCCCCTTTCCTATCTATGCCTTAGGCCAAGAAGGCCAAGGGCACCATTATTTTTTAATTTTTTTACTGCGAAAATTCAAAATCTTTAACCTGTGTCTTCTAACTTCATATGTTCATATGTGCCGGGTAATTGGGCATTGCGATCAGCAACGTGGTGGCTAGTACATAAAAGTTCCCAGCGTCACTATGGGCATAATGCCTATGTGTGCCAGTGTATTGGCGGCTGGTGAAGATGAACGGAGATACTATTTAAATAATAGAGGCGCTTGAATAAGGCAATAATAGACTGAGACTACGATAACTGAACACTTATAAAGCTTTTAAAAATAACGAAGTGTAAAATTAATTATGTCTCAACATAATACTTTGTACACTCGACTTATTCGAACTCGCTTCGGCCCGAACGGAGTTCCATGAAGCTTGTTAGCGAAATTCTTGATTGCTTTATAGGAAAGTTAAACATATCCTTTAGAAGCTTCTTATGTAGGGCGGAATGTGCTGTTTTACATAAAGTAAAGAGTGAACTTTCCCAAAATTGAGATATTATCGTTTGAATTTACGAATTCTTGCAGGTTCGCCAATTTGCGAGTATTAGAGTGGGTCTTTGGGTATTTTGAAAGTAACTTTGCTCTTAGCCGTTTTTCGGATAAGTTTTGGCATCAATAAGATATACACTTTGTAGATCAAAAAATAATGCACGAAATTGACATTTGATATTACTTTTAATTTAGAGACACACTAGGCGGAAAAAACCTGACTACGCCTGTAATGTATTTTTTAATAGAAAATGCATTGCCGCCAATCTTTATTTTCAGCCTGGTGTTTTTCTACGCTAACACTCGTTAAAGAACCATGGGACAGTAATAAAATTGATCTAGAACATGTACTCATAGTAGTAGCAGATAACAAATGTTAATAACACTATGGTAGGTAGGTAGGTAATTGCTATTTTTTAGACCTTCTCAAATTTGGGGCTAACACCTATGTGCAGTTAGCTTTAAACCTATTGACATACGAGTATTTCCAGCGAAAAACCTAGTTTTCTAGCTTCAAATATGTCAATACGTACAACAGCTTATCTACTAGTAGTTCAGACCACAAAATCTGTTGAATCACGGTTTCCCCACCTCAGGGAAGCTTAAAAGGGAATCAATCAACGCTACACATGATACGGATTCTGTCGTCCCTCGGAAACGCCGGCGGACATTTTCTTTGTCTCATTCCGAACGCTAATTTATGTCTTCAAACTTCTACGTGATCGCGCCTGTTTGGTTCAAGTTTATAAGGCATAGCGGTTACATTCGACAATATTTTTTTAAACTTTGTAGTTGTCTAGCGTCTTCATCTTATCTTCATTCTAGAATCTTTTTCATTTGATAATCATAACCACAGTTAATTTTAATGGTATGTGATATCATTATTTATTAAGGAATTTAGATCTAGCTTACTCAGGACTTAATTGGGCGTAAGAAGAATTTAAAAAAAAATTTTTAGGAACAAAATTTCACATGATGATTAAATAAGGCTTTCACATACGATTTGTATTTAGGAAAGCTAAGGTGCATAATAGCACAGCTAAGCTGAATAGGCACATAAAGTGCCTTATCAGCCATTAGCATTTCACATTTTGAACTGACAGTGTTCATAATAACAAACAAAACATAGCCAACGAAACTAAAATACAAACTTGGTTCTTCATGGGTCTTATAATTATCTTGTATGTATTTTATTGATTGTGTCAAAATAATTGTTTGTTCTAAATAAAAAAAAAACTTAATTTAAAAAACAAATTAATCCTTACAAAACTTTCTTTTTCTGCTTGCTATGTTATAGGAAATCCTTATAGTAAGCGATCACAGCAACCCATTGGCATCAACAACCGCACAAGGGTCGCAGATGCGTTGCCTTTGCCTGCCTTTAAGACCCTGTACCCTGCCTTACTCACCAGCAGAAACATAGCACAACTCCTTCGAGTGGAAGTTCTACTAAGCTCTACCTCTCTTATATAATTTTATTAATCACAGTATCCTTTGCCTTGCACCACGCTATAAGGTTGAGTTCACACTGCGGAGGTGCCGGGCGCGCCCACGCTCGCGAGGGGAGCACCTCGGCTCCCCAATAATTTATTATTGAAACATCGCCTTTATTCCCTTCTTTCCTAATATTGTCTCCCCTGCGAACGACGTTTTCTGAGGTGCAACTCGCTAGCCTTTTATTACCTTTGTACATTTCCAATGAGATACGTTTTCGTGTGAATTTGATGATGGAAAAATTGTTTTCTTTTCAATGAATGTGACATGCCTTCAAACGTGGTTATTTTGATGAAAAGCTTGGTTATAGTCGTTGCTGTGATAAATTTTCAGACGCTGACGAAAACTCAAGTTATCTCTTACTTATCTACTCCCTAATAGTTGTTAATTTGGTTGATACTTATTAGTATTTCTATGACTTTTGAGAAGTCAATCAATTTTATTAAATACTAGCGGAAATATTAATTGTTGAAAAAGACAAAGCGCTCAACCGTTTTTAAACTCGCTCAAGGCGAAATTTAAATTTTACGTTTCAAATTTTGAGTTTTAAAAAACCTTTTTAAAACTCCGTCAAAATTGGACGGAACTGGTAAAGCCGGCGGCTAAACAAATGGAATTCTACGAGTCGCGAAAAAATTCGACACGTCTACAGCCCAGGGTAAGTTGAGCTCTGGGTGCCTTCAGTATCGTACTTTAGTTATTCGTTCCTCCCAGATTGAGGGGTCAGGTTACGCCGGTTGCTTGTTGCAAATGCAACAATATAGCAATTGGACAAACGAGCTGCATTGTCAGATCCTCCCCTCGTGTTGCCCCTTGATTTTACCCTTCGGATACAGTCGGCAACATTTCTGATAATTACGCACGTGGGTGTACAGGTAATTTGAGTAATGAGCGTTATTCAATGTTGATTTGCTTCGCGTAATAAGATGAGAGGATGTTACTCGGGTAAAAATAAATTTCTTTGAACGTTTGATGTTATTCACGTATTCAATTCCCATTGAAATAAACTGTAACCTGTAGTTTATAGCTTCCAAATGATGTGATTTGTGATAATAACTAGTGAAGTAATTTATTTTTGTGACTCGTTAAAATAATTTGCAGAAAAATATCAAAACAATGGGTAATTTGAATGAAAACGAAGTAGTCACAACAACAAAGTTAGTCACTAATTTCGCCAATAATAATCATGCAGGTCAAATTTTTCCTAAACTGGGTATTTAACTTAAGGTACACATACTATGAGGGAGAGCTTCGTTGCACTTCCACTCGAATGAGCCACTCGAATTCACTTCGTAACTGTTGTGCTGCTGGTGAGTAAGGTCGCCAGAGCTCAGCTGGGGAGGGTATGGGGTCTTTAAAGGTAGGCAACGCATCTGCGTCCCTTGTAAAGTTGTTGATGTCCATGGGCAGTGGTGATCACTCTCCATCAGGTGACCCACTTGTTCGTTTGCCTCTCTACAATATAAAAAAAAAAACATTTAAACCGACCCGATTTGATTCCGAGTGAAATACCTAATTTAAAAAACGCTTACTTTATGTATTCATCCAGTATTTGTTACTGACTGTACTTCAGATGTCCTGCGTACAACATACGACCTAATGGGCAAAGGGTTGCAGGTGACTTTTTTTAGTCTCGTTTTCGCATTTCCGACTGAACATATGTTTTTATCATATTTCCATATGAAAATGGAAAAAATATTTTTGCCTGCCAAAAATTTGAAACTCCATTCATTTTGCGAATGCTTTGTCCCGATCTAGTTCAGGTATGTTTGCACAAGGATTCTTATTGCATAGGCCTGGGGCATGAGATTACGTACCCGTAGGCAGCTTTATTTTCAATACAATATGTTACTACTCAGATATATAAATCACCGTGAATTTAATAATTGTTTTATTCTTTATAAGCATGTCCGCATTATTTTAGTCTGATTTGCCGCCTTCCTGCCTAGGTAAAACTTGATTTAAATCTGATCTGAAGTGAGTAGCAGTCTTATATTAATCTGGACTTAATTCTCCTCGACAAGGCTGGTTTTTAGCAAAATTGAATGAGCACATATGTACGGTGACAAAGGATCCAAAAACCAAGAATAAAAATGTATATTTGAAGAGTTGTTGATGTCCAACCTGTACAAGAGTAATTAAACGTCAGAATCGTTTTTTACGTTACTAACTACTGAAACAGATGCTTGTCTTCCCATAAAATCTCGAACAAAAGCAATAATGCTTTTATGATTTCGTATTCGAGATTCGATTCAATAATCCGTACTTTCGACTAGTTCTACTCGCAGTTATTCAATCGGTTAATGGATTTCAGATTTATAAATGTATTTCGGAATTCATCGGTTTATTAGCGACTAAGGATGGTTAATTTATTTATAGTTCAATTTATCGATAGCTGCCTTTCAGACATTGTGTGCGGATTTATGAATGCCTATTGACGCTTTGTTTGATTAGTAATGGAAGACGAAACTGTCTATAGACTTGATAATGGTTCATTAATTTTAATATTTTTAATTCATCATCATCATCATCATCAGCCTATCGCAGTCCACTGCTGGACATAGGCCTCTCCTAGGGCTCTCCAATTAGCCCGATCCTCGGCGACTCGCATCCAGCTCCTGCCAGCCATCTTGCGCAAATCGTCACTCCACCTGGCCTGAGGGCGTCCTACACTACATTTTTTGGGACTCTTGCTGAAACGCGGTATCCACTCTAGAACTCGTTTACCCCAACGGTTGTCGGTTCTGCGGCTTATATGGCCAGCTCACTGCCACTTCAGCTTGCTAATCCGGTGAGCTATGTCGATGACCTTAGTTCTCTGCCGGATCACATCATTTCGAATGCGATCCCGCAGAGAAACGCCGAGCATAGCTCTTTCCATAGCCCGCTGAGCGACTTTAAACTTGTGAACCAGCCGTGCCGTAAGTGTCCACGTTTCAGCTCCATATGTCATTACGGGTAGGACGCACTGATTGAAGACTTTTGTCTTAAGGCATTGTGGAATCGACGATAAGAAAACTCGACGTAGTTTCCCAAATGCTGCCCAACCTAGCTGTATTCTTCTATTCACCTCGCTCTCAAAGTTGTTTCTACCCAACTGCAACGTTTGCCCGAGGTAGACATATTTCTGAACAACTTCGAGAACTGCGCCGTGAATCGCGATCGGTTCCGGTAGAACATGTTCATTGAACATGACCTTGGTTTTGTCCAAGTTCATCCGTAGGCCGATGCGTGCAGAAGAGTCAGCCAGGTCATTTAGCATCTGTTGTAGGTCCTGCAGCGTCTCTGCCATTATGACGATGTCATCTGCGAATCGCAAGTGAGAGATGTATTTGCCATGTATGTCAATGCCACGACCTTTCCAGTTCAGCGTCTTGAACAAATCCTCCATTGCATTTGTGAACAATTTCGGGGAGTGACGTCCCCTTGCCTCACTCCTCGATGCAACGGTATAGGTTTTGTTTGCTGATTCTGTACTTGGACGGACATGGTGGCAGCTTTGTACAAACATCTCATCACTTGGATATATCGCCAATCTACCTGGCACCTCTGCAGGGACTCCAGAACAGACCAGATTTCAACCGAGTCGAAGGCCTTCTCATAGTCCACAAATGCTAGACACAGGGGCTTATTATACTCCTCGGTCTTCTGTATAATTTGCCGCACTGTGTGGATGTGGTCTATGGTGCCGTATCCGCTCCGAAACCCGGCCTGCTCCGGTGGTTGGAATTCGTCGAGTCTTCGCGCAAGACGGTTCGAGATTACTCTTGAGAACAGCTTGTAAACGTGGCTTAAAAGCGAAATGGGTCGATAGTTCTTCAACAGGGTTTTGTCTCCCTTTTTGAAGAACAGGACGACTACGCTTCTACTCCATGCCTCCGGAGTTCTCCCTTCAAAAAGGACAGCGTTGAAAAGCTTTTGGAGCTCCCTCAGTACGGGTCGACCCCCAGCCTTTAGCAGCTCTGTCGTAACGCCATCCTCTCCAGGGGCTTTTCCGTTTTTCAGCTGTCCAAGAGCAATCTCGATTTCGCCAACGCTGACTTCTGGCAGGTCTTCGGTGTAGTGGCGTGTTAATGTGGCTCTAGAGTCCTCATTTCCGGGATCAGGTCGAGATGCATGCGAGGCGTATAACCGGCTGTAGAAGTCTTCCACCTCCGAAAGAACAGCTGGCTTCGAAACAACGACTTCTCCACTTGCTGTGGTCAACTTCGTCAGGTGGCTTCTTCCGAGAGATTGACCTCCATCAAAAACTTTTAATTTTTAATTAAAAGTTTGTTAAACCATTAATGATAATTTAAACATTATCCTAAAAAGTATATCAAAAAATTCCAACTCCAAATAAAGTAACTACATATATCACTATATATAGCTTACACTTTCATTGCAGGTATCGTATTAGTATTTAATTAATTGATTGCCAAGGATTTCTTCGAATTCCACCTCATTTAGGTGGAATTCGAAGAAATCGTTTTGTCAACGATGTGCACCGATTTCGCTTTTTCGAGTCATCAAGTGAAAAAAAGTTTAAAGCATTATTTTGCGTCACTTAATAATTGAATATCGATATTTATTGATTGCAACGCCCTAATTCAAATCATAATTGCTTTGATGGGTGCACGGCTGCCTTTTAATGTTATTAAGCCGCAGTTTAAGCTCTGAAATGAAATTGGCTAAGCTCACCGCAAAATGTGCGAGGCTGGATGGCCGGCCATTTCATTACCTATAGTGATGTTATCCATGTTAGTAATCTCTAAATACGCATTCCTGTTTGAATTATGTGCTGGTATTTCCATGATGTGTTATAATCAACTGGATCAATGACATCTGCGTTTAGTATTTACGAAATGTGTTTAATTATTGCAATCTGCGTTCATAGACGAGTTAGCCTAAAAAGCAACCTACTTTCATGTTTACGGTTTACGACGAAGTATTTTGAAAGTGAAAAGTCTCGAGTGTGATTCCATCCCAGTACAATTTTTTTTTGTGCAAGTAAATGATTGGTATGGATTTTCAATATGACGTTTTTAAGCAAACTAATAAAATTGAATACTTTTGAATTGGAATAGGAAGTGCGGCCCCCGCATTGTGCTTAAGCTACATAACTCAAAGTCAGATCAATGTTTGCAGTATTGAAGTTGATCCTAGTTCGCGCGGCTAACGAGGCAATGTTCGTCATTCCGTGCATTCCCGCTAATGTAAGCGCATCCCGTTCCCGGATCTATGCATTAGAGTAATCGTAATTTGTGATGTGCGGTGATTCGACGCGATGTATTATCCGTTAACTGTACTTAGTGCTTGATGTGGTTCGAAGTACTCCGTTGGGTTAGTGTCCTCTTAGTTCAAGAATAGGTGTTTTATCTGTACGATTAAATAATTATACCCATTGCACAATTAAATCGAGTGCATAATAATGAGTATGCAAGTACATGTGCCTTGTAGTACTGTCCTAGAATTACATAGTTTGGTAACTTGATAATAACCCCTCATCTGGGGAGTTCTGCTGTTTGTAAGTCTATTTTAGATAGTGATGCAGATGCAAAGAAAGCAGTGGTATCAATGATAAGGCAAACAGTAATAAAAAGCACGTGTTAAATTTAAAACTAAAAACATTGTGTCTTACTGCATATTTGCTAATGCTTCTCAATCAAACAGCACTCAATGTAATAACCAATCGGCACTCTCAAAGCCCTGTAATCCCAGTCGCAGCGGCTAACGCGTTTGCGGCTGTTTGAGCGCGTCTCGTTAGCGCGGCCGCTTGTGACGCGGTGCGGTTTGCGGCTACTGCAACAAAGCTGTGTTGAAAGCCTATGATGTTGATATGGTTGAACAGGTTACATATTGGCGACGACAAAATTGATTTTGAGTAGCCTGTAATCATTATTCTGGTCCGTTTTAAGTCTTACCAGTTGATACTGGTCCTTACTATCTATAATACATAAGGAAAAATACCAGAGACATTCTAATTTATTTACGACTGATCTCTGCATGTTGTAAGTATCTACCATAATCAAATAATAATCAATGTTATAGCAGTATCAAGCAATAACCGTGTAACCAAAAACGTTCTGATTTCTTTGTGACAAATCAGCATGTGATAAGCATCTATCCTAGCTAAGTTGCAGTGCCAATCAATAACCGTGTTAGTAAGCCCTATGATCCCAGTCGCAGCGGCTAACGCGTTTGCGGCTGTTTGAGCGCGTCTCGTTAGCGCGGCCGCTTGTGACGCGGTGCGGTTTGCGGCTACTGTAACAAAGCTGTGTTGAAAGCCTATGATGTTGACATGGTTGAACAGGTTACATATTGACGTCGACAAAGTTGATTTTGAGTAGCTTGTTATCATTGTTCTGGTCTGTAATAAGTCTTATAAAATGATACTGGACCTTTTTATTCATTATACGTAAACAAACATACCTTAAACAAACTAATTATTTTACGTCTCATCTGCAAGCATCTGTCCTAATCAAATAACACTCAATTCAATAACAGCACCAATCAATAACCTTGTAACTAAGCCATGTGATCCAGGCCGCAGCCTCAAACGCGTTTGCTGATATTTGCGCGCGTCTCGTTAACACGGCCGCTCAAGACGCGCCGGTGAAGCTATTCGGCTGCCCACCCGGTGCGGTTTTCGTGGGTTTGCGGCCACTGTAACAAAGGTGCGTTGAGAGGTTTTGCCGTCGATACGGTTGAATGGTTGGTTAATAGATTTGCTCAGTATTGTAAAAGCTGATAAAACTAGCTACATTAATTTCAATTAATTAAATATAGGCGGCCCGGTACGTCTTTCGATACGCGTTTTAAATGAGGAACCGCTCGACCGGTTTTTGCAAACTTTACATAAATAGTCTTCCAAATAGTCCAAACAAACCCCGGTGAGCCCGTTTTTGAGTCGTAAAGTGACAATAAAAAATGCCGGTTATTTTTATATTATAAAATTATTATACACTAGCGGCCGCCAGCGACTCCGTCCGCGTGGGCTACGATTTCCGCACACAGTCTTACTAAAAATAGCTGAATAAAACAACGACCTATTCGAGTGACGGAAAACGCTCATCAGCTTATTAACAATAATCTGGAGACCTTATACGTTTGAGAAATCATCTGTTCACCGCGATTCAGATCCGCGGCCGCGCCTCTAGCGAGGTGCGCCATCTATCGGCACATTTTAGAACTAAATAGTTCGCTAGCCCAATTTACAATGATAAAATAAAGGAATATACAATAGCTTAAAGCCTACCTCGACAAATGGTAAGTGGTAAGTGGACTATCCAACACAAAATGTTTTGTCAATTCGAACCAGTAGTTCCTGAGCTTAGCGCGTTCAAACCAATTTGGATCTTGAGTTGCACCACGTGTTATTGTGAGTCAACCATAAAAGATAGACATATGCTGTTGGGGGATATTTTGTAGGCAATTTTATGTAGAATATTTCCGTAATACATGATTTCCAAGTGACTTTAACCATTAAGGCTGCACACGCGACTGAAGCTTAAGAAATGGAGAAAATTCTCCCGTTTTCCCCACATTTCCCTTCACTACGCTACTCCTGTTGATTGTAGCGTGATGAAAAGTATCCTATAATATGCCCAGGAGTATGAAGAATAATGGTACCAAGTTTCGTCAAAATCCGTTCAGTAGTTTTTGTTTCTATAAGGAACATACAGACAGACAGACAGACAGACAGACAGACAGACAGACAGACAAAAATTTTACTGATTGCATTTTTGGTATCAGTTTCGATCACTAAACACCCCCTGATACTTATTTTGGAAAAATAGTTAATGTACAGAATTGACCTCTCTACAGATTTATTATAAGTATAGATATAGATATGACAAAGCTGTTATGGTTCTACTCTACAAAACTCAATCAAATAGCACTGTATGTAATAACAGTACCAATTAATATTGGTGACTGCAACTAAGCCTTGTAATCCCGGCCGCAGCGGCTAACGCGTTTGCGGCTGATTGAGCGCGCCTCGACAGCGAGGCCGCTTGTGTGATGGTGCGGTTTGCGGCTACTGTAACAAAAGGATTGCAGACATGTTGATGACGTACGCAGAGGTTTGAGGCCAATATTGTAAAGGTAATTACAGTCACACGATGTATTGTTAATTTAAGCAGTAAGTCAAAATTCATGTAAATATTGGATTTCACGTAATCCATTCACACTTTATCGGGCAAAATTATAGTAGGTCGAGACAATTACTTCACTACACTCACCAAGAAAGATTTTTTCGTAACAAATACACAACATACGACGGATCCACAAGCCCACAACCAATCTCCACACTGAAATGACAAACCTTAACATCAAAGACTAAAAAGCTCGGCAGGCACATGATTGGTTTTGCAAACACACAGGACGCTTCTAATTATTAGAATCTCCATGTGAAGTCAATCTCGTTAGCTGCAGCGTTTGTGCGGACGAGTTTGTGTCCGATCGGATGCAGGAATGTTGATGGGAATCAAATTATGCCCTCCCAATAATGCTCGATATTCAGATTTAATTTAGTGGATGAATGTGAAAGATGCATTTGTAATGTTCATTTGTTTTGCACAGATTAAGAATTAAATAGCATGATAATAAAACGAATATGTACCTATTTCTGAAAATCAATACTTATTACGTAGTTTTATACGTGATTAATGGGTATTAAAAAAATTATAATGTATTTAGGAATATGTAACGATCAATTGATTCATTTAATAAAGGAACTGTTTTAGTAAATGCGATTTTAATTTAAATAGTTTCAACACAATAATTGGATGGAACCATCTGTTAAAAATCTATAAAAGATCTGCCGGTAAAAGGTAATTACTTAAATCAACAGCCATCAAATGAATTAACTAATAAAAGCTAATCATAAAATCATCTATGAGCAATAACAAACCCATCCTCAACTGACCATAGATCCGGTACGCGGGGTCATTTGCGTTATGAGGTAAACATTTGAAGTTCAATAGTAGCTCTTATACCCCTTGTCATAAGGGTGGTAGGCCAAAGTAATTCTTTTAACATGCTGTTGTCTGTACATTTCACATAGTTCATGCGTGAAAGATGCGCAGCAAAAAACTAGGCACGTGCCTAGCGTGTGAGTTGGTGCATAAAGCCGTCCCTACTGTTACGGATCACGTGACTTATAGGTGGCAATCTGTTTTTATACATTTTCAACGGAACTTTACTTTCATTTGTAAAAAAAAATATATAAATTATGGTGTTGGTCGTGCGTGATGAGGCTTGTGTAGATTTATAAACAAGCTACTTATTAACTTGGTTTTAAATAAAAAGGTTAAAAGACTTAACTCACCATTTAACTAATCAGTACAAGGATAGTTCATTTTTTCATTTGCTTACATCCTTAAATGTATATCTTCTAGCCATTCCTACATTAGAAGGCTACCTGTCCACCGGAGCAGAGCTTGGCAGCGGAGCAGAGAAATGGAGAAAGATTAACCAATAGTCTCTGTCAACTAAAGAAGCGCGGAAAAATTGAGCAATAATTGGCTAATATTTATCCGTTTCCCTGCTTAGCTGCCTTGCTCCGCTCCTTGAACCGCCAGTCTTAAGCTCCTGTACCTACAAAACCTTCATCGAACTTTTTACGAATACTTAAACAATATAGTCATAAATTACATAATCTACCAAAAAAATCGGCACGGGCTCATCGTGTGCGCTCGCGCATACAGCCGTCCCTTCTGTCACGGCTCACGTGACATATGACAGGTGGTATAACAACTAATATTAGTTATAGTTACTATGTAGTTAGCGTCCTCTGGAACAGTTGTTAAGTAGCAGGGGGTTAACCATCCGTAGATTATGAGTTCAGTCGTTAGAGGTTCAATGAGGACGAGCAAGTGGGCCTTCTCTAGCCCTGCAGAATGTATTGAACAAGCTGTCTGGGGCTGGCCTAATATCCTGTGCTATTATAGCACGAAAATGAGTTGTCCTCTTCAACTTTAGTGTAACACGATGTGTGTGATAACTGAAATCCATGCGGAGGGAGTCGCAGGCGGCCGCTACTTTAAGATATTAAAATATCAAACTCATGTAGTGCACTTAAAAATAATTTATGATTTTTAAGTGACTTTTAAATTGTTAATCATAAAGTAGGTAGTCATGATCTGATATATTGCCAAAAGTGGCTACTTTTCATAAATTATTCTTAAGTGCTCTACAAGAGTTTTTTAAGCTAAATTAATATATTAAATTTATAACAATTAAAGAAGGCCGAATGGCGGCGCTAGTGTGCGGACTGCACGCCTATAGCGACTATAGTCATAACACAACACATGACGCCTTGACGGTTTAGCTACAAAAAAGCTAATTCATCAGCTATGCAAATGAGTCGCCGGGCTGCGCGCGCGCACCCCGCGTGACCGCTCGTTTGCACATCAATGCGAGCACGTGCTGAGAGCTCAGGTGATTAGGGTTACCTAAGCAGCTTAATAAAATAATAAAGATATCAAAGCACATTTGTATTTTATGTGCCTTTAAAGAAGGTTATCACAGTGAGAATTGAATTAAAAAACCGCTTGGTGAATGGTCAAGAAGTGAAATATTAGACCAAGAGGTCGCAGGTTCGATCCTCGCCGAGAACAAACATTTATGAGCATGAACATATCCGTATGTCCTAATATGTGTGTTTGAAGTATATTTTTAATACCACTGTTGATTGTGATGTCTGTAACACAAGTTCTTAAGCTACTTAAGATGGAGTCAGATCAATGTAAATGATGTTGGGAAAATTATTAATAACAAAGTCATTTCACTCATACCAAAGTAACAAGGAACAAGAACAACACACACACAGAACAAGGTAACACGGTATTTTTATTGATTTTGTATGTAAAATTTTAAATAGTTATTTTTTAATCAATTGTTTTTATTTTTTACTGAACACCGATAAAAAACTCAAACAAAAAGCGATCCAACACTAAGCCAAAAAATTAAATCAACATCAAACTCCACTTTCTAGCCGTCACATCGTCACAAAACGCTCCACAAAACTACGGAACCCCTCTAAATGAACAATTGCAGACACTTTAATTGTCATCGCTTGCCACGCGTGGCGGCGTTTCAAACTCACTCACGGTCCGGCTGTTATCGCAAATTAGCGCTTACAAAGCGAACGCGTTCAATTGACGAAATCGCTTTTTACGCTGTAATTACAAGGTTGGACTTTTTTTAGGATTTTGATGGGAGCTGTTGCACTATAACAGGGATTTTAGAAAGGACTAGCGGCGGCCTGCTATTCCGTTCGCGACGAATTCGGTTTCCGCACATATAGTGCTATACTATAGTGCATAAAACCTTCCTCGACAAATTAACTATAACTTAAAATTTATTGCATCTAATTCGTTTGCCAATGTGAAAGACTCATATTAATATACTTTTGGTAAGTTTAGTTTGCTTATTGTCCAAAGATTTATTAGAAGATTGAACTGACTAATCTATAGACGGATAAATTGAATAGTTTGCTATACATAAGCATAAGAAAGGCTCCGGTACATCAAAGTTAAACAACTCCGTCCTAAACCGTTGGCACAACAGAACATAATTCCATAATGGAAATCGGAAATCAACATACTATTAACATCTAAATACGTGGGGCCGAATCCTTGAACAAAGCGGGCTTGAGTGATTGTCGGCCAAACTTGGCAATCAGCTATTCAAAGTAAAATTATATAGCGAACAATTATTGGGACGGAAACTGTTTGGGTGTGAAAATGGTGAGCGCCGCTGGAAGTGACGATTGTCTTGCAATGTTGTTGAGTAACTTTCTTTAAGGTGTGAAGCTTTGTTGGGTTGTGTAGGTTGGATGGCGCGTTCGCGGGTTCTTGGTTATCAGGATAATTTTATACCACAAAGGGCTGATTAAATTCACTTTCTTAATACTATCCTTACTATGTATACTCATATTTTCGTGATAAAGATGCGTTCGTTACAAAGAAGTATGGAAAAAAAACGTACTACATTAAAACTTAACTAGGCCTGTATTACTTACAAGCAAACAAGCAAGTGCATGTTGTCTTACGACAGATGGTCATTTTCTTTAGTGAAAATTATTTAAGTCGGAAAAACTCATTTGGGAAAACTCTGTTCCATGTCAGTTGGTTAATTTTCGTCAAAATTTTAAATAGAGTAATAAAGTTTAAGGACAGTACCATTTAATAATAGGCTAGTTGCCACTATTTTTATTATTTGATAGAACGGTTCATTACGATTATATTACAACATAAAAAAAATATGAAATTTTTTTGAAGCACCTATCCAACTGTATTTTGAATTTTAAATTATTAATTTCACTATACTACCGTAAACGCCGTCCGCCATGATTGTCTATGCCGTGGCGTCACTGTTCTTGTCAACAATACGCGTGACATAACCGAAAAGTGTTTATCGGAATTAAAACCATGTCTTCGTAGAGATTACATGATACATTTATGAATTACCACTATTGTATCGTGCGTGAATGTAAGAATACATCAATAAGAAGTTGTGGATTAAAATACCCAGTGATAAGAATTTGCGAATCAGAATTTGGAGCAAAACATTTTGCAACCATCAAAGTATCTATTTTGGGCAGGTTTGTTTTCAATAAATGTGAAGTGTATTATATTTTAATAGTGAAATAAACAACAATCAACGCGTTTAAATAAAAGACCACGAATAACCTGTCGAAACTGTCGTTTGAATATGTGTTGTTTACAATATTGGTGACGTAGAATCATGGCGGACGGTGTTTCCAATCAAGAGAAAAAAAAGTAAAAATGTATCGGGTTTAAGTTGAATTTTTGCAGCAATCCCATATTTATATTTAATGAAGTTTACATATTTTGGACCCTTGTACGGAATAATATTCGAATTAAAAGTGATTTTATAAATGGTGATATGAGGCAACTAGCCTATTCTGCATCTGTATTATTGGGCAATACTACATTGTTAGGTCACTATGCTTCCAATACTTCTAAAGGATTAAGAAAGGGTGACCTCTTCCATATTATTCTGTACAAGGAAAGAACTAAGGGCCCTAGTGACACCCCACCCCTTCTTTATACAGTCACGAGCAATAAAATGTATACTCCTCGACTCTTATGTCAAAGCAGTAAAGTTCATATTTCAATGTGTTTGTCTACAATCTACATGTTAGAGCTCCATGACTGTACAGTTCAATTGGTAGATTATTACGAAGTCGCCATTATTGTAATTAAGGTATCCAAGTTTAGAAACGTTTTAATTAATAACTTCTGTTGTCCCTTTAAGCTCTCAACTTAACGCTAAAATGTTTTGTGCGAGTGTTGGCTCTTTGTGGTATAGTTTACTTGTGCACGGTCATTACGATATTGTTTTTGTTCTTCTTGTTTGGAAGAAAAAATGAAGAAAGAAAGAAAGAAAGAAAGAAAATATTAACGTTTATATTTAGGTATTTAAATTAAAGATCATGGTTAATACAATACAATGTATTTTATAATTTATTCTATACCAATATAATAACGCTGAAGAGTTTGTTTGGTTGTTTGTTATTTAAAAGCGATATTTTCATGAACTACTGGTTCAAGTTGATTTTTTTTGTAAATTGTCTCGTTCAAAAATGCAAATCTTTCCCCTTCAAAATTACAGTATCGATAATGTATTTCAACATCCCCAACTTTCTTACCTAACACATGAAATAAAGAAACACTGATTAATTACTTCGCCCTAACATACAAAGGAACTAGCCGGGGAATAAGACTAGCCCTCAAACAGCGGACAGACAAAGCTGAACTTGCGGAGCGGCGTAATGATGAGGGAGATGCCTTCGCAGACCCGACCCTTGCGAGTGCTGCGGCCATGGTTTATGCTATGTACGGACTAAATGACGAGAGATATAATTAATGTACTTCTGAAATGTATTATTTACTACTTACAGCTATTATTTACGACTTACGGCTTTGCATGCGCTATCAAGATACCTGAATTATCCCATGGGTGAATTTAATCAGGGTAAAAAATATCCTATTATCGAAATCAGCCCATGCCCTGCCTGTATACGAAATTTCACCAAAATGCGTTCAGTAGTTTCGGCGTGATTGGTGGTCAAACACCCATACAAACAAAGTTTCTCATCTATACTTATAATAATTGAAATTAATTAATAATTAATAATATTAGTATGATCACACTTTTAGAATTCCATATCTGTCTTTAATAGTTCATAAGATGGCAACATTTAGCTATGCCGTGTACCTTATTGCGAAAAAGGTTTATTTATTGCACTTACTGGTATGCACTTTTATATGTGTAAATTAAGCTTTTAAACGTCACAATATTCACATTTAATCATAATGTGATACATACCTAGATTCGGTACATTCTTTAAGTCTCTACTATTATCTGAGACAATCCATCATGCTTTGCTACTCATGGTCACCACAAAGGGCAGGGCGGAGCGGGGGACATCAACAGGAAATGAAGACCACAACTTTGGTCCAATTTGCCGTTCGTTCCTACAAAAGTCAGTCTGAAGGAAATTAACTGGTGGAATACTTCAGGCTACACTTTTGTGTCACTCAATGTGATTAATTTTTTCGAGTTTGGAATTTTAGTGTTGCTTTTTACACTTCATTGGCGACAAAGGGTTTTTGTTTTGGAGCTGGTTGGGTTGTTTCTCCTTTGAGGAAAGTTTGGGAACCGTCCTTTTGAATTGTTATAGCGGGAGTTTGAGTTTCTTTAGAGCAGTCCATAAAGAGGCTTGGATTAATCACTGAAAAAAGTACCGATTGAATATAGAATTGTTGTTGTATATATTTTTTTGAATTGTTGACTAATGTATTTATTTATATTAACCAATCTCTTCATTTTACTAGTGGAAAAAGATATATGTAACTTTAGCGCGAATAATGATGCGATTGCATCATTAGAATATTGCCATACTTGACGTTGGGTAACTTGTCGTAAATGTACCTAAATGCATTCTGCATATAATAAATAATTTGATTAATTAATGTTTAGAAAATCTGTAATCATTGGCGATTTAAAAGAGCAACTGTCGAGTTTCTTGCCGCTTCTTCTCGACAGATTTATTGCTTTCCGTAGTCGGTGGTAGAGTCATTATATTGTGATATTTTTGAAGATTTATAAGTTCCTAACTGTGGCCTATGTAAATAACGTATAATTATTTTGATTTTGATTTCGTAGTAAAAAATTAAACTATTAAAGAAACAAATAATATTATGGCCTCGAGACCACATAGAAAATTGAAAAGATTGTGCGCTCGTGTAAAACTCCTTTGATTTTCCAGTACAGTTCCCTTTATAAAAACACGAACAAAGTTTAGAAGCCACAAATGGTCGATATCGGATCCAATTAGTTCCCGGCCGGTTGACGTTTGTTATAACCGGCTGGTGTGTATTAGAGCAATTTGTTGTTCCCCGGCTCTGTATTGTTTCCGATTATGACCTCTATTATTGCTTAATAAGCGTAGTTTTTCCCTTTACATGATTATTTGTAATGGAGTTGTAATCTTGTTAGATAATGCATTAGAATTATATTTAACCTTTTAGGTGTAAAGAAGAAATACATTGAATATTTAGTGCTTTTTTGTGACAAATCGAATTCCTTGAATTGGAATTTAATCTACGAGCAGTTTGATAAGTTTGTGCAAAAATAAAAAGTATGTTACTTTTTGAGGTAAACCTTTTTTATTCTTCGACATAGACTTCTTAGAGGCTTATACACGTAATTTAACGCTTTTCGAATTAGTTATATATATATATAGTGAGGAGTTGTTCGGACTTATACCTCCCACATCCTTTCGTCATCGTTCAACGCGACAACAGTTTCATCGACATCGTTTAGATGAATGGCAATCCACCACTGTGCGTTTCTCCAGAAACTTCTTGCCACGCACAACCAAACTGTGGAATCAACTGTCGCCTGAGGTATTTCCGGACCGATACGACCTCCTCACCTTCACGAAAAGAGCGTACTCCCTTCTAAAAGGCCGGCAACGCATTTGTGACTCCTCTGGTGTTGCGAGTGTCCATGGGCGGCGTTGATTGCTTACCATCAGGCAATACGTCTGCTCGTTTGCTGCCCTATAATATAAAAAAAAAAGGTCTAAAAAATAGCCAAATTATTCAGCCATTACCTCCTTGTTTGAACAAAATCTTATTTATGCAAATATTTTTTTTAAATAAAGCGACAGATTATAGTCAAAGGGAGTCAATTCTGTAGAATAACAGGGATTTAAAACAAATTGGAAGCCTATTTCTACTGATTTTGGGACCACAACTTCTGGGGTGTGGGCTGGTACATTTCCATAATAAAAAATGACTTTTTCAGACAGCTTTCTCGTCTCTGAATGTTGGTGAATAATATTATGTACTCGTTGATTCGAGATGTCCATAGCACTAGTAATCTCATGCATCTTCAATTTTCTGTCATCTATCGCTATGTCATGGATTTCAACCAACATTACTGCAGTAGTACCCTCTACAGGACGTCCAGATGGCTTAGCATCACTTGGACCCATAAGAACACTGCATTTTTTTAAAACACTTGATAATGTAAGGTGCAGAGTCTTTATAATGTTTGTCAATCATCACTTTTGTCTCCTGAGGAGTTTTACTTTTCAGACAGTAATGTGAAATCACCACACGAAATTCTGTTTCACAAAATGTTCTGAAAATCACTCGACTTCCTTTACGCGAATTAATGCCAAACACAAAGAAGTAGGCCGATCAAGCTGAAACTTTGCGTATGGTCCTCTAAAAGATGCTAGTAATCAAACATAAACTCAAAACGAAGCAATGGCATAAGCTCTCGGACTTTGCACGAACTTATCAAACCGCCTATGTATAACCCCAAATTTTGACTACTGTACGACGAAGCGCACAAACCACATCAGTTATTTCGCATTTTTTGTACATGAAATAACTATGGTTTTTATGTGAATGGTTGCTTATGTATATGTCGCAGGAATTTTGTAAGAATGGTCTTTTTCATAAATGGCGTCGTAATTTTGCAAATGCGAAGCGCTTTGTAAATTGCCGAAGGCATATCGTAAAATGTCGTAATTTTATAAAATACCTTGCAACCTTGGCGACGCGCCTTTTACATTGATATTGTAATATAAAATAAATTAATAAATATTTATTTAAACAAACAAACTCGAGTAATAAAAATATTCTCTAAGGGTTTAAAAAAAATAACCACGAAGAGCAAGGCGGGAGCTCTGCTCCCGTCAGACTAACCTACTTCCGTCAGAATAGTACTTCTGCATACTCATTGGCATCATTCAGTTCAATAACAATATGCCTTCGGCAATTCACAAAGCGCTTCGCGTTTGCAAAATGACGACGCCATATGTAAAAGGCCATTCTTACAAAATGCCTGCGACATATATAATAAAACTGAAAGTTTGTATGTTTGTTTGCACGTGATAATCACAGAAAGTACTGGTTCGAATTGAAAACCACAAAAATGTGTTGTATTTTCCATTTAACGGCAAAATCCTTGCGGACGGAGTCGCGGGTGACCGCTTGTAATAATCTAAAATTACAGATAATAATAACATTAAAATAATATTTATTTAAGTGAATTAATTTCCTCATATCGTCGTCGTATCAAGTGAGCGTAGTAATTGGCTTGTATCGCAGGTATCTGGTTACAAGCGGTTTGGAGGTTTCCTACTTACACTGTCATACTTATACTTTCCACCTGTTTAGCTTCGTTAATAAGGGGATAGAAAGGGGAACAGGATCGTCGTTTTTATCCCCGAATTATGTTGTAATTATCATCGTAAGGTCATTAGAGAATGGTACAAGAAAACAATGAAAGCCGATTGGAAGAAAACTTTGCCCTAACTTGTTTTTATATAATTAAAAAAAATATATATTTAAATGTTGTTGAACTCTTTAAACAAAAATGTTGTTTAAGTGATTACATACAATTGAATCTGTAATGTTACAGCTGTAAGTTAAGAATCTAACGAGTTATAGTTTCCGAGGATCGGGCTAAACGGAGAGCCCTAGGAGAGGCCTATGGCCAGCAGTGGACTGCAAATACTGCGATAGGCTGATGATGATAATGAGTTATCTTTCAACATACTATTCTAAAATGAAAATCGATCTCACGATTGCAAAACCCAGCCCCAATTACTCAAAAATGTTCCACGGCAGAACGGTCCAATATTTTTTTTAATAATGTTGTCATTCAAAATAAGAAAGTTACACAAGTTAAACAAAAGCTACCCTCAAAAATTGCTCGGAACAAAAACAAGTAACTTATTTTTCTCTTTGAGGATTTGTGTGACTTCGAATTGGTTCATTATTCATTTTCATTCTCCTAATGGCTTGATAGGAAGTTATATCAAAAAAGTTGCGTTAAAATTTAAAGTTATGCAAGTTTGAACGAAGTTTACACAAAGGATCTTCGGAACAAATTAATGTTTTTGTTTTTTTTTTACCTGGGTTGAAAGACCTTGATGATAATGACTTTTTATACAATACAAACGTTAAGAATATAACATTTTTAGCTTTATTGACCAGTTTGCTGTTCGGGTGGTTAGTGACTCTGACCACAAAAACATGAGCCGCTGATTCGATTCCGCTCTGGGAATGTACCCGAAACATGAATATTGAATATTTATAAATATGTGTATTTAGGTATGTAAGTCCGTTCCCTAGCATCCATAATACAAGCTTTAAGTCTAGTTTTGAACTAAGCAATTACTGTATTTTACTTAGGAATTCATTATTCATTTGTTCTTAAATCCAGCACATAGGAATAAAACAATTAATTAACTCAAGAGCAATAGAAGTCCATTTGAGACTTACGTCTCCATTCGTTCAATGTGTAAATGTTAATCACATAGAATAGCAAGGTCAGTACCAAAAATACATGTTCCATTTCTAGCCCAAGTCGTGAATCCGTCACTCGTCAGTTGTGTTTATGTAAAGGCCGACAATTACCGAGGAAATAATGTGGGGAACTCGGCCGCGGGTAATTAGGCCGCCTCATGAGGAGCACAGGCGTACACTGCGGGACAAATTAACATTTTTATGCTATAGGGAGGCAAACGAACGAGAGGGTCACCTGATGGTAAGTGATCACCGCTGCCCATATACATTAACAACCGCACAAGGGTCGCAGATGCGTTGCCTGCCTTTAAGACTCCAAACCCTCGTCAACTGAGCTCTCGTGACCTTACTCACCAGCAGAAACATAATATGTAGCTTAACATTTACAAAGTGCTACTTCACTGTGGTCTTCTGTAAGGTGGAGGTACTTCCCCAGACGAGCGGCTCATTCAAATGGAAGTTCCACTATGATCTACATCTCTCAAACAGGGTGAACAAGTTTTGTTTGTTCAATTAACCTTCTTAAACGATCCTAGAATTCTTGGCATCCTCAGAAGTAAACTGATAGTCCTGTTACGAAATCTTCTTAATAAGGTATTTAACCGATGAATTAGCCGTATCAATATTTATACAGTCAAAATGTAATCCTCGCCTAATTTACTGTAGCTTGCGAATATTTTATAACTTGTTCATTTCGTTGCTTTCAAATTTTGGAACAAGACTTTACTTACTTTGACATCAAAGGCCGATGTTATTGAAGCCACTCTGAATTCATGATTTCAATATTCATCTTGGCGTTAAAAATTATTATCTAATTTGTCTTTTTTAGGCTTGTTATTTCGGAGTCAAGGTCCTTAGTTGATTTATTATATCCAGGGATATTTTTATCCTATTTGTAATTGAATTTAATTTATTAATCAGGGCTTTCGTTGACTTTACGATTATAACACTTTTTTTTGACATAATGGCTTCGCTGCCCTGTTAAGTAAAGTTTTTTTTTTTTTTTTTTTTTTTTTTTTATAGTAGCTCGGTACATTGGCTCCTCCCTGCCTGATGGTAAGCAAAAGAGGAGCCCTAACTGCTATGACAACGGATGCGGTACCAAAAAGGTATCCCATCAGTTGGCATCGCCATACCGGCCCGCAAGATATTTCTTCACGCTTCTCTTGAAGGAATCCATGTTATAGGAAGGAGGAAAAACGCATGCTGGCAACGCATTCCATTGCTTAATAGTTCGGCAGAGAAATGAATTGCCGAACTTCTGGGTTCGCGATGGAATAGTGACCACGGTAAAAGGATGGCAACGTTGACCAGCACGCGTAGTTCTTTGACGGAATGGGGAAGGAGGGATAAGGGAAAATAGTTCTTCAGAACACTCACCATGGTAAATACGGTAGAAGACACTCAGGGAACCTATGTCCCTTCGCAACTGAAGAGGTTCTAGGTGCCTGGTGACCTCTTCGTCCCCAATTATACGTACAGCCCGTCGCTGCAATCTGTCGAGCGCGTCCATGTAGTGCATGGCAGATCCATCCCAGAGGTGCGAACAGTATTCCAAGCAAGACCGAACTTGCGTCTTATAAAGAAGAACAAGCTGGTCCGGCGTGAAAAACCGCCGCACCCTGTTCAAGATCCCCAGCTTTTTTGACGCCGTCAAAAGCAAGCTTTCAACGTATTGGCCCTGATTAAGATTGCAACGTAGATCCATGCCAAGCATGCTTAGGCTACTACGCAAACTGAGGGGAGTGTCCTGAAGAACAGGAATGGGAAGGAATGGTGATTTTTTTGCTGTGAACGCGCAAACCTGGGTTTTCTTGGCATTAAACTCAACCAAGTTGTTGGAACCCCATTTACTAATGAGGTCCAAAACCTGGTTCAGTTCAACGACAAGATTCTCTCGTTTCTCAACGGTTGCTGCCCTACCAGCATTAGGCCTACCGAGATATCGCCCATGCACCGTACTGTCGTCAGCATAGCAATGAATGTTGCCAAGCGACAGCAAATCATTGATATGCAGAAGAAAGAGGGTGGGCGATAGGACGGAGCCCTGTGGGACACCGGCATTCACTGATATGAACCGCGAAGCGCATCCGTCAGTCACAACACGGATTCTGCGCTCATGCAGGAAGCCGGCAATCCAATCACACAGCCGGACGGGCAACCCATATGCCGGAAGCTTGGAGAGAAGAGCTTTGTGCCAGACCCTATCAAATGCCTTGGCAATGTCCAGGCTGACTGCCATAGACTCGCCGTGCTTGTCGATTGCCTCCCCCCAGAGGTGCGTCACATACGCTAGGAGATCCCCTGTCGACCGTTTCGGCCTAAAGCCATACTGGCGGTCGTTGATAAGAGAGTGATCTTCTAGGTAAGTTAGTGTACTAGTGGAAATTAATTAAATGGTCAATCTTTGTTGGGATTAAAATTTACAGAAATGACTTATCGGGTCATATTAAAAATGTATCTAATAAAATCATTTTTAAAACAAAAACGTATTGAATTATTTTTATTGTTCACTTTCTCTGGCCCGAAGTACATACATTACGTTAAGATTTTTCTCTTATCTTTTGCGTGGCGTAACGAGGCGAAAGTTTCACGTCTAGATGCCATCGTTAAGGGCCCCTGACGTCACTAACCGGAGTTTTCTTTTAACGAATTTCGTTGGACACTCCTGTGTACGCTTTTTATGTGCCCGAAGTGTAATAGTTTTCGTATCTCTCTTTCAGTTAATGGGAGATGTTTTTCTTTGATTATATTATTGTTTTTATTTCGTTGGTTATTTCAGAAGTTGCGATTTGCAGTTTGTTTGTTTTTATTTATTTCATAGGCATTTTGTTGGTAGTGTTTAATCTATTATTTAGAAATGTCTTCATAAATAGGTGGTGTCAGAGCGATGCTTATTTGTGTTGTTTTATTATTAAGAACCATTCATAGTGGCAAAGTATTTGCAGTCAAACTATGAACTTACTTGGTTGGTAACTAAAGAATTAAAAGACAGATTTTTGCAAAAGAAAGAAATGAAGCAAGTTAATCATTAAATATTCGTCTCTACGCAATCTGTGTAAAGTAAGCATTTCTTTAATCAAATCTTCCAAATCCGGTCCCGATTTGGATTACGCAAGTTGGCAATAAACGCTTCCTTACAAAATCGATTAGATTTAGATTACGGAGCTAAAATGTTTGAAAAGCCCTCCTCAAGGTGGGTTCGCGTCATGCGAGGTAAGTAGAAAAGTTTTAAGTATTGCACACCGTATCCTCGGTCCGAGGTTCGATGCCCGAGCGATTGCGCTGACGTCGGGCCAACTCACGACGCGTGCTGTTTTCCATTTGGTTCGACAACATTTGCAATCGTAAGACGTTTTAATATCATCGTTATTTTTACATTAAAAATATTGCTAATAATATACACACTTTGTTTTGAAAATTTTAGGTTTCTGCACAAATTTGAAATAGAATTTTGTTAATGAGTTAATGATTGATTTCCTAAAAAGCTAACTTTTCTAGATATATGTAATTATCCTACCTAGTTCCACATGATATAAACATTGAGAACATGAAAATAGACTGTCAATGAGTAACTCAATGGCTACATTAGGCTAGCCCGTTTTGCTAAATTAAAGACAAAACATTGTCTTCGTTTTCTCGATACGTAAATGTCCGATGACAATTTTGACCAAGACAAATATAATTAAACTGTACTGTATGTAACTGACAAAATAAAAGTGACCGATTCCAATTTGATGACAGTTTACTCTCCATTTTTTTAATTTAGTAACAAATTTTGTTTGACATAGGCGTTCCACAAACATGAAACGTGTCGATACCATTGGGAAACTCCCCTCAATCCAGGTCGTTAGTGTTTTCAAAAGTGCCGCGTCTCCGTACCATCCGGCCCTAATCGCTCGCCCGTGGGAAGGTTACGGGAATCCCTATATGGAACATTCAATTTATTCCTTCGAACCTAGGTGCGCTTCACAGATTTGCTGTGGTGGTTGATAAATTGGCTATAGCTTTAAGCCACTCTGAACTCTTATTCATGATTTAAATGCCCGTTGGTGCATTGGTTAGAGAAGCTGGCTACTTAAAAAATGACAGCGAGTTCGAATCTCGCAAGGGACCAATGTTATCGCGATGAATATAGGCATTTGTATTCGAGTGATGGATGTAAGTGGCAGTATTAGACAAAAAAAAAATCGGTTCAGCAGACCACCCCCTTACAATTTAACAAATATACAAACTCACAAACTTCACTTCTTTATAATATTAGAATAGACGACACAATATAAACTCTTTGCTCCGGCATAATGCTTGATACCATTGTTCTCACATTTAGTCATAATTCTCCTGTTATCAAGCAACTAGCGTTAAATCCATATTGAATGGCAATCAAGTGCAATCAATAAATTGGAAATGCTGGTACCAACACGATATGTTAACTGTTAAGGTATTTTTCGCTTTGCCAGATGGAACACCCAGGGGTATGGTAGGGTTGGCGATCGTAAGATTTTTTTTCCGAAGGCGGTGGTAGAATCTTAGTGTAATGTAATAATTTATTGACGATTCATAAGTGTATTCTTGAAGCCTGCATATAAAAATATTTTTTTTTATATAGATTTTGATTTTGTACTCACTACGTAAGCTACTTCTTTTGCATAAGTTGCATACATTCCAAGTTGTTGATTGTATGCTTGGTGTAGTAAATAGTACGTGTAATTTGTAATCTGTTATTAATAAAAGAACATAATATGATATGAGGTGCTTCTTAGTTTTTTAAATACTTGTAAATTCATTTCGTTCCTTTAAGTTTTAAAAGAATAGAGTCTAAATAAGTTTCTCTCGTGCGTTGGTTCTTAGTTGATAACTGGTAATGGCATGCTCTTTCCATTTAATTTTCAAAAACATTTACTATTCTGTGATTATAAGCATTGTTTTTAAGACTCATTCATTTTAGATCGCTTTCCAAATACTTTACCTTTTTTTGTACAAAGCAAGATTGTAAAGAGTCTTTTAATTATAGGTCTCTTATTTTCTTTGAAAAAAAAAACTTTTAAGGTGCAGCCCTATACGCACTAATGGATATTATCGATATCGTCCGATGAGCGTGCACTTTCGAACCCCAGACCCCACGCGTTACGACCGTCACGATGATTTAATCGACTGGGTCCTTGCATTTTTCTTTGTCACGCCGTTACGTTTTTGGTGTTGTTATTTGGTGAGTTTCGGACTTTCACCAGGAAAAGAGGGTTGGTTAGGTTTTTAGGAAGATTTTTGAGTGAAAGGTTTCGTAATTGTTTCGTTATTGTATTAGTGACAGGATAATACCTTTTTTTCTTGTAGACGAAAAAATAAAAGAGAACAATCACAGGTGTTCCATGCTAAAGACATTTTTGCCATGATAGGCATTGACGTAGAAATACCTCAATGATAATAGGTCTAATTTTTTTCTCGCTCTCACCATAAAATAACATATATATTGTTTAAATTAAAAAATATCGAATTAAGTTTTAACAAACAAATTAAGCTTAGAAACTTGACGAACACAAGCGTTAGGAAACATTGACTTATCCCTTCTCCTTCTTTCCAGGGCAAGGCGAAACGAGACATCTCTCTGGAAGAGCTGCGGCAGCACATCCACAACTGTTACATGCCTCTGGGCAGGCACTTTATGGTTCTGTTCCCTGAAGGAGGGTTCTTGCACAAGAGGAGGGAAGTTAGCCAAAGGTAAGTTGTTTTGTCGAATTATATATTTACAACTGGAAAGTAACTACATAATTATGTAGTTTAAGTTTTGGGTAGGCAATAGTGATCTTCAGACACTTTAGTAGCAACTCTATGATCTGGCAGACGTACTGGTCTAGTTAGTACCATTTCGGCCGTTTGTGAACATGGTGCCCGATCTTACGATCAGCCAGGTACGCAGTATATATTATAGTGCACAAGTGAGTGCGCAAGAACAGTTGCATTCCTATTCCTTCACTCTCATGATTGTGTGGGACAGCATTCTGACACGACCGTAGAGAGATCAGGTGCAGCACCAACGGCTTCACGTGCCTTCCAAAGCATAGAGGGGCTCAAGATGAAGTATCTCGGTCACCCATCCGATGACTGGCTTCTGCCTGACTTATTTGCTTACTATCATCTGCGTGAAACAGATTATTTGCATAGAAATAGAAGTGTTTGTAGGTTTTTACGTTATCCTTGTATTGGAATACTCTTCTTAAGTTCATTTATAATTGCAGGTTTGCGGAAAAGAACAATCTTCCAAAGCTGGAATACGTATCGCTGCCTCGCGCCGGAGCCATGAAGGTGATCATGGAGGAGATCGGACCAAACAAACACGAAGAGGCTTCTACATCTAAGGATAGTACTAAGAAAGGTATGCTCCCAAACTTTTTACACATTTTTTAGGGTTCCGTAGCCAAAATGGCAAAAAAACGGAACCCTTATAGATTCGTCATGTCTGTCTGTCTGTCTGTCTGTCTGTCTGTCCGCCAGTCTGTCACAGCCACTTTATTCCGAAACTATAAGTACTATACTGTTGAAACTTAGTGAGTGGATGTATTCTGTAAACCGCAACAAGGTTTTTACACGAAAATAGAAAAAAAATAAAAATGGTGGGGGGTCCCCCATAGTCAGAACTGAAACTCGAAATATTTTTTTTCATTGAACATATACGTGTGGGGTATCTATGGATAGGTCTTTAAAAATTATATTGAGGTTTTTTTAATATCACTTTTTTCTAAAGTGAATACTTTGCTTGACAGACCCTTCCAAAGTGGAAAAAAGTGTGTCCCCCCCCCTCTAACTTCTAAAATAAGAAGATGATAAAACTGAAATAATTATATAATGTACATTACCATAAAAACTACCAACGAAAATTGTTTCGAACGAAATCTATTCAGTAGTTTTTTTAATACGTCAAAAATAGAATTTGTACGGAACCCTCAGTGCGGGAGTCCGACTCGCACTTGGCCAATTTTTTTATCTTAACACCGATTTTGACTTAACCAATACTATTCGTATTACTACAGTATAAGGACATATTACAATCAGGAATCTTTTTCAATTTAAGATAAGATATTATATGAAAGCAGTATTCTTAACACTTTAAACTTTTAAGTGAATACTGTGGTGAATGGGGAGAAGTAGGTCTATGTATAAGCCTTACTAACTTGAGCCAATATGACTTGTACCTTCTTTCTTCTTAGCCATTTTCAGCCATTGGATTGGCGTAGGCCTCCTTCAGGTTACGCCATCTAGTTCGGTCCTGGGCCGCCGCTATCCAATTTGCCCCTGCAGTTCTTATAATGTCGTCCCTCCACTATTTGACAACAGCCTTATGAGCATCTCCAAAGACCCACCAGAGACTAAACTGTATAAATCATTTCTACAGACGGAAACTTCAACCAAAGCAACGCGAACAAGTCAGCCCGCAAGGTAGATGACACCATCGAATGGATCCTCGACGTGACCATCGCCTATCCTGACAGGATCCCTCTGCATCTCCAGGATATTGTCTGCGCGACCAGACCTCCTTGCACCACGCATCTGCACTATAGATTGTATCCTAGCACTGAGGTAAGGGTTAAATCTGTTTTGTCTTTATAGTATGGCTTATCTTAGTATGATTATAATTTGCCTGAAGGCATTCTGGAATCTTAAATGGTTTGAGCCACCCCGTCTACCCTATTAAACAAGTGCCTGTATATTTTTGTAGATATGTAAGGATCTAGGGCTGAATTGAAGAGGTCATGGAATTTAAAATCAGGCAATGTAGTTACCACCCTAAAGTAGCTGATTATGTCTATAATTCATATTTTGGAGCTATGGCATTGCCAGCAATCGTGGTTTACACTTCTAGATTTTTTTCCTTCATTCTGAGTACACAATTAAATTCCGGAATCTAAATAAATTGGCAGGAACTATGCAGACTTCAACAATAAAGATTGTCATACTGGATTATTCCAAATTTAACAATGACCTTTTCCCAATTTCCCAGGTACCTTCAGACACAGAAGGTATGACGAACTGGCTATACGACAGATTCATAGAAAAGGACAAGATGCTCGAAGAGTTCTACCGCACAGGCAAGTTCCCTGCTGGATCCAACAACACAACAGTCACAAGACAAGTGAGGCAGGACAACCTTCGGTACCTGATCCTTCACCTCTTCTTCATAGCGTCTACTTTTGTACAATACAAACTATTCAGTGCTCTGTTCAGCCTGTTTTGGTAACATAGCTGAATCGATGTTAGCCAATCGTGATGTTTTTTGATTTTGTACCGTATTAGGTTTCGATGCGTTTGGTTTTGCTACAGTAGTATTTGGATCCAATTTTACATTTTGTCTGGTTTTAAACTCGCATTGGGTTGCGAGAATTGGGTAATATCAGGGTTTTTGGAATATAAGTATTTTACTATAGCATTAAAACATACTTTTGCTTATAGATTATACGTATATAAGTTATTTTTGGGGACTAAATTTTTATTAACGAGGTACTGTTTTTATTTCTATCTATCTGTAGCGTTTGTAAAGATGCCATTGTATTATAGGGTATACTGTAAAATACTCACAATATCAACGATTTGATGTCATTAAGAAGATCTTTATGTTTAGTGGGACTTGTTATAAGAATCTGTGGTAATTACTTATGAAATCCCTTACACATTATAAGTGAAATACAATTTAATATACCCAGAATGTAACTAATGTCCTACAGTTTCTGCAGATAGAATTTTACTTTTTTCTTTTATTTTTGCAAAATCTAAATAAGATCACGACTGACCAACGGTTGTTTAAAGATGTATGTTGATAAAAACCGGTTGTCCAAAAAACTTTGTTCTATCGTTGATTGTGTTAATGCAACGATTTTATTTCATTTAGATTATTTTTCTGATCTGGTAATTTGGTTGTATGTTATTGCCCGATATGTTATTTTATTTTGTTAATTATTTTTATCAATGTTTAATTTCTCAAATTTCAAAGATACGACTTTATCATGAACAAGTCTCAAAGTATGAAGTTTTTTGTTTGTAAAACTGTGTACTAGTAATGTATTCTTCTTGTTTTATTCCTTAACTAACCAATCAACGATAGACAGTTTTTTGAAACCACTTTAAAAAGGTGCATGGCGAAGTACATTTTTTTACTTTATTTTCGTTTTACTTAGCTTTAGGTTTTTTTTCTAATATTACCTCGTATTGACATATCGAGCTGACTCGATGGAGTTCGTGCTATGGCACGGTAATTACTAATTAGTTTTAGTGTTTAAGAGCACTTTCTATAAGTCGAAATCTTTTTATTATGTGCACGGTCAGTTTAAGTTCAAAGAAACTTCTTAGATATCAACAGATTTCAGGGTCCAAATAAAAGATAGTTAAAAGGTATCCCCATCAGTTGAAATTTACTAACAGAACAACTGAATAACTATTTTGATGAAATACGTATTTTGCTGAAAAATCTATGGTTATATCGCTTTTATCAACAAAGTCAAAGAGTCTAGAACTAGCATATCTACCTCTATATCTACATTATTAAAAAATTGCTAACGAGTAACTTGCTGACCCTGTTTTGATTTCTAAAAGCAAGCACGTTTTATCCCTTTATTTTGTTAAGTTCCAGATTTCTAAGACCGGTTCAATATGTACTTTATATCTCTTTTGATGATGATAGTTGTATTATGTCAACAAATCTTCTTTACTACCTAATCTAAGCTATTCTTAATTGACGACGCCATCAAATTACTGAGGGAAGTACTAGTACTTAAACAAAGTAAAACACATCGCGTCAAAGCGCATTTAGTAACATTTAACAGTAAACAGAATCCGTAAACGGATTGGGAAATGGAACTAACGTTGTTCGAACTCCGATAATTTGATGACGCGTCATTCGGAATTTACAAAGCGAAAATATCACGTGGAAAACTGATCGTGCGCACTGGCTTTTCGACGAATGTGTTAATCAAAGCGTGCTGTGACATATAAGTCAATATGTAAGTGAATTCTTAGTATAAGTAACGCTTAACGCTGAACCAAAATTTGATCCCTTGTGACAATAAAAAACATAGACGAACCTTTTGTATCTCTCACGTTTAATAACTCTTACCACATTCTATTTAATCATGTTCTCTCGCTTCGAAGTTTGAATTTAAATGGTATAGAAAATCTTCTTTTACGAAAGTCCTTCGGTCAATACACGATGGGAATTCTTAATGGGAACTGTCCGGTCGGGGCGTTTGTGAAAAAGTGTTCGCCAGTTAATACGATTCCGGATAACATGAAATGTCGGGGCCATGATTATCCAGAATTAAAATGTACGGGAACATTTTTTTTTCTTTAATTTGACGCCGCCACCGGACAAGGGAATAGGGTTTTGACCTTTATCAATGTCTAAATTAGTGTAATTCGATGTAAGATTAACGTTAGCAAATACGATTCTAATCGTTTTATTTGGGGAGTCATGTATAATGATAATAAAATTGTACAGTTATTCAAAAATGTGTGTATGTATATTGGTAAATTTAAAATGTTTTGTCGTGAAACAAATGATATGTACTAATGCCAAACATATTTGCCGCAAGTGCCTAGGCTTAATTCGATATAGGCTTGAAGTAGTATTCGAGGTTAAGCGATTTGCAAGTGATATTCTTTACCATGAAATTTAGTTTAAATGTTGTGTATTTAGTGGATGTTACAATTCTACAGTTAAAATGTATATGAAGTAAATCTTGTGTGGCATTTTGATCTTTAATTAAGTGTCAATATTACCTCGGAGTAAGTGAATGATTTAAAAATAACATCAAATCATTAATTTTTCTTACGCTACTTCTTTTGATAAATCACAGCCTCCCATTATTTAGTGAGAAATATTCTAATGAATAAAAATTTTACTAGCAAAACATTACACATCAACATCCTTGGGTTACTTCTGGCGTTGTGTAATGTCAGTTCAAAAATACGGAATATAACATTGTATATATGTTAGTCTGACCATAACATTGTTAGAAATAGGAATGTCAGAGTAAAATCACGCCGTCCGTAGGCCTTATAAATTATTCGCGCAACTGCCAAAAGTGACAGGTCGGTTCAGATTTAGTCAGATCCATTTACAACTGGTTTAGTCTAATTTTTAATTTAAAATAGAATATTAATTTACCCATTTTTGCTTTTTAACCTAACTACACTAAACAAAATTAAAAAAATTAAGATTAAGTTTACATGAAAAAACTCTTTCAAAAATGTTGGATCTTCACACTGCAAATCGCATAGCCTTGAATATTCATTTACACTTTGAAAATCATTTTGTAAATAGCCTGATTGATATACTTATAACAATGTATGTTTGAAAGTAAATAGAGTTTAATTACACCTAGGTATTTTATATAAAGGATTGTACGCTCGCACGTACAAATAATTACTGATTTATATAAAATTGTTGTCATAAAATTGATAACGAATTCTTTCGGGCCATGTAGGTAATTGATGCACGTTTTATTCTATCCAATTTGCCAATTATGATAAACATTGCGCTGTAGAATTGAGGTATAATTAAGTTTTCAGTCTATAATAGTACCAAAAACAAAAATACATGTCTTTTTTACTTTTGGTAAAAATATTTGTAGGGAAAAGTACATTTATCAATTATTTTAAATTATAATTTGTTTTATCAAAGTTTCTGATGTTTAGATAATGTGTTGGCGTCAAAAGTATATGTAGAACAATTTCATTAATTAGAACAATTCTTATCTTAAACAAAGAGTACACACTGAAGTCTCTTGTTCATCAATGGTCCTGTTACGTTTGGAAAAAAAACCCACTTTAATTGAAAGTCAATAGAGTTAACTTTTAACAAGATAGCAGTTCGTTTGCTAATTAGGTAAGGACGTGATTGATTTTACAATCAGAATTCCGACCAAGTTCCTTGTTTTGTCCAAAAACTGTGCCTTTTATCAGTGGAGACAGTAGCTTTTATAATTAATTTAAAATGATTCATTCGATTTTAAATTAACTGGTTTATTTTTAAAGACATTTGGAGACAAAGAGCGTTTGGGAAATGAACCGAAATCCAAAAGTACATAAAACTTCTTCATGTTTTGATAATAACATGGAAATGTGATTTAGATATACACACTTAGTTTTTTTAAAGTAACTTAACCATTAACGTGGCTCTAATAACTATGGTTCCAATGGATCTTAGTTCTACTCTGAAACGCTCGTAACTTTGTTTATCCATTAAATCTGTCATACTAAATAAATAAATATTTAAAATGCTGTATTGATTTTATGAAAAAGTCTATTTTAAGTGAATGGTATTTCGAGAAGAACAGATTGAGAAAAGTCATGGTGAAACTTTTTGAGTTCTTTTAAATAATTGACAATGTTTGTAAACAGGGATTTTATGAGATGTTAATAAAACATCTGTTGCTATATTAAGGTCACTTATTGCTAGCGATTATTCCGTTCATTAAGGGAAGAATGTAAGCGCCATCTTAGAACACTATGTGTATATTATGTCGTTTGACTTTTGTTCAAATATCACATAATAACACATAAATTATGTCAAATTCAGACTTCTCTGGAAAATAGCGTAAACACCCTAATTGTTGCCACCCTGTATATTAAAGTAACTAATATTAATTTAAGAATTGGCGATAAATGTTAATGATTAAATAACAAAATAATCACCATTAATGTTAATTAGAATAAATAGTAACATATTTTCTGTTTACCTTTGAAAGTTACTATGGGGATAAGTGTCATTATTTTAAGTTGTTATTTTTTTCTTTTTTTTTAAGTTAAGTTTGTATTGTTTTTAAGTTGTGATTAGGCAAGTAATACATTTTGTGATGCTTTCGATGTTGTACGAACTGCGCGTCATATGACTCGCTTGTAGACTTAAAATATGTTTTTTTTTGTTTCCTAATACAATGTCATTGGAATTGACATTAAATGTCACATTTTGACATGTGTATTAGTTGTTTGACGATGGCAATATACTTCTAAAGATTGCAGATGATGGATATAAAATATTAACTTATTTTATAATGAGAGAAATAATAACTGTTTTGTTACATAAATCTTAATGTTACAGTAAAATAACTCGGTTAAGTGGAAATGTTACAATTTATCCGGAGCGGGGTACTACAAAAGGGTGTGGGTTTAAGTCCCACATCTTTTTCAGAAAAAATACTTTTTTCTTTTACATCGATACTAAAATAATCTTAAACATTAAAGATAATATTAAAAGACACACTTTATATATCTATCACCTGCATCTATCTAAGCCATAAGAAGTAATCGTTTGCTATTGCGCCCAATGTGCTGTCTTAGTGTTTATGTTGAACATGGGAATATAATTTTTATCTAATCCCATGAAAAAGAATGTGTGACAATGTCATGGAGTCCTGAACATGAGTGAGATAGAAATATAATGTACAGAATTTATGCAGTCATGGTAAAATGATATGGTGTTTTAAAATATTTAGTATCTTTTATCAATTTTGTATAAATGATTTGAAAGTGGTATAAAATTTCGGTCCGACTGTATTTGGAACTGTTGATCCAATATATTTTTAGCTTTTAAACAGTTTTTTGTGTATAAAAAGTGTGATCTAGGTTGATCGACTGTTCATATTTGGTTAAAACAGAAGAACAAAGCTTGAGATTTAATTTTCACCGTTGTGATTTCGTTAATTATAAAATTTCTGTTTCGAAAGGTTTCGTAAAGGAAACGTAACTCATCTGCTTATATGAGGAAGGTTACCAGAAACCCGACATATTTTCGCATTTGTAATTCTTCTGCTTTGTATGAAATTCATATTTTTTGAAACTTGTCAAACAACCTAGATCATGAATTAACGCTATATAAACTTGTATTCTGAAACTATTCAAATGATGATCGATGTTATTACTTTGAACTCTGCTAGAACTCAGCTAAATTAAGCTTTTTGAGTGACGACAGTTTAAAATGTTGATGTATAAAGTTAGGCATATCAAATGACTGGAATCACTGCTACGTTACATCGATTTGCACTTTGTTTAATTTATACGCTGATATTTAAATATGTGCAAGTAAAAATAGATAATATGTGTCGTTTAATAAACGAATAATCATAACCTCCTTGAATGTTATATAAAGATGTAAGTTTGAATATTGTTTCAGAATACAAAGACCGAATAAAATAAACTAAGTACACTTTTATATCAGCTCAAAATTTTCAATGAATTTTAATTTTTTTACAAATGCATACTCTGCTTTGATAATTTCGTAAAGCCCCGACATTTTTATTTCTTTTTTGTTTTTTATTTGGAGAACCCTTTGATGTTTTTTATTACGGGAATATCGGAGCGGCGTATGTTTGCATTTTCGTAGGTAATTTACTCAAAGCACGAAATTCATGTTTTTTCCGATCCGAATTAGTAGGTGAATGTTTATTTTTCAATATGTATTGTGTAAATGAATTTCCAAAGATTATTTCACATTGAGTGGTTGTTTTGAACGTCCACCAAAATCAAAACTTTATATTTTAACAAGTTTTGATTGGTCTCCTTTTAACATTGGACCGTTGTAATTTTCAAAGAAAGAGACATCTTAAACCAATTTTCAGATATTATCATAAAGATAGATAAAAGGTTATTAATACAAAGTAGCACATTTTAAAACTTGCAAAATATGATATATGTTTGTTTTCTTTTCAAATATCCATAAATGTCAACCACTTCATGTGAATTAATCTAATGTGTAAGTCCTCAAGCGGCAGCAAGATTAGATTACTTTGTCCCGATTTCTTACCACGCGTGTGGTCACCCTAGTCAAGGTGCCGTTTGGGGCACTGCTGCTGTATATACTTACGAACATGCCCACTGTTTGTCAATAAAGCACGTTTGTGGCACTAATCTATTGTTTTATTTAGTGGTACCCTAAGATTTAGGTGCATAGAAGTTTCCACCAAAGTTTAAAATGGTACAGAATATCAATTGGGCCTCTACGTCTATGTCAAACGATTTATGACGATGAGATGATGATTTACAGAATATATTGAAATGATAACTGACGAATTCTTCTGATAAAAGTCGATAAGGCTAGTCAATAGTGAATTAAAGTTAAGAATGGATTGTAAATGTGGATGCTGATTTTCAGCAGCGTTAAACGTGAGTTTAATATTATGAATTGACTGGGTGTTGTAAACATAAGGTCCAGGGGCAACTCATCATCATTAAATGATCAACAAATGGCAAATGTTAAAATGGTACTTTAAAGTTTACTTTTCATTTCTTATCATAAAAAAGATAAATAAATTAACAATTGAAAAAATAGTCTGCTGTTTAACGTAAAATATTACAAAACACAAACCACGCAAATCTTTTGTCAATCAATATTGTCCGAACCCGAAGCATACATGGGCTGTAAAATTATGATTTTCGCCCATCTTCCAGTTGGAGTAGCGTAAAAACAGGCGTTTCGATTTATCTCCGTTCGGCACACATCGATCGGCCGCCTCCGTCACGTACAGATGTTTGCACACGTTTTCATCAGACCAATATAGGAATTTCTGGGCAAATCCGACGTTTGGCGCAAGGTATGAACAGATACACTAGTATTCGAATACAATATTTATCTATGTAGGTTTGAACGCGGTAATACCAGGAAACACTGGTTCGAAATGAAAATGTTTGTGTTGGTTAGTCCAATTGTCAATTGCTCCGGGCCGAAACGTCAATATAAATAATATGTAAAACACTAGGTATGTGTGTGGAAACCGAAATCCAAGGGGACGAAGTCGCGGGCGGCGCTAGTAGTAAAACCTTAAAAAAACCAATTCAAAAATCTATAAAAACGAATGAATGAATCAAAAAATTTAATATACCGTCCTACATATCTACAAACAAATATCATAAAATCAATGTTTTAATGCAATATCTAATCTTTTTATTAGTTTTTAAGAAAGTTATTCTCTCATCGTTCTGCATAATTGGCACATTGCATCGAGATGTTTCTTAACGTTTTCTTTAAGTTTTTTTTTATTCAAAAAAAAAAAATACTAGTCTCGTTTTTCTTTCCATCTATCGAAATTGTTAATCGAAATGCCCTTTATTTGTTCTACTTGTACCGTGTTTCCCTTGTCCTCTCAACACTTATACCATAAACGGTTTTGACGCGAGAATCCTCAAGTAGGGCCCCCCTTCCACCGTGTTTGAATAAGATGTCAAGAAAATGTTGAATAAACTACAAGGCGAGCGGCAAATTGATATAGAATTATTGGAAATTTATCAGACAGACAATTTCAATTTACTTAAAATTTGTTTTTTTTTTTACCTACTTTGAAATATTTTTTTTTTTAAATTTAAACCGCACGCTTATTTACACATATTTGATGTATTGATCACGCGAATGGTCCATAAATCCCGACTAATATTATACATGCGAAAGTAACTCTATTTGTCTGTTTGTCTGTCTATCTGTTATGTATTCCCACTTAAACCTCTCAACCGATTTTGATGAAATATGGCACAAAAAATCATTAGACGCTGAGAAAGGACATACTTTTTATTAAAAGGGATCTGAAATCTACGCGGACGAAATCGCAGGCGGCCGCCAGTGATAAAATAAATGTGCAATCATACCCAGTCTTAATCTGAACATATCTGTTGCTTGATATTAAGACACCTATTAAAAGTAAGCTTAATTCAGTGGTAACCATTGTACCAATTGTTCAAAGTTACATAAATACCACCATCAACGCATCCCCGTAACCAACAGCAATCGACTATTTAATTTATCCAACTACAAAGGAGTGGAACAAAACCATTTTCTGTACAAAACCCTGAATCGCCAGCACCGGAATAACCCTCTAATGATGATAGATACTTCAATATCGCTCGCTCGCTCGTTCCGCTTATCCATTAATCATTTGCCGCTAAGATTGCTATCAGGCCCACTTGTTGCCGATCTATTCTGATTGTAGTTACGTTTTCGATTTGGTCTGTTGGTGTTTAAGGGTTAAGTTTGCAATGAATTTGATTGGCTTGATGGCGCTGCAGTTTTTACCATCATAATCAGCCCGCCGCAGTAATGGCTGTGTCCATTGAAAGTCACTTACCACCTTGAACAAGCGTCAAGTCAGTAAGTGGGAAGGCACCCAAAATAAACTATACGATTATCAACCACTATGTAATTCCATCAATCTCTTAACCGCCGGATAAACATTCAAGTAATGAAAACTTGTGTGTGAATGTTTCATTGGCCCTTTTAAATTACTATTTTACTAAAGTGTTCCTAGAACAATGGAAGGGTGAAAAGCCCTCATTATGAGGTGTAATATATGGCTATTAAAGATATTATCTTTTCATGATTATCATCACTCTGCCTATTCTAAGGACAAAATAGTAGTTGAGATAAATCCAATTAGTTTACGCTCTGTGAGAAAACTTTTACTCATTTTATTTCCTTAGTTTCATGTGCCAATCTAATGATAGGCAAATTAAATCATTACTGGCAATTTAATTTAATTATAATATAAAGTACAGCTCAGATTATTGTCAGTTAATACAACAAAATATGTATATGTATATTAAAATGGAAACAAAACTGGTGGAATTCGATAACGCAAAAATAACAGCAAATAATTTCAACCATCCAAAAGTGTTTGTTTTACGAGACACCCAAGGCGAGGGGAAAACTTACACACCCTTGTCATATAGAAGCGATGGATTAACCAGACGGTAGCGGGTTCGAAGCTCTGTTTGAAGATTAAGCCCGACTTGGATAAGTCTTGTTGCTAATTGCTTTTGAGAATAAGTTTTTGCCGGTATATCTTGAGTGCGCACTTACAAACGCTTTAAGTTTGAGTTGTATACTTCTACTAAGTGCTTTAGTTAAGTCGTCTGGACAGGTTAGGTCGTTAAATTGTTTCCAGGCGCAGATCTTGAGTTCCGGTATAATTTATGAGACATACCATTGTATGAAAGAAAGGACATCTTCTGCATTTCTTTAAAACACAAAAGGCTTATTAAATGTGATAATTTTCATGTAATAAGCTAGTTTCAACTAAGACGATAGTTTAAATTAAGACTATCATTGTAGTATAACCGACAATTTTTTCCCGACTCTTGAATCGAAACCAGGACCTTGATACCACGGCCCGGTACTTAAACCACTTTCCACCATCGAGGCTTTTTATATATTGATTATATTAGAATTGTATATTTTATATTTATGAGACTATTATATATACATAACATTTCGTATTTTATTAGACTAACACACAAATTGCCATAGCCCTAAACCAAGCTCGAAGCTTGAGATATGGATGCTAAGGAACGGACTACTATTAGGTTCATAAAACGTTTGCCTATAATTAAAAATGTATATCTTTTAAAACATACTACCTAGTTCATTTAATCTTGTACCACTAAGACCAAATTATAAGACCAAATTCTACACTCTTTCAAACCCTGTCAAAACAAAATGCCTGTCTGCAAAACCATATAAATAACCAAGATTTTTCATAATAACCGACGACTTAACTTTAATACATTCCCTTCATAATGATTAGTCTGCACTTGATAACTTTTTTAATTAAAACGTCTTTGTTTTTGACCGTTCATTTTCTTAGCATAAAGCAAGCCTGGGTTTTTCAAAGCTGGCAATATCAAAAGAAACAGGAAATTCAGCATGCTTCAGTAAAGGAAGACAAACAGGCGTTCATTTCCGTACTTCACCTCAGCTGAAGCTAGGGTTCACAGAAACAGGGTTAAGAAAGATATATAACCGTTGTTTAAGACCCTCGTGAAACGTTTTTAAACTATATTATCATTCACAGATTAGTTTCTAAAGTGGTTCACAGAAACACGGTTAAGGAATAGTTATATACCACCTTTGCTTAAGACCATCGTATTCTTACACTATTATTGTGCATAGATTTATTTCTGATGTGCAATCTGATTTTTAATGGTCCTAATGTAGACCTCCATCATTTGATTAAATCACTGGGATTTAATGCAACATAGCTACAAATACAATAATAATTCTTATTAAGTTACGAACGATAAGAAATTTAACAAAAATCGCGGTTTTTTTTTGCGATCGCGATATATTAGGTTGTTAGCGATTTTTGCCAGCAGAAAAATACTACCATTTAATGATAATCATGAAAATTATTACGTTGGCAACATTATAGCCTCAGCCCTGTGTTGCCGCGTAATTTCAAACGCGGATGCGCCGCAGACATCCGCTGCACTACCTTCGGCCTGCCGAGGAAATTTGTTCCCCATCCAATATAATTTATGGATAATACCTGTGCTTACTCTTTGTGGGAAGTTCATACTAGTAAACAAAATACTCCTAATTTATGACGTAGTCCTCAGAGATGCAGTTATGAATCGTCAATAAACAATTATGGTCTTCCCAATCCAAGAAAAATGAAACTTAAGAGATCGGTATGACTCGAGTTAACACGACGCGAACAACATTACTACATAAATGAACAATATTTCGTTTTATTTTTTCTTTTAATGATTTACTGTACTTAGAATTCATCATATTATGTGCCAACGCACTTTTAAAGCAACAGTGTAATATGTGAAGTGCTTTGTTTACCTCCAGGCTCGAGGAGTCCTTAATTCCTCCTTCAGACACTCTTTATATCCAATATGGAGCTCCTTGTCATAAGGTTTGATATGTACTAAGCGTGATGAGAAATTAAGATAGATTTAAAAAAAATCTGTGTTACAAACAGTAAAAAACCGTTGTGGACGAATATTCTGGGAAACTGTTTTTTAAATCCGGGGTATTCGTTAACCTACCCCGCAAGGCACTGGACCCGCGGGGTCAGTCGCGCATTACTTTTTTGAATTGGCCGACTGACCCCGTTACACCTACCATGGGGTCAGTTGGGGTATAACTATTTTCGACTTCGTCGACTGACCCCGCTCAATAAATAAATTTCCAAAGAGCCAATTATTGTTTTTTTTGTTTACAGTTCCGAACTAAAGTGCTTCGAAAAGGTATTTAACATATTTTTATTTAAACAAGAGCTATGGTTTTATTATACGGGAATTATTTCATTTGATATATTTACGCGTATGTTTGACTAATTTATAGAACACTGTGATTTAAAATACATTATCGTAATTTCTTAGTGTTTGCAAAAGTTGGAGTTTCAGGTCTCACAGTGCTTTAGAGTTTAGACCCCCGCGGTGCTCTGGAGTAAGTTCGGTTTAAGGAGTTTGTCGTATTATATTATTAAATTAATTATCGTCTATTTTTTTCGATTTTACTATTCAGGAACAAATATGTTTTATAATTATTAAGTCCGCCTAGTTAAGAAAGTGAAGATGAAGATGACTATGATTTTCGCGCTCCTCGGCACTTTAGAGTGTCACCCTCCGCGGCACTTTAGAGTTTCGACCTCCGCGACACGTGAGGTTGGGGCTCCGTGGCGCTTTGGCGATGCGCCCTCCGGGGTATTGAGGGTCGGTCCCGCAACGCTCTGGAGGTTCGTTTCAGCGGTGCTTGGAGTTTCGGGCCTCACGGTGCTTTAGAGTTTAGACCCCCGCGGTGCGGTGAGATCAGATGAATTTTTCTTGGTACTGATATTGTTTCAAACATACTCTGAAATTTAATTCATTTTTAAGGATATAAAATGTTAATCTTTCTGTAAACACGGGGAACGTATCAATCTTATATAGTAACTGTTTTCTTAAGTTTACTAAAAACTTTTATTTCACTGATAAGCTTAGTTAAAACTAGCGGCCGCCCGCGACTCCGTCCGCGTGGATTTCGATTTCCAATATCCTATGTGTTATTCTGATGTATAAGCTATATTGTGGTAAAGTTTCATTCAAATCCATTCAGTAGTTTTTACGTGAAAGAGTAACAAACATCCATACATCCATACATCCATACATCCATACATCCATACATCCACACATACAAACTTTCGCCTTTATAATAGTAGTAGGATATCTGCATATTATTCTAAATCTGTTAAAATTATTTCACTCGCAACGTATTTTCTTTAATTGTTTAGTTATTTACTCTTATTATATGTATATATAATTTGAGCATAAGTGCTCTTAGATTTATAGTTATGTTCAATAAACCTCTAACAGTTTTCTTCTGACCTGTACGTTTTATTTTGTTCCTATCAGTAGACGAAGTCATAAATAATATTTTGCGGGGTCAGTCGACGTAGTCGAAAATAGTTATACCCCAACTGACCCCATGGTGGGTGTAACGGGGTCAGTCGGCCAATTCAAAAAAGGGATTGCGCGACTGACCCCGCGGGTCCAGTGCCTTGCGGGGTAGGCTAACGAATAACCCTTAAATCCTCCAATTCTTAATTATCTGATTTGAATATGGAAAAACTATTCGTATGTTTGTTTTCATCAGTAAACAACGTGTATGAACATTTCAAACAACAACAAGTGAATATGACTTAAAATACCTACCTGAGTTTAACATATTCAAGAAAACCTTTCCTAGATAATTTAATCAAAACATCTTAAGATAATACAGTGTAGACTTCGTATTATCTGTTTATTGCCTCAGTATATCTCCAACTTTACTTCCAGTATGTAGCAGCTTCCTATTGGCTATTCAGTTTTCCTAATATGGAATTTCTATCTTTGATTTATATTCTGTCTTATTCCAAGCGCAGTAAGGACCGATTTCGAAGATTATAATGTGTTTACGGCAAGTTTTGAAAATACATTGGTAATTTTGTTAAGAATATTAATATTTTCAGTCTTTTAAGTGTACTTGAGTGTTCAAGAACCTTATGTTTATATTAGCTGTGGCAAATTAAACACTGAAAGTTCATAATTTTACCATGGAAATGTCGAGATTAATTTAGTATGAGTTCTTAACTTTCATGCGAAAATGTTTTTTTTTAGAGCTGAAGCTGAATTTCTATTATAAATTAGTGTTTTAAGTAGAAAATCCCTTCATTTGTGATAAATATGATGTATGATATCCACAGGATGTATTGCCAAAAAAAGGAGGAAGTTTTTTTTTTTATTGTTTAGATGATGTTTTAATTATCATGTTCAGTTAACATAACAGTCATTTAGAAGTATACATACCATTGCGTTCAAAAGAACTATATCTAATATCACAACTCATTAGGGAACACGAACTGAGCCAATTTCCTAGAATTACTTTAAAAAATGGTAATTCAAAGATATTTCGACTGAGCCAATAAAATATTTAATGTAAGATAAAAACCATTTGCGTCATAATAAAAATATAAATGCTGTTTCCCTTTGTCGACACAAAATCGTCTCTTCGAGTCGCTTCGCGTGAAATGGGCTTGTGACGAAGATGTTTGAATATGCTGGATGTGAATATTAATTATTTATTTTTCAGGTGAAGACAAAGTTGCAAGATTCAAGCAACTTGAATTTAGAAGATTCATAATCAATGTATTAAACAAGAAATATAATTTTTATTTACTTAATAATATTTTTACTTATTTTATGCTAATTATCATGGCCTTTCATGACGCATTGCATGACTTTTCTGCCTTATTACCACACAACGATACAGATATTAAAACCTTACCCAATTACGTTAATTGACAAACATATTTATTATGATCTTTTGAGCTGTGGAATTTTATAGGCAAAATTAGCTTTCTGCCCGCGACTTCGTCCGCGTACCGTCCCGTCCCGTCGTCCCGTCCTTTAGTTTAGAATTTTTTCTTGCCTAAAATCCATACCTGGACATAAAATCAAATTTAAAAAAAATACCAAATTGGTCCAGGCGTTATTGAGTTATGCGCTTACCAACACGATTTTGCGATCGATTTTTATATCTAAGATATAGCAAAACATGCGGCCTACCTGATTGTTACTGGTTTGACAGCAAAGAAGTCGCATTCGCTCCAAGTCTGAAAGAAAAAAGTATTTTTAACCTTATTTTTTACACCGACACTAAAGATAACAAAGTCGTCAGTTTAAAGAAGTGATTATCGAGTTTCTTGCCGCTACTTCTGGACAGATGACTGCTTTCCAAAGTCGGTGCTAGAATTTTAGTGTAGAGTAATTTATGTGAATTCGTAAGTACATCTTTGAAGCCTACATAAATAAATTACCATTAAAATTTCATTCTTTCTTTTTTTCTTGCGTGTGTGTTACCTACATAAACAATTTTGCAAATAATTTATTTATTTATTTATTTATAAAAACTTTATTGACCACACAAATAAGGTACAAAAGGCGGACTTAAAGCTAAAAGAATTCTCTACCAGTCAACCTTTAGAAAAACGAAATGTTTGAATGCGGTAATGAGCAAACTCAAACATAATTTTAAAGTTAATTAAATTAACAAAGCAATAGATAACTAGATAATAAACATACACAAATACAATCGAATATAATAAATACACACATACATACACATAATATTGATAATTATAAATTATGACTTATATCATTATGACATTATCGTTAAAGTCACAATTATCTTGTCCCTTCTAGCAAACCTACATCTGCAACTTCGCTTGTCGAAGACGACACGTGTCTATTCTATTATCCATTTTTACGGTACTCCTGAAAATGTTATTTACAGGCTGAAAGGAGATTTCCACCGTATCCACGATGTTTGCAGCGTTATTGTATTAGAGCAAGGTGTTGAGTCCCTCAATTTCCCTAAACATTAAGCTGTTTCCCGTCTTCTAATAATGATATGACTCGTTGGATTTTTACGTTTTTTTTTGAGAGGAATGTACAGTCATGAGCACCAACACATGTTTACAAACACAATCAAATATGAACTTTACTGCTTTGACATAAGAGTCGATGTGTACCTACGTAATGTGTATACATGTTGGTGTTCATGACTGTACTCTAGTCTTTTTTTAAACAATTTTTTTAGGATCACGACAATACGATGGCAGGTGGTTTGGACTGCTATTGATGGAAGTTTACGTGGTTATTTTATGTAATACTAGCATCCGCACGCGACTTGATCCGAGTGGATTTTAGATCCCTTTTTTTGCAATAAAATGTTTCCAGTGGAAGACAAATCAACAACAACAATCTTTGGACCCTGAGAAAGATGTGAGAACCTGAGGGTCTAAAGATTGTCTTGGCCAAATTTCATCGGTTGAGAGGTTTTAGCGGGAAAGCGTAACACACTGACAGACAGACAGAGTTACTTTCGCATTTATGATATTTATGTATATGATATTTATGTAGGGATCGGAGAAGTCCAACTAGTAGGTACACCAAAGCTACATGTGCGTACAAGCGTCTTGATATCGCTCTGTAGTTACAAGTATTAGTATTGAGTTTTGGCTGTTTATCATTTTATGGTAGGTAACAGCGCTTTGTGAACAATGTTCAACTTTTCAAATGTTGAAAGATGGCTAATCAAACATACCAATTGATAAAATTAGGTACATACTACCTACCACAGTATGCTTACTACTAGTTATATTTATAAATATTTTTTTTTCACCAGAATATAAAACAAATAGAATCATATCGATGTCACGTGCGTCAAACCCCTAATAAAAACCCTCTAGCATATTATCTAATATATTCAATGGGCTTCACAAATTGCCCAACGCGGCGTGAACACGATACCACGAGACGAGGGTGCACCCCCGCTGCACCAGATGGATGGGTGTGCATAATCGCGTCAGCCGTGCGACAAGAAAAATTGCATATCACATAAAAAACCGACCAAGAGCGTGTCGGTCACGCACATGAAAGGGTTCCGTAGCCATAAGATGGGCCGACAGCTTGACATTACCATTTAGTTAGGGCAACAGCAATTCATAAGTTGGTCGAGTTGTATAAAATAACTTTAATCTATACTAATGTATAAAGCGGAAGAGTTAGTTTGTTTGTTTGTTTGAACGCGCTAATCTCAGGAACTACTGGACCGATTTGAATAATTATTTTTGTGTTGGATAGTCCATTTCACGAGGAAGGCTTTAGGTTATTGGACATCGAAATCCACGAGAACGGAGTCGCGGGCGGCCGCTAGTTATATGATACAAGGTCCACTTTTGACCATTGTGTTTTCAACGTTGAAAGCACTTACTTGGAGGGGCGTAAAAAATAATTATTTATCAATAATTTCAATAACCAATTTTTGGATTATCGGTAGACATCTCTCCACCAATTTTCGGGACAATCGGTGCAGAACGGCGGAGAACGAGACAGGACAGACAGACAGACAGACATAACGAAACTATAAGGGTTCCTAGTACATTACGGTACCCTAAAAACGGGGCATGTTGCATTTGAAGTGGGGGTCGGTAGGCAGGGTAATGAAACTAGTTGATTGTTTTGAGGGTTGTTTAATTCGCTTTCCGTTGACAGACAGGCCCCAATTTGGAGTGCCTCAGCCTGAGTGAAGAGCCCTAGGAGATGCCTGTGTCCAGCAGTGGACTGCGATAGGGGAATGATGTTATGCCATGTACATGCCCGCTTATGAAAACGATAAATGGTACCGCGGAGAGTAGTGTCATACAAATCACATAAAATTGAGCAGAGAATGCCCACGTTCAGTGTAATGATGCGTAACAGTTATATGCGTTTATTTTTGTTTAAGTGTAATATTAAACTAGCATAGCCCTCAGAACTTCAAATTCTTTAGCAAGAAGATAATGATGTCATTATCTTCATTCATTTATATTAATTACTTACATAAATCCACTTTTTAAATTTTAAACGGATTGTACAATACATGCCCTAATTACAGAATCTTAAACCAAATTCAATTATTTGCGTAGATCTATTTCAAATAGTTTTTAAACTGAAATTTAAGAACAGATTGCAAAATAAGTTAATTTTCCTCAACTACTCATTGTATTTTTCAAAATGCATTTGCAAACCCACTTACAAAACTGCAGTCTCAGTAAAATTATAAGAGAAACGGGTCCATTCGTAATGTAGGGCTGGCATTTGCCTGAAGAATTTTAATATGTAGTAATGAACATAACTGCTACACGTATTTGAAATGAAACATTACTTAATAGTAAATAGCAATTAAATTCCCCGGATTTTTCAAAATAAAATTAAACAAAGTTGTACTGGTTTGGTATTATGTTTGTTTGTTTGTTTGTTTGAACCTAATCTCAGGACTACTGGTCCAATTTGAAAAAATATTGTTGTGTTGGTTGGATAGGCCATTTCAGGAGGAAGGCTTTAGGCTATTGGAAATCGAAATCCTCGTGAACGGAATCGCGGGCAGCCGCTAGTAAATTTTATAAAAAACCGGCCAAGAACGTGTCGGACACGCCCATGAAATTGTTCCGTAGCATTAAGATACCGCTTGACACAGCATTTAGTAAGGGCAACTGCACGTCATAAGGTGGTCGAGTTGTATAAAAATAACTATGTATGATACAGAGTTCGGTATAGTTTTCGTTGAAAGTACTTACTTGGAGGTATACAGCACATTTTTTTCAGAGTTATTGTAATAGTATTTCAAAAGTTAAGGGGGGGGACGCTCTAATTTTAACTTTGTATTAATATATCTCGAGACTGGGGGGTTTAATCCACACGGTCTCAAAGCAATTTTGTAGTATTTAAAAATACATTTTTATCGATACCCCATTCGATGGGGTAAGTTGATTTTTTTTTTCGAATTAATTTTTTGCTGTATGGGAGGGGGGGTAAAAAATATTTAGTTTTCGATTATTTTAAAAACCAATTTTTGAATTATCAATATACATCTCTCCACCAATTTTCGAGGCAATCGGTTCAGAAACGGCGGAGAACGAGCCAGGACAGACAGACAGACAGACATGGCGAAACTATAAGGGTTCCTAGTAGACTACGGAACCCTAAAAACTACCAAGAGACCCTTATGATCTATGTTCTTAAAAATGGAGGAGGTGGATGGCGCAGGGGTTAGTGCGCTTGGCCTGCGATTGCTAAAGTTAAGGAACTATCACAGAAATTGGTCATCGGATGGGTGACCGAAATTGTTCATCTAGAAACTGATACAGACCACAAATCCAGTATTTAAAAGGTTTTAAATAAGCATTTATCATTATATCGATGCTAACCCTATACGAGGAAGGGCAGTATTAAACACAGGAAAATACTCCGAGGCAAAGTTTTATCGCGTTTTGCCGGATAGCACTAAAATTCATAGCGGCGACGTAAAAATTAAGTCGACTTATCGCCTTGGAGGCAGGCACGTATTTAGGGGGAACACGTTTTCCCGAAGTCCATGAAAACTTTTAGGCATAAGGTCTGTTTAAGGATTTATTGTCGTTTTTCACAAGGGAAACTCTTCTAATGTTACAAAAATACTATAAAGGAAAATATACCATGGCTTGAAACGCTTGTAAAGAGCCTGGTCCCTCGCAGATCTATGTATAATATATAACATCCGTATAGTATTTTATCTAAGGTTTAATGAATCATACAGACAGACTCCCCTGTGATCGCAGACATGTATTGTATGGGCTGTCTTAGTAAATTGTAATCTACTGAATGATACACTTGGATGCGCTTTTAATTTTTAAATCTTGCAAGAAATCGAACGAACTTCGTATTTCTTTAATACTTGTATTTGTAGTGAAAAACCAAAATGGATATGCTCGTAGAATCCAAGCTTCTCAGTCCCACCCTGTGTGAATCTTCAGGTATCGCTTAGTAAATGAAAATTTTAAAGCTGTTGAAAAGATAATGGTGAAATGGGAGTTTTAAATTTCTTTAGTAAATGTAAAAGCAGATTGCAGGGATTGAGTTCAGATATTGTTTTTGTCTTAACTATTGATAACGTAAGGTTCATTTACAAATATTATATGAACTAACAGTCGCTGGCGACTTTTTCCCCTTCCTTTAATCCCCTTGGGGGTAGCATTGATCACAATCCTTTCTTAGCGGATGCCGTCGTCAGAACATCTACCTCCATGCAAATTTCAGTCTGATCCGTCCATTGGTTAAGGCTGCGCGTTGACCACAATGTCAATCAGTCACCTTTAAGTTATATATATTTCGATTATCATAAATTTGGATTGTCATATACCTTTCTTTAAGTTTAATAACCGTACCGAGATTATGAGTATTTTTGTTTTTTTTTTGCTTGGGATTTCATACCCGATATTTTTAGGGAATAATCTTATCCTATATTAATTTATTTAATTGGTGAATCTAAACCGAAAACTAGGCAGAAAAATAGTTCAAGGTTTGGCTTGGTATGTTTTGTTAACATATTAAAAACCACACTACTATTGAACGCATTGACCACGAATGCATCGCAGAGACGTTAGTTTCTAATTAAAAGTCCTACATAAACCTGTCATTAGCATTTGTTATTGTGGGCGTGCAAAGCAATATTCGTATGAAGTGCAGTCTCCCCTGCCCCTGCACGTCACTCGCATCATTTGCCCCCGGGCGAATGCAACCACTGATGCATATGATACTCGATTGAAACGTTATTATAGTTTGACTCAACTTCATATGGAAATTACCAGTATTGGTTGACCAATACTGAAAATCTTGAGATTTTGTACGTTTGTCTAAATTATAAACAGCAAGATTAAATTATTCGTCTTATAAATCCTGTAACTTTTTAAAAGTACGATGTAAATACGGTTAAAAACGATGTGGGAATAGCTTGCGTGCTGTGGCAGTAGATACTTATTAATATAATGGGCTGATGATGATTATGATGATGATTGAAAATAAATAACTATGTTAAACAAAATTTAACTGCTCTTTACGTGTGCCACGCAAAGAGCAGTTAAATTCTAATAATATAATCCAACTTCTGTTTAATTATATTAATAGTCCTATCTAACCCTGTCATCAACATGTTATTGCTGGTGTTCAAATATTTGTATGAAGTGCGGTCTCCCCTGCCCCGTCACGTCACTCGCATCATTTGCCCCCGGGCGTATGCAACCACCGATACATATGAGTACTCGATTGAAACGTTATTATAGTTTGCTCCAGCTTCGTATGAAAACTATCAGAGTTCCATATTACTCATTATAACATGTATACTAGTTTCAATGCTTGCCCGCGTTATCAAGATTCCTGTTTTTTTCCCATGGGAACATTTTATCGAATAAAAAGTATCTTATCACTTAAGTCAGTCAATACCCTGCTGTATACAAAATTTCATCAAAATCCATTATGTAGTTTTAGTGCATTGACGGACAAACATTCAAACAAACTTACACATTTTTATATTAGAATGATTAACTAGACCGATGAAAAATAATAAGTGAAATATACCCTCCTAGCCGAATTCGGCCACGGCGGCCAATCTTACGATTAGGCACTTGCGCGGGATATATTATAGTGCACATACATGAACTCAATAGGGGAAGGGAATTCACCTTCACTCATAGAAATAGTTCGGGCGGAAAGCAATAAAAACTAGTTATCTGAACAGGAGTACATTAGAAAGCTAATCTGCCCGGCCAGCGGTTAAAAATCAATATCAAACACTTAAAGTTATTCATTTTCGTACGCTTCAAAGATGCACTTCTAAATCGTAAAATAAAACTAAATTACACTAAGATTCTATCACCGACTTTGGAATTCAACCTCAGGACCTCTAGCGCACTTACAAGTATGATGAAGGCTACCATGGCGCAGTGGGCAGGTCGTACTTGCATTTCAATAATTGAAGGCGAATTGTTACAAAAGTAGGTAAATAGTAACAATATAAGGCGAATAGTGTAAGCGTAGGTACAGCAGTCGATACGTCAGCAACTAAACTCTACAATTAGCCGAACTCCGCGACTGGTACAATTAGATTAGGCCCTAAACAAACAGCCGCTCTCGGCTTACCCAAATATCCAAGAGACAGGGTTGTCATTTATGGTTAGATGTTAAAATACATGCATTCTATATTTGTCTTATGAAATATGATGAAAACTGAAAGGTGTACCGAATAATCATTATAAAGTAGACGGGCCCGTTGGTCTAGTGATCAGAGACCCTGGCTACAAAACCAAGGGTCGCGAGTTCGAGTCCAGCTAGGGGCAAATGTTTGTGTGATGAACATCGGCAATTGCACTGGAGTCATGTATGTTTATAATAAAAGTATTTAAGTATGTATGCTAGGGATACATAGTACAAGCTTCGAGCTTAGTTTGGGGCTAGGCAATTGGTGTGTTAGTCCAAAGAATTTATTATTTATTTATTAAGTATTAGTTTACTCAAACCAATATTCTTCGTAATTTGTTAAAACTTAACGATAAACAAATAAATGTCTAGCTTTTCATCCAAAAGAAAATAAGTGGTATTTACATTGAGGAGAAAATGTAATAACGATCAATAACATAGTTATTAGTTATGGAGGGATGGGGTAAACCATTTTACCTAAACAACTTTTACACTTTGGCACGAACCCAAAAAATTTACGAGGAGGCCTTTTGCCTTGAAGTTGGACAATTGAGCTAGTAATAATGTATGTATATGAATAAAGTCATTAATACAACGTCGTCAACCCTACCATTTCCCTTGTTTGAGTTAGTGTGGAATCGGCCTAATGTTTGCGCCAATTAAATTGCTGCGTTTTATTTGCGGTTTAGTAATTTGGCGCTTAGCACTTCGTTAGTGAATGTTTAGTTTCTTGATTGTGGGGGATATTGTCTCACGATTAGATTTTGTTATTGTTTGCGAAGAGTATTGGAAAACATTATTTGTTTATTGTGCAATCACTTAATTATATGTATAAAAATCCATGCGAAAGCAATGAGAGAATAGAATTCGAATTCGAATTTTTAGTGTAGTAGTTTTTAATTACAAGAAAACTCGTGATTAAATATTTTTTTTATCGAAATTTCGATCAGAATTCAAAATTCACGATTTACCAGTTGAATTGTGTAATTGAATTGGAAAAAGAGGATGAATGTTTTTTGTTTGCAATTTGTAATGAATTCAAAATAAAAGTATTTCTAACCTAACAATGTAAAATAATAAAAAAAAAACACTTTATTCATGTACGCCTATGCAAGAACTTATAAATCGTCAATAATAATATCACAATAGAATGACTCGACCACCGACCAAAAGAAGTGACAAAAATCTCGATAGTTGCTTTTTCAATCGCTAATTTCTTACAATATTTACTTTACCAAAAATAATTAACATACTTGTAAGTTATAGGGATCCAATTTTGAATCCAGATTTAAACAAACAAAATGGACACCAGATTCGGAATGCAGAAGTCAATTTACCTACAGTTCCCGTACCTACTGAACGTTTTCCCTGTGTAATAAATCAGTTGATCCTAAACCTTGTCGCTGGCTGCAAACGACTCTGTTCCGGAGCTGATAGTGTCTCTTTGTGCCGCCTATATCCCGCCCACGGTGGGACGCTGGAAACAACCTATGCTAGGTTTAGATAGGAGAGTGGAGTAGAATGTAACGATACTGGAATTTAACATAGTGATATTATTTGTTACAATGTAAAAAAAATACAAAACATATTGCTAAATTTTGGTAGGTGTTATGAAAATTGTGTGGTAAAAACAATGGATGGCTTGCAGGGCACGCAACACAATTATAAAGTGAGTATAATTGTTTAATTTTCTAATGCGGCTTGGAAAAAGCAGATCCTTGTCATTAAAATAAGAATTTCCGAACCCTAGAGTTAAACGCACTCGGAAATAATTTGACTTTTTGTATTTGCTCAGTTGAGGAGTTGCAGGCAACGCATCTGCGACCCTTGTGTGGTTGTTGATGTCATTGGGCAGCGGTGATCACTTTCCATCAGGTGATCGATTTCCTCCCTATAACATAAAAAAATGCAGGAATAATTGGTATCTACCAATTTAGGTATAGTATAGTAAGTCGAAACATACTGTCAAAATAGTGGCAGTTCGCCAAATCTAGTACCTTAATCAAACTTGTACTTATCGGAAATAAATTACATGCTGTAAACGCAGCACATATCTCCCTCAAAGTGTTTGCTCCAAACAGTTGCCTTCGCTGCAACGGACGTCGCCTTAATTTGCCTCCCGTCAAATAAAACCTCATAAACGTACAAAGGTCCGTCCTTTGATTTTTAACAGCGCTTAAAAGCGTCTACGCAGGTATATTGGATGCGGTGATTGCTAACAGTTTGTCTTTTTGTGTCTGTTTTGCGATAGACCATGAAGGAGATGGAGTTATTGGTTATTGGATAAAATCGTTAGTCAATTCTTTCTTACAATAGTACTAGCGGCCCGCCCCGGCTTCGCCCGTGGTACTTGTCCACTATTTAATGGATGATATTATACATAAAAACCTTCCTCATGAGTTACGCTATCTATTAAAAAAAACCGCATCAAAATCCGTTGCGTAGTTTTAAAGATTTAAGCGTTCATAGGGACATACAACATACAACATGACAGAAAAAGCGACTTTGTTTTATACTATGTAGTGATATCCCGCGTAAGTGGCTAATCGTAAGATTGGCCGCCGTGGCCGAATTCGGCTAGGAGGGTATTATTATTATTATATTAGTAAAACATGTTTTGTATATAGTGTGGCAGCTATATGTATCTCTAGTATTTACCCGCGGCTTTGCCTACGTTATCGACATTCCTGTTTTATCCCATGGCGTAATAAGTTAAGTAGTTTCAGCGCTACTGACGGACAAACATCCCAATTATTGTATTGGACGACTTTTGTTTTCTTCTTCTTCCATAAACCAAACATGGTATAACATATTCTTGTTGCAAAATGAGTATAGCTGTTAACTGAGTCCGAACTAAGATAGGCTAGAACTTTAACAGTCCCATAGAAAAATGTATGATACAAGTAGTTTTAGATCGTTTCACACAGCTATACTGTTTTAGTAAATATCATTTGTAAAAAGATCAAGATTTTATACCATGTTTGGTTGGTGGACGCGAGAAAAAATAACTCCAATTTTGACCCGTTACTAACTTAATCAACTCTTTAACGGCATTCGTCTATAATGGTATGTAACATTATAAATCTTATGTTATATACTGCCCCTAAAAGATGAAAAACGTTTTATGAAAAGATAAAATCGTTTTAAACCTTCACACGTATAAAATTCCTTCAAGCTTGAAGTTAACTTTCATTATGTTCCTTGTGGTAATATGTTGAACGTTAAACCACAGATTCCATCTATATTCTACGATGTATCTTAAACTATCTTGTTTACATCTATGTTGCTACTACGTGACGCGAATTATGTGGTTTAGATACAGTAAAAGAGAACACAGTAAACCTTTACTCGATGTCAGTAAAGTTATGTAAGTTTTTATGTTAGAAAACTCAGGTTACAGTTCTTGTTCTGGTAGTTTTGGTTGTAAATATTCGCATTACGTTTCGGGAATATGTTAAGTATAGTATATTCTTCAGTATGTTACAAGCTATATCATACTTTCAGTGGATGGGCTTTTGTCTGATTTCTATACAGTAGGTTTGATGTCCCAATATCATACTTGTGAAGGAGGAGAGCTTAAAGTTTACACCTGCGCTTGAGTATTTATTCACGATCTATCGTCACAGTTTGGCTGCTTAATTTCACCAAGTCTAATAGTCAAGATGAGATACTAGAGGTTATATGTTGGATTCCCATAAAAGACAAACATTTATGTGCATGAACAAGTCTCGCTCTAGGTATATATGTGTGTAAAAATATATATGTCTTTCCGATCCCTAGCATACCATATTAGCATAGTACAAGCTTCGAGCTTAGTTTGAGGCTAGGCTTGGTGTGTCAGTCCAAAGAGTTTTCTGGACGTTATTATTATCCGTGAGTTTTTTTTGTATATGATACGGAGGCAAACGTACAGTAAGGGTCACCGACGAACGCACAAGCGTCGCAGATGCGTTGCCTGCCTTTATAAACCCCTTCTGTACTTCCCTACACGGCTCATTCGAGTGGAAGTTCCACAAAGTTCTACCTCTCTTAAAATTCTTTGCTGGTTATGTCTAACCTGTGCCTCGCTTCTGTCATTAACGGTACTTGCCTTTTGTAATAAACGGCAGAACCATCTCCCGAGTTATGATGAGTTTTGTGAACGGCTGTTTCCCCTCATTTATTTAGACGTGTCCAAGTTTTTAGGTCGGGTTTATGTTCTTATATTATGTTTAGACGAGCGAGTTTCAACTTTATCCAATTCGATTATGATTTAAATTTGTTTTAACGCGTCAGGGTTTTTTTCTGCGTCGATTCTTATTTGTTTTTCCTAAATTATGTTTTTCACGTTTTTATGGTATTTTCAATCCTTTAGTTTAGGCCATAGATATTTAACGTTACTTGTATTTCTCATATTCGTAATATTTCTTCATAACATATTATTGTAATCATTTTATAGTAATTTGTCTGATCAATATATGTATGTATTCAACGTAAGTAATAAGTCATTTTCTTCCCTAAGGTTGTTGACCTTATAAATTGCTATTTACGAATCCTCTTTCATAATAAGCTCCCTTTTGAGGAAAGCAAATCAATATGATCTAATGAGACTATTGAGATAGAAAACAGTATTGGTAATGTCTCCTTTAATTTTTTCTATTTATATAATTAGAGCACTTCAATGGATTTCAATGATATGAATCAGTTAAAATGATAATTATCATCCAGGTTAATAAATGGCCTTTTTTTCATGTATGTTCTCGTGTGAGAATAAACATGAGCAACATACATGTAGTGAGTTCCAGATACAGACACTATTTTTTTAGGTCAACCATCTATGGAATGGTAATACTAGAAGAGGTGGTTTTCCCTCACTCCAGTGTGTAAATGATAACAAATTTACCCAAAGGAAGGTGGTAGACTAATCTTACAAGTGCCTGTCGTGCTTTGGTTCTGGTATAGGCGTAAAGTCTGTGTTCTGCCAATATTTATATCCCACGATACCCATTTGTTTCATTACTAGTGCATGTGAAGCCGTTACATCACAATTGGGAGTTGATACACAACGACTACTCAATAACATTAACGAGATTCAAAAAGCCCAGATGGTCTAGCCAAGTTGCCACTTTGACTATTAACGCTATTGCTATCGTCGCGACTTAAAATTCCATCCCGCTCTCACAGATACTTCGTCTGCGGGATGGCAATATAAGTCGAAGCAATCATCATCATAATCATCATCAGCCTATCGCAGTCCACTGCTGGACATAGGCCTCTCCTAGGGCTCTCCTTAGCCCGATCCTCGGCGACTCGCATCCAGCTCCTGCCAGCCATCTTGCGCAAATCGTCACTCCACCTGGCCTGAGGGCGTCCTACACTACGTTTTTTGGGACTCTTGCTGAAACGCGGTATCCACTCTAGAACTCGTTTACCCCAACGGTTGTCGGTTCTGCGGCTTATATGGCCAGCCCACTGTCACTTCAGCTTGCTAATCCGGTGAGCTATGTCGATGACCTTAGTTCTCTGCCGGATCACATCATTTCAAATGCGATCCCGCAGAGAAACGCCGAGCATAGCTCTTTCCATAGCCCGCTGAGCGACTTTAAACTTGTGAACCAGCCGTGCCGTAAGTGTCCACGTTTCAGCTCCATATGTAATTACGGGTAGGACGCACTGATTGAAGACTTTTGTCTTAAGGCAGTGTGTAATCGACGATAAGAAAACTCGACGTAGTTTCCCAAATGCTGCCCAACCTAGCTGTATTCTTCTATTCACCTCGCTCTCAAAGTTGTTTCTACCCAACTGCAACGTTTGCCCGAGGTAGACATATTTCTGAACAACTTCGAGAACAGCGCCGTGAATCGCGATCGGTTCCGGTAGAACATGTTCATTGAACATGACCTTGGTTTTGTCCAAGTTCATCCGTAGGCCGATGCGTGCAGAAGAGTCAGCCAGGTCATTCAGCATCTGTTGTAGGTCCTGCAGCGTCTCTGCCATTATGACGATGTCATCTGCGAATCGCAAGTGAGAGATGTATTTGCCATGTATGTCAATGCCACGACCTTTCCAGTTCAGCGTCTTAGCTATTTTTATTATTTTTTTATTAAATTATTTATTATCAGGTAAGTTACACCCATAGATTACATAAATTACATTACACATTTTAAAACTTAATTAATTTACAATCAAATAATATCAAATAAACAAATCCTCCATTGCATTCGTGAACAATTTCGGGGAGATGACGTCCCCTTGCCTCACTCCTCGATGCAACGGTATAGGTTTTGTTTGCTGATTTTGTACTTGGACGGACATGGTGGCAGCTTTGTACAAACATCTCATCACTTGGATATATCGCCAATCTACCTGGCATCTCTGCAGGGACTCCAGAACAGACCAGATTTCAACCGAGTCAAAGGCCTTCTCATAGTCCACAAATGCTAGACACAGGGGCTTATTATACTCCTCGGTCTTCTGTATAATTTGCCGCACTGTGTGGATGTGGTCTATGGTGCCGTATTCGCTCCGAAACCCGGCCTGCTCTGGTGGTTGGAATTCGTCGAGTCTTCGCGCAAGACGGTTCGAGATTACTCTTGAGAACAGCTTGTAAACGTGGCTTAGAAGCGAAATGGGTCGATAGTTCTTCAACAGGGTTTTGTCTCCCTTTTTCAAGAACAGGACGACTACGCTTCTACTCCACGCTTCTAAGCAATGGCGATGGCGATAGTGGGCGAGTGGCAACTTGGCTAGACCACCAGATGCCCCTCCAAAGGCAAGACTCTCACGAAGAAGACTTGGTATCGACCATTCAGCGGCATATTTCGAAATGGGTCTAAAAAATTGCCTCTGAATCAGCCAAAGGGCGACTCTTAGAGCATCACATAACAAACAAAGCGTGAAATGGGTCCGGACGTCTGTTGTTTACAATATATCCTTTTGCCCTAATACCCGTAGTGGGACAAGACGTTTCTACGATTCTGCAAATAAAAAATGTATTTGAACGATAATGTTGTTTATATTTCTAGAGGAAAGGATATTGGGTTCGTAGTGAGAGGAATACTTGAATAAAAATGGTTTTTGGATTTCGTTGGACACGGGATGTATAAAAGATCTAAATACCGGTTTAAAGTTTATCCCTACATAATATCTTCCACGAAGGAAAAACACATGTGTATACAAAAACAATATCGTGAAAGCCAAATATAATTTTGAAACCTAAGCGTAGCTTTTATGCCACAAAAATCAGATAATCCTACAGTTTATTCGTTTTTAAATTATTTTTTTGCAGATACATTGATCTCGATTGTTCTTCATTCCAAGTATCACATAAGGGGAATAAAGCTACAATGTGTCGATCTATTTCTATTTTATACCTATTATATGCCCAATTCATGTAGAACATTATGAAAAAATCTCGCAATGTAGTCATTAATAACATATCTGTCTTCTCAAAGTATATTATGTTCTTTAAACACACACGTTCTCTTTGAAGCGGATTAGAACGGAAATCCCCATTGATGTTACCTGTGCCTTGATATCGTTTCCACTGCAATATTATATGAAGGTATTTCATATATTTTCATGAAAAATCCAGCAAAAGCAAATACCTCCCCTCGGCTATCCCTTACAATTATGGTAGGCTCTACCGATAGGAAATCACGCACGACTGTACAGCAAAGATAGGACGAATTGAGTCAAAGGAAAATGGAGCTTTTGGTGTTGGGATAAGGGTGAATGGAATTGTAAATTGTAAAGCGGTACATGTCTCGTCATTTAATGATGTCGTGGACGACATGCTTTGATCTCGCTTAAGAAGTGTGGTGCAACTGAAGGGAGGAGTCGTTATTATTAAAATGGCGGAGGAAATTGTTCATCGCGATATTGGAAGTTGGAGTGGCACATGTTTCATGTGAGAAAGTTTTATTGAAATTAACGATGGGAAGGGCTGATGAATTTCTACGGTTTGCGTGAATGAATTGGGTTATCAAATTAATTACTTTTTGATTGAGACTTCAAAATGTGAAGGTTATTAAATATTGCGCATTTGTAATTGACTTGGCTACTTTTACTTTCTGAGTATAATGATATTATGACAATGCCTTTTGCTTGCGACTTTAAAATGCTGATGGTATTTCTTCACTACAGATATTTGAATAAGGACCAATAGCCTAACGCCCTATATTGTTTAATTCTGATCTTTCTGAGCAAAATTATACAGTCACACTCCCATACGAATATTTTTTTATTGCAATGTCAAGTATCTCATTCACGAAATCGCCAATTCTTCTTTCTTACTCCACCGGGCTCCTACGCGAAACTTACCGCAGCCAATAGTTACGGACTATCAAAGCAGGCCAACTCCGCTGCCCAACTTCCAACAGTTTCCTCTTGCATCCGGATTTTTTCTAGTTTAATATTAGTTTTGGGTCCGTAATGAATCAACTAATCGTGTTGAAAACTTTCGCCTGCCTAATTTATTTGGATGAATGCCTTCTTTTTCTGAGATCAGACTGATTGCGGTTTATTGATTCATTTTGACTTATTATGTTGGATTCAAATTACATATTCGGAAAGTAAAAAAGAAAATGTATTATTATCAATGATTATCCTGTTGTTCATGTCATGGAATGGAAAGACATACTTAAATACTTTTACTTAGGTAAAAATATACTTGAATAGATACATATAACACCTAAACCAGGACAAACATACATGTTCATACACAAAAATGTTTGTTCCGAGCGAGGTTTGAACCCGCGACCTCTTGGTCTAATAGCCAACGTCTTGACCATAACACCTAGCGGGTCGTCAATTAAAAATCAATCGATCAAAATCAAGTGTTGATCATTTAATTGCATTAGTTTGCATATTATATCTGTAGTATTAAAAATGTGTTTGTATAGTTGTAGCTTTCGTCCAGCAATGGACTGTAAAGTTCTGATGATGATCATGATGATAGTGATTAAATTAACAATTCATCCCATCTATTAACATTTTGCCTAAATGATTATTTCTCTGAAATTATCTCCATTACAAATTCTCAACCCATACCCAAACGTTTGTCATACAAATAATGTGTAAATCTCCGAAATGACATGCAAACTGTTGTATGAGGGTGTTAAATAGAAACCGAATACCCGTACAAGATATTAGAATATCCCCTCCTGGATAAAAGTGGGGAGATCCAGATTCGTCGCGGGGGTCCCGGTGCAATCTATATGCAAATATGCGTTCCGTCCAATTAGAAATGACACTTGAGCTACGCACTGTCTGAGAAATTGCTGCGGTTTTGTTAGATTTTTGTTGTAATTTGGTGTTATTATTAACCAGTTGAATGTAAGATGAACAAAAAGTATTTTAAATGATCCAAAAAATCCTTGAGTTGTATTCCTCATTACTGAGGTTCGTGATCATTTTATGAATTCACTACAGCTCTCGAGAAAATTTTTATGAACAATGACTTTCAGCTTGGCCTAAAAAATGTCTAATAAGTTTGAATGTTTGTCCATCAATCAAGGAATGAAATGAAACTACTGAAAGAATTTTGATAAAATTCTGTATAAAAAGGCTGGCTTAAGTGAAAGGATTCTTTTTATACTTATTAAATGCTCTAATGGGATAAAACAGGAATCTTCTCTCTCTCAGGAATAAAACGCGGTCTAAGCCTAGGGTAATTAGATATTAAATAACTGTTTAATACAATAAACAAAAATATACACAATGAATGAACAATTAAAATAATAAACATGGTTCCCTCATTGTCCCGTTTCATTTACATACCATTTTTTTATTGAACACAAACATTGAAAGGAAAATATTGTCCGCGCCGTTTTATAAACCCAGTGCGTAGCCCCTAGTCTCCATTTGTGCGGATAGATTATTGCATTGTGACATCATTTGCATCCTTTATTGCCTATTCGAGAATCTGAGTTCGAGATTTCTTAATAAATGCTCAGATAAAGATGGGTTAATGGGGTCCGTTTCAAATGTAGCCATTGAGGGGTGTCACTGAGACTATTCTATAGCACTGTTAAGGATCATTTATAGGGAATTACCAGATACGCCCCATTGGTCTTGTGTTTTAAGTGCCTTGTTTAATGATTTTAGGGTTCAATTTGCAATTTGGATAAAATACTTGGCTTATTTATTCGTTACTTCCATACATTTTTATTTAAAAACAGACGTGTTTGTTTGGATTAATGTGATTTTGATAACTAGCATGTGTATGCTATGCATGTGTGTGAAATGCAATTTGGAATTGATAGCGGTGTTGCTTGATAGATATTTTATTGTAACCCGCTCGAGCAAAATCAGTTTACAATATTTTTAAGGTCTTAGTTGTTGCTAATCAATCTATTAGCAAGCAATCTCTTTTCTTATTTAACCTACCGATTTTGACAGTGCATGATTTGCGTTTAAGAATTAACAAATGAATACTTAAAAATAAAACGATGTATGAATTCCAACTAAAACCATCCTCCTTCTAAGCCGGAAAATCTCATTCATGTAAACCAGACAAAAGGGAATCTTATTAAAAGGACAATACGGTCCTTTCTTTCCACCAGACTTAACTTTAAAAATTAATGCGCCGTGTCCTCCTTTAAACCTCTTCGAATCAAATTCGCTTATTAAATACGAGTAGCCCTTAATCTCAGTTCAAAGCTGTGACCAACATCTGCGGATCTCATGGATTTCACACTCCACATATTATGCAATACGGATTAAATATATTGGCAGACCTGAAGCTATAAATAGTTCGTTAATTATGTATCTGATGGTTTGAAGAAAGCTTAGAGCTTAGAATTATGCTTGTGTGGGGCAAAGTTCAGCAGTACAGGTCCGATCAGTAATTAAGTCGAATAATCAAGGAATTGAATATTTCCACTAATACTCTTTTCTATTGGTAAATAATGATTTATCAATACAATCTAAATTTTAAAAATCTCACTTTTTATTGGCCCAAGTGAGATTTTTACCAAGTCCCAAAAACAAAAACCAACCCATTACTTAAAAAAAAAAGAATGTTAAAATCTAAAGATGATCACTCTTCAAGAGTGATACCTGAATTCAAATAACACGTACACAATGCGACTAGTGAATTCAATAAGGTCAACATATTTGACACGTACTGTAGTAACGCGTCGTTAAGTGGCCATCGTGTGAGGTTAAATTAACCGGGATGGGCGAGTTTGTGCGAATTAGGAAATCTGATTTGGTGAGTCGGTAGACAGTGAAGAAAAGTGGAATTAGGTTTAGGTATAGGAAGGTTGCACACGTGGCGTTTTGGATATTCGGTTAAAACTGTATATTTTTCCTTATTATCCTTATTAAATTCTAGCGACCGCCCATTACTTTGTGCGCGTGGATTTCATTTTCCGAACATAACGGATTGAAAAATGGACTTTCCAACACAAAGTAATATTCCAATTCGAATCAGTATTTCCTGAGATGAGATTAGCTCGTTAAAACAAAGACATAAACAATCACACAAGCTTACAATTTTTTATGCTTTATTTATTAGTTAAGATTAATAAAAATTACACAAATTTGCACATAATTTTGTCCCATATTAGAATGTTCCAATGATTTAAAAAGGATATAGCTGTTTATGACATTATTCAACATGTTTTAAAGCACTGAAATATTTATATAATATTTAACACCTAAATTACTTTGCCAACATTACAACGGGACCTAACGCGATATTATTTACTCAGGTACTTATAAAAATAATATCGCGTTTAGTCCCGTTGTAATGTTAAATAATTATATAATGCAACGCGAAAGTTAAAAGTTATACTTTGCCAACATTTTGTGAAAATGGTTAACAATAAACTTTCAATAGAAAGTATTCAACTGTTTATTATTGTCTCTATGCAGGGAAATCAAAGGTTTCCATCAAACTAAAAACCCAGACCCGAATTTTATCATACTCGTAAAATTGACCTTGGAGGTTTTAGATTATAATTAAATAATAATCAAAATACTGCTCTCGTAACATTGTAATATTACGTATTGTGTCGCTGACATAATAAACTTAAGCTACGTACTTACACGCCAATAGGTCGGCGGGCCTTATGAGAAAATTACATTTTATCCGGCTCCTAAGCAGAGGTTTATAAAAAGGGCTACATTCTATTTGAACATCCCATCCGAATACCGTTAACAAACCATGTGTGTGAAATACTTGGAAACAGGCCGGGATTCCTTAAGTGGTGGTGATTACTTTATCCCTTTTTGTGATAATTCTGTAGCTATTTGTATGAATGGTATTTAAGTAAAATGTTTTTTTATCCACTTCTGATACACATAGACTGGTAGGTAGGTTTAGACTGGTAGGTAGGTACTAAAGATATTTAATTTTTGGATGGGGTCAAAAGTGCTTATTGCTTTTTTTAATTCCAGAAACTGTTATAACCTAGACCATTAACGAAAAACAAATAATTAACACACCTAGAGGTAATTCTTTTTGTCCCTATTTCTAGGTACTAAATTAAGATAGTTTCGCTTTTTACGTATAAGTGCTTACAAAATTATAGTTTCCCGATTATTATGTTTGTCCTAATAAGGTCTGAATCTGTTTTTTGTTACTTAACATAATAATTTGCTCGCGACCGTACAAGAACGCAAGCAACAAACAAAGTTAACTTATAATACGAGTACCTACCTACTTAAATCAAAATATTAAAATTAACCAAATTCCCTTCAGCCAATATTTATTATCATCAGCATAATCGCTCGTCGTAATAAAAAGCCAATCCCACAGTAATGTTATTCGCTTGAGCTTAAAAATCGCAAATTCATAGTCGAGCGCACCTCGCCGAGTCAGCGAGCGAGCGAGCGAGCGAAACGAGCGCAATCGCGAATGAGCGCTTGATCAAGCGGAGCGAGACAAAAGTTAACAGGGAGTTAGGTTAGCTGGATCTGAGTTGGAAACAGGTCAACACTGTATGTTAACTTTGGGACACGTTTACGGTAGGTTTAGGGCCAGCTATTATAGGCATACTACAACAGTTGCTTTAGTAATCTATAATAATAATAAAGCTGAAGAGTTTGTTTGTTTGTTTGAACGCGCTAATCTCAGGAACTACTGGTCCGATTAAAAAAAAAAATTGTGTTCGATAGTCCATTTGAGGAGGAAGGCTTCAGGCTATTGGAAATCGAAATCCCCGTGGACGGAGTCGCGGGCGGCCGCTTGTCCTAGAATAAGCCTAGGAGTTGCGTATCATGATTGCTATCGCAAAAAGGTTAAGGTTGTCTAAATAGCCTACCAAGGAGTAATCTATGCTTTTTGGCGGCATTAATCTGTAAAGCTAGTGTGCATCGGCCTTATGGTAAGAGCGCCGCTTCACATGCGTGAGGTCGGCGGTTTAGCAAAATTAATCATAATCGATCGTAATTTCATACCAGCAATATGGTGAAGAAAAAAATCGTAAAGAAACCTACACCCTAACCTAATGAGTAAGTGTGTGAAATGGAGAAGGCAATGGCAAACCACTCCATAAAAATTGCCAGGAGAGTTGTTGTGTATTTCATACAATGATCACGACCCTCAATAACGAGGAATACGACTCAAGGAGGAGGAGTGTATAATCATCAAAATTAAAAAAAAATCAAAATTCAAAATATACTTTATTTATGTAGGCCTCAGTGAGGCACTTATAAATCGTCAAAGATACATGTACAATATAATGAATCTACCACCGACTTCGGAACGCAGTCATCTGCCGAGAAGAAGCGGCAAGAAACTCGACAGTTGCTCTTTTAAATCGCCAATAATACAATCTTTTTTAAATACATTGATTTCATAACGTTCTCTAACTAAGCCATACAGTTCCTCACATTCAATATTAAAATAAAATAAAAAAAATGTATAGATAGACTGAGTCCCAGCTGACCAGTCGCTACTAATGACACCTGATCAATCACGTATGGTAAGGTATGACGTATGTGTCAGCCATCATCTCACTCAACGAATTCAGAGAGAACACTCCTGCCACATAGCGCCACCACCACAGCAACATTTTAGAGAGCATGACTACTAAGACACAGTCCATCAAATTATCATTTTTTAAAAATAAAACCAAATAGAAAATGTAACTGAACTGTAGGACAAAGTGCACAAAATTAAAAATGGATTGTTACAATGATAAAAACATACAATTCACATAACATAATTGAAATAGAAATTAACACTTCCATATTAACTTATCGTTCACATAATCAGCAGTAGAATAATATCCTTTTTCCATTAATACCTTTTTAATGTGATTCTTAAATTTAATATAAGGTAAATTTAAAAGTTCATTAGGAATCTTGTTATAATAGTGAATACTTACTACATCAATCAGTTATGGCCATCTTTGCCCTTTGATTTGCCTTCAACTAAGAGCATGGTAGTTACATGAATGTACGTAATGTCATTAAATATGGTTTGTTAACAAAAATTCGCAAAATCAGTCAAATTGGAAACAAAAAATATTTCACTAAACTAAAAGTTGTGGGTAAGATACCACTATGTCATCTTAATTAAGGATCAATATAAACTGTTACAATGGTCCATAACCCTTCTGCCACTTCTAGTATTGCTATGCTTGCAACGAATGTCTTGAGGGTGGATCGGAAATCACTTAGACGACGTTTGTGGTGTCGAGTGCCCACATCAGGTCCTGTGGCGCCCTCTCTGTTTTAAACGGGGTTTTATGGAGTATCAGCGGAAACGTTGCCTTCATGTTTTGAATGGGATAGCGGGAATGTTTCCTGTATATGAATATAGGGTGGGTTGTGGAAATGATGGGGCGTCGTGTGATGGAAGTGAGAAGTTGTTAAATCGCAATGTCAGTTATTTATTTTGATGGTGGTTTTAATGGCGATGTAGGTAATCGATGTAGGCGATGTATGTAAATTCTGTATGGGAGTATAACCAAAATATAAACAGCGGATTTAGATGACTATTTTAATAGCGTTTTTTGTAACCCTCTTATGAAGACAGATTTGAGACTTCTAGGATTACACACACTTAGTGTAGGAACACACTAGACTAAAATTACGCGACTGAAAAACTTCAGTTGCCGAACGGCAGAAATGTATTTTATATACCGAATAACGCGATGTAATTACGGCATGGTGTGTCATCTTTCATTTAAAATATGTACATGTCAGGCGTAGTCAAGCCGAAATTCGGGCACGTTTTTTTCCGCCTCATGTGCTTCTTTCTATACTTATATTACTTTGTATACTGCCTAATATTATTAAACTTTTTAACAAATTTTTACTTGGTTTAAAGCAGTATATGTTTGATGAAAAGCACATTAGCAAGAGTTGTACACACGCATCAGTGATCTAAAAACTCATTAGTCCTCAACTCGCAAAAGGCTTATCTTTTCTTTTGATCATCTATGTCAGTAAGTCCAACATTGTATCAAGCCTTTAATTTGATAAAACCCCAAAACCGAATCGACTTCTTAGGTACAACAAAGTAGAAAGAAAATCTATTGAGCGTCTCAGCTATTCAAAACATTCACTAATTAAAGCGACTCGCCGAACCAGTCGGATACAAGGGAAACTTTTTAATTAAACAAGTATTGATGTTACTAAAAACTTGGGACGCAGATTGATTTCAATTAAGTATTGGAAGGTAACCGATTTATTAGAAAACGTCGGTCCCGGACCGAATTCTTCAAGTTTCCAGTGCAAAGTTTGGTTATTTCGGACGATTATTGTAATTGGAAATTGCTTGCTTTTGTTCCTAACTTTTGTATTATCGGTTTAATCGGTCTTTTTTAACTTTTGCCTTGATTCTACTTTTTATCTTCATCATAGTAGGATGACTTAATATTCAGTTCCGTAGTTTTCAAGATCTAAAGAAACATACAAACATAACTAAATAGGAATATGGAAGGTTTATCTTTTAGTTTCTATAGGAAAATGGGGTGTTTACTTTTTATCTTCTTCACACTTGAATGCATGTAAACTGGGTCGCGTAGTTTAAAACATCTAAGCAAACATACAGACATAGGAATGCGACTTTGCCTGATGCTATAAGATTAGCAAGCAACTTTCGATTAGTTCTAGGCATCTCCCACATCCCATTACATCATATCATGCAAAGACATTGTGTAGCACCGTGCACAAGCTTACCGCCATTTTAAAATTGCATTCCTTACCCTCAACTCTTGCCATTCAAACAGTTCAATTATAAACCGTATGTCTTCGGAAATAAGGGCTAGGATTGGCTGTAGTTTTGGCAGTGACTGCGCACGCAGCGAGTTAATAAACTCAAACTCTGTCGCAGCCGTGTGATATAAATTAATAGAGAGTTGTACGCTTGCTGGAGAGGTCCGTTTGGAATTGTTATTTTGACCTTTTTGAGAGATTCTATTGGTTTCAGTGACGGATTAACCCTTAATCAAATTAAGCAATTGCCTAGGGCACCACGTCTGGGGGGGCACCAGAAGAAGCACAAAAAAAGGCCGTCCATATGGCATCACTAATCACATCTCACTCTCACGTCACCAAATAAATAAAAAAATCTAGGAATAATTTGAAAAATTGCGCATTTTTGTGGTACCAAATAAAGGTTTTTCCCCCTAGACAGGACTTTTTGAGGGGCTTGAAATTTTAAGAGGTATTTTCAGGGTTTTTTGTCTATCTATTCAGATGTTGTATCCTGATGGTCCGATTTACATTGAATGTAAATGGTGCCTCATGTACAACATTTGATCAACACAAAAAAATAACTTTATTCAATTTAACAATGTATGATATCAAATAAACGGAATCTTTAGATGAAAGCTATATACATATTTAATATATTTCATAACTAGTGGCCCGCCCTGGCTTCGCACGGGTAAAAAATTTACTCAATGTACCATAAGTCACTCAGGAATAGCGAAGCTTACCAACGGTGAAAGAATTTTTAAAATCAGTTCTGTCGGTCCCGGGGTCTGATCACACTATTAAACAAATATACACACAAACTTTACTTCCTTATAATATGTGAATTGATTTGTAATAAAAATACTTTGAAAAATTGGCCAAGTGCGAGTCGGACTCACGCACTGAGGATTCCGTACAAATTCTATTTTTGACGTATTAAAAAAACTACTTCCTATAGTTCTTTTTGAAAGTACTCACTTGGAGGTATACTGCACATTTTTTTCAGAATTATTGATAAAGTATTTCAAAAGTTAAAGGGGGGGGGGGGGACGCTCTAATTTTAACTTTGTATTAATATATCTCGAGACTGGGGGTTCGGATCCACATGGTTCCAAAGCAATTTTTCTTGTATTTAAAAATACCTTTTTAACGATACCCCACACGATGGGATAAGTCGTTTTTTAGAATTTATTTTTCGCTGTATGGGAAGGGGGGTAAAAATTAATTATTTTTCGATAATTTTAAAAACCAATTCTTGAATTATCATTATACATCTCTCCACAATTTTCGTGGCAATCGGTGCTGAAACGGTGGAGAACGAGCCAGGACAGACGAAACTATAAGGGTTCCTAGTAGACTACGGAACCCTAAAAATTATAGAAACCTCAATATCATTTTTAAATACCTATCCATCCATAGATACCTCACACGTATAATATGTTCAATGAAAATATTTCCAGTTCCAGTTATAACTATGGGGACTCCCATTTTTTTTCTATTTTCGTGTTAAAACTTTAATGCGGTTCACAGAATACATCTACTCACCAAGTTTCAACAGTATAGTACATACATATAGTTTTGGAAAAAAGTGTCTGTGACAGACTGGCGGCAGACATGACGAATCTTTAAGGGTACTGTTTTAAGCCATTTAACTACGGAACGGAACCCTAAAAAGGACAAAGATGATACAAGTAAGGCTCATAATTACGCATTTCAATAAATAAATAAATAATGCTTTGGTTTCTATTGTTGTCGCACCACTTCTTACGTACGATCTCATCTCGTTATCTTATTTTACAAAAAAACTAATGTTTTTAGGCGTTGTAGACTGATTCTAGCTGACATACGGATAGGGGGGCCCACAGGGGTGGAGTGCTTAGGGCATCAAGTAGTCTTAATCCGTCACTGATTGGTTTTCTATAGAAACCCTTCGCATTATTATTTCTTAGTATGGAAACGCACAAAATGCGATCGGAGTTAGGTGTGACTGTAAGGAAAATGACACACCATGCCAAATAACTTGTAATTTTGTATAAAAAATGCATGTCCTCCGAACTTCACTCGCGTATTTTATTAATAAATAAAATCAAAATACTTTTCTTTCTTACATTTAAAATTTACTAACACATACGTTTTATTATTTCTAACCGTTATTTTATTGCTAACCTACATTAACTATAATATTTTTTAAGTTTGCCTTCTGTGTATTAGGGCTTTCTGTAAAGCGTGCCCAGTCTTCTCTGGATTGAGCTACTTGAACCAAATGGGAGCCGGTGGTTTTTGAGCTCTGCTTTTTACCTAGCTACGGGTCTGCCTGCATTTCTTCTACCCAGTGGTTCTACCCAGGTTGCCACTCTTTTCGTCCATCTCCGTTCTACAATGTTACCCAAAATTTCCGGTATCAACACCGGTACCAAGCGGAACAAACCCGCCCCCATGCTTGCGAAATGACAAACTTCGAAAGCGTCGGCAAATAGGTATTTGTCGACTAAATTCGGAAGTTTGTACACAGCCAAACTCAATTACATCCTGTCACTCTTACTGCTTGCACATAAGGTTCATATTCGTAGAGCTACTGTCGTGCAAGGTTAACGATGGATCTGACGATGAATCTTGAGTTTCCAGCAATAATGTTGATAGTAGCTGTACATAAGAGCAATTATAATTCGTTAATAGATTATGCAAATGGCTTTAGTAAGTAAAATCAATTGTATTAGTGTGTGCTTGGCAAATCTAACAGGCTGTCAATGACAGTACTATGGATTACATTTTGCGAAGCTTTCAAATAGTATTTAGATTTTATGTTATATTTGAATTATTCATTCTTATTTTAACATTGGTTCAACAGATAAAGCTCTTCTAACATTCCAATTTTAGTATTCTAATGATTAAAGTTTACTGATCTACTTAATTCCGGAACGTGCTATATAAGTTGCAATTATGATACTTTAAATATATAAATGTATTTATGATAGCAAACGTTCATTTCTATCCATGTTCTTCTGCGCCTTCAATTAATAATAAATCTTTGTTATAACAAAGAATGTAATAAAAACAAACACAGTTTTATTACATTTAACCCTACATTACAAAGTCATGTAAGAATCTTATTGCATTAACCAGTCCAATTTGATCTTCTTCACCTTACAATTTATTTTCCGTCACAGCTCACTTTTCCCTGGACAATGTTTCACCCCATCCATAACAAGAACCAATCTAACTTGAGCTCCTTCTTCTCATTATGTTTATTCGCGCACAGTTCACCTTAAACTGGTCAGTATTTCAACCCATCGCTCCAAAAACTAGACAGTCCCATTGACAATTAATCAACCCGTCTCCCGTCATATTATTCATAGCGGCCAGACGGGAGGCCCGGGGGTGTTGAGGGTCCAGTTTGTAAATTAACCGGTTGTTTCGGAACTGATTGATGTTTTCATTCAGGTGTTTGCTTATGGTAAAGCACACACGCAACGTGGCAGAGTCCATTTGATGTGCTAGAGTTAATATTCCATCGATCTATGTATGTAATTATGATAGGTTTTACATAAAATATTGACGTCATTAAACGTAATTAACTTACCATTATAATCTTAAGGTCATTGCAATTTGCTATTGTTTATGAAAATAGTTTTTTTATGGCAGAGGCGGCAAGCTAGCCAGCGGGTCGCCTGGTGGTAAGCAATCACCGCCGCCCATGGGCATCGCGACACCAGAGGTATCGTTGATGATGGTGGACTTTCCCGGTCGAGCCGGCCCATTCGTGCTGCGAAGCAGCATGGCATAGTAAATAATGAATAAATATTTTTAGTAACATAATACTTCCGCCTGCTTTAAAAGTCGAAAAAAATAACAATCATTACGATCAGCCTATTATAGTCAGCTGCTGTAAAAAAGCATTCTATGTACAAAGCTCGCTTCTTCGCCTGATCATCTATAGTATGTTTATATGTAATACGAGTACTTGCTTAGAATTGATAGTGTTATAGTCCAAGCCAAATCACTGATTTATCTGTTAGAGGAGGTAAGCAGACGAAAGTAAGTTCTTTGCTCAAAAGTTTGCATCACTCACTACCGCCGCACTAATATTAAAGCACCTTCAAACTCAACTAAAATCTAAACATTAAGGAACCAGACACAAAAAAAATACTCCGCAAAAAGTCTCCCCTACCAGCAATTACTGCGGTAAAAACACGAACTAAGCCCCACACAGGGTCCGTGGCTTAGGCCCCCAGTGGTCGAGGCACCTGTGGCCGACGCCCCCGATTCGATTAATTTAATATATTCTTTTTTTTTGTACTTTTTCACATAGTACAATAAATGGGAAAAGTGTTTCATCATAATAATATAGTATTTTTCCTTGCTAAACAAAAGTTATCTCTCAAATAGCACAAAAAATAAATCGCTATATAACCTTATCTCACACCCTATTCCCCACCAAAAGCATATTTATTATGTACAAACATCTAAAAATCAAAAAGACTTCATATAAAATGACATTATTTATGTCATTGAATATTGAACTGAATATTGAATTATCTTTGAAGTTCAACTAACTCGTCACCTAACTGAGCCAAACCAGTTATCGGTAACAATAAAAAGTCGTCCTTTTGTCCACAATATTGAAAACAACAAGGAAGTATGAATAGATATTATGTCTATCTCTTTCACTCCGGAGTCAAACTATGGAATATTGCAATATGCAACTGATAAGAAAGTTTAGTGTATCGTATCACAATGATGAACGAAGGTCCTTCGCAAGGGCTCGTGCGAAATAATTACAATATAGTTAAAAATAGACTTGGTGGGAAAACATTGTTGCACGCTGGATTTGCATATAATATTCATAGAAAGAATCAAAAGACTAGTGTGTGGGTGTGTGTGAATAAAAGACATGGGCAGTGTGGTGGTGCAGTTAAATTGATAAATGAAAGTGACAACGTTCAGATGATAAAAGGACATAAACCTGAGTGTCAGCCGGATGAATTAAAAAACGACATCAAAATGCTTATGAATGACCTAAAGAAAGAAGTCACAACAAATTTTGGCTCCATTCAAAAAATCTATGAAACAAAAATTGCTAAATTACAGAGTGAAAAATACAGTGACAAAATTCCAATATACAACAATATTAAAAAAGCGATTTACAGAAGCCGAAATAAAGCCCTGAAGGTAAAAAAAACACGATTCAAGAATCCAGCTCAAGTTATTATACCTGAAATATTTCAAAAACATTTGTTATTTGATTATAATGAGGACGGCAACAGGATCATCGTATTTGTATCAGAAATAGCTTTGAATGAAATTAAAAATGTGCATCACTTCTTCTGTGACGGTACATTTGATTGCTGCCCTAGTCCCTTCAAACAGATTTATACTATCCACGGAGATATTGGGAATAATTCAGATGAAACCAACATTGTGCCCATATTTTACACGCTGCTGATTAATAAAGAGAAAGGGACATACGAAATGATGTTCAAAAAAATTAAAGAAGCTTTGCCAGATTTCAAACCGTTAAAATTCACATTGGATTTTGAAATGTCAACAATAGTCGCAATAAATGATGTATTTCCGACTGCTGAAATTCATGGGTGTTTTGTACATTTCCAAAATGCTGTATATAGGCGTGCAAAATCTCTCGGATTATTAGAACATGAGGAAACCACACAGTATGTAAAATTGTGCATCTGCCTTGCGTATCTTCCAAAAGATGAAATTGAAGACGGCTGGCTTGCAATAATGGGAAACAGGTAATTTAGTATTCTTTACACTTTAAAGCTTAATTCTGATATTTTTCCTTTTGCACAATTATTCAATCGATTATTTTCTTTTCAGCATTCCAGACGACCAAGTAACTAAATTCAATGATTACTTTGTTGAACAATGGCTTGAACCTGTGAACATGATCGAAAAATGGTGTTGTTATAAGGAAAAACATAGAACCACTAATTTAGTAGAGGCCTGGCATCACCGATTAAAAAATTACCTGGGGACGAACCCGTCTTTGCTGTCGTTTTTAGAGATGGTGAAGATTGATATTTCTACCTACGGCACGGCACAAGCAAGGTTATTAATTATACTTATATATAAAACAATTTAAAATGTTACAAACATTATGTAAAGGAAACGAAATTTATTAAGATAGTGACCTATTTTTATTTCAGACTGAAAGCTAATAACATTCCTGTGAGCAGACGAAAGAACAACACAAGAAAGAATGAAAAAATGATTGCCAACTTGACTGAACAGTATGAAAACAAGAAAATTTCCACGATCATGTTTTTAGAACAAATCCGCCCATATGTGGGAATCCGTCCAAAAAAGTAATAATTTAACTTATTTAGGAAATTGAGATGATTTTTCTTGTACACTATTTTAAAGTTTTAATTATTGACATTTTAATTTTTATATTTGTTTAAGTTTTACTGTTGATTATTTTTATGCTTACAAAATTAAAACATTTCACATTATAACAAGTTTGTTATTGTACGAGTAAGTTTGTTTTAAATCTGATTATTTTGTTATGTTATTGCTGTTTTAAAATGACTGTTATAATTAGGTAAAATTATTCTTATTTGTTTAAGGTTCACAGTTGATTATGTTTAATTATTATTGTTATAAAGATCTTTAAAAAATCTCTACTTATATATAAAAAGTTAGTTGCGCTGCAGTATTTTTAAGACTCATTATATTTTTTACAATTATTATTTCTCTTTATTACTGAGACTGATTATTATAATTAAGTTAAATGATTCTCTTGATTATAAGGTGATGAAAACTGTGATTTATGTACAATTTGTTTTACTAGATTTGTTATTGAGATAAATAAATAATAAAAATCAACTAAGACTTTCATTTTTCAAACTATACATCTAATATAAAAGCATTTCCATGTTATTAATATAATTACACAGGTACGTATATTATACATTTATTATTTTTGTAAAACATTTTTGTGCCTGACAGTACAATTTGATCAAAAATTGCTTTGAGTTAAAAGAAACGAATCGGGGGCGTCGGCCACAGGTGCCTCGACTACTGGGGGCCTAAGCCACGGACCCCCCACACAGGGGTACAAGTACGTTAATCTCCAAAATAACCTGCCGACGAACCGCTCCCTGTGCGACTAAGTTTCAATTAAACCAGCCCCCTTGCTGCCCCATTCGTTGTGAGGCTTTATCTAAGCTCACGACCGTTTAGAACTGACGATGCGATATTTGGATTGAGCTCGATGGCGCAGTGGTTAGCACGCTCGGCCTGCGATTGCTAAAGTTCGAATTAGTCAGAGTTCAGGCGCACATCGTTTTCCTTACCCTGTCCCACACCAAGCAGGTCGTGCTACATGTTTTTTTTTGCTTTAAAAGTAGGTTTAATATACATTTAGATACATAATAATGTTACCTAATATAGGAGCTTGATTGCGCAGTGGTTAGCGCGCTCAGCCTGCGAGTGGGTGTGTGTGTGTGTGTATTATGTAGGGGTTGACTCAATAATGTGTTTCTATTGTCACTATTAATCTGTTAACACTTGCGTACAATCCTACGTGTATATAACGTGACGGCATTTTGTGAGTTTGTATATAAATATTTTGGCAACTGAAGTTATTCCAATGCTTGATGGAGTTGCTTTGGTATGATACCCGTAGTGGAGATGACCATTGGAACGACGGTTACTTTTTGTAATTTCCACAAAAATACCGGCGGAAAATCCAACAATGAGTAGGCCGGCAACGCATTTGTGACTCCTCTGGTGTTGCGAGTGTCCATGGGCGGCGTTGATTGCTTACCATCAGGCAATACGTCTGCTCGTTTGCTGAACTATGACATAAAAAAAAAGTAGACCTTTGTACATTGGTCGTGCCTAATTTCATTTAAAACCGATCGCATCGTGGACACTAAATGAACTATCGTAAGCCTACTTGCTGTAAACGCCTATGTAGAAGCCTAAAGTAAATAGATTACAGGATTTATTCTACAACACGACTATGTTGAGATCAATTTGATGGAGACTGCCATTTAATAGGAAAGGAAACGATGTTTTGAGCAGGTAAAAGGATTAATTTAAGGGTTAGACGGAATAAGTCTTAAAGGATAACGGCGGTTTTCATAGTAAACTGGTTATTTGTGTCAGATGGCTCATTGAATTTGGACCCTCTTTGAGTTTATTGACTTTTATGATGTTTATAGTTGTATAAATTGAGATTAAGTATAGAATTTATCGATACTAATACGAGTATAATATAGCTGAAGAGTTAAGTTTTTTTGTCTGCTCTCAAGAACTACTAGTTCGAATTAAAAAATATATGTTTCTTGTATGAAGGCTATGAGTTAAAGCATAACTCTATGTGTGCGAAACAAAATTCCACGTGGACTGCCACTAGTTGTATTAATATACTGAGAGATATCAAAATGTAAATCGTAATAAATACATAGGTACTAAATTAATGTCAAATGGGGATTCATGGTTTTAAACAGTAATTAAATAATAATAGACTTACAAGATCGGAAAGAAAAATAAACTATCATACAAAAAATAAAGTTTTTTATTTAATGAAAGCTTCTTTTACCTTCAGTCAAAAGACATCCTCTTCTGAAAATATTAAGGTATGGCCCATGGGTTTTTAATTGATCAGCACCGCGCCGCCTATATCCCTAAGTCTAAGAGGATTTCCCCCCTTTGGAACCTCTTAATCAATCAATATAGGTTAGTTAGTGCTAGCAAAACAACCACTGTAATAACACGATATTTACTTATGCTAGCGGCCGCCCGCGACTTCGCCCGCGATGATTTGGGATTCGGTAGCTTGAAGTTCCTCGTGAAATGACTACTTCCCAAGATAAGCGCGTTCAAACAACCAAACAAACAAAGTCTTCAGCCTTATAGTGTAGATTGAAAGGCTCGTAGATTCTAAACTTATCACACCGAACACGTTCAAACTTGGACGCCATATTGAAACCTCCCGACGGCGGGAACAGGATTTTTAGAAATTTCATTCGCCCCAGGATCAGGCCTTTTTGTAGGGATCCCTCAAAACGCTAGATTGAATGCGCCGTGTGGAATATTCAGAAGAACGATTGTGTTGCGTCGTATTTGAGTACTAGCGGCCGCCAGCGACTCCGTCCGCGTGGTTACGACGATTTCCGCACACAGTCTTACTAAAAATAATAACTGAATCAAACAACGTCCTATATGCATGCAGTCAACTTGCACACTTATATGGGACTAATTACTCAGGATAAAAATAATAGTCAAACTATGTGGCAGAAAACGCTTTTCATTAGTAACAAAAATCGGGAGACCTTATACATTTGAGAAAGCATCTGTTCACCGCGATTCAGATCCGCAGCCGCGCTTCTAGCGAGGTGCGCCATCTATCGGCACATTTTAGAACTAAATAGTACGCTAGCACAATTTTATTTACAATGATAAAATAAAGGAATATACAATAGCTTAAAGCCTACCTCGACAAATGGTAAGTGGTAAGTGGACTATCCAGCACAAAATGTTTTGTCAATTCGAACCAGTAGTTCCTGAGCTTAGCGCGTTCAAACCAATTTGGATCTTGAGTTGCACGTGTTATTGTGAGTCAACCATAAAAGATAGACTTATGCTGTTGGGGGATATTTTTTAGGCAATTTTATGTAAAATATTTCCGTCATACATGATTTCTATGTGACTTTAACCATTAAGGCTGCACACGCGACTGAAGCTTAAGAACTGGAGTAAATTCTCCCGTTTTCCCCACATTTCCCTTCACTACGCTACTCCTGTTGATTGTAGCGTGATGAAAAGTATCCTATAATATGCCCAGGAGTATGAAGAATAATGGTACCAAGTTTCGTCAAAATCCGTCCAGTAGTTTTTGTTTCTATAAGGAACATACAGACAGACAGACAGACAGACAAAAATTTTACTGATTGCATTTTTGGTATCAGTATCGATCACTAAACACCCCCTGATAGTTATTTTGGAAAAATATTTAATGTACAGAATTGACCTCTCTACAGATTTATTATAAGTATAGATGATTATGGTGGTGAAAACAGTGTTATGCGCGTTCGTGTATTTTTCTTTTTTTTTTTGTAATTTTCGACAAATTCAAATGAAAATCTTACAGCATAATACATAAAACGGGATTTTCATTTCATTTGACGGAGCAAACATTTAACCTAATTTTCAAAACCGAGCACTAATATTTTGCTATAAGTGTTATGAAACTGCAGCCTTCTTGAACCCGATAGTAACTTATACATAACATAAAATAAAGATTAATCGTAGCAGCGGAAAATATTGTTAAACTTTGTATGTAAATGTACTGATTTACATAATCGAGATTTTTATTTATTTATAACAATAACACCTGCATCTTTCCACAATAACTATGCACATAATAATGTTTTCCGTCAATAACCTATTACCATGTGTCGTCTGGGACATCTCAGAAATATGCTCAAACCACATAATTTTAATATCGTTTCAAAATCGCACAAGCATCGACATCGCCATAACATCGCTACTATGCCGCGGTAAAATCGTATCTCTACCCAACCAGGCCGAGTAAGCCCTTTTAATAGGATTTTGATATTGTGACGGTGGACACTGAAGTTCGGCTTCAATTATATTTCACTCTTTGAGAACGGACTTTCAAGGGATTTCCTCGCCAGACTTTGATAAGGCTGTGCTATTACTTGTTGAATAGATCGTGGAAGAACTAGATATACATAAAATAGCTGTGTTTTAGCCTTTAACTGAACGCAAGAGAGAATGACGGATAATGGATATTTGCATTCAACTACTATTTTTCACAAAATAACCTAATCATTTTATATCAAAACTACTGATAAAAATATATAGACGTATAAACTGGAAAAACTTAGAACAGCGTAAGAAAAATAAATAGGTTCTTCATTTTCTTCATTCAAGTGTGCTTGCCCAAATGTGTCCCCGTTCTAACACTCTCCTATTTTTCTTATTCCCGGATTGTACGATTACTATAGTACTATTAACAGGCTAGAAAAATCGACGAAAAATAATGCCAGAATACAGTCGTAAAGAAGTATTTCCATGTGTTTTTTACTGTTTGATGAGTATTGCACGTGTAGGAGCCAGTGGGCCGTTAAACTTTTTCCTACTTTTACAAAACAAAAGACTTACGTCAGAATGATAAATACTCGTCCTCGTAACATTGCTCCAGTGAGCAGCACAATACAAACACGAAGTTCTGACTCTCAAGTCGCAAACGACGTCACAAATCGTCCCGAATTTAGGACAACAGCGATTCCAACTGTCAAAGTGCGGATGAAAATGAGCTCATTGAGTCTCTAAGGGATCCTGTTTTATAAGGACTGGTTTTCTGAATCACGTAGTGTTTTTCTGTTATTCAATTTAGTTCTACCTATGCAGTTTTTAATTTGGATTTTTTGCTAAGACCGTAGTTATTTAGTTACAGGTGGCCGCCCGCGTCTCCGTCCGAATTCGGTTTCCGCACGCATCCCAACTAATATTATAAATGCGAAAGTAACTCTGTCTGTCTGTGTGTCTGTCTGTCTGTTACGCTTTCCCGCTTAATACTCGCAACCGATTTTGATGAAATTTGGTACAGACAATCTTTAGACCCTGAGACAGAACATAGGCTACTTTTTATTTCGAAAAAAAGAAATCCACGCGGACGGAGTCGCGGGCGGCCGCTAGTATTATTATATTATAGCTTATGAGTCTTGCTGGACTAATGGACTCTATCCATCGCAAAAATATTTTTACAATTCGTACCCGAAGTTTTTGAGATTAGCACGTTCAAACAAACAGACAAACAAACTTTTCAGCTATATTAAAGTATAAATTATCTGAACACGAAAATTTACATGCCTCGCTTAGTATGCAAACTTGTTGGTTTCGCGACTTATAATTTTTAAATTACTATAAGACATAAATATTGCATTTACAAATTAAGGAACCTATTTTAAAAGATTGCCATGACCTAATCGCTATCGATTTTACTTACAACCGTATTCGATTCGATCTTACTAATTTCACCAAGCACATAATTTCGTGTTATTAACGACTAGCGGCCGTCCGCGACTCCTTCCACGTGGATTTCGATTTCCAATAGCCTAAAGCCTTCCTCGTCAAATGGACTATCCAACACAAAAATATTTTTTCAAATCGGTCCATTAGTTTCTGAGATTAGCGCGTTCAAACAAACAAACTCTTCAGCTTTATATATTAGTATAGATATAGATATAACTGGGGAGAAACTCCACCGTAGCCTTATTCAACACTTACAGTTTTTGTTGCAGTATTGACCTCTCTGAAAATGCAACCCAAGACTTTCCATTTCCGACGTGCTAACCACTTCCACCGAGCCCGTAGACGTCTTAAAATCTCCTGAAGCAAATATTCATCTTCATAAATTGTTCAAATCGCAATCAGTCTCGGCATCCAGGCTTATTTATGGTCTTCAGTAATAAGGCATTTATCTTGTTTTCGGCCCTCGATTGCTTGTAAAATTCCCAACATAAATACCAGCTTCGGTGTCTTTAATTAATTAATTTAAACCGTGAATAATTGCCGTCGGATTCGTTTGGAGATCGAAATTTAACTTGAACGCTTTTCATTGGATGTTTTATTGTTTTAAGCGAAATATATTGTACTGTTATTATCTCAGGTAGACCAGGCCATTCATGATATTATAACAGCTTTTGCCGTAGCGAAGCTTTCACATAATTTAAACATATTTCATGTAGCATATTATATTATCTAGCTGGTACATACGAACTGTGTGTAGGGAAAAAGGTCTTTCTCATCGTCATTAGTGTGAGACATGGGAAGAAAATTATTTTCTACAGTATTTTTTGGACATTTTCTAGCAGCCAGGATTTACCTACATAAGTCATATTTGTTATTATTTACTGATACTTTTAAGATATTTTAATTAAACGTATTTAAAAGCAAAACGTATTGTAAGTCTAAAAATGTTTCAGGAGCCATGACTATCAAATCAATTGAAAGAAAGAAAGAAGAAACAATATATTCTTTGTTCATGTAGTTTGAGTCATCAATAATTTAATTGAAAATACAGATGGACTGTACCACTAACAAGATTTTTATTGAATATTCTACTACCAACAAGATTTTCAATGAATTCACGTCTCCTGGGTTTTAAATCGAGACTCCTCCGGGGCCAAAATTACACGGAAGCCTTACAATCGTGTCATCAATACTTCTTCCTAACGTTCTGTCATTTGATATTTATTTGTTCTTTCCCAGTTCCCAATTGAATGTAACCCGAGCTATCTGAGATTACTGGATTTCATCCCGGACCGATCTCGTTTGGATATCAGCCAATCTACTGTTTACGATTTATTCCAGATATTCAATTTAAATGGAAGAAGGTTACAGTGCTTTAGTGTATTGAGGATAAGTGAAAATGTACGAGTAGTTTCTTTGTACAAAATGTTACATTTGAAACCTATGTTTGTGACAGTAAAAATCACGTAAGCTTCCATTTAGATTTAGATTTAGATCGATTTAAATAACACTTTTATTCACGTATTAATGAACCGTAAAAAATCAATAAGTTTGTATAAAGTTGTCAGGAAAAAGGAAAACAAAACTTGGTTTGAATAGAGAACTGAGAAGATATTTAAAAGAAACATGGTATGAATAAACCTGCCGAGGCAAAGTCCAAGAATGCAACCGCGCGAGACGCTAGGATGACGATGAGAATGATTTGAATAAACCAGCATTTCAATCATCTGCGTTAAAGGAAAACTACAACTCATTACACACAGAGAACAAATTAATAGCTGGAAAGGAATATACGGATGAAAATCAATGTGCAAAGAAATCGGTAATACGCCGCAGTATTTATCTGTAACGTTTCCCTTTCCCCAATCACACTTGCAAAAAATATCATTGGTCCATCACTTGGTCGCTCCCCCAAAGGGTTGAGTTATTGGCACAACATTTTTCCAAATAAAACAACGGACAAGCTAAGTGCTTACCGTGATCTTATCGACAGTCGATATATTTTGCCATTAATCAAGAATCAGCCAGTTAATGTCCCACTGTAAAGGTGGGAGGTCAATCGCCACGTTTACCTTATCAAAAGAAAATTTGTGATTTTGCACTTAGTTCGGAATGATGCAGGTGCGAAATATTTAGATACTTATTTTAAAAAACATAAATACTAACTAAAGATGTATACCTGATGCTATTTTGCACAACTATATAAAAAAACTTGGTGAAATAAAAATGTTTTTCCGCTTCTTAACATGAATTGTATTTGTTAATTTAATAAAATCCAGTTTGAATTGATAAATTCAGGTTTAAAATTAAAATCATTTACTGGGTTCGATTGTAGAATGACATACATAATGACTTCATCTTCACATGTCCCTTTACTGAACCATGTGGATTACTCAACTAGCAAATCAAATAGCTGCAATCTTAACTTTATTTGGCTTACAACTACAAGTACACTACTAATACTTTCAATATTCTATCGACATCATTATGCAGTCGTCACTACTAGAGCCAATCGTTGGCAGTAATTGTCGTTTTTGCCCCAAACGTCAGATGTGCCCGACGGAACCGATATTAATTTGGGGTTCCGTAGGGTGAGTAAACAATTGACCCGTTACGTTATTGTTATTTTCCCTTGGGGGTGTTTCCGACGATTTTCTAAGCGAGAAAAATATTTGTGGATGCTTGTTAGATGCAACGAAATATACTATTAGCAAGGGTTTCAAGTGACGTTGAGGTATTATGCGGTTTTTCCGGCGGGGTTTTCTTTTTTGTTAATTCAAGAATCTTTGTGTTGCAATCCAGAGCAAACAAGCTAGGATCGTCATGGTTATAAGTGGGTTGGCAAACCGTTGAGGAAATTGTGTGGAAGATTGTTGTGTTTTGATACAAAAATATAAAAACACTAGCGGCCTCCTGTGACTTCATTCGCGGGATAAAAAGTACCCTATCAGCTAAGTCAGCCTGTACCCTGCCTGTATACTCAATTTTGTAAAATAATATCTGTTCAGTAGTTTTAGCGTGATTGACGGAAAAACATCCGAACAAACAAACATTCATTTAAAATATTAATAAGAAATAAGATAATAAGATTACATACCTGGTTCCATGTTTGCTGGTGATAAAAATAATCCTGAAGTTGGCTGTGTACCTGTTATACGACAACAAAAAAACATTGTAAAAATTATTATTATTCCAAAAGGAGTAACTTAGGATTTATTACCGATACTACTTAATAATGATAACACCATTACTGAGTAGTTTTTTTTTGTATATGTGTAATAATTTTGCTGCGGTTTATTGTAAATAATAACGCAAAGGTTTTTCTTTCTCATCTTTACAAATCCAAATAAAAATACATCTACCCACTCGTAAATCAGTTATTCTATTCGCACATTAACTATTTACGTCACACGTGAAAATTTGAAACACGCAAGCGATTTCAGAGAAAATATTATATGAATATTTAATGCCCTCCCCATTTAGGACCGGTTCGGGCTAAAATAGAAAAAAAAACATATATTTTTTTCCCAAACAGCAGAAAATGTGTCTCACGCTTAAGCGTTAGCGAAATGTATTTCAGCGAAACTCAATTTAGCGACGTGTCGTATTTATCACTTTTGTGAAGGAATTTCGCGAAAAAACCTACATGAGGACGTTGTTAGAATGGTTTGTTGTCGATTTACTTCGTATTATATGAAAATGTTGCGTAGGAAACGTTCTCTTGATGGCATTAAAAAACATATTTTTTATACCCGTATACGTATTCGGAAAATCTCTTCCTCTTGATAATCTGACAGACATACGCGCAGCTCAAATTCCTAAGGTGAGGAACTAGAAATTTAGCATTAGGCTGCCTCTTAGTAATTATGGTTTGAAAATGCTACTTTGAGATTAAAGTGCAATTTTAAGAGTCTTGAGGATAGTAAATCTTCCACCTAAATTAAAACCACGTCAATTTCCACGAAAAAAAATTGTGAGCAAGACGAAAGCAGATGCTGTTGCAAGAAAAAGGAAAATACCATTTTTATTTGTGACTTATAATTATTCAACTTCATGTGCCTTTAGTGCACTTATCTCCAATCTCAATCGAATTTTCCAAAAAAACATGCAGCCGTATTTACGTATGATGCCAATAAAGGCTGTCGAGGGTAATTTTTGTAAGCCATCTTTTCCACCTCTGCATAAGGGAGATGGTTCATTGGCCCACGACGCAAAGGAGAAAGCCGATCTTCTGGGAAAACTCTTTGCGTCCAACTCGACCTTGGATGATGGAGGACAGGAGCCGCCTACAGTATCACGGTGCGAGAGCGTTATGCCTGATATCAGGATACACCAACGCTCAGTGCGCCTGGCACTCATGTCGCTTGATGTCCATAAGTCGAGCGGGCCTGATGGAATCCCTCCCATTGTGTTGAAGATGTGCGCTCCTGAGTTGGCTCCAGTTTTAACTCGTCTCTTTCGGCTCTCCTACTCCACTGGCGTAGTCCCGGCTTCATGGAAGACAGCTTTGGTCCATCCGATCCCCAAAAAAGGCGACCGCTCTGATCCGTCCAACTACAGACCAATAGCTATAACCTCCCTCCTTTCAAAGACAATGGAATCAATCCTCAATTGCCAGCTACTTAGATACTTAGAGGATCATCAGCTACTCAGCGATCACCAATACGGCTTCCGTAAGGGTCGGTCGGCTGGTGATCTTCTGGTTTACTTGACACACCGTTGGGCACAGGCGATTGAGAGTAAGGGGGAGGCCTTTGCTGTCAGTTTGTACATAGCAAAGGCCTTTGATCGGGTTTGGCACAGGGCGCTTCTCTCTAAGCTTCCATCCTACGGGCTCCCCGGGAAATTATGCACATGGGTCTCCAGCTTTCTTGCAGACAGAAGCATAAAGGTCGTTGTCGACGGAGAATGCTCTAAATTTATGGCAATAAATGCTGGTGTTCCCCAAGGCTGTGTGCTATCGCCAACTCTGTTTCTCCTGCATATCAATGATATGTTGCAAATAAGCAATATTCATTGTTATGCGGATGACAGCACCGGCGATGCTTTTTATACCGGCCGCGCTGGTATTTCTCGGGATAACGTCATCGAGAGCCGTAACAGGCTTGTGTCTGAAATAGAGAGCTCCTTGGAGAGGGTCTCGGATTGGGGTAGACTGAATCTGGTCCATTTTAACCCCACAAAGACGCAGGCCTGCGTGTTCACCGCAAAATAACTACCGGTGGTCGTATCTCCACGGTTTCAGGGCACCCCCCTTTCTACCTCAGCCACTATTGGGATACTTGGTGTCGACATATCTAGCGAAGTGCAGTTCCGTGGTCACTTAGAGGGAAAGGCTAAATTAGCCTCCAAGAAGCTTGGCGTGCTCAATAGATCGAGGCGGTATTTCACTGCGGCCCATCGCCTGCAACTTTATAAGGCACAGGTTCGGCCGCATATGGAATACTGTTCTCATTTATGGGCAGGGGCACCCCAGTACCAGCTTTTCCCTCTGGACCGCATCCAGCGTAGAGCTATGCGCATTGTCGACTGCCAAGATATTTCAAAATGGCTTGATCCTTTGGCGCTGCGTAGGGATGTAGCCTCGCTCTGCATCCTATATCGCTTTTACTATGGGGAGTGCTCTGAGGAATTGTTCGGACTTATACCTCCCACGTCCTTTCGTCATCGTTCAACGCGACAACAGTTTCATCGACATCGCTTAGATGACTGGCAATCCACCACTGTGCGCTTCTCCAGAAACTTCTTGCCACGCACAACCAAACTGTGGAATCAACTGTCGCCTGAGGTATTTCCGGACCGTTACGACCTCCTCACCTTCAAGAAAAGAGCGTACTCCCTTCTAAAAGGCCGGCAACGCATTTGTGACTCCTCTGGTGTTGCGAGTGTCCATGGGCGGCGTTGATTGCTTACCATCAGGCAATACGTCTGCTCGTTTGCTGCCCTATAGTATATAAAAAAAAAAAAAAATAACCTTCTTAACTCCGAAGGTAATACCGGATTTGAAGAAAATTAAAATAGTTTCCAAGTAAAAGGTTGAAATGAAAAGTCTCAGTAGTAATAACAAATTTAATTTTGACAAAGTTGCCCCATTCAGTCAGCTGACTGCGGTGTCAAGCGTGGCAACCTGCCAAAGAGGCAAGTTGGAGCAAAGGATAGTCTGAAGTTCTTCTATTATCCGGGGATTTATTTTTAAACTAGCGGCCGCCCGCGACTTCGTCCGCGTGGATGTCGGTTTTCATTATACGAATGTTTTTTCCCGCTAACTCCCTTTCCCGTGGGAATTTTGCAATATCCTTTTGCAACTAAGCATCAAGTTTACTAAGGGACCTGCATGCCAAATTTCAAGCGTCTAACTCAAGTAGTTTAGATTTTCAATACAAACTTCCACCCCCTCATTTCGGGGAAGTGGGGGGATGGAATGGGTCAAAAAGTAGCCTATGTTCTGTCTCAGGGTCTAAAGATTGTCTGTACCAAATTTCATCAAAATCGGTTGCGAGGTTTAAGCGGGAAAGCGTAACAGACAGACAGACAGACAGACAGAGTTACTTTCGCATTTATAATAATTAGTTGGGATGATTTTATGTACTGATGTTTGGTATTTTTTTATTGCTGTTGATTCTGATGTCTATACTACAAATTATTTAGCTAATCGCCAATGATAGAATATCATAAGTAATTTAATAAATTACATGTATTTCTAGTGCCTAAAATAAACACTTTACAAAATTAACTTTTACAACCAATTCAAAAACATTTTCTAGGTGCACAATGTTTTCGAGACCTCAGTGCTCACCCAACTTTGAAGTAAGGAAGAGCCTATAAATTTGTTAAATATTCCGTCTTGCTCATTTAAATTTGTCTCATAACTTGTTGATAACAAAATAAACTGTGTACCGAAGCCACGTGACGCAAGGCTGACAAATTTTGAAGTCGTCAAAATTACCAAACTTGGCGCAGTCTGCGTATTCAGCCCTATTCTGAAGAAATGATAGATAACCACCGCAATGGCATATATTTAAATGCTTAGATATCATATGATATCAAACATATCATGAGAGCAAAGGTGGACTAGTGGTACGGACCGCGCCTCACATACATTAAGTCCGAGGGTCAAATCCGGGTCCACATTTTTGGATTTTTCAAAATCATGTGTGGATTTGTGCCATTATCTCGGCGCTGAGGGAAAACACCGTGAGGAAACCTGCACATTCAGATAGTTTCTGACTTTAGTTCAGTTTGATCGCCACGCCTGCCAAATGCGGGTTGTCCGACCTAGCAATCGAACTTAGCACCTCCAGAGCACGGCCCGGTACTTAAACCGCTAATCGAGGCGTTATCATCTTCAGTAATTACTTGGAAATATCCCAGTCATCCGGAATACCTCCTGGCTAAGTTCCCGGCATCGTGTGATCCCAGTGTTCGAGCAACTTTTCACGCGAGCACCTGGGAGGGCGGGAGGAATTTTAACAACTTGCCCTCTTCCCTCTTACTCTGTTGTCCGGTTAGGTTGTAAGATTCGATTTTATGTATATCTTGATAGTGTATCTATACTATTCTAATATAATAAAGCAGAAGAGTTTGTAAGTTTGTTTGTTTGAACGCATTAACCTTACGAATAACTGGTTTAAATTAAAACAGTATTTTTGCGTTGGATAATCCATTTGACGTGGAAGGCTTTAATATTAGTAAACAACACTATGAGTACGGAAACCGAAATTCGCCCGGACGCAGTCGCGGGCGGCCGTTAGAGTATTAAAAGATTTATTGTTGAAACTGTTGCAATTCGTACACAGTTACTTTTATCATGAGCATGACCAATAAATAACTTTAATAATTTTGGTACGTGCAATATATATGAACAATCAATAAAATCATGAATTAGATTTAAAGAACATTCTTATTAATTTACAACTTCGATTTCCACAGTGAGCACCTGATCATAAACTCCAGCGAACATCTAAAACTAAAATCGCTTACGTCTTTGTTGTGGCTTAAACACAGGCCGTGCAGAGCCAAAACAAAAGAAAAAAAATACCTTTAAAGTCAAAAAGAATTCGAATTTCGAATCTAAAACCGCTCGTCATAATAATACTTCGGTGCGGGAAGGCGAGATGTTACGTCACCTGACGGGGAGGGCAGAGGCTAAAAACAATTTGTACATAATTATTTTCATCATGAGCATGACCACTTTAATAACTACAATAACTTTGGTACTTGCAATATCCATGTAACAATCAACAAAGTCATGAAATAGTTTTTAGTAACATTATTTTTAATAAACTTCAACTGAGCACGTGATCATAAACTCTTCATCCTTAAGCATTGCTAATATCATGTAACGTCGAGTATCCTCTCGAACCTTCAACATTACAATCCGTCTTCCAGCGAACATCGAAAACCAAAATCTCTTACGTCTTTGTAGCTTAAAATCAAACAGTGCAGAGCCAAAACAAAGAAAAAAAACCTTTAAAGCCAAAAAGAATTCGAATTTCGAATCTAAAACCGCGCGTCATAATAATACTTCGGTGCGGGAAGGCGAGATGTGACGTCACCTGACGGGGAGGGCAGAGGCTGAAAACTTTTTGATTAATTACGTTTCGCTCGCTGTAGAAATATTGCCGCGTTCCAGGTAGCGCGAGTTATGCGCGCCGAAGACCGATGAAGTGGGAGACAGGGCGCAGGTTATTGGTGTTTTAATAAGAAGATAGAGCGCTGAAGAGGTATGTTCTGTTGTAACGATAGTTGAGAAGTTACTTTAAATTACTGCACTTTAAATTCAATTCGATACCTAATTACTTTAATTTTGTAGACTGATTTACACTTATTTATGGCTAGTAATTGGTGGTGGCTTATTATAGTCAAAGCATTAAACGGACAAGGCAAACGCAAAAAACCTGATGGACATCAACAACCGGACTAGGGTCCCAGATTCGTTGCCTGCCTTTAAGATCCCATGCCCTCCCCAACTGAGCTCTGGCGACCATATTCACCAGCAGAAAAATAGCACAACAGTTACGGAGTGCTACTTCTCTGTGGTCTTTTGTACGGTGGAGGTACTTCCCCAGACGAGCAGCTTATTCGAGTGGAAGATTCACTAAACTCTACCTGCCTCTGAGCAGAAAATAGCCTCGACTTATCTTGTTCATATCAATTTATATATTCTGATTAAGTAATTAAGATGTCTGGCCTTCGTTGCATACATTTCTCTTTATTAATATTTTTTTCTCATTTTCATACATTTTTTAAAACTATGCCAAACTTTATAAGGTTATAGAATGCATTCTATATCTTTCACTTTCCTTTATTATACCTCCTGCTCAGCTAACCTACTTTACATTGAACAGGCGGAATCAAAGCCCGGTCGTAAAATATGAAGTTTTTTTTCTACCCCACAGTAAACCGCGTAAATCAACGGAACTGCCCAGTCCAAAGCCACTCGCTCGCACTCTCTAAACAATTTATGTATCTACGTGTGAAGTGCTCGCGACTCAAGTTTATTACCTGACATGTTTGAAATACCGGTTTTATTGTAGGGAGAGGGGGGAGGGGGGCGTTCAACACATTTCGCGTAAAAATGTTTAGTGCGAGTTATCTCGAGAATAATTTCACGGTCTTGAAGAAGTTTTGATCTGGTTTGCGAAATGAGGTTGTGTGTTCGAAAAATGAGGTGCATTAGAAAAGCGAGGATGACTGAAATAGCTTTATGTTTTTGTTACTAAAAGGCTTCATTGTCGTCATAACACGTTTCGTGATAGAAGATTTTTCTTATACCGTCCGTCATCTTTGTGGTGAAAAGACCCTAAAATAGCCCATTGAGTTAGCCCGTTAACAGTATTGCACAAACGACATCACTATTTTTTCAATAAACCATTCTATACAATTTAACTAGTTCCAAAGGTAAAATCAAGACTTCAATGATTGAACAAGAAACCTACATATTTAATTTTTTTACAATATTTTAATATTATTATATTGGGTTTTCATCCAGCTTCAACCCACATAAATACCCATTTAACGATTTTAGACTCTCACAAAGGTTGAATTGAACCTAAAATTCCCAAATTAACGTTATTATTCTTAATAACCCCTTTTAACCTCGCCGATCGCACCCTTTCCTCAACTTAAAGTGGCACTTTTAAAGCGCCCTAGTAATAAATGATGCGCCAGTCGGATGGGGCAGCGATTAAATTGGTGATCAAACGGAATTCCGGTCACCGGCTATTATGGTAGCGTCCCCAAGGATACCCCTCTTAATAACGTCACGGGTTTGACATGAGTGTTACTGGATCAGGCATAAAACATTATTATATTTTTGACTGTTACACCAAATCGGGTCCGATCCTTGCACAAGACGAACATTTGTTTGGATTAATATATGTGTTTGATTTTTTGATTTTTTTTTTTCTAAATGATACTGATAACCTTCACATGAATGCTTAAGCTACTTATGAAATCAATGTGTGTTGTATATGGTATAATGTTTCAGATGTTAGTAGTATTTCAACCTACCATCTTTGTGACAGAAGACATTATACAATCAATCTAAATATTTAAAAATACTGTGAGAATCCCTACTATCCCGGTATTGTTTTCTAGAGTGTCATCGTTATTTTCTATGACTTATCAGTCATTTATTCACCAAATAAATGAGAATAAATAATTACTCTCCGTGTATCTCTGCCCTTTAAATCGTACAATGTAACAATAATAAGTCATATCCAGAATTCATATTCCTTGAATCGAGGTAAAGTTATTTCAATTATAATGCAATTTAAACCCAATTCAGTGCGAATTTGTATGTCAGATTTAATTATTTTATTCCAACATAACCACGTGTGGAACATGGAAACTTACTTAAGCACTAAAGTCGACGCTGTTACGGTGGTTTTAATCCCTTTGACGAGACGCATTTGTAATAAGACATACATTTTAATAAGTATCATTTCTGCAGAACTATTTAGCAAAATGCAGTGGGAAAGATGAGCAGAGAGAACGGGCATGTTTTAATATTTATTTGTATACACAAGTCTGTATTTCTTTTTCTTCAAGAATATCCCTGATTTTTATGTCCAAAGAAGAACCGCGCCTTGTAAATCGCAATAATAATACCTTTTCAGCCGTTTCCGACTATGGCGGCGAATCTTACGATCAGCCAATTATAGAGTACAAGAGAGTGCGCACGCACAGGTGCACTCCCTATTCGCTCAATCTCACAGTTCGGTGGGACAGCAATCTTACACGACAATAGAGAGATCACGCGCAGGACCAACGGCTTTACGTGCCTTCCCAAGGACGGAAGAGATCGAGATGATATTTTTCGCTCACTCATCCAATGACTGGCTTCTGCGAAAGTTGTTTAACTTTAAAATCGCAGGCCAAGCGCGTTAACCATTGCGCCAACGAGCTCTTCCATTGCTGTACTGATTACTGCAGGGAAACAGTGAAAAGCTTCAAAAAATGCAGAAAAATCTTCCTTATACTCAAATGCATTGGACAGAAACTTCTTGCTCTCTCTAATCTGAAAAAATCTGAGCGCAGCACTCACCAAGGCTTAAGCAATACACTCTAAGAACTCCAAGGAACAGCAGTAATTGCCCGGATTGATGTACGCAATTTAGCATCGCTCTATGGATTGCAGATTGTACGATGGTTAGCCCTTATACGAGTAGTGGCAAGCACAGCTACACGCCTGTTTCTTCATTTTCCTTAATGGATCAGAGGTCTGGCACATAAGTGACAGTAAGCATAGAATAAACACAACATTTGACACAATACTTAATATATTCTCATTGCTGTACTGATTACTGCAGGGATACAGTGATAAGATCTCAAGCAAAGAATGCAGAAAAATGTTCCCTATACTAAAATGCATTGGACAGAGACTTCTTGCTCTCTCTAATCTGTAAAAATCTGAGCGCAGCACTCACGACGGCTTAAGCAATACACTCTAAGAACTCCAAGGAACAGCAGTAATTGCCCGGATTGATGTACGCAATTTAGCATCGCTCTATGGATTGGAGATTGGACTTAGGGGTAGTCTTTATAGTGGCAAGCACAAGCCTGTTTCTTCATTTTTCCCCTTATGGATCAGAGGTCTGGCAATGACACTTAGCACAAAATTATCACAAGACTTAAATTGCTGTACTGATTACTGCAAGAAAAGAGTAAAAAGGTCCCAAGCACGCAAAAATAATGCAGGAAAATCCTTCATATACTGAAATGCATTGGACAGAGACTTCTTGCTCTCTCTAATCTGTAAAAATCTGAGCGCAGCACTCACCAAGGCTTAAGCAATACACTCTAAGAACTCCAAGGAACAGCAGTAATTGCCCGGATTGATGTACGCAATTTAGCATCGCTCGGTGGATTGCAGATTATACGTAGGGTATCCCTTAAAGTGGCAAGCACAGGCCTGTGCCTTTATTTTTCCCTTATGGATCAGAGGTCTGGATTTATGTCACTTAGCTCAGAATTAACGCTAGACTTAAATTGCTGTTCTGATTACTGCAAGGGTACAGTAAAAAAGTCCCAAGCACGCCCAAATAATGCAGAAAAATCCTCCGTATACTAAAATGCAATGCACAGAGACTTCTTGCTCTCTCTAATCTGTAAAAATCTGAGCGCAGCACTCACCAAGGCTTAAGCACTACACTCTAAGAACTCCAAGGAACAGCAGTACTTGCCCGGATTGATGTACGCAATTTAGTATCGCTCTATGGCTTGCAGATTATACGTAGGGTAGCCCTTATAGTGGCAAGCACAGGCCTGTGCCTTCATTTTTCCCTAATGGACCAGAGGTCTGGCAATGACACTTAGCACACAATCAACACAAGACTTAAATTGCTGTTATGATAACTGCAATGGTACAGTAAAAACGTCCCAAGCACGCCCAAATAATGCAGAAAAATTCTCCGTATACTAAAATGCATTGGACAGAGACTTCTTGCTCTCTCTAATCTGTAAAAATCTGAGCGCAGCACTCACCAAGGCTTAAGCAATACACTCTAAGAACTCCAAGGAACAGCAGTAATTTCCCGGATTGATGTACGCAATTTAGCATCGCTCTATGGATTGCAGATTATACGTAGGGTATCCCTTAAAGTGGCAAGCACAGGCCTGTGCCTTTATTTTTCCCTTATGGATCAGAGGTCTGGATTTATGTCACTTAGCTCACAATTAACGCTGGACTTAAATTGCTGTTCTGATTACTGCAAGGGTACAGTAAAAACGTCCCAAGCACGCCCAAATAATGAAGAAAAATGCTCCCTATACTATAATCCATTGGACAGAGACTTCTTGCTCTCTCTAATCTGTAAAAATCTGAGCGCAGCACTCACTGCGGCTTAAGCAATACACTCTAAGAACTCTAAGAAACAGCAGTAATTGCCCGGATTGATGTACGCAATTTAGCATCGCTCGGTGGATTAAGCGGACTCTCTTAGGAAGCTCTCTTCGCACTTTTTTAGCTCCATTATTTACTTTAAATGTAATAAGTTTTCCGTCGGAACGTTCCCGGGGGCAATAGCGAATGCAGTGACGCGTGCCCGTTTGTTTCAGACGTTTTGTTGTCGATTTTAATTATGAGGGAACATAAGTTAGGCTGTGTTGAACTGTGTTGTAATGAATGTGTAATTAAAAAGCAGTAGTGTTTTTCTTTTACTACTGTAAACTTTAAAGTGCCAATACATCCAGAGATCAATTTAATTGAAGTACTTGCGTGTTTATGGTGTTTTCTTTACATACATAGTAATTATTTTAAAAATAAATCTTCATTCTAAATGGAGCTGCATGGCTCTCCCGAATATCTGAAACCGTGAAAACGATTTTCTATCAGCATTTTTTTCTGTGCATCATACACAAATGAACATACTTTTATAACAAAAGAAAAAAGAAAAAGCTATTTAATGAAAGAAACTTCTGTCTTGCCTCACATCGTCATTTTGCGAAACATGCAAGGTTTATAATAGTACCTGCCTAGTATATTTATTTCAAACCATCACTTTGTTTCCCACAAGTAACGATGAGCTCACACACATAGCTAAACCTGTCTGTGTGTATGAATCCTCTTTCTATAAATAATAAATAAAATAAATAAATAAATAAATAAATGCCTTGGACTGACACACCAATTGCCTAGCCCCAAACTAAGCTCGAAGCTTGTACTATGGAAGCTAGGGAACGGATAGACATACTTAAATACTTTTATAAACATCCATGACTCGAGTACAAATGCCGATGTTCATCACACAAACATTTGCCCCTAGCGGGATTCGAACCCGCGACCCTTGGTTTTGTAGCCAGGGTCTCTAGCCACTCGACCAACGAGCCTGTCAATGAAATGTTAATCGAATTCCCTTGTAACGCAAAAGCTCATTTCTCCTTAGATTTTCTCGCTATACGTCATGAAAATGTTTTTCATGCATATTCTATGCGGTTTTGCTGAAAGCGTTTTAGTTAAGGATTATAATGTAGGTACCATTGTGGGATATTGATTGGTTACCATTATATGCCGAGTTTCGGATACATAATTGAGTTAAGATACATTAGTAACTGCCTCTGTGGTGTATAGGTTAGGTTAGGTTTGTGCCCAAACCTCAGTGGGTTCGAATCCCAAAGGGGCCACCTTCACTTTGTGTTTTTCCCAGTATGGTTAGGACATTGCAGACCTGAATCACCTGATTGTCCGCAGTTTTCCGCAGGTTAAACGACAGCCGCTCCAATGGAATAATTAATAGGCTTGTCAATTCAGGATCAGGGCCGTAGCGTACCCTGGACGCCCATAGCCAAGGACGCAACCAGGGTACATTGGTCACCATGATTGGCCAAAACAACAGGACATGTGCTTTAGGGAGAACTCATTGATATGCCCTCAGTTCTGAGGTTTCCTTCGACTGTCGACTAATTGGATATAATAGATGATCTGATCTCTAGATCATTCATCATACATCTTGTAGTGTTTGTCTTTACCATATCGATGTCCATAACAAAAGAGATCAATTTTAAACCAGTTCAGAACATTGTAATAAATAAACAAAGATAAATATTTATTTTAATAAGGGCTTTATATTTTACCATTTGAATAAACAGTTGAAAAACTCCTGCATTTCAGTACCTAGCCAACTAAGAACATCAATGCTACGTCTTGCCACTGCACTCTCGACCTTACCGCTAATGCGATAAAAGCGCACTTCAAAATGCACTTTCAGTGGATGGGATAATGCTGAAGAGAGTCAAAATAAAGGGTAAAGAGTACGGAACCTGACACATAAAGTTTTCCCCTGCGAGCTGTAAAACTACCCTCTCTTAGACGAGCACCATTGGGGATAGAGCCTAGGGGAAGTCTGGCAAAGACTATTTCAACCACAGAGTTGGAGAAAACAGTTTATTCAGAAAATAAACTTTATACACGTGTCAACTGCGGCGAAGAGACGGAGATTTCAAAATTTGAAAGTTGGGTTGGCTTTTTCTTTTTCAGTTTGGGTGTGAGTGAGTATTTTTCAATAACTACTCCTCGAAGTTTGATGACGAAGGAAATTATCATGATTGATGGGAAATCAGATCATGATTCGAAGCATGAAATTTTGCTTGGGGCTTACCAAACAACCACATATTACACCAGAAAGGGAAAAATTATGGTCTTTCCACCCTGGATGCCCAAGACCGTGCGAAGTGGAGTAGGTGCAGCTGGAAAGCGGACCCTGGACTTCGAGGCAACAGCCGAGGATGCGACCGGGACAAACGCTAGGATGATGATGATGAAAAGGAAAAATTATGATGGTGAAAAGCATAACACGGCCCAGATAAGTCAATACTTTAATCGATGTTAGATTCTTGCGGGTTAGTGAACCCAAAAACCCAACTTTATCTAAAAAAGACATGATTTTTGAGCATTAATAGGCCGATTTTTTTTTCTTTGGTAGATTCAATTATATTATGATGCATGTATTAGAAAAGCATGCCTGTTATCACTTAAGTTGCCAAATAGACAATTACAACAATAACTAATAGCAATATCGAATTAACCCGGGTCGTTGATACTCTTGAGTAAAGTAATTAATTAGCCGAATACGCTATAGTAGAGATCAAAGATGGTATTAGACAGTTAATAAATCGGCGTATGTCGCTGTTATTGAATTAAGTTAATGTAATATTAATATATAGCATTAACTTAATAGATACATATAATACATTTAATGATAGTAACGAAAAAGATATATTCTAAGCTATGTGTATGAATGTTTTAGTCCCTTTCGGTTATAAAGAAACAAAAAAAACAAATAAGTCTATATAATATTATATTCTTTTCTAATACGCATCTCATCAGTAAAAAAAAGCAAAAATGTTGTCAATTAACACTACTTTCTTGCTGAGGGCTACCCATACAAGTTGTCACGATTAGGCAAACTACGAATAGGTCGTGTGTAGTCCGCGTAGCATTCGGCTTCCGCAAACATTCTGTAGTAGGTACTATAGTTTAAAGCTTTCCTCGACAAATGCACTGTCCAACACAGCAAGAAATTTTAAATTCGAACCCGTAGTTCTTGAGATTAGAGCATTTAATGAAACAAACAAACTCTGCAGCTTTATTATATTATTAGTAATTATATTTTGTTCGACCTAACCTTGTGAATTATATTTAAATGTCATAAATTAATTAGCTATCACATGCCACTACAGTCTGTCGTATCTTATTCATTTTTTTCTCTGAAAACCATTCGGCCAGTAGCCACAAAAGCCCGTATTACCAACCAGCACGGGACAGCCGGCACTCTTTACGGCCTATTTCAAATGACAGAGTTTTACAACCCACACCCGGTTGTAGCCAGTTATACCCGGTTATATCCGGTTATTTCCACTTTTAGGGTTACCTTTATAGAGTATTACAGCTGATTGTTGAGGTACTGAATGAAAATTGTGATAATGATGGAGAAAACATTTAAAAAAATTGATATAAGTAGTTCGGTTCTATTTGGCTGAAGAGTTATGGAATTTGAAACAAATTAATAACAATTAATTGTTGACTTGAATCGACTTCGATGATGATTATTTTTGTGTTAAAGTAATCAGTAGTAACTGGTTTTCGGTAAAGCGCTTTTAGTGTTATCGACTTTTCTTATTTTGTACAGCCATAGTGTGACACCACTAAAAGTAAAATTCCATTAGATTATTATACTGCTTTAAAAGCAAGTTAGATTAGCTAGTATATTCGATTTTGTTAGATATTGCAAACATTAGGGTGCGTTTCCACATAAGCTGAGCTGCGCGGAGCTGAGCAGAGACGTGTAAAAATTGACCAATCAGATTCGGAACAGAGATGTGATGTGTATTTTGAGCAATGTGATTGGTCAATTTGTACACGTCTCTGCTCAGCTCCGCGCAGCTCAGCTTATGTGGAAATGCTCCCTTACACACATTTTACCATAAAAAGATTCCGCTCCTTACAATACTGAATATGCCTACACTGTCTTTTATTTTTTTATCACCTGCCAAATATTCAGTTCCGTGGATGTAGCGATCAAACAGGACGCGTTCATTGCTCTTTTTATTCGTTGTAAACTTTTTTGTTCCATTCACCGCCACCGGTTGTCTCGAAATAGCTTTTGTTTTGATACTTTGCGTTTTTCTTATGAAGTACTAGCGGCCGCCCGCGACTTCGTCCGCGTGGATGTCGGTTTTCATTATACGAATGTTTTTTCCCGCTAACTCCCGTTCCCGTGGGAATTTTGCAATATCCTTTTGCAACTAAGCATCAAGTTTACTAAGGGACCTGCATGCCAAATTTCAAGCGTCTAACTCAAGTAGTTTAGATTTTCCATACAAACTTCCACCCCCTCATTTCGGGGAAGTGGGGGGTTGGAATGGGTCAAAAAGTAGCCTATGTTCTGTCTCAGGGTCTAAAGATTGTCTGTACCAAATTTCATCAAAATCGGTTGCGAGGTTTAAGCGGGAAAGCGTAACAGACAGACAAACAGACAGACAGACAGACAGACAGAGTTACTTTCGCATTTATAATTTATGGTTAATTGAACTTACCTTAAGTGAAGTTCAACCAAAATTATACGAGTTGTAGCATCCGTAGAGATTTAATAATAACGTATAGTATGTTTCCAACGTACTGCATCATCACACGAATTTTAGACACAATAAATAAAAAATTAAATCGTTCTATTGACTACCGCGCCTAGCACCTCAACCCGCCGACAGGGGGCGGGGGCGATCATTTATTTTAGAGTATTCCTTGACATTTTATTCTGCAACACTATTAAAACAGGGGTTACTTGGGAGGGTAGGGATCTTAAATCTCTACGGATGCTACAACTCGTATAATTTTGGTTGAACTTCACTTAAGGTAAGTTCAATTAACCATAAATTATACTTCGTTGTAGCATCCTAGGAGATTTAATAATAACGTAGATGTTCAGATCAAATAATTGCAGAATAAATAATAAAAGCGACTGAATTTAACAATGTTTATCGCTTTTAAACCATTTTCCTAATACATATCAGTCTCTTAATCAGCATAATACTAGAGGTAGGCACATAGGAACTTATTATAAGGTAATTTAAGTATTGCGTCAGATAAAGCCCTGCTTGGCGTGGACCCGCCAAAGGTTACAACAACAACAAACAACTAGGGGAGGTCCTCCAGCCGGATGACGCCGGCGGAGCAGCCCGCGCGCGGCGCCGGCGACGTGGCCGCGCGCCGCGGGCTGTGCCCCAGGACCCGCGCACTTTGGTGCCGCTATCTCCCAGCACTTGCTTTATCCAGCGGCTTACCTTCTGCGCACTAGCACCTCTCACCTGCTTTTTAAGGCATTCGCTGGAAAAATAGAATTATTATTAGTGTAATGTGAAAGGACAGTTTTTGATTCGCCTTATAGGACGTCGATGTTTTAACGAGGTCATCTATAATAATAATAGTACTAGGTTTGTTAAATACTATGTTGTTACTGTTAATAAGTCTTAACGTCTCAACCAGTTTAATAAGTTTATTACATCCAGGTCTAATGATTCCCTAGGAAATAGCTTACAAATATGAGATAGTACAAAATCTGCGTTACATATTTGGGTAGATTCGGTCTAGCCCTAAACGCACTATTTAAAAATCGACTGACACACTCATTAATAATCCTAAGTCAGAGCAATTGTTGCCATTTAAGAGTCTTGAGACATAACTTATTGGCTGTTTGAATGTTCATGTTTAAAATGTCTTTGTAAAGTAAATATATAGTGCTTCGAATTTAGAATAAATCAATGATACTCTTTGGAATCAGATTTAAAAAATAGGTAACAAAACTTGCCCCTGTACTACATGACACAATTGCTGTTAATTTCATAAGGTTTTCCATACCATCAAACCTATAATTTTTAAAGCCGGTAGGTAAGTCTGTTCTTGAACCGTGTTCGAGTAACCTCCAACTTACATAACTTTAACTAAGACCCGTGGGACACAGGCAATATTAAGCCAGTTTAGCAAAAGATACTGAATACGACCAGCATGAAGTACCTCCAGGGCGTCTCTGTCGGCCTTCGGACATGGCGGCGGCGGCGCAGAGGCAGGGAGGAGCGGCGGCTGCGCGGGCCCCAGCATGCAGCTGGCGGCGGCGACGCAGCTGGTGCGGGTAGTGGCGAGCGTACGAGTGGGCCACGCCACACGCGTGCTTGTGCATGGTCAGTTCACTCGATATGGAGGCATTGACAAGTTCCCATGCGAGGTTGTAGACGTTGATCTGCGATATGCAGAAGGATGTTGAGGAGCCAATTTCTTTATTTTCAGGCTAGATGTATCAATAAACTTGATCGATCTGACATTGTCTTCTAAATTTTCTCCAAATAAATTTTTGTCCCGTTTCACACTTTGATCACCAATCAATATTTATGAAGCTTTTATCCAGTGATGGGAAAATGAGATGGCGACAATTCATGGTCTCTTCATGGTGTGGATCCAATATTCTCTTGTTTGATAATACTCAAATCACCTATTTTAATACTTTTTAATACTACCTAATACAATGTCAACTTCAAAAAATCATTCTGGTTTAAGTCTACAGTGAGATTGGCTATGCCTGCATACCTGCTCCCAATAAATTCCTTCCCAATAATGTCCATATCTGTTTTAAAATTGACCAATGTTAGGTATCAGTAGGTACAACTACCTCCTTTTGAATACTTTTCGGATGACATCTCGTGCCACCACTTAAAAAAGCAAAATTTTTAAAATTATGTACATTTGTTTTCGTTTATTAATTACAATGATTTTAATTTATATGATTTTGAAAATGATTCATGATTATAATATTCATATTTATAACAATAATGTTTAACAAAATTAAAATTTCTAACTTAATTTTATCTTATATGTAAAATTATAAAACTTAATCCATTGTAGTTATAATAAAACTTTCATTTGTTATTTGGTTAAAGAATCTGATTGTTTACTGTTAGTAAATTAAATAATTATTTTTTCCAATAACGATAAGCATGTCAAATATTGTTAAATAAATATGGAAAGGGAGGATATTCTACCACAAGTATTTATTTACTCAAATAAATCCTCGATCGCAACATAGAAATGTAAAACCCACCTGTTTTATGAATAAATATTTGTATTTGTATTTGATTAATAAATGTATAACATTTTAAGTTTTTTATGATGGACCTTATAATATTGCATGCCATCAAATTGGCAAATTGTAGCTGAAGTGAGAGCTAGTTTTAAGACCATAATGTACTTACAATCGCAATGAAAATATTTGATTTGATTTGATTTTATTTTATTTCCGGATGACATCTCGTGCTACCATTGAGGAAATCAATTACTACTGGTAGAATGTAGTTCCATCGTCGAACTCGAGTGAAGTACTTTTGAATACTTACCGGATGACATCTTGTGCCACCACTTAGAAAAGCAAACTTGTATTTCCGGATAACATCTCGTGCTACCACTGAGGAAATCCATTACTACCTACTGGTAGTGTGTTGTTCCATCGTCGAACTCAAGTGAAGTCGGTACATTTTTAATACTTTTCGGATGACATCTCGTGCCACCACTTAGAAAAGCAAACTTGTATTTCCGGATAACATCTCGTGCTACCACTGAGGAAATACTACTGGTCGTACGTATGTTGTTCCATCGTCGAACTCAAGTGAAGTACAGATTGAATACTTTTCGGATGACATCTCGTGCCACCACTTAGAAAAGCAAACTTGTATTTCCGGATAACATCTCGTGCTACCACTGAGGAAATACTACTGGTCGTACGTATGTTGTTCCATCGTCGAACTCAAGTGAAGTACAGATTGAATACTTTTCGGATGACATCTCGTGCCACCACTTAGAAAAGCAAACTTGTATTTCCGGATAACATCTCGTGCTACCACTGAGGAAATACTACTGGTCGTACGTATGTTGTTCCATCGTCGAACTCGAGTGAAGTACATATTGAATACTTTTCGGATGACATCTCGTGCCACCACTTAGAAAAGCAAACTTGTATTTAATTAAATACTTGCAATAGAATTTTATTCCCATAAAGGCTGCTTAATTATACAAAATTAATATGTCTCTTTTCCTCTTACAAAGACTAATTTCCATGGATAGTTGCTCCTTAACAAACAGCTTTCTACCCTGATAAAGAGGCATAGGAAAATATTTCCAAATGCAGCCCGAGGACTTATAGCTTTATCAATAAATTCAATTTTATTACTCCGTCATATAATGTTATCCTGTTGTTAAGGCTTAATTTTCATATTAGCTATGTAGCTTTTCTTGGGTAGCAAGGATTAATATTTCTCTCTCAAGGAGTTTAGTGTGCCTACATCCAGCCTTAAGACACCTCAATACAAGCTGCGGTTAAGGTGCCCAAAAAAGAAACAAATTCCCTTAACCGAGTTTCTAGAAGACATATCAGCCACCATTTCATAAGTTTTATGACGTTTATCTGTTGGCAATTCTAAAGTCATGTACAATGAATAAAGCTTAAAAGCTAAAAAAAAAATTAATTCAAATTTGACTTGGCAGAAAATAATATTTCATTATTTATAATTAAACTTAACTTATTAAAAGTGTTTACAACCACTGTCACAGTATTTGAACATGAAACCTGGTATTTAGATGTGCACCACAACTGTCTATCTATTTCTCTATTTGAGTTGACTTCATAGTACAGGTCTCATTAATTTTGTAAAAAAATAATGTGCTGACCATAGTAGGTAAATTCATATATAATAACAGATATTAAGAAAATAAATATAGTTATTGCGCCATACTTTTTTTTTTTTTTAAATGATCACATAAAACCTATGTTAATCAGAATAGCACCTAGAACATATTTAAATTATTTGACTTGTCTAAATTATACCAATTTTTATACGCCGTATTTATATTGTGCCAAGGCACTTTGAGACAACAAATGTAGCAGCACTAAGTATCTAATGACTGACACGCGAACGCTAGCCTGCTCAAGCCCACCAGTGTAAGGATGGGCCACAAGTAATGCTACGGTGTAAGTAACACTTTTTCATGTGGTTCAAAATACAAACTTTCCGGAACAGTTAATGACAATAAAATTGGGTAACAAGGCTGGTTTGGCCGATATTGAGCACAATAATCCCAGTCGGTTCATCATGTACACCACTGCCATTTCTCAATGGACATAACCTTTAAATAATATGGGAATTTCTCCCATCTTGTTAATATAGAAGATAGCTGTGGTATTATCTATCATCAACAAAATCCCTGGATTCCTAAGTTATTACGTAAATACTTAGAAAAAACACTTTACTGACCTTAACTTTATGTATTTCTACACAAATTAGTCCAAACCTTCATTTGAACAAAAAACGCCGGGTATCCGTGAACGTTTGTCGAGAAAAACTTCTTCTCCAGAAGCTTATTTTTGCACTGATGTTATCCTCTGTTTTGGTTTTCGTCTTTTTCCCCATTTTCACTAGCACAAATACACAAAATTTGCTTAAATTTAAATAAAATTACGTTTTTAAATCGGCGCGCACGCGGATGATGCAACACACAGAAAACTAATGATCGCCCCCGCCCCCTGTCGGCGGGTTGAGGTGCTAGGCGCGGTAGTCAATAGAACGATTTAATTTTTTATTTATTGTGTCTAAAATTCGTGTGATGATGCAGTACGTTGGAAACATACTATACGTTATTATTAAATCTCCTAGGATGCTACAACGAAGTATAATATTAGTTGGGATGGGGGAACGCTTTAGGTAGACGTATGAAGATATTTTGTTGAAGCGTTTTTATTCATAGGCAGCTCAAACCTCTGTTTTGGGAAAAATGCGATTTATTATACCGTTTTAAAAATATATATATACCTATTGAAGGTGACTGACTGACAACGTGATCTATCAATGAGCAGCCCAAACCAATAGACGGACCGGGCTGGGCATGCAAGTAGATGTAATAAAGTAGGCCGCTAAGAAAGGATTTATATAAAATCTACCACGATGAAGTTTTGAATCCACAATCGATGAAATTTCGTATAAACTTTGTCAATTTTAAGCCCGATCGCGGTGAGACTTTGTATGCATAAAGTTACTATAACATAGGCATTTCCAAAGAAATATTTACTATAAATTCTATTCCTACGGGGGTATCATAAATGATGAAGAAAATCAAATCCACGCAGACAAAGTCGCGGACGGGTCGCTAGTTCAATAAAAAGTGGATAACGTTCGTCGTTATCCACATTTTATTGAACACGTCTCAGTACTAATTGCACATACATTTGGAAAGTTTCTTTTTCTTGAGCATTGAGTCCTAAGTGAAAGTAATTGAGTCCAAATTGAAATGTTTTGCATTATTAAATAATTATAACACGGTATTTAATTGTTCCCAGAATTATTATTTGCCCAAAGGCATTCAAAAATGAAAAAAAAAAATACGCAAAGGGACATTGAATTCCGAATTATGATAATAATATTATTCCTCCCTAAAAATACAACGCATTTAAAAGACAGACACAGATTAAAAACAAAAGAGGGGTGTCCACAAATTCCTGCGAGTGTAAAAGGCAATTAATTATAAACACAAAGGACACACATTTGACCGTTTTTATACAGTGAGGTTTCCCTCATTTTAAATATACCTACTTTATTAGGCGTGTTGTGCACAGAGGGGTTAACTGATTTTTAAATTTATTTATTTATCTTTTAATCCACAACCAACCATCCTACATTGCATTATATATAGGGTGTAACAAAATATACTGCAAATATTTTAAGGGCGAATTCTTTAGTGGCAATGTAATCAATATCAGATATTAAAAAGTCAAAATTAAGACCTAAAAATTTTACATTTTCTGCATTGGCCAATTTGCTCTTTTCGTCCTGTAAGCTTCGCCCCCTCTCCACCACTTTGCTTTTGAGGCAGGACAAGTGTAGTAACTGTATAACACTGATAAGACACGACCAGCTGTCTTGCATATGACAAATTTTGTACTTTTCCCAATTATTCACTCAATTTATTTTGTTGATTATCTCGGAAACTAGCGTATTAACAAAAAAAAATTACTAGACAAATTTATTACATTTCCACTAAACAACTCGCCCTTAAAATATTTGCAGTATATTTTGTTACACCTTATATAATGTTTATTGTCCTATGTCCAGCAGTGGAATGCGATAGGCTGTTGATGTTGATGATTATAATATGTTATTATCATGTAATTGCTAAAAGTAATTATGAATTAACACGATATTTAACGAGACTTAACAAAACTATGTACATTAAGTTCAATTAAGGAAAATGTATTTTTTCGATAAATTCACGGTTATGTCAATTCACTATAATAAAGATTTAATAATAATTATTAAGACTAACGAATGTTTCAAATGTGGATTTGATTTAAGTTTCCGCACTCATAGTGTTATACTATACCTTCCTCGACTAATCGACAATCCAACTAACTAACTAACTTTTATGGCTCATCGACCCAAAGTGTGTCTTGGCCTCCGAATCCAACACAAAATATTTTTTCGATTCGAACCAGTACTCCCTGAGATTAGCGCTTTCAAACACTCTTCAGCTTTATTATATTCGTATAGTTTACAATTAAAAATTTAAGTAAAAATGCTAAAAATGTAATTACAATGCAGACTCAGCTTTAAATCAAACTGAACCTTTTTATTCAGCAAGAAAAAACAAAGGGAGGTAAACAGATAACGTCTTACTTTGAAACGGGTAGGAAGAGCATTCGCTCGGAACTCGAGATACTGTCTCTTGCATCATCAAACTGTAGAGCAACGGAGTTGGGTTTTATTTTCTACTCTGTCAGAGCTTGGAAGTAGAAGAGTGTACTTTTCAAGTTACTTTATGTCTGTTTTATTGTAGGTAAGCATTTGACATGCTCGGTATGATTATAATAATATTAAAAAAAATTAAATTATAAACATATTAAATAATCTGATCTATAGCGAGTCAGGCGGGAATCAAACCGATGCTACGAGGCTCGACTTTTAAAATTATGTTTAACATAGAGGCGACTTCGATAATTTAAGAGTGGATAGAATAATTCTTCATCAACCTAAACGAATAAGTAGAAATAAACAAAAGTTAATTAAATTGAGATCCTCATATTAAGGTAACGTATTCGCGTCGAATTAGAAATCATCAAAATCGATCCACAGGTAACAAACACAAAGAATAAAGTTAAATAAAAACACTCATCCTTTCTGTAAGTCGGTTAATCAATTGCAAAATAATCAACAAGCACCCCAGAGGAGTTTGATACCATCATAATAATATTTTAGTGCATGAAATAACTGTTTTCATTGTCTTTTAGTCTTACTTTGAAACGGGTAGGAAGAGCATTCGCTCGGAACTCGAGATACTGTCTCTTGCATCATCAAACTGTAGAGCAACGGATATGGTTTTATTTTCTTTTCTGTCAGAGCTTGGAAGAGTATAAAAAGTGTGTTTTTTAAGATATTAACTATTTTAATGTGAAAACACTCTTATTTCTGAAGACGAGAATGATATTCTCGTACATAATAAGAGTGAACACACTACTGATAACATAGAAACAATTAAACTCAGTATTAAACAAATAACTTATTGTGTAAATCGGCGTTAGCCGATTCTTAAGTGTTTTAAGGTTAAACCGATGGTGGTTTGTCATTGACGAATGACAAATTAGTTGTTTGTTCCGCGCCGTTTAAATTCACAGGAGTTCGAATTTCTATTTATAAAAAAATATTAAATTACGCCTCTGCAGGTAATTTCTAATAAAACGTATCTCCTCGAAAGATAGGTAATAAAATACCTATGCCATTACCTTAGAAAAGTAGAAACGTCAAAGAACTTTGTTTCATGCAGCGCAACATATGAACCAAATTGTATAAGAAAACGAAATACTCAAGCAAGGATTCAAGTAAAGTAAAGACTAGTCTGAATAATAAATCTTTTTATTTACTCTACTCTGGCGGAATATTCCATCCTTCCCGAGAACTATGTAACCTAACAGAAACACAAGTAACATTCCCGCACTTATCCTTAGAACTTGTTTACTCAGCCATAACACTCTGAAATCTCCCATCGAAAAATTTACATGCACCCAAATTGATTCCGTCATACCACCTCCGACCAAACCGCAAGCGATTTTAAACCTTAACGCCATACAAATAAGTCGGTAAAGCCGGCTGGGGTACGAGCTATGAGTGATTTACGAGTGCGTTACACGAAATTGAACTTTGACGCATTGGTTGTAAGACACAAATTGTTGTTAATATTTATGAAGGAAGCAGATCCGGGGAACGAGTCCCGTGTATTCGTTCTCGAATAATCGATAGCTGACGTCTGGTCCCCCCGCCCAGGTGAACCCCCCGCTCTCATCCCGTCGCAAGGTGCGGTGTCGGAAATGCGACTTTGTTTGTGCGACTAATTTTCAGTTTAGAAGTAAGTGAAATTTTCTTTAAAAGGTATTCGTAATAGTGAATTTTAAGCAATGCAATTATTGTCATCAAACCGTCGTAAATTAAAGAAGAATACTACATAGTAACTTATTTAGATTGTTAATAATTAATTGTCACTTATGGCAATCGACAACTTCAAAAAATTCGCAGATGCATTAGCTCCCTTTTATCGGTTTTCTTACTCACGTGCTAAAAGCGCTTGTTAACATTCATCTTCTGTTAATAATTGCCAGTTTCCCTGACGAGAGAATTGTTCTAGAAAAAAAAATTGTCGGTATATGTAGCCGTCTATAACTCTCTTTCTTGTTACTTGTTAGGCTTTGACAACCGCGCGCATGGACGAGCCGGCTACGTCTTGCGTCCGGTAATTGCTCTTTGTCTCGTCTGCTTTGCTCTAAACTCAGACGGTCTGCTGCCTTCATTTGATACTCAAGCCCTCTAGAGCCTTCATTTGAGTCTTGGTGCACTAGTGATTATACTGAGAAGACAAGCCAGTTGAATCTCAAGCCAGCTAGAGTTTCTCTTGGGACAGCTTATCATGTCATGGATTGTCTTGTTCTTGTAACGGCGGCTAAGGTCGCATAGACGATAATTATTGCTCTTTGTCTCGTCTACTCTGCTCCAAATTCAGCCGATCTGCTGCCTTCCTTTGATACTCAAGCCATCTAGAGTTTCATTTGAGTCTTGGTGCACTAGTGGTTAGACTGAGAAGACAAGCCAGCTGAGATTCAGAATCTCATGAATCTCAGCTGGCTTCTCTTCTCAGTCTGCCTTGGGACAGCTTGTCTTGTCATGGCTTGTCTTGTTCTCGCAACAGCGGCTTAGGGCGCGTAGACGAGCGTCTAACAACCGCGCGCATGAACGAGCCGGCTACGTGTTGCGTCCGGTAATTGCTCTTTGTCTCGTCTGCTTCGCTCCCCGAGCTCTGTCGGTCTGCTGCCTTCGTTTCACTTATTTGCCATATTCAATGAAAATAAAAAATCAAACAAATACAAATAGATAAATGATAAAGGCGAATGTAAAGGCAAACCCTTGTAAATAGTCGACTTCAATGATTACAAATATAGTAGGCAACAACATACACGTCGTTGGTATTAGATATTTAGAAGAGCTGGAAAAATTATCACATAATAATTTTCACGATACGACTGATACCCGATTATGTGCTTGTGACATCTCGCCAAAAAAAAATATGGTCGCCTGATAATTATCTAGTAAGGTCAAGCTTAGCCTTCCGAATAAAACAAAGCTAAGGTAGTAGTTATTTTTGACTGTGGACGGTATTTAAACCTGCAATATAGTGACCCTTCATAATTAAAACTGTTTACTTGACTGGCTTTAAATGGAACAATGAATACTACTCGTATAAGAATAAATGCCCAATTTTAAAGATGATTTAATTAACAACCCATTAACTTCCATCGGAAGAGTTATTGAATGAGCCGCGGCAGACGTCACGGCTATAATTAATTTATTTCCCAATGAAAAAAGGAAATCAAAAGGATCGCTCTCGCAGAAATTAATTCGGAAAATTGTTCGAACTCTTGAGCTGATAGCTCCGATATTTATTAATTGAATGCCAGATTTGAAATACGACATTTTTTGGGACTGATTGATTTTTATACATCGTAGAGCTATGTCGTTGCTTCGGCTGTATCTAGAGTGGTCAGTAAAGTTCTAACAGAGAGGAACCCTCGTGTAGGGCCGGATTGTAATAACACTACCCCATCTTCCCGTGGGTGTCGTAAGAAGCGGCTAAGGGTCAAATGCAAATTATCATTTATCATATTGCGGTGTTCAACCAGCCAATTCAGAGTGGTGGCTTTAAGATAAGGCTACGGCAGGGAGTGGTCATGATAATGATTTAATTGTAGATAAGATACTGATGTCTCATCAAGACCTCGTGTGTTGAAGTTGGTATAACTCCGTTTTGGATACTTGAAACTAACCAAGACTGTGATACTAAAGGTTTATTAGGCTGGTAATACCAGTATGGTAATCATTTACATTAAAGTGCAAGCCCGATTACAAACAAAAGTATCTGTAGGAATAAAACCAACCCTGGGTGTATCCACGCTTTTGGGGCTCCAGAAGACAATGTCATAATGTCAATGTGAAGCTGCATTCAACCAAACCAATAAAACATCAGAATCGCTTCCTAATACTAATCCCTAACTCACAGTTTACTTCTTAAAACTGTAGGTAGGTATAAGGTCGATACATTTAACTAAATATTCCATTATACTCAGACGGTAGAGAGGGCGCAGATATTAAACTTTACAGGCGGGGGCGACTTAATTAAATTATTTGTTTTAATATTGTAAATTATTCTTTTCGCTAATGGCGCGAAGCATTTTTGGTAATGGACGAGTTTTGCGTACCTTAAGATGGGAAAGTTGCATTATAAACGGAGATTTTGATATTTTACGCCTTTGGGTTATGTTTCTCTGCCGTTAATGAGTTTTATGAGGGGGTAAGGTAGATGATAACGCAGTTCTTGTAATGGTAAGTTACTACCATCGGCAATATAAAGAAAAATTACCTACCTCAGAAGGTGAATCAGTTCATTCTGCGATTTAAAAATTCAAATTAGTTAATAAATCGTTTTCGTGCAAAAGCCCATACGATTACTTATATTTTACTTTAATTTTTTAACTTATGAATACTCAGCTCTTGTAACTGAATAAAAAAAATTTGAGTTACAAAAAATGAAAGACAAAAATTACCTACCTATTTGTTTTTAATTTGGCTGATATGGGACTCAAGCTATATTGCTGTGTTTGTTTCGTTTCATTTTAATGAAAGTAAGTGCATTTAATACCTATATTGTCGCAATAGATCTACCACCATCACTACATAGTATAAAACAAAGTCGCTTTTTCTGTCATGTTGTAGGTATGTTGTATGTCCCTATGAACGCTTAAATCTTTAAAACTACGCAACGGATTTTGATGCGGTTTTTTTAATAGATAGAGTAACTCATGCGGAAGGTTTTTATGTATAATATCATCCATTAAATAGTGGACAAGTACCACGGGCGAAGCCGGGGCGGGCCGCTAGTTTAAAATAAAGCGCTTTAGTGACAAAACTAAAATTATATTATCAAAATATCTTAAAACTCGAACAGCGCCATCTATGACGCAGGATTAGTACTACATACCATCACGATGTACACGATTATCTCATACATTTTAGTATGCCGTAAATTTCACAGATGGCGCTTTTCATGAAAAGTGTGTTGAAACTGCAGTATCATTCGAGTCAGGATCACAATCGTGACTGTATCGAAAGATTGAACCAAAGACCTCTACTCGTAGAAGCTGACTTCTAAAATTATACCAAATCCAATGGCAATTTATGTACGTGTTCAAAGAAGTGCTTGTAGACTGTCTTGACTTTATCCATCGACAAATCATCAACAAACGGATGACGACACTGATTTTGATATTATAACGAAAAAACTTAATAAATATTATTAAATAATATGTTTAATATCAAAATCATCATTATAAAAAATCTTAATGTCTGATTTTTGTCCATCACCGTCATTACTTAAATGATGTAGAATTGGAAAAAATTGGTGCCCACCGGGATGTTCCTCTCTTTGTGGTGGCAAGTATCTGATATAATAGCACTCCCCTAACTTTGTAAATGAAAAAGTCACCACTAAATAAAATTATGATTTGGTTCTACCACAGGTCAAGCAATCTTAAGACAACGGAAACCTGGAAAAAAATTGTTTCTCATTGGTCCCCTCTGGCCTTGTCCTCTTGCGGGACAAATGGACAAGCGCTAAAAGGGACCAATAGGACACACCCAGGAAAATATTTTAAACTTTGTCACCAGATCTAAAATGTCACCACATGACGTGTGCCCTCTCAGCATGCAGAAAGTAAGAGCCTAGAAAGTATTCCAATGGTAATTATTCAGTACATGCTCGGAACAATGTCGAATGCCAATAAGGTACGTGCGACTGGCCTAATTTACTTTCCGTCTGTTGTGGATAAGGCTAGAACAACAGTATTATTAACATAGTACATACATGTTTGTGTGTTAGACTGTATGTTAGTTTGAGCCTCTAACCCTGGTTTGAAGGAGTCACTTATCTATTCTTTCATTGTTTTCTCGGGTGAAAAATCTTAACAAATTTTCTGAAAATTGCGGTGGTAAAATTTGATGTCTCACTGACAATTTGATAAGAATTCTTTATTTTAATGCTTGGAAGAGGCGAACGAATGCTGCAGACTGACTTATAAACCCAAACACTTTTAAGCCAGTATGGCACCAGACGCCAACTTTAAGGGTCCTAAAAATTTTTATACCTAACTAAATCCTGATAGCACAATAGGTTTCTGGTAGAGACAAGATTGTAATTTTGGGTATAAACTTGACGTCTAGTTAGCAATTTGTAATTACCAGATCCCAAAATTAAGATAACGGCTAGCCTGTCTAAACAAAAACTGCTTTAATTAATTTAATGACTGTATTTATTCGTCCATCGGTTGATATATACGCGAATTTGTATTTAATGTGGGAAAGATCCCATTGTCATGCAGAAACAATTTGTAGCCATGAGAAAGTGACACTTTCGGTGCGAAAATTGTATTGTTATCAATGAAGCCATTTTGCGAAAAATTATGGCCGTCTTTGCGACTTTTTAATGACCGTGATATAAGAAAACGAAAAGTTATTGCACAATGGTAATAAAATGCTGAAATCATGAATGGCCGTTTCTATCAAGATTTTACGAGAACTATGACCTCACATTAAACCGTGAACTTTATGTGTTACTAGCATTTGACGTGATGTAATACTGGATATCGCAAAAGTGTTTCTTGTGTTTCTGATGTTTCAGGGGCGTAGTTTGTGGTAGCACAGTAGACTCAAGGTCCTAATTTTGTTTTGGACGGTCACGTTTACGCCTTCCTTGAGGGTTCCAGTCTAGGGCTTGCCTCGGTATGAGTTCCTGTTCCCTTCGGAGACTGTCGAATCCAGTTCCACTCGCGGCGTTTTATTTATAGATTAATTGGAGTGTCGCTAAATCGCTCCCGCAGACGTAGGTTGGAGAATTACATGGTTAAAACTAAACTATTTATCCCTTTTAAAAATAAGGCAGGAGGGCAGTATATTTTAAAAATATTTTATATGTAAAGCTAGGGTCTTGTACCACATAAATCCTATCCATATTGAACCCTGGACCTCCCGCGCGGAAGAAGCTTTAAAGAGCGATATTCCACTACGCTACGAAGAATAATAGCATTCCTAGAAATACTTTCAAATGCTAAGAAATTTACTTTAGTTTCTCCAGAACCATTTGCAGTTAAGTTCCATCTATAGGATGCAGGCAATTATTCAGCTTTTAAGCATGAAAAGTTAATAAACGTTAAAATTTTGTTCATATTCCAAGATCAATAAAATGAACTATCGCTTAACGAACGCATGCATAGAATAGTCTTTGATCGTTAATAGTAAAAAGCAATTTCAAAGCCCTTTAAACAATCTAAAGTACATCAAAAAATAATTACTTCAGAACAACAATGGCTCTATATCAATTCGATTCAGACCTTTATTGTACAATCAAAACATTACTAAGAAAACTGCAGTCACTTTTACTACGCTGTTTTCTTTGATGCGTGTGGAAATTTCACCACTATTCCCTTGAGGAATAGAGTTGGTTTCTCGTTGGAGAAAGCTTGAACCTCAGATAGCAATCCTCACGATTTTGCCATAGAGCTATCATCCACCCGAGTGCACAGTCGTCTTGGAGTTAAAAAAAACCATAAATATTTATGTCAGTGTTTGTGCTAGTGACAAAAAAAATTGAAAAGCGTGTGTTCGAAACAAAATGTGATGTGAGTATTATTTTTTTCACATGTCCTTACAATACGTAAGTATGTTTTTTTTTAAATTTAATACTTAGAGTTGTACTCATTATTATTATATTGATATATAACGAAGTCAATTTTTATGAGATGATCTCTGTCCTTAAAGATTATAGGATACTATAGCATTATTTTGAAGTTGAGAAAAGGCTCTTATAACACGCGCGCAAGCGTTAAAAAGCTTTTTTTTGCAAGACGAATTAATGAAGTAACAATAATTTTCTGCAATAAGTCAATTAAATTTTATGAATATGAACTTATTAAAATTTTTTTTTTCTTAGTAAGTTTTTGTATCTGAGGTTAGGTTTAGGTGATCTTGTTATGTTGTTTTGGCGGGAACTTAGTAAACCAATTAACAATGACTTTCAAAGTTAAAATAATTTTAAGTATTGTTCAAAATTATGTTTTTTTTTTGTGCTATGAATGCAAACAATTTCCTTTACTTTTCTCAAACTTAAAATATTATTTAACAGCCATGTTTGGGATATTTGTTACCTCTTACAAAGTTTGAAATAAAGTGCAAAATATCCCTTTAGCTCTGTGGGACATTGGGTGAAAATCGGTGTAATGCCAAGGCTTATTAATGGTCACGCGCAGAACCACGGGTTCATGTTTATCTGTTCATAAACCATAAATAGGTAAAATCTCATTACAAAAACATTCAAAGTACCTAAGTAGATTCCCAAAGCACTTGTGTAATAGTCCAGAACGGCTTGTATTTATTTCAGCGACTTAATAATTCGGAAATGCCTTATTTATCGTCCCTCTTCATCAGGCCTTGAAGGTGGTTCATGATCCCTTGATGATTGCAAGGATGACCTATGATCCCGGAGTGTATTCCACCTCCCGGCATAGAAAGCAACGGAGTTCAACAGAACCGTCGCTTTTGAGACTACTATCTGAATAAGGCCGCGGCCCGTTGGTACCAATGTTGGTACTCTTTAAGAGCATTGGGAAATTGCCAGTTTCTTAAATGCCCCGTTTATTATACCTATCTGAAAAGTTATAGAAGATTGCACAAGCTTTGTCACAATTGTATTGTGATATTATTAAATCCGCAACTTCTGACTAATTAAAGATATACCCAGATACCTTCTTAACCGTACACTTAGTTAATTGTTCTCGAACAAATTGGTCCCATGATCCCAGCTGCAATCTCACTGCAGTCGCATCTTTATTTTCACGTCGTCTGGGTTAACTCTCCGCGCCCGATGGTATCACATAATGACACAGACCCCATAATTGCACGCCATGGTTTACCGCCCCAGATTATTGTGGGACGATCTCCACTTTGTTTAGAAAATGTCTGTTAAGCTGCTTATTGGGCATGCGTTTTCGTGTGTTGTTTCTCGGTGCAGACGGAAATGCCAATCAAAATTATAGGAAAAGCATGAAACAACGATGTCTAAAACAAATTCAAGCATAGCCTGTACCCGTTTGAATATACTACTTTAAGGGCTTACGTTTCGGTAAACGCTGTTTCTTTCTTAAGAAAAAATCCCGGGGCATAGTCAAAAAAAGATCGCTACTCGTTTATAGAAACTGAGTTAAGCTTGTTAGGTATTTTTCAAAAGTTCGCAAAAAATCCTACTACTATTATAAAGGCGAAAGTTTGTATGTGTGGACGTATGGATGTATGGATGTATGGATGCATGGATGTATGGATGGTTGTTACTCTTTCACGTAAAAACTACTGAATGGATTTGAATGGAACTTTACCACAATATAGCTTATACTTACATCAGAATAACACATAGGATATTGGAAATCGAAATACACGCGGACGGAGTCGCGGGCGGCCGCTAGTGATGTGATAATCTTACTGCCGTGAAATGCGTACCTAAATAGTAATGCCCTATTTCTTCCCGTGGATGTAGTAAGAAGGAATTATGGAACATTATAGGTTGGGTAGCTGCGTTCACCTGTATTTTATTGTCCCCTGACTAAGGTAGTAACTTTTAGTATACCGGGAGAATTCTGCATCCATCGACGCGCTGACAAAAGCGTATATCCTTAACACTAGCACTAGAAAACAAGTATGACTACATTGAAACAAAAGCGTTTCCACCATAGCATTTAATATTCACTAAAATATCATTAAATTGTCTGTAACCGCCTTATTTCATGGTTTGCGTCAAAAAATGGCGCCCCATGGTGAATTTGAAAGCGACAGTGCCGCGCGGAATCGAATTTGCGACAAACGGAAATGTTTTAATCGTAGGTTTTCGTTTTGAAACACTATTGCACGTTCATAACTTTTGTCTAAAATAAATAATTGTTTTAGTTCCACACAATAAAAATGATAGTTTTTAACCAAAGTTAGGGGATACATTGACATAATCCATCTGTGAGCTACGCCCCCGATGTGTTTTACCCCCATGGGTGGTAGACACTCTTTAATATATTTGTCAAAAGTACAATCAGATAGCAAACTTTCCTCTGGGTTTCCCAGCATGGACATAACTGTCCAGCGTGTTAGCGTCAGATGGTAACAAATAATCGACACATTCAAAATGTCTTAAAGATTCGTTCAGTTAAAACGCCATTTATTATGGTTTCAGACATGTCGTCAATCACATTTTTGAACACTTAAAATAAAATGCTTCGATACCATTGGCGTGGTAACTGTTACCATATTTATGGCGGATTGACTGAACTCATCTAATATAACATTTTGAATGTGTCAACTTTTTGAACGAATACTCGTTGTTGGTTGATAGCAATATTAAAACCATGTTTGTACCGATATTATTGACTATTTGGTTGCGTTTATTGAATACCCTGAGTGTCACTATCATACGCTGACTGGACATTATACCCACTTAATTTTGCCGACTACAAAATACCAAACCATTATTCTCACATTAATTTAATTAAGATAAGCTGCTACATTCATACATTTATCTAATTTAATTATGCTTAAGAATTGAGATATACCTTTCATCTTTCTCATCATTCCACGAACTGTGTAAATGTCGTTGGCTATAATTCTTATCTTAATATGAAATCGTAACATAGCTCTCTAAAGAATCTCTTCGCATGTCTTATCCTAGGCGAGTCTATCACCATCCACCATGCTTTGTAGAACACAATGTAGACTAGTGATGTAACGTGTATTCGTAATAGAGAATTTGCAAAATGGTTCAAATTGTCATTTAGTTACATGGAAATAGATATTTAAGTATTTATAGGTATGAAGAGCTTTTTGGTGTTTTGTGCTCTAAGTGGACTACGTCCTTTTTGATACACTACTATAAAACTATAATAAGCAACAACCATCATCATCAGTTTATGGCAGCACATTGTACATAGGCCTCCCAAAGGGCTTTTCGTGTTGCAATATTTTTAAATATTTGGCAGCTTTCATCCAATCATTAAAAAAAAAAATATTTTCAGGCCAAGCTTGACAAGAAGTTAGTTTCACACATGTGTAGAAACAAGTTTAACTATACCTACATTATCAACCTTTACGATTCACTTACGAATGTGAAAATCCGACATAAATACACATCACTAGTGGATACCGTACTTTAATCTCACATACTTCCAGATTGCTCTAATTTACATCAGAATCATGCTTATGATCCCTAATTATATCACTTACCGTACAATTAGTTTGAGTATCTTCCACATTGGACCGCGAAGACCGTCTATTAAATCTATTATGCATATTGAATACTTTTTAATCTAATTAACTGCAATTTTGCACTTTAAGATCAGGTAGATAAGATTGGTGATCGGTTGCAAGATAAGGAATCTGAAAGATGCAAGCCGACTTGCAATATCAGAATCCGCTTTAACAAGATCGGTAGTGATTAGTTGGTGAACTGGTGTGGCACATGCTATTTTAATTAACTTGGTTACGATAGCAATAAAATTATTATCACCGCCTTAAATAATGCACCAAATGCAATGACCACCTTTATTATTAAATTATTCGGTACCTTAATTGTCAGTTTTATACTCCACGATGACTTATTGGTTGAGACACGAAGAAAATTTACATTAAATTAATAATGCTTATGATTACTATTCGTAAAAGTATAAATAAGGTCAATCGAAGATACTAGCTCTACTGTCTTCATATTAATTGTTGAAATTACTGTCCAAGGCCCTAGATCACGCGGTAGGCCCAAGAAGCGCTGGCTGGAAGTCGTGAGGGCCGACATGACAGAGAACGATCTCACTCCCGAGGATGCAGAAGACCGGGCAAAGTGGAGGAGGTTAAGCAGGAAAGCGGACCCCGGCACTAGGCTGGGAAAACGCTAGGACGAAGAAGATTATTATCCAATATTGTCCTTCTGCTGGGCAAAGGTATCTTCTAAATTTCTCCATCTGCATCTGTCTGCGGCCAAATTTTGCAAATCAAGTGAACAAGAAGGCTATAAAAACATAAAATCCAAAAACCTGCACTGATAGACTGATACAGTTTTACTGATAATAGTTGATATTAATCTGTAAAAGCAAATCTCGTACAAGTATATCACTGCGATTTAAAACAAATAAGTATTATGACCTAACCAACGAAATGACTAGAAATGGTTATACTGCACGGTTGTATGCCGTGGAAGTGGGTGCGAGAAGTATACCAGCGAAATCTCTCTACAACCTACTGAAGGACTTAGGATTACCAAGATCTAATATTAGCTCCTTACTGGAAAGAGCAACTAAAGCCGCTTTACTCGGCTCGTACCAAATATGGTTGGGAAGGGAGAGGAATGTCATCGGTGGAGGTGATCGTTAGTATAATACATATAAAGGGGCCCCTTAAACCTACACTCTGGGTCGCAAGTCCTAGGCGCCGACTGACATTCCTCTCTGTTCCACGCGATGGACCCGGCACCCGCACGGAGAATCCATGGATAGCTAAGAAGTTCGTCTCTCTTATGTAACACGCAATAAAATAGAAGAAAACAAAAATGCATATCCATTGGAGAAGACTAATCACAATGACTCCCATTTACGGACATTAAGTTGTTGACATTATCCAATAAAATCACCAGACACGTTACGGTCGGTTGGTAATAAATTTCAGAGGTTGACACGAAACCGCATAGTAATATGCATTAATGCATTAATACTCTTGAAGAGTATTTACCCGCATTTGCTTTGAAAACTAATTTGTAAGATTTTTTCAGTTTCATGTTAATTCGAATTAGGGATGTTCTGGGAAATTATGCTACAAGAAAAAGATAGTTATCAGTTTATAGATATTTTTTTAGGCATTAATTAACCTCTTTGATGATAAAGATAAAGATATTAACTCAGCAATTAGATTAACAGGGAAATACTTTTGCACGTCAAATTCTTGAACCTACTAGCGCTTCGACGTCAATGACTTGTTTATTTTGATTGAAATTAATGGAAAATTATTTTTGTTAATTTTTTACGGCATTTTGTTTTATATCTTTCGACGTTATCTTTAAAATAGACTAAAAATGTGTACAGGCCAGAACGTATCGGTCAGAGTATAGCAAAACTCTTTCAAGTGCCATCCCTATTCTAACACATTCATGGAATACTAATAGCAGTAATATGTCTATGTCACTTTATTGAAATATCATTGAGCATATTATGAAAAACAATTACTGCCTTTCTACGCCTCTGTGTCCAAGTGAGTTTTGTCCGTAAGTAAAAAAATTGGCCAAGTGCGAGTCGGACTCCCGCACTGAGGGTTCCGTACAAATTCTATTTTTGACGTATTAAAAAAAAACTACTGAATAGATTTCGTTCGAACCAATTTTCGTTGGTAGTTTTTATAGTAATGTACATTATATAATTATTTCAGTTTTATCATCCTCTTATTTTAGAAGTTAGAGGGGGGGGGACACACTTTTTTCCACTTTGGACGGGTCTGTCACGCAAAGTATTCACTTTAGAAAAAAGTGATATTAGAAACCTTAATATAATTTTTAAAGACCTATACATAGATACCCCATACGTATATGTTCAATGAAAAAAAATTTTTCGAGTTTCATTTCTGACTATGGGGACCCCCCTGTTTTTTTATTTTTTTTCTATTTTCGGGGTAAAACCTTGTTGCGGTTCACAGAATACATCCACTCACTAAGTTTCAACAGTATAGTACTTATAGTTTCGGAAAAAAGTGGCTGTGACAGACTGGCGGACAGACAGACAGACAGACAGACAGACAGACAGACAGACAGACAGACATGACGAATCTATAAGGGTTCCGTTTTTTTGCCATTTTAGCTACGGAACCCTAAAAAAATGCGACACGATAATATTATTATCACAACTTCTGTATAGAATATTTTGTCAACTGTCAAATAAGTTAAGTTGATCCCAAAAAAGTAGAAAATATCAGAGATGTTATTCCAGAAATGTCAAGTTTCTTTTCTAATTGCATTATTAAGATGGGTATATCTGAATGTAATTTTTCCAGTAATTTATTATTTTAATCGAAATAAATACGAAAATAATCGAAACACTTATCGCGGGTGAGGGTGCTATCAAACTTTATAGTTTCTGATATACCTACTATAACCCGCCTACACATTTTGAATTCACATCCTTATATTTTGCAGAGCTATAGGAAAAAAGTACTAAATCACTAACAAAGTGCTGTGTTTGTGAGTCTTCGGTGAACTGTGTGATTTGAAACACCACTTACTCTATTAGGCGCTCAGCTTTATATCGCACTAGCGGCCCGTCACGCGGTTTCACCCGCGTCCCGGGGGAACTACTTCCCGTACCGGGATAAAATATAGCCTATGTTACTCTGGGTGAATGTAGCTTTCCAACAGTGAAAGAATTTTTCAAATCTGCCCAGTAGTTTCGGAGCCTATTCAATTCATACAAACAAACAAACAAACAAAAAATCAAACCTTTCCTCTTTATAATATTTGTATAGATGATCAACATTGATCAATCATACAAACAGATTCACACTTGTGCAATTGTCTTCGTGTTACATTGGGTCGCATTACACGGAAGTTTACAAGTTTGTTGATGTTACGTTTATACTTTAGTCAAATAATAAATTATAATGTACTTTATTATTTAAAGAAGAATTCTTGTAAAACAAGATTTTGTAGGCCCTCTGTGTCATACTATTTCAAAACTGCTTCTTATAAAATATGTGACCAAAATGGACTCACTCTAATGTACTTTGGAGTTCTCACCTGCAATCAGTTGGACAGCTTACAAGTGACGGCATAGTGCTGAATCTAATTCTTTAATGCTCTAATATAGTTCTAGATAGGTCACCTGATGCATGGTTCAAATGACCCATAATTTTATTCAACATGGGCGTGTAGTCTAGTAGTGAAAACATCGCAAATGTCTTCCTTTCATAATAGTGAAACTTATTTTAAACATAACATTGTGTGCTTTATTGACACAATCAACAAAGAAAGTCGAATAACCATAACACATCACAGTCATGTTTCTTGAAACAACACGGAGAGATCCATTGACTCAAAACGATATGGCGAAGTCCTATTGTGGTCCCTAGAAAGTGCCTTATAACTGGGTCATCGGCCTTGGTGCATGGTGCATAAGTTTATCATAATGCACAGGTGAAAGGGCTATGCAAGAGGTGCAGGTAAATGCCGTGGTACCAGAATGTTTCGAATGAGTTTCGGCGATTTTTAGTTGGATTAATGAGACGAACTTCTTAGCTATCCATGGATTCTCCGTGCGGGTGCCGGGTCCATCGCGTGGAAGTGGAACAGAGAGGAATGTCAGTCGGCGCCTGGGACTTGCGACCCAGCGTGTAGGTTTAAGGGGCCCCAAACCCCATTCATGTCATACGATAAATTAAGTAAGCCCCTTAGACACCAACCCTTATTTCCCTCCTCCCTCTTGAGAAGAATTCCTCATTACTGAAATTCTCGTGATCATTGTATGAAATTAAACACACAACGTGAAGTGGTTTGCCAATGCCTTCTCCATTTCACAGACTAGAGTGAGTACGTTTTCTAACGATTATAACCTTCACCGTACATCTGGTATGCAATGAAGCACATAGATTTTTGATCATTTTATATTTGACGCAAATATTTTATTTTTCCGAAAAAGAAAATCGTATCACATAATATATTGAACCATACAGTATATGAACTGAAGACCCTTTGTTCTGTCCACCGCTGCGTAAAGTAGGTAGTCAATCAAGTAAATAATCATCGCAGCATAAATCTATATAGCGAACCCATTAACAGACCCAAAGACTTAATCACTGGCACTAAGCCGATCATTATTCACATTGACAGTATTATCTCTTCTTACGACCGCTCATTTTATGATATCCCATGTTTTTATCGACCACTAACGGCTTTGGTTTGCTCCTTTTTATGGCATATATGGCATATTGAGCAAATATCAACGAAAGACAAACTGTCTTATGCTCAGAGTACCTACAGAAAGATGACTCATTATTTTTTGATTACAATCCTGCAAAAAAATTAAGTGTGCTTCTGTGGTTCAATAATGCACTTCTTTTGTTTTTCTGCAAATTAACATTCTACATATTTATCGTCTAGGGTATCGAAAGGGTTTCGGTTATTGATACGAGTGTACTTAATTTGAAATTTCTCATATCATTGGTGTTCTGCTTCGTTTAGCCCTCCCCAGTATAACGACCGTTTACCACTCTGCGGTGGTGACTTTGGGCATTACTCTCCATTCAGGGTTAGCTTATGTCGGTTGGACATAGTAAAATGAACAAGCAGACGATTTTAGGAAGCTGTCTGAATATTAATGTTATATTTTAATAGTCCGTCGTGACTGAATATCGCAGCAGTTTCGATTTCTTTCGCCAAATGATTATATTCGACCCACATTTTGGGTAAGTCGTGCGTTTACTGCCCCAGTTGGTCTCTCACACTGGAATACAAGACGGTAAACAAAGGAAATTTAACGTAGCGTCAAATTTGCATTATGAGATTTTGATTTGTAATGTCTCCAATAAGAATTGTAATTAGAATGGAAATCAGTGAAATTCAATTCGGATGTGTCTGGAATGTTGATATGTTGTTACTTTGCAGTCGAGAATCACACAAGCAGTGAATACTTATAGGTGACATGAAAATAGTTTTTAGCGAGGACTTTTGCCCAATTTCACAACATCCCAAGACAATGAGCGGGAACTGGAAACCACATCCCTGTCATTCAAAGATAATTCAACTAAGTAGTACTAGCCGCGTATTAGAATCTTCAAAAAATACCAATGATAGAACAATATTACACGGTCTCTTATAAACGCTCAAGATTCGCACATTACAACATATTATGTATATAAGAACTTTGCATCTATTACAAATGATACATATAAGTGGGAACTCGCAATACTACATACAAAGCACCTATTGAACAGAGTTGCTTCCCTGTCGGTCCCTACGCAAAGGATTCCGAAATATCTTTTAGAAGGTTTTAAAAGTTATTGAAAATGATGGTTTATATGCATCTCAAATGCAGAAATGTAAGATGAGAAGAGCATTGCACCCGTGCGAAGCTTGGGCGGGTCGCTTGTAAACAATAACATCGCGTTCACCTCATACTGACTAGATAATAACAGATGTTTTTGCCACAAAACAATCCCATTGAACACCAAACATTCTCACGTTTAAAAGGCAACAAATAAATGAAAGCGTAAATTGTTCAAATTGGTCTTATTTTGAAAATTTCGTAACAAAAGCTCCACATATGCTACGCTTGAGCCATGATGGCAGCTATTATGTTGCTAATGGTTAGTTAGAGGCGCCTTTCACAAGAAAAATTGCTGTTTTAGATAATTGACAAAATAGATTTTCATGTAAACCAATTCATCAACTCCAGTATGTGTAACATCATTCTATGGTTAAAGGGGGACGCCGGCTGGCCATAGAATGTTAGGCCCACAGTGCACACATATGAAAGTACTATGTAAATATAGAGTAAATAGTCATTAGTTAACTGGCGAAAGAAAGGGTTTAAAAAAAGTTAGTGTTTTTGGGTAAATGCATATTTATTATTTTCCATCAGTAATACAATCTACGATTTCCACCATATTAGCTGTTGAAGGTTGTAAAAAGTATTTGTGTACCTGCTACGGCTGAACCCGGATCGTCGGAGTCAGTATTCATGATGAAGTTGTTTAGTTAAACGCACGAAATAAAACCGATCACTTTGTTGATGCAAGAAAAACACAATTACTTTTTGATATTTTGAACTTTGACAGTTGAATTGGCAGTTAATTTAGTGTTTCCATTGCGTAAAAAATTATCGATATTCGATTTTAGATCTATTCGATTCTAATATAGTTTTATAAAATAATGCAGCCTAAAATATACGTTTGATTGATTCATGAAAATATTTTACTAAGATTATAAAATATTTAAAAGATAAATAGGATAATGACACTGAAATATATATTTTTTTTATTTTAGTCATGCTACCCCTCATGTCACGATCGTACGGGTATCTTAAAAATTGCAACCAATTATTCACCTCATCTCATTTCTGTAGATAAATTGTAAATGGTATTTTTATTTCTATTTTAGCTAAGATCCACCACCTAAATAATATTCGATATTCTCTTATAATCGATTATCTGAAATTATATTTCTGTAGTGGCAACTCTTAACACACACGAGCCCGCCGCGGGTCGGCTCGATACACACGAATTTGAGCTTTACTTCAATGCTGATAGGGCGTAGATCAAGCGTAGATAGATTTGTTTACACATATCTGTCAAAAGGACGCAATTCCGGTGGGGTTAATAAATAGTTGAATTTCTTTTAATTTTTGTTATATTAACCCCAACTTTTAGCGACATACGAATAGCGCGAATAATTAAGAACGAATATTTTAGCTATTTTTATAAAATGGAAGATCGTGTGCACTTCTTGGCCTTATTCCGGCATCCCTCTTTCCCTGCTTATATTTTTTCGTAACGAGAAGGTACAATTAAAATAAACTTTACACAAACAGTCATAAAACTTAATTATTTTATTGCAAATTAATGCAAAACCGTTGAAATCAGAAGTATTTCATTTAATGATAGCCAATAAACAATCGTGGTCAAGATCGTGAATCTTTTAGAAATTTAATAACGTTCAGAACATTATTTATAAAATTCAAACCGTTTCATTTAAAAGATTTTATCTTAATTCAAATACGAAACTTTTACAACCTTATTCAGCTTCAACAGTAGATTTTATAGATAATTTTATTACACTTATTATATCTTGAAAAGCTCACAATGTCATAACAACTTCACTTTAATTTCAAACAATGAAATTGACACTTAAGAAAGTAAAATTTACTGATCATGTGTATTTCTTTTATTACAGCTAGGCCAATACATCACTGGAGCCGGGAGATAGTTAAAAGTGGAAAGTAAAGGCTTATTACAAATTGCAAAGGAAATTATATGAATTACTTGGATGTTTTGCTGTGCACGGTGTGAGGCGTTTCGAAGAGGATCATTAAGATGTTGATGATAATAATGATGGAAACACATGTGGAGTGAATGAACTAGAAGACATGCTTATTGAAGGAAACGCAAATACTGATATAGAAGCTGAAACTTGTGACATGGTACATCACATCAATACTAAATAAACAAACGTTACACAACAGACGTTCTAACTCGCATTCACTATCCAGATTAGTGTCAATTTACCAAATCGTTATTTCCGCATAAAATTCTGAATGGGCTTTGTAAAACATTATGAGTCACTTCGAAAAATTGGATGTGCCAGCCTTCAATTATTTACAATAAAACGATCCGCTGTTACGTATTAAAGTAGTACCGTAGATCTCAACGGCCGTATGGACATTAGAAGAAAGTGATTTACAAGATAAAGAAACGATTGAATCACCAAGGTATTGTTGCATAACTCGACGAGATTGCCGATGCAAACGAAGGTATGATGGTTGGAGATGAAAATTCTGCTGACGTAGGCGATTTTGTTCCGGCTAATTCGTTGGCGGATGACCATATTAACCTTTGTAGAGGTTAAGAAATCGTCGTATTAGAAGCGCTGCAGTAATTTGAAACGAACGTTTTCGAAGCACTTTCTAGGAGCACGATCGGAAATGGGAGCTGTATTTGTTGAAGGTATGAGCGAGTGAATTGAAGATCGCACGGATTCAGGTCGGGCTGTCCGCGGAAGGCTGAACAAATGGTTTTGACTGGTGAGTCTAGATTGTTAAGCCAAATGATGAATGGACGAGTGAGTGTTGTCAATACAATAATATTTATTCTTAACAGGAATAGTAAGTCAAAAATATAATTAAGTTTTATGATCAGCTTTTTTATCAAACAAAACAAGGGAAGGTGACTTGCCATAAAAATTAACTCTGCAAGCCTCAAAAGGTTTATATCGATTTTTATCGCTGTCCATGGACATCAAAAAATCCACAGGAGTCTCAGACGCTCCCCAACAGAGCTCTGATGACTTTATTCACAGAAAATAAATGTAACGCAACTATTGAGAATTCCAAACGTAGTAGTGCATTGTAAGTAAATTTTATCCTTTTAACCGCTAGGTCATGACGCATTTTGAAATTCGCATGCGAAAGTTTTGTTTTACGAGAAAGTCACAGATAACATCATTTTGGAAGTACGAGAGATTAAGAAAACCATTAAATGCTCCGAATGAGATGAGAATGTATTTTATTGGAGCATAAATATAAGGTACTATTTGATTAATTAAGACATTAACTACGTCAGCGATGCAGCTGAACGAATGGATCATTATATTTATTCGCCATCCGTCATACTTTAGAATCGGGTTTGATAAAAGTCGCGTTTTTATGGGAGATTTATTAAAATAGCATCGGCTTCCACTTTGTGTTAACTAATAAGATCGGCAGAATCAGGCTAAGTTTACAGGTTAAAAATAACGTACCTACTCTAATAAGTCAGGGAAGAGAGTCTTTTGATCCTTGCATGAAATATTTTCAAATGGAATGATTTTAAGTTTTAGCACACAATTTTCCACAATCTATGAACGCAGTTCAAAATGATTTTAAAAGTTGTGGATGGTTGCTTTACAATGTTTTGTTGTAACTACAACGACAAATGTACCTGCCCAATTACAAAATTAAAATACTATTTAAATTATAAAATATGTATAAAATATGCCACCGATCGCAAATCGATTGCGGTGCAATACCTACGCCTGCAGACCCGAAAACTATAAAACATAGATAACCATTCTCCCCAAGGCAAATGTCTTAACAGCTTAGATAACAAAACACCCGAAGGCAACAGCCTCATTATATGATCGCAAATCACTCGGATCAAGCAATAAATCATACCGGCTTTTAATCTTCAATCTACCGCGTAAACATAGAAACCATATTACCGTCTAAGCGATCACAACAAAAACAGAAATCACACGAAAGCGAACAGAATCGAACCCGGACACTTTCGTCTGTGGTACTCATACACACAAACATTACCACGATGTCATTGTAATGACATAATCGTTTCGATTCTATCTTTCGTTTTGACAGACCCTTTAGACGCTATGCAATGATGTAACAAATTAAAAAGAAGCAGACATGATCGTTTTTTAAACACCATTAAAAAAGCATTTCTAATCGTTCAAACACCGACCTACCTAGGTATACTAATTATAATTAAGCTAAAGAGCGCTAATCTCAGAAACAACTGATTCGAGTTGAAAAATACTTTTGTGTTGGATAGTCCATTTGATGAGAAAGGCTGTAAGCTATACCTGCTACGGTCCGCTTGGTGTAGTGGTCAAAAAGTTTACTTTAAGACTAAGAGGTCGCGGGTTCGATCCCCGCACTAGAATAACATATGTGAGCATTAATAAAAAGTATTAAAGTATGTAAATCTGTTGCCCAGCATCTATAGGTAATACAAACTTCGAGGCTTATTTAAGAAAAGTTTACCTTAAGGGGACCATATAGGCTTATTCATTAAAAAAACAAAACGTAGTACTGCATTTACCCCCCCGTATCTTGGAAGGTAACTCTTCGTAAGGCTCTCAAGGCTTAACAATCTGACCTACCTACCAACTGTTCTATGGCAGCAGGAAAAAGCTAGTTACTTGAAAATTTTACTTACTCCGTGCTTACTCGTAACAATAAAAATATATTACCGGTGAAAGACGAAACATTTTTACATTCTCATTATTCAAGTTTTTTCTTGTCATTCAAGTTTTCTTATTTTATTTTGTAATGTTATGTACGAGTATGTTAACACGTTTACCACATCACATCTACCTAGGTACTTAATGTGCTTACTAACCATTCTTGACCACAACTAAGTTTCTTAAAATAACCTTGGTCGTTATTTTTAAACGTTAAATAATTAATTATTTCATTTTTAAAACCATCTTATTCAAATCTTCGGATACCTTTAAAAATATCAATTTAGTTGTACCCAGTAAAGCATGCCATACAAATATATATTCCAAAAAATTTTAACAAGAGTATGAGACAAAAAAAAAATTTACCATATTTTTAAAATAATTTTTAATTTTAGCTTTAAAAAATTATAGACGACAGAATAAGCGCTTCACATGTCCCAATGGCAAGGAAGTAACGCTGCGCGCCATCTAGTCATCGTAGTGAGAACTTTTTAAGAAGTTGCGTTGCAGGTCAAGGACTGCGACGTGTTGACGTTGATAGTTCCTACAATCGCAACAAGATGGCGCTATGAAATATATTCCTTCCGAATGAATTCTTCTGAATCGTTGTTTATGATGTTTACGAGTTTTATAATGAAGAAAATATTTTATTTATCTATAACAATAGCTTTTTATTGATAAAATGGTGGTTAGGTGAAATTTAAAAGTTAAAGGAAAATATATCATGAACAAAAATGTATTTTGATAATATTATTTTTCGGCAACTACACATAAAAATATATAATTATAAATATTACTACAACATTTAAAAAAAACATTATAATTTTAACGTAGTTTTAAAAATATTTTCTTAACCCAGTAAAGGCCCATCCAATACAATTATTGATTTTATTATTTAATATTCGGTTAAGAATCGTTTCGCCTATTCAAGTTCCATTTGCTTGGTAACTTCCTTGATTGGAACCTCAAGATTTAATCACCACGCTTGCCAAATGCGTAGTGGTCTTCCCATCATAAATTATAAGCCCGATCTGTGTAAGTAATCAAAGCAAATTTTTCCCGATCAAGGAATAGATAGAACCCAGGATCTTGAGATTACGGCTCAACACATAAATCACTGGACCATCGAGGCTTTTATTCAGATGTAAACAAATAGTAATCTCTTTATAGTAAAAGTGAAAGAAAAAACCAATGAATTCAACTAAAAACCGGCCAAGAGCGTGTCGGACACGCCCATGATAGGGTTCCGTAGCTAAAAGATGGCCCGACCGCTTAAGACACCATTTAGTAAGGGCAACTGCACGTCATAAGTTGGTCGAGTTGTATAAAAATAACTATGTATGATACAGAGTTCGCTATAGTTTTCGTTGAAAGTACTTACTTGGAGGTATACAGGACATTTTTTTCAGAATTATTGTAATAGTATTTCAAAAGTTAAGGGGGGGGGGGACGCTCTAATTTTAACTTTGTATTAATATATCTCGAGACTGGGGTGTTTGATCCACATGGTTTCAAGGCGAGTTTTATTGTATTTAAAAATACCTCTTTAACGATACCCTACACGATGGGTTACGCCAAATTTTTTTTTTAGAATTAACTTTTCGCTGTATGGGAGGGGGGGTAAAAAATGATTATTTTTCGATAATATAATAATTTTAAAAACCAATTCTTGAATTATCACTATACATCTCTCCACCAAATTTCGTGGCAATCGGTTCAGAAACGGCGGAGAACGAACCAGGACAGACAGACAGACAGACAGACAGACAGACATGACGAAACTATAAGGGTTCCGTTTTTTGCCATTTGGCTACGGAACCCTAAAAATGGAACTAACACAGTGTCACACTAACTTTGTTTCTGACACGTCAAAGGGTGTCACCGTTAAAATAAGTGATTAGTTTAGCTAAATATTTATTAGACATATTCCACATTCCGGAAGCACCCTCAATACATCCTGATGAGACGACCACAACTTATCAGTACCTGTGGTGCGTGGTTGTGGTCACAGCTAGGGAAAGTATAGTGAAGTATTCTTTAACAGTATACTTAAAGTTGAACTGAAAGTGTATGCCACCGTTGAAATTGTAGAATAATGTGAATTAAGCTGAAGGGAATAAAGTGATTTTATGATGGACCAGCAGCGCGGCCCGAGACTCCGTCCGCGTGGATTTCGTTTTATTTGAACCGTTGTTCCTGACATGAGCGGGTTCAAACGCACAAACGTGCTCTTTAGCTTTATTATATAATTTTAAGATTTAATTGTACAACTGCGGGTTATTATAATACTTTAAGGTTACCATAATACTGCTCCTTTCTGCATGTATGGCCCAAAGTAGATACTTAATTTTCTTAACTTCGGTTTTCTAGGGAATGTTTTAACTGCACTTACTGTTGGTATGTTAATGACCAGCATATTCTTTTTATTTCTATCTCACCAAAACACCCAAAGTATAAATTGCCAAAAAACTATTTTTTAGACAACACTTACCTCAGCAGCAACTGCAGTACCTGAAACAAGACAATAAATAAATTTATTACTTTAATTATAAAAGTATCAAAACATTTAATACCTTTGATAAAATTTATTTTAAAATTGAAAAAACAAACAAATAATGCTGGCAATTTTTGTTAAAAATTAATCAATTTAATTTTGATGGCAATATATAAGCCGGTCTGCGCTTCGCTGAAAGTGTATTTTATTGTGGTATTAGTGCAGCCTCTGTTATTGGAAACAGGTGGCACAGTACAAGCAAGAACAGCAGGAAACGAAATAACTATGTATAACGCAGTGGTTAGCGGGCTCGGCTTACGATTGCCAAGTTAGCAGAGGCTGAGGATGACATTTTTAGGTCATCGGATGGATGACCGAAAAATTTCATCTTCAGCAGGTACTGCGTCTGATCTCCCTACGGTCTTGTTAAATTCCTGCCTTACCGAACTGTGAGAGTCACGGAACAGGGAGTACACTTGAGCTTGCCCATTCACTTGTGCACTGTAATAATCTTGCTTACCTGGCTGATCGTAAGATTGGCAGCCTTGGTCGACAAAACGGCCGGAAGGGTATTATATTAATTGCTGGACAAAAAATAATACAACACAATATATTCAGCTCTGGACAGCAACAGGCTGATGATAGCTGGATTTCCCATACCGTACTGTACAATAAAATTATACAAGCCTGCATGGTGACTATAAGCCTAATCCCCTTTGAGAGTCCTTCTGCATTGTACTGGATACTGCATTGTATTGGATTCTATTGAGCGGCGTGCGATGAGGCTTATCGGTGATGATACTTTGATCGAGAGCTTGCAGAGCCTCGATCATCGTAGAAAGATTGCTTGCCTCTCCGTATTTTACAGACTCCACTTTGGTGAGTGTGCTGCTTAGCTGCACGATTTGGTTCCGCCAGCTCCGTTCCATCATCGTACTACTAGACTCGGTCGGGGACTCCATCCGTATACAGTGCAGATTCCGCGCGTGCGAGCTAAGCGATTTGCTTCATCCTTCTTGATACGGACTGCGCGGGAGTGGTATTCTCTGCCGAGATCTGTATTTCCTGCACATTACAACTTGGGGCTCTTCAAGGCCAGAATAAACGGGCTTTTCCTGAGCAAGCACGCTCCATCGTAGACCACATAGTTGTTTAACGTCAGACAACTTTGTGGTCAAGTGCTAGCTTAGTTCTAAATAATAATAAAAAAAGTACTACAGGCTCAATCTGATGCCTACGTTCATCAGTGGACTACAGCTTAAAGCAGATACCTACTTACCTCACTGACCATCGTTCTATAGATGCATGTATAAGAAGAAAACACCGCGGAAGTAGTACAGGGTACCGTTAGCCCGGTCCGTCCGTCAGTTTGTCCGCGCGGCTAGAGGCACGCGCTCGCCGGGATACGATATATCGTGGTGCACGGTGGTTTTTATATTAGTTTTTGCTTTGGTGAGTTTAAATGTTTTTAATATTTTAATTTTATTATTAGGGTTATAAATGTGAATGTTGGACATGACCGTGGTCGGACTTAAGTAAAGTCTGAAAGTATTTGATGTCTGTCAATATAGTTTGGGTTTTCGGGAATTTTCACACTGAGTAACATAGCGTTGTTTTGGTCAAAAGTTAATTCGGAAAAAAAATATATAAGAAAATACTCTTTTGAAATTTACAAGTTTTAATTTTTTATGTATTTTAATATTATTTTACTGTAATTGTTGGAATTCTCTAAAAGCATCATATGTCATTAAGCAGTCATTCCCACGCACTTAAAAATATAAAGATGCCCTTCTTTTACATTCTTCATTTACTGATGTATGCACTATCAAATTAAATTTAAATAAATTTTATTACAATTTCAGTTCAATTAAATAATATTCTACAAAGTGAAATCACAACAATTTATAGAAATTAAAGAGATTATAACGGTGCAGGAAAAGGTTTTGTTTTTGTCCTTTCTCGATATTACTCGGAACTTGCGAAAGCTCTAGAGTGCATCGAAAGCTTTAGACGCAACATCAAGAACTTTCAGATCCAACTGGTTTCGATTTTACTAAATGTGTACCGAAGCCTTATCATAAACGAGAACAAATCAGGTGCCAATCTCTAGCTACCTACCACTTATTTTTGGCCTAATATAGTTCCATTCCAATATACTATGTTATGAATGACATTCTTATATCTTTACCATTCATCTATCTGGGAGCCCCACATCAAATAGATACAAATCTAAATAAACATCTAATAGATTTCCTTATACTCCGGTTAGTAGTTTCTCTGACTTCGCTTCAATTCCTCTATACGCCTCATGATCTGTTGACTTTATAAACCACAAAAATGCTTTTATAGGAAGATGAAATCACATTTCCTTTAAACCAATAAACTAATTATCGTAGTTAAATTCCCTCAAAATGAAACATTGTAAGCTAGTAACTTCTTGCAGGAAAGACGTATGCAATTAGGTTGTCTGATGGTAAACATATTGATATTTAATCTTATAAAATTAGAAAGATGGACAAAGTGATCACTTATCCTTCAAACTAATTTCTCAAATGAGCCGCTCGTCAGTGGAAATACCTACGTAGAATACCACTTAACAGTTATGAGGTAGCACTTCATAACTGTTGGGCAATGCAAGGAGCTTCAAAGGCAGCCGACGCATCAGTGACCCTTATTGTGTTGTTAATGTCCATGGGTGGCGCTGATCAGACCATCAGGTGTAACACAAAAAAATAGAGCTGTTGACTTTAAGAGCACTAAAATGCCTGATGATTGGGTTATCTCTAAAGGACCGGGAGGTTGTGCAAATGGCAATCACATATCTCCTGAAATCCTCCTATTAAACTCCTGAAGCACTTGTCTTGATATGACTTTATCATTCAAAACAAGGCATCTAGTAACTTCCAGGAACCACATAGAGCAAGTAGCTTGAAGCAATACTAACGACGACCGCATCCTAAGTTGTCAATAAGAAAGTTTGATGGTAAATATAGATATTGACATCACCTATCGTTGAATGCAATATGTAACCTATCTTCATATAACTCTTCCCTTCAAAGCCAGGCATCTAGTAACTTGAGCAATAATATAGACCAACATATTAAAGCAATTTTTAAGACAACTGCATCTTAAGAAGTTCTAGTATCACAGACCCTTTAAACTCTTAAAGCACCTGGCTTCACATGACTATATCATTCAAAACAAGGCATCTAGTAACTTCCAGGAACCACATAGAGCAAGTAGCTTGAAGCAATACTAACGACGACCGCATCCTAAGTTGTCATTAAGGTAACGGAGCGTCTCTAACGGTCGGTTGCGTCAGTTAGTCTTCATACCTTGTTCTATTTATTAGCATTTCTTTTAATTGAAAACTCATTGACGTAGTTACATGTATTGTCAAAGTTCCGGGTGTTTTGATGGCTTCGTTATTTTGTATGTTGTCCTAAAAGTTTACTTTAGGAATATCATTATTTTGTTAGCTAACTATTGGGGCTGTGCTACTTCATCTTTATTGAGCTGCCTGTTAAGCTATGCAATGCACGTTTGTCAACAAATACATATATTTTGTGTAAAAAAATTCTAGTTTTACAAACAATTATGACACAAATTCCTTACATACACATAACTAAGTCTAGAAATTGAATGGGAATATGAAAGTTTTAACAATAATTTATAGAGAATGAAACTGAAACATAACTAATTATAAAAGAACTTAATTGCTAGAAATGAAAAACAATGCATTTTAAGTTGCACTTAAGAAACTTGATGAGATTGAAAAATGCACAAAACGTAATGTGATGATTAATTTTGGACTGCATGTGGAAATAAAAAACTCATGAATAGTAGTCAAGTGACAAGATATAACATTTTTATTAAAACCTAAAGCTATTAGTTACATTTAATTCTACATAGAAGAAGCACCTTTCATAGTTGCTATATTCAATCAAATACCAATCCTGCTCTAAGCAAGACAATAATTCTGTCACACATCACACATTCAGTCGGTCGTCTAGAAATGTATAGAACATTGCGGTTTCCTTTGAGCTGCGCACACGCATGTCCGGAATTCTCGGCATTGTACCGGTGCGGTGCAAGAGATATAATTTAATAAGCAATTTAGACCTTATTGCTAAAACATTAGGGTTCAGGCTATTTGGTTCGATAGGAGTAATTCAGAGATCGAAAAGTTGTTCAATACGCTTAGACTTCTTACTTCTTAATTTGTTTTATTTGTTATTGCGGGATGCTGATTTAGTTGTAGCTCGAAGGGGTCAGATGTCCAGTGAAATTTTAATACTTACAAAAAAGTGAAGGAAAGTATTTCGTGCAGTATTTTGTTACGCGTTGTTTTATCGTGAAGAAAAGCTACCGGTAGACTTAAAATGTCGACTGTTTTACCTCATAGCTGGTGTTTTCTATTTATTAACATCGCATGGATCGCGAATACTCATCTCATACCAAATTAAACGCTGTTGTTCCTGTTCAAGATATTTTAAACTTCGAACAACAGTAGAGAATATTAATGTTTGTATCGTACAGTTTCTGTCAACAATCTAATTAAAATAAAAGACCGCGATCCTACCATTTGGACTTGTCAAGTTATCACCATAGTTTCCACTGTTTTGGAAATAACTTTATGGCGTGAAAAACCCGTGGTCAAACCACTCCAAGTAGGTACTAAAAGTTAAGTAAACACATGGATAACGTTAAACGTTACCTTAAAAATAATATCAACAAGCCTATAACTGTCCGAACGGTTTATGCTAACAATAACACGTTTGAAGAGAAAGTGGCAGGGCTATGACATTAGTAAACAGTGCCTATAGCGTAGAACATTTCCTGTCATATTAGAATTTTTATACAAATCCATTGAAAGTTTTTGAATCAAAAGAACATCAATTGTTTTGAAAAAAATTGATAATTTAAAAAAGTATCGTATCTTGCACAGCCTTCTCCGATTTAGATTCTTTTTATGGTTTGCATAATATTGCAGATGCAATATGCGAAGTATCAAAAGTAGCTCTTGAATGTGTTCAAGAGGTACTTTTCAATCAACTCTTGCATCAATTCAAATAAGTTTGTTTAGTTGACGTTGACGGCCCGATGGTCTAGTGGTTAGAGACCCTGGCTACAAAACCGAGGGTTGCGGGTTCGAATCCCGCTAGGGGTAAATGTTTGTGTGATGAACATCGGCATTTGTACTCGAGTCATGGATGTTTATAAAAGTATTTATGTATGTCTATCCGTTCCCTAGCATCCATAGTACAAGCTTCGAGCTTAGTTTGGGGCTAGGCAATTGGTGTGTCAGTCCAATGCATTTATTATTATTATTTATTATTATTATAGTTGGAACTTCGTGAAAGATTTATAAAAAAATACCTGAAGATCTTCTTTTCATTTAGCAATACTGAAGAACCCAAACAAAACTTATTGCGATGACCTTTTCAATCAAGTTTTTAAAAGCTCTAAAACTTTCAACATAGAGCTTCAAGCAATCACATGTTTAACCAATCAATTAAAATAAAACCATTATATTAGCTTTGTCTTTGGCAAATCATATAAGGTTTTCAAGACATCGTTCGAGGTAAACAAACTTAATAAACCCCATGATTCATCCTCAAGAATGTTTAACACAAATGTTGTTGGTGAAAGTGGGAATGAGTAAGTTGACATTGCATTCAATAACCACAGTCGTCACACTTATGCCAATTAAGGTTGTGGACACCAACGTTGCATACAGTATTTTTAGTTTATTTATTTTGTCAATCAACAAACAAACTTGCATCCGGTTCATTTTAATCGTTATAGATAAAGACTAGTCCACCGATTAGTCAAACAATTTGACTATGCTTCTGTCGATGAATAAGAACTCTCCAGATATTACTCGGGAAGGCATGGAGTTCTAATGACAACTTCTATGACCCCTAAAAAGTCACCAAAGATGAGCGAGATCGTTCGCTATTCACGTTTGAACCGTAGCGTCTTAACTAAACATCTACATGATTTAATGTGTTATTAGCCTCCTTTTGGATTGTAATACCAGGTTCAACCAATGGTGTTCCAGTTAAAACGAAAAGCTATTCTAGTTTACGCTGAGTACGTAAGTGAGTATTATCGTAGACAGAAGCAATACTTACTGAGTATGTTTTCATGTTCGCTAGCTAGGTATTAAATGCAGACTAGAAATTAAGGTCACTTTCGCTTAGACCTTCACTTTAAGGGCGCTTTCATCGATTCAACGACTTGGTGTAGATTTCTTCATCTGCCTACTGATTCTCTTATTTCATATCATTATTTATCATAAGGGATTCGTATTCTTCGTAAACCAAAGAAGCTTGGAAACCCACGCTGTAATAAAAGCTTTATTTAAAAATCTTGCGATTGTTATTGAGAGAAAGTGACAGAGGTGTCGAGGCTACAAAGTTAAAAACAAATAAAATCAAAATTATAGTGTATTTCAGATTACGACTTTAAAAAAAGTAGCAGTAGGTTGATTGTCGATAAGGGGTAACGGGTGTGTGGGATTTCCAGTGTCTAAAGTTTTAATCCTGCTCTACCAACCAGGTCTACGACGAGTATTCTAGCTAGCTAGCTAAATGGAGCAAAAATGCTAAAAACTTCTTAAAATTATGAAAAATCTGTCAGTTTCTGATCGTTATTGACTCCTAAACCAGACCTTCCTAAAAGCCAAAGTGTAGTTCCACTTTTACTACCTGACAGCATGTCGTCTAACCCACACCTTTCACCAAGACAATGAGCTGGCAATCCTTTCAACGACATACCATGTCCCGCTGAACCAAATACTGATCACGATCAACGGGACTTAATAGATACAAACAATGGCGGCTTGTTGTAGAGAACAGAGCAAATTCTATTATGTTGGAGCTATTTTTCGTTGTTGAAATTATACTAGATGGTTGGTGGGATTAAACTTTAGCACGATAGTAGCAGGAGATAAATTAATGAAAATTGCGAAGTGTAAACAACGCGAATTGTTTGCGTGTGAGCTTTTGTGTTTCACATAGTATCTTTTAGATGAGAAGTATAAAATAGTAGCAATTTGTAAGTGTTGTGCTATTTCTGCTGGTGTGTAATTAAAGGTCACCAGAGCTCAGTTGGACGGGTATGGGGTATAAAAGGCAGGCAGCACATCTGCGACTCTGGTGCGGTTGTTGATGTGCATATGCTGGCACTTACCATCAGGAGGAGAACATGAGGGTCTTTGTTCGTTTGCTTCGCTATAATATAACAAAAAAATAAATTAACAGTTTGTTACTCGATAAAAAGTAGTCATATACCCAATTCACTTGGATTCTAGGAAAATGCGTATATTGCCTGACACTTTCCAGCCTTTAATCAAAAGTAGGTAGGTAGTAAAGATTTGATTACCGTCTTTAAAGTGTCACGGTCCCAATGCCATCGAAGTGCTCTACATCGATATAGGAAACAAAAACAAAACAGCAACGCCCTGATGGACTATTTAATGTTGCACCAATAAAATTACAGTTGTCAAAAAAAATGTCACAAACCGACGGAAAGACCTCACAATTTGCACCAATCTTGGTAATCGTCGATCGATTTTCACCTTTATATTGTTAGGGGTAAGGCCTTACCATGGCCCACCGGGTTCTTAAATGACAAACTGTCGCAGTCGAAAGTGTTTCCTATTACGCCGATGTTGCATACGAGTATGTAGTTATTTTCGTGACGTATTGCGCTCAACTTGTTATTTGTTGTGCTTCGTCCATTACACGTTACGATTGGTCGCGACTGTACTATAACTGTTGTTGCGTCATTTTATTTTGCACCGTAAGTGTAACGGTTGAACGGTTTATATTTGAACAGGACATTACCTGTTTCCTTGACTGTCATAATTTTGGATACCTTGACTTGAAATGCATCTAATAATTCAGTAGGCCGTGGCTTACTCGCGGTTGGCTCGCTTTGAGAATTGTGACTAGTTAACAAGAATATAGCAGAAACCAAGTTACTTACAAACCCATACCACAATAAGCCCGAATGAAAGTAGCTAAATACAGCTATTTCAATAACTTTAAGTTATTAAAGTTATAACATTATTTAATTTCATATTTTGTAATCAAACTCTTACACGTACATCGTAATAAAGATGACCTATGGCGGAGGATTTATTCTATCGCTGACAAATTCTTGGGGCCTAATGTAGTAGTGCAGTATCCAAATATCATAATTATTAAGAAAATTTGGTATATCTTAACGATTTGTCCTATTAGCTGTTTTATCTTTGATTATGCATTTTTATTATCTCCCTTACAAGAACCACAAGTTACAAGTAACGCATGAGCATCACCAATCGTACCTGCATCAGTCAAAGAACTAGAAACAAGTGCATTCCGGACCGTGCGTTCAGTTATATCATTAACATAATAATCACGCAAGCTTGTCAGTGTCCAAGTGATGAGCGGATGCGACAGTATTTGCAAATTAATAGTTATTAAAAACTATTTATTTTCAACTAACATCAATCTCATAAAAAGTAAATATCTAAGAACAATAATGGAACAAAATCAGCTACGCTGGGCGCTTAACAGCAGCTGATAAACTAAGATTTTAAAAATACTTTGTTATGCATATGAAACTCTCAACTCTCCTCTTGTAATAAAGAGGCTTTTAAATTCAGCACTTAATCGTAGCAAACCTGGGCTCCAAATCAATGATCCAAAGGCCGAAAATGGAACCGAGAGAAGAGCTAGGATGATGATGATAACGAAACTCGAACAAATACGTGATTTCAAAATACTTATGTATAGACATACATAAGTATTTTATCTCTTCACTTATGGTCTGCAAACATACTTCTCAATTAAGAAAACAAGTTAAAAATCATCTTAAAATACAAGCATCTTTTGCGACAACACTCAGGTTAAAAAGTAAACTGTGCAGTCATGTAATACTAGTAATGTCAAGAGGAATTACTTTATCTGGACAAGAGCAACCATTACTTGCAATTATCTCATCACTTGAGACGCAATGTGAATGCACTTTGCAAGCTGTAATTAAGTTAAATGTTACGGTCAAGTAGTGTTGCTAGGAAATTGAAGATAGATTTACTTGGGAAAATTGCTAAGAAAGTACTGGGACGGTTAATGCTAACATCTTTAGTGATACCTTAAGAATATGAATGGTTGTTTAATAATGCACTTGAGCTAAGCATAGAGTAGTCTATAGCAAGTATGTTAAGTATGGGTTTCTAAGTAGGACGACACTTACGATGCAAAATGCCTTTGCCTGGTCTGGTCGTTTAGATATAATTTAATATATGTATTTTCAACAGTTTGCTGCTAGGATAGGGTTAATTTGACGTATAATACTAGCATTTGTGAGCGTGGCTCTAGTTGTAAAATCTGTAAACAAGAACGCAATAAATGAAAACCAAAATTATGAATGTCAAGATTTAACACAATTTTAAAGAAGGGAAATCCATAACTTGACTTGGTAACGACAGATCAGCTAGAAGAATCTAAAAAACGAAAACAGTCCACAAAGTCGGTAAAAATTAGCTTTTTACCGACTCAAACTCCTAAAATCCGGCATGCTAAGGGAATCAACCAATTTTTAAATCAACGTCACCGTAACGGGTGATGGAGCCTGTTTCTGTCAGTGGGTCAGTGGCGCCGAAACCGGCGGTCAGGGCCGCGGGGTCGTTCACCTGATTCCAGCGCACGCGCACCGTACGCTACTAAGAGGATAATATTATGGTCTTAAAGTTCATCTATAAAGGATATGGTCCTAAAGTTCGAATTGTCAGAATTTTTGAGGAGAAAAAAATAAGGATTTTTTTTCCCATACGCTACATAGTCTTATAATTTACACATTTCTGGAGAAAACAATGGTTTTTACTACCATTACGAATTTTGTGAATTTGTTAAATGTGTGCGGTTGCATAAAAGTAAAGAGTTAGGAGTTTCATATACCGTGATGATGACTGTAGACGAGAATTTGATTAAGATCCTACCAATGATTCTGGACGTAATGAATAAGATGTTTTGAGATGTATTTCTAAGCATTTGAAGCGAATATAAACGAAAGTAAATTAATATAAATGTATAAACATAATCTCGTATGAAGATTTTGAAAAGATAGATTGGTTTGATTTGCGCGTGGCCTATGTCCAGTTTTCATTCTTTCAGAAATACATAGGCTCTTCAACAGGCTTTAATTTATGATGATGAAGATTCATTTCATTTCCTATAACACGTATGGACTAACAATTAACTCAATAATTTTGGGTTTATGGAAGTAACTAACGATGCACAAATGTGTTTATACTATCACGCTATCATCAAGATATTAGTCCAGGAATTTTAGATTTTATCTGCGGAATAATTCCTAGTGAGCTGAATTTTTGTATACACCTTTATTATGATATTGTAATGATGATGTGAAAAATCGACATTGATATCATGCCGGTTAAAAAAGTTATAGGGGTCCAAACGTCACGAAAATCAGTTTTTCGCAAATATCTCGCGATCTATTGCTCAGAGGTCAATAATGGTTTTGTAAAAGCTGTTCGTCGTAAAATTGTCGACAAAAAAAGTCTCTTGCATTTTTCTGTACAATTAACCGTTTTTAAAATAGAGACTAGAACGCACTCACATATGGTATTGTATACCGTACGGCGCATACCAAGGCATAAACACTATTGTTTGTTTTTCTCTTTTTTGTTTGTGTGTTTTTGTTAGTATGATGATCTACATATAGAAATATAAAGGACTTGTAATACTAGTACAGTCAGGAAAATAGGAATATCAACTTTAAAAAACTAAGTGGCAATTTTTTTTGCCACTTTATAACTCAAGAACGGGGTCATCGATCCAAACCAAATTTTCAGGGTTTGTACAGACTATTTAGTATATGTTTTATGTGAAGTTTGAACAAAATCGGTCGCTTCACTTTATACGTAGCGAAGCACGTACCGGGCCGCTAGTAATGATAGATGTGCAATGTGAATTTTAGCAATTTTGATCCACGATCTGCGGAAAAAATCCTAGTGGGCTGAATTTTTGTATACGCCTTTATTATGATATTGTGATGAAGATGTGAAAAATCGACATTGATATCGCGCCGGTTAAAAAAGTTATAGGGGTCCAAACGTCACTGGGCATAGCATATCTATATCATTACTAGCGGCCCGGTACGTGCTTCACTACGTATAAAAAGAACGACCGATTTTGTTCAAACTTCACATAAAACATCTACTAAATAGTCTGTACAAACCTTGAAAATTTGGTTTGGATCGGTGAGCCGGTTCTTGAGTTATAAAGTGACAAAAAAAATTGCCACTTAGTTTTTTAAAGTTGATATTCCTATTTTCCCGACTGTACTAGTATTACAAGTCCTTTATATTTCTATATGTAGATCATCATACTAACAAATAACACACAAACAAAAAGGAAAAAACAAACAATAGGGTTTATGCCTTGGTATGCGGCGTACGGTATACAATACCATATGTGAGTGCATTCTAGTCTCTATTTCAAAAACGGTTAATTCTACAGAAAATTGCAAAAGACTTTTTTTGTAGACAATTTTACGACAAACAACTTTTACGAAACCATTATTGACCTCTGAGCAATAGATCGCGAGATGTTTGCGAAAAACTGATTTTCGTGACGTTTGGACCCCTATAACTTTTTTAGCCGGCACGATATTAATGTCGATTTTTCACATCATCATTACAATATCATAATAAAGGTGTATACAAAAATTCAGCTCACTAGGAATTATTCCGCAGATAGTGGATCAAAATTGCTAAAATTACTGGACTATATACCAACAGAAACAATTCAACAGTAGCATGCAAACTATTGCAAAGTCAGTCATGTGTACTAACAATCCGATAGGCAGCAATCCGAAGTATCACTGGCTAATAATGAAAGTCAGACGGGCATGCAATTAGTGCAACCGATAGGTGTGTAGCCTTCAAGTTACTAATAGTTGGTAGATTAGGAAATGCAAATGAATTTCCACAACGATAGAGTCTAGAACGATAGAATTCTGAAAACAGTCAAAAGTAAAACAACAACAAATCGCAGCAAAAAAGCGTTTATAAAATTCATTGCGGTAAAAGATATGAATTCAATAAAGTAAATACGTTCTACAATGTAAAATGTCGTGAAAAGATAGAAAACTGAAATGAAAAAGTAAATTAAAAAACAGTTAGACATCAGCTATTTCAAGCATTCGCTCATTCGCATTTCCTTTATGCTTGACCACTTAGACAATCTAAAATCATTTGATCTACAGATACTTATGACTGTGAAGTGCTTGCAGCTTTTTTGCATATATGTATAGTGATAGTGATCTACTCTCAAAAAACCGTTGATGTCCCTGATAAGTGCTCTATTAAGTCTTTTCGTGACTGACTCATTGCTTTTGAGAGGACGTGAGTACTCAAATCTGCATTTCATTTCTTATTGGAGATATTTCGATTATTTTTAATTTCAATATATCACTTTCTTCTTTGTTTGTAATATAATGGTGAATTTCATCTTGTGTGAGATGAAAAAGAACTAAAAGACATAAGAGCCATTTAGAACTATAGAACCAACATAAGTATAGCATGTGAATAAAAAAAGGAATTATTACTTGGATATTCACCTTCATATTATCCATTTTAGATTTCACTCTTCATGAAACATTTAAGATTTTGATGCATCGTGATACTTTTGCCATGATGTTTTTGGACAAAAAGAAATGACGATTTCAAATCAATTAAATGACAATCATTGACCATTAAAGCTATTGTATTGTCTTTAATGCTACAAGATTCTAGGTCAGACTAAAAGTAATCTTTGAATAAAACGGTATATTTCCGAATGTGGATGGGTAAGTCATCCGTTAACCATCGTTAACCTAGAAACTGCTACATAAGATGTGATGATTTTGCGAGACCGTTATAATATCGAATGTGGGAGATATGATTTTTCAACCAATTTATTTAAATGGATGACCATGTTATCTATACTTATAATAAATCTGTAGAGAGGTCAATTCTGTACATTAAATATTTTTCCAAAATAACTATCAGGGGGTGTTTAGTGATCGATACTGATACCAAAAGTGCAATCAGTAAAATTTTTGTCTGTCTGTCTGTCTGTCTGTCTGTCTGTCTGTATGTTCCTTATAGAAACAAAATCTACTGGACGGATTTTGACGAAACTTGGTACCATTATTCTTCATACTCCTGGGCATAATATAGGATACTTTTCATCACGCTACAATCAACAGGAGTAGCGTAGTGAAGGGAAATGTGGGGAAAACGGGAGAATTTACTCCATTTCTTAAGCTTCAGTCGCGTGTGCAGCCTTAATGGTTAAACTCACATAGGAACCATGTATGACGGAAATGTTCTACATAAAATTGCCTAAAAAATATCCCCCAACAGCATATGTCTATCTTTTATGGTTGACTCACAATAACACGTGCAACTCAAGATCCAAATTGGTTTGAACGCGCTAAGCTCAGGAACTACTGGTTCGAATTGACAAATCATTTTGTGTTGGATAGTCCACTTACCACTTACCATTTGTCGAGGTAGGCTTTAATTAAGCTATTGTATATTCCTTTATTTTATCATTGTAATTGTGCTAGCGAACTATTTAGTTCAAAAATGTGCCGATAGATGGCGCACCTCGCTAGAGGCGCGGCCGCGGATCTGAATTGCGGTGAACAGATGATTTCTCAAATGTTTAAGGTCTCCAGATTATTGTTTATAACGTTTTTCGTCACTTAATTTGCCAATTTTTACTATCCTGACCTGATTAATTAGTCCTATTAGAGTGTGCAAGTTGACTGCATGCATATAGACCGTTGTTTTATTCAGCTATTTTTAGTAAGACTGTGTGCGGAAATCGTAACCCACGCGGACGGAGTCGCTGGCGGCCGCTAGTTGACAATATATTTAAACATTCTTTAAGTGTTCCTCCTAGAATTATCTAGAACAAACTTGACAAAGTTCAGGTATGATTGGTGTTGGACAATCACAAACACGAAAAAAATCCTCTGCAAAACAAAGAAACTATAAATGTAAACAAAGAACTACGCCTGGTTGTAATACAATAATTTAAAAAAATATATTATGATATAATGCACGGATCAAAAAACTCTTAACCACATAAACATTGGACGCATGCTAGTTCCTTTATATGGTTTTTATGTGGTTTATAAATAAGGCTTCTAAAAACCTCAAATATTCCTTTGAATAAGTTTGATTAATATTCACTTGAAAGACACAACAATCCCCAATGCATTGTACTTTTAATTTAATGTATTTTGGTTGATGTATAATCTTCTAACAGATAGCACAAAAAACTTCTTGTGTTTATATTTTACTAACCCAATTTTAATTAATTAAATCCATACTAATATTATAAATGGGAAAGTGTGTCTGTCTGTATGTTTGTCTTTCTTTCACGGCAAAACGGAGCTACGAATTGACGTGATTTTTTTAGTGGAGATAGTTGATGGGATGGAGAGTAACATAGGCTCATGAAAACCGATATCCACGCAGACGAAGTCGCGGGCGGCCGCTAGTAATTCATAAAGCTCTCGGCGCATGATAATTTATTTTGTTAAATGTAATATCTCTATTAGCCAGTTTAATCTATTGTTATCATCATTAGCCAATTTAGAAGAAATGAATTTATTTTTTTCAGTGTTATTAGATTTTAATATTTTATTTTATTTTGTTGCAGGTAGCGAACGTGTACTCCACGATGACGAGGCGAAAAAGTGTTTGTTTAAAGTGGACTTTAGTTTTATTAGTAGTTACTTTGTGTCCGTTTGTTTATTCGCGACCTCAAGACTCTGCTTCAACGGTATCGGGTGATTCTAAAAGTGAAAATTTAGAAACAACCGAAAACCCAATAAGGTATAGATATAGGAATACTAGTTTAAGTTTTGATAGTTCTAAGTTACCCATAGTCACTAATTTAAGAAATGTATCTGAAGGTAATATTATATTTAGTCTAAATTCCAAACCTTTACTTTTCCACCCACATGGTAGCAACCAATTACTAAATAAAAACTCAACGAACCGAAGAAGTCGTTTAACAACAAAGAAAATAATCAGAAAAACTGATCTAACTGACCACAAAAATGATATTACGCCTAATAGCAAAACGTCAACATCAAAATACAATCCTTTACCAAATGTAAAAAAAACAGAAATCAGAAAAGTCATAACAAAATGGACTGATAACACAAAATATGAAGACTTGGATTTAACACGGGAATCCACGTCGGAAGAAAATGAAAATAAATTGACTACAGTAACCGATAGCTCTGAAGAAATAACGACAGAAAGTAGTGACGAATTGATACCAGTCGGTGCCAAAAAAAGCCGCAAACCTGTCAAACAATTACTCAATAAATTAAAGCATAAAATTAAAAATCATAAAAGGCCAAACCACTATCCCGACGAAACATACACACAAACAGATAACCATCATGTAACTGCTACTTATTCTTATCCCACAACACGACCTGTGTATATTTTCTCGACCCCTACTCCTACCCCTATAATAACAAATGTAGGAAATCCTATGCCGTGGCCTCAACCGAGCAATATACAAGCTATTTTCCATAAACCCAATGTGCACGCTGTTTATCACAGACCTACCACTAAAAGACCTGTTTTAGTTACAAGACCTCTAAAAGATCATTACAACTATCATAATAATAATCCTGTATACAATAATTACCCTCAACATCCGGGCCATGAATATGAGGTCACCACTTTCCAACCAACAAACAGCTACGCAGATAGAATAGTAATAAGACCGGAGGAATACGCCGCTTCGCCAGACGAATGCCCTACAATATTTCTTACATTAAATAATACTTTTCAAGGGCAAGGAAAAGAAGCCTGTCCTGATTTGAATATCGCTGTCAATACAAACGTTGTCAATAAAAATGTAGTTGTCGAGTCAGACGAAGAAGAAACTGAGGATGGTTTGTTCCCTGATGCATTTGGAATCCCATTTGGTGGTGAATCTAGTGAAGACAGTGGTCAATCACATCATGGCTATGATTCTGAAGAAAATCAGGATCAAGTGGATAGCTCATCCATAGAAGGGCTCGCATTGACTAACTACAATGCAGCTGGCGAGGGAGATTCTCCTGAAGCTGGTGGCTATGGATCTCCAACTTCAGCATTATCTTCATATTCTAGGCCTGGACACGGACATGATGACGACGAAGAAGTTTTCAGCTTCTCCTCAATCATACAGTTCTTCAAGCCAGCTATAAAAGCTGTAGGTTGGCTGACGACCATAAACCCAATAGGTTTCGGTCTATTTTCCCTATTCCTAGCTCCTATAGTATTTCTTTTCGCTGGCACTTCTGGCATCGCAGCATTATTCGCTCCTTGGGCCATTTCTGCAAGGGAAGCGCCTGAAGTTGTACATGTTTACCGACCTCATTGGCATTGGGATGATGAAATTAAAACATGGAATTTGCATGCATTCCCAAATACGAGGAGATGGAATCATAGGCTACAGAGAAGTAGTAGAGAAGATGAAAGTACAAATGTAGGATCGATAAAGCCAACATTATTTTACAAATTGAAAGAGTGGATGATGAATACAACAAAAAAGCTCAGAGAAAATAATACTAAAACATCTGTAGAAAATAGAAAGAATAAAAGAAAGAAGCGTGAAACTTGGACGATTCGCATTAAGTAGAAATCGTTAGACCTATGATAAAAGATAATTTCTAATACAACCAGAAAATGGTGGAAAACAGTCAATGATAAAAACGAAATGAGTTATCTGCATTGGCTTCGGAAAGCATGTTCTCGTAGTAATCGAACAGTATAGATGTCAAAACACAGTAAATGACTTATATTAAAATGTTTAGTTCCAACTTACCGTTAGTACCTAATATCTTGCAATCTTTGTTCGTTAAATTCTTCTTCGTTCTAGTAGTTTTAACATGTGTTTATAAATTACTACCAATACGATCGGTTGAGTTTTTTCACATAGTTCCAGGTATAAAATAAATCGACCCACATTAAAAATACATTGAGATTTCTCGTACTCCCTTTATTATATTGTCTTTATTATCAATCAGGCACTTAACTCCTAACACTCATCGTATATTAAATTAATAGCTTTATGATATATTCGATTATTAAAACTTGAATGAATGTATATCGTGGGGTTAACCAGAGTAGGATTCATGTAGATATATTTTTGCTATATGATAATGATATATTACTTTTCTAAATGACTTGACTACGCTACATCAAAGCGTTTGATTTTAATATAAAACAATGATTGTATTTTGTATATTTATTAACTTATTTAAATACCTTTCATCATCCTTTTGAGCTCTTTTTCATTTGCGAACAATCTAAGTGTGTTATAAGATTTACTTATGGAATCATACAATTCATAATAGATTTTTAATAACCATTTGAACATAAATATGTACATTTTAAATAAACAGTATTTTTAATAATTAATAAACTTCTAAACTTTATATACTGTCCAACGAGTTGTTGTTTAACAAGTGTTATTTCAAGTAAATTACAATTTAATGTTTACTGGATTAGTTTCTTTAGAAAATATGTACTAAGCTTTATTTAATTTATTTTAAATTCTAAATTATTTGTGAACTTTATACGTATTTATTTAGTTTTTTACCTTACTTACTCGTAGTTCAAATTAACCAGCTAAATTAATTATTTATATTTAGTGTTAAAATGTAGTTCATATTTATTTATTCGTTAATAAAAAAAGGGAGTAGAATTAACCTTGTCTTTCATTGTGTGTGAATATTTTTTTCTTTTTCTTCTATAAGTTAGCTATCAATAAAATGAAAATGATATTAACGTTTGATTGTCGAAGAAACAATCTAAACCGATTTTGTTTAATTGTAATGAATTGAAGATATTAAGATTTCTTTAGTCCATTAGAGAATAACATTTATGATTTTGTAAAAGTGACTTTTATTACATATAAATATTTATTTATTTATTTATTTATTACACGAAAAACATGTTTACATTATATACTTATATCTAATGACTCTGCACTAAGCAAAATTTGCTTGTATCGCAGTAGCCAATACACTCCGTATACAATTTCAACGTAAACATGTCAATATATACCTTACAAACTAAAATATATAAAAGAATAAAACAGATTTTGTTAGTAAATATATACATAGTTTATCATTAGGTTGTCATAATCTTAAATATTGCTAATAGTGGTCACTTTTATTTAGCAATAAATACTCAAGAATATGGCCATCTTTACGTAAGAAAAGTGTTTAAAGCAGATTTCAATAATCATAGATATTATTCTTTAGTGCACTACAGAGCGCTTTTCTTTCTGAATTTCTTTATTTTTTACAATTAAAGAAAAATGTTTGGCGGCCTTAGTGTGCTGTCTGCCGCCCTTAAGTAACAAAGTATATTTTTTAGATTATGAACTTATATTTTTGACTAGCGGCCGCCAGCGACTCCGTCCGCGTGTGTTACGGTTTCCGCACACAGTGTTACTATAGATAGCTTAAACCCTACCTCGACAAATTGTAAGTGGACTATCCAACACAAAATATTTTGTCAATTCGAACCAGTAGTTCCTGAGCTTAGCGCGTTCAAACCAATTTGGATCATGAGTTACACGTGTTATTGTGAGTCAACCATAAAAGATAGACAAATGCTGTTAGGGGATATTTTTTAGGCAATTTTATGTAGAATATTTCCGTCATATATGATTTCTATGTGACTTTAACCATTAAGGCTGCACACGCGACTGAAGCTTGAGAAATGGAGTAAATTCTCCCGTTTTCCCCACATTTCCCTTCACTACGCTGCTCCTGTTGATTGTAGTGTGATGAAAAGTATCCTATAATATGCCCAGGAGTATGAAGAATAATTGTACCAAGTTTCGTCAAAATCCGTCCCGTAGTTTTTGTTTCTATAAGGAACATACAGACAGACAGACAGACAGACAGACAGACAGACAGACAGACAGACAGACAGACAAAAATTTTACTGATTGCATTTTTGGCATCAGTATCGATCACTAATCACCCCCTGATAGTTATTTTGAAAATATATTTAATGTACAGAATTGACCTCTCTACAGATTTATTATAAGTATAGATATCATTGGGCTATAAAAAATCGAGGATCTTCTAAATGAAGAGCCCTAGGAGAGGCCTATGTCCAGCAGTGGACTGCCATAGGCTGATGATGATGATGATGATAGGCTATAAAATAATTTTGAAATACACTCAAATAATCATAAACAATATCTACCGTAGGATTTTATTTTTGCTAAAAGAATTATCTATAATGTTGCAATTCGCTAAATCTTGCATTGTTATTTTTCAGGAACATCAGTGAGCAGCAAAAAGAAGACGCTCTCAAAAAAGACATCGAGAAACCAGCAGAACCTACAACTGCTTCACCAGCCACTCCAGAGTCTTCCAGAGATGTCAAAACGAAGGGACCTCTTATCCGCGATTCTATTAAGCTGGTCGCTAACCAACTTCTGGACAAACCATCCAACGCCTCAGTCGAAGCACCTATTATGTCTGATACTAGAATACCTCCAAAACTTAAGAACCAACTAGCGCATAAGCACAAAATCAAAACAAGAAACGAAGATGGAGACGACTCTGTCGAAAATGCTCATTCCGGTATTGCCATTCCTATGACGATGGAAGAATTAGAATCAGATAACAAAATAAGCGAATCCTCTACGTCAAATGAAGGTATTTCTACTTGGATACTTTTGAGCAACCCACCTAACGTGACATCTTCCACAGAACCGACTAAAGTTGATGAGAGTCAAAAGAAACAAAAACCTGCAGCTTCAAAAAACAAAACTAAGAGACCACAAAACAACAAGGTTAATGCTGCCAAACGTCCAGTTATTGGAAGCACCAATAAGGCCGATCTAATTGCAAGCGGATCAGCTATAAATGAAAATGTGTACAACAAAATTAAGGACACAGTTCTGACGAATGTGCAAAAAAATAAAAATACTCCCACTCCACGAACCACAACTACTGTATCGACCACAACAACGACTACGACTACTACAACTGAAGCTCCAACAACTAAGAAGGAACTCCCTAAAACTCCAAGTCCCATCATGCCAGTAGTTAAAATTACGGCCAAACCTACTAAAAAGAAGAATAAGAACAAAATAAAAGTAACCACCACTGAAGCGCCGGCCACCCAAGAGTCAGCATTACTCCCAATGGAACCGAAGGAGCAAGAAATAGAGCTTGAAGTAAGCACACCACCCGCAACTACTAAAAAGCCTAAACGCAAGAAGAACAAGACAAAAAAGCGCAAGACCTCTAAACCTAAAGAAGAAGTTGAAACAGCCCTAAGCGAAATTAAAACATCTAACAAAACAAAATCTGCAAAGCCATCCAAAAAGCCTGCTACTCAAAATGGCCCTATCACATCGACCATTTACAACTATCTTTCTAGAGAAGTTATGTCCTCCGTAAGCGTCGGTGTTATAGGCTTAGCAAGTTTGGTTGGACTGGCTGGCTATTTCTTCTATCCATTTGCAACACCCGTACGCAGGACGTTTGAGGTTGATAAGAAGGACGATATATACAGAAACAACGCTGAGGAGTACGCCAATGAAGGTAACGGTCAGGCTGAAGAAGAAATGCTTGGAACAGTTTTGGCTGGAATGCCCGCTCATTCTAAACAAAAACTTAATCCTTACGCTGGTCAAACCCATATTGTTACTCAGACCCACGCCACTGTTGGAAGGTATCCGGTAAAGAAGGAGCAAGACCTCAGATATCGCCCCGTAGCGGCTGGCTACGAGCAAAGTCATAATGTTCATTACTCCCAGCAAAAAACCGGTATAGCACACGCAGCAGTATATGCTAAGCCGATGAATTACGCTCCTCACCAATACGAAACAAGAAATGTTTACACAACTGAGAGCAAACACGTATATGACAAGCCTCAAACTGCATATACGCCGTATCCAGCCGTTGAACCAATTTATGCTGCACCGCAAACTGGCCCATCAGCCGGTTCTTCCTACGGTTCCATGCAAAATTCAAATGATCAATCGAATTCTGTAGTATATGGCATTAAACCATCAGCTGATACAGACTTTCGTCCGGTCTATCCATTCGAAGGAAAAATATTCAGTGAGACCACAAGTAATCCTATAACTTACCCTCCAACGTCTATGTACCTTGGATCAAACAATGATTCTGAAGAACCCCAGGAGAGTCAATATGAAGAGGAGAATGCAAACTCAAGCTCTGATGTAGACAATAAATTCGTAGTGGGCAATGTTCCAAAAGAGTTAACCGAATCTGCGACTCCTGCTGTAGTCCCCGAACATGGGCCCAGGAATTTAAGAAGGAAGAGACATGCGGTTTACCGTAAACGTTCACTTGCAGGTTCTATTGAAGAAATGCTAAAAGAAGCCAACAAAGACGTTTTTCTAAGCAATGAAGTTGATGAAATTCCTAGTTTACTCGTAAAAAATCTGGCTCCCGCAACTGAACCTGCTCCTATAAAAAGTGATGTACCAACCACACCTAACACTAAAGAAGTGTTTACGGTATATGCTATGCCTGTGGACACAACAAAAGACGACAAACCTTCGACAGTTGACACTCCTGTAGACGATTTCGTCGTTGAAAGTGTATCCACATTACCAGTTGATAAAACAACTGAAAATGACCAAGCAAATGAGTTAGATGGAGCGACGAAAGGTTTCAGTGTGTACGAAGTATTCACAAATAGCCCCGTTGAAAACACTGATCAAAAGAGTCAAACTTTCAAAGATGACGCAAATAAAGTAGACACAACGACGCAGTTCAAAAATATGATGACTGAGACTACAACGGAATACAAATCGGAGGCAACATCTACAATGCCTCCTTCTCCGTCACCTGTATCTGAAACTAAACTACCACCAGCTCCTACCAAGTCCCCGAGACCAACATTGCACCCAGAAGTTATAACATACCCTCCATTGAACCAAGAAGGTGGATTCTTCTCTTTCCTAAAACGTCTGGTAGAATTCAAGTACAGACTTGGCTTGAGCATTTTACAGACAACATCGGATAACTTAAATAGATATCTTCGCAGTATGGAAAACACAGTACAGAAAGTAGCTAAGGCATCGAATTGATTGGATTAAGTTTAGAATAAGAAAGCATTGATACTCACCGACTCAGTTCTGTATTTATTTGTATTAACTTGAGGGCATCGAGATTGCTCAAAACAGTAACTTTAAGTGCAGGAACACACTAGGCTGAAATTACGCGTCCGAAGTTCAACATAGTGCAACGTATTTAAAAGCGCGTCAGTACATCGGTATCGTGCTTTCCGCAAAGTGTGTCCCTACACTTAAAATAAATAATGATATGTTTTTCACCGTCCTATTGACCATGATTAAACATACTTAATTTAAAATGTATGTAATGAATAAATACAACCCTTCCGAAATTAAAATGGATTAAATTTTTTGGTGATACTTTTTGGCAAATATTGTATCAGCCAAGTTGGAGAGATAAAATAAATACATATTATTTCTATGTAAAGGTTTATGATTCTTACAGGTTATGATAAAACACTAGCGTATATTTTTTTAGGTTTAAGGTACTTATTAGTAAGTAAAATGTATATTTCACAAGAAATATTTTTATGTATTTATAATTTCAGAATGTTGTCCTCGGTTTAAGTCTGAGGGAAACCTGCTGAATTTATATTGTGATAATTTTAATTAATCGACGAAACTATTGTACGAGGTGCTTATTTTTAATTAAAATATCACGTTATTTTTATACGTTTTGTAAATACAGGAATAAAAGTATTTTCACATAAAAATGGTGTTTCATATTCATAAACAATAATAATCAAGTTTTGGGAGATGCGTACGCGTAGCACAATATTTATAACGTCCTGTAAATTTTTTGATTGCCCCAATTTTGATTGAAATAGAGCAATTAAAATCAATTTACCCCCACAATAAAAAATTAATAACTTACAACTTCTCTGCAACGGCCGGGCCCTTTCAATTAAGATTCTCCTCCGAAGACCGGGATCTGAAAGAATTGAATTAATTTAATTTTTATTGCCCGTCAAAGTCAACAATAAGGAATTCTGCAGCTTAAACAGCTTGAGACGGTTATTTATACAAGCTTTTATTTTTTTGAAGCAGCTATCGTAGGTATCATGCAACGAATTTTGAAAAGGTAAATAAAAATAGTAAAAAATACACTATAATTTTATTGTACAATGCAATTTCGTAGTAATTTTAGTGTTTTGAATTACGAAAGTCAAGCCAGCACTTTTTTCATTTCAACTACTAGTGCCACCTAGTGTAAATGTGTGTAACTTCTACGTTGTGGAATGCTCAAGCACTCTTCAACGCTTTTAGTATTTGTTACATTGAATAGTTCAAAGATGGGCCTGTCTACTAGTAGTTCTCGTGCTTTCTTTGGAAGCTTATTTTATTTTATTCCTTTCTATTTTTTCAATTTAGCTTTTTCCTACACCCTTTTCGTAAATATTTATAATCGACATACTCCTTTAGAAATATTTTTTTAATGAAATAAGTTAATTCTTCGTAATTGTGTATATTTTACTTACAAAGTCCAGCTGGACAACGTTGTGGTGGGAAAATAATTTACCCTTTAATTCTGGAAATATAGGCTAGAACCCTGTTACGACAAATTAATGTTTATTATCATCAAAAAAGTTTAAATTCTCCATGATAATCGTTTGTGGGGTCTATTGGCTCATGTACCGGGACGTGGTCTCGAGGTCCTGGGATCGATTCCCGGGTTTCGGTTTTTCGAACACAGCCCGAGTTTGTGATTACCAATCTGCATTTGGAAAGAGTGGTGATAATGTCAAAACCCTTTGCTGGTTCCCATTTTTTGGTAGAAAGCATTATTCCATAGGGAGGCTTTTGCCTGCAGTGGGACATTAATAATATGCCGATACGTCACTTGACTTTTCTCTTAAATTTTAGAGGAATTAACAACTAGATGCTTAGACAGGTTCCCAATAATTCAGAAGCATTAGTTCAACCGCAGTTAGTCCGGTTATTGCGGGTAGCCGTCGACTGAGTGTAGCTATAATACTAACTATATCTTCACTTTATGTATAAGTTAGTTATGATGAAGCATAGTAAGTAATATAATATTCAATATCTGGCAATCCCGCAAATATTGATTTATGTTGCTAGTGAGGTAGCCAGTAGATAAATAAAGCTTTATTGATTGTTAGAGGTACTTATAGTATTAGAATTCATGAAGGTCCAACGAAACTACTTATTAGGTCACCAATAATACTCATAATAATTCAAAAATATATAGGTATTATAGATATTATAATACTTAATGCATATAACTCATATTGGCTTCGTAAGCTGTCGCTGTTTTTCTTTTTTAGTATTCTGCTAAGCTTACTTAATTATCTACATCAGCACCTTTGTGTTTGGAAATTAGTACCTTCGTCACGTCGGTTGTTCGGAAGTCGTTACAATGATGATAAATAAGTAGGTTAAGATTATTAACGCATTTTACAGGCCAAGTATCACGAAAATTAACGCCAGCATTCCCAGTAGAACTTTTCGAAAAAGTACCTTTATGAATCTCTTAATTAGACTTAATTAGCCATTAGAAAAGGCGACAGTTCCTTTTTTCAACCCGTACAAAATAACGCGACATGCGACATTTATTTCGGAAGGGCAGAAACGTGATAGAGCCCATACATTTTAATAATTAAATATGCCCTTGCAGTACTTCGACTCGCTGTGAACTTGGCAGTAAAATTTGAAGCAACAGTCACTTCTTAACACAGTGACAGCTTGTTGAAACGTACGTCATGTTGTCTTACAAAATAATGACACAGTTTTTAGGTACCGGGGCATATTCAACGTTTTAAATCTACGTCAAAGCCCATGTCACGCCGTTTGGACACACTACATTAACCCTCCTCTGTGTTTAATTAATAAAATTGTTCGGATGCAAAGTGAATTACACACTTCCGAACGAACAACGACAACAATTGAATAATAATTAATCCTATTTGTTCCGGGGTTATTTAGGTATAGCGGAATTAATTTAGATGTGGAACAATGGTTTAGTGTGGCTTTATTTATTTTGGGGATACAATATCAGATAGAAACGGCCATACTATCAATTTTAAACTTAATTTGATCATGTTAAAATTATAAACAAAGAAAAATTCATCAGATCTCATTGCTCAGGCGGGAATCGAACCCAGCGCCTCTTGCAATCCGGGCAAGCGCTCTTTAATTAATTTTATCATTATTGTTTCACTTGCTATGAGAAAAGTACCCTTATTTTTATGTAAGAAATAGGCAAAGGAGGAAGTCCCTTGATGGTAAGTGATCACTTGGCGTTTAGAAATCAATTAAAAACAAACAACACCGCAGCAGCAAATGCGTTGCCTCCTTACACACCAGCATATAACACAACATTAATAGAGTGCTACGCTGGTCGTCTGTAATTTGATTGTTAATGACTTATCATCATCATCCTATCGCTTATCCCGGTTTCATCTCGACGCGGGATTCGAACCCACGACCTCGACAATACGGAGGCATTCAAAAGTTGTTAAAGACTATTAGTACAATGCTAAATACTTAGATAAAGATAAAGATAAAGATATTTATTCAGCAATTAGATTTACAAGGATATTCTATTGCACGTCAATATTTTTTTACCCTACTAGCACTTCGACGTGAATGGCCTGCTGAGAAGAAGTGCTTATTACAGTTTGTCCTACACCTACAAGTCGTGCAGAACGTGGCGGGGCTTAGAGGAACAAATTCTATTTAAAGCCTATAACATTGATCGACACTTCAATTTAATTACAAGCAACACTTCGTGTTGGCACATTTCTAATCTTTAGGCGTCTTTAAAATTTTCTGTAGCATTATTTTTAAAGAAAATATAATATTTTAGAAAGTTATGATGTTACCTACTCGTACCTATATTGATCAGTTTATATTTTTTTTAAGTAGGACGTAGGTACTTTACCTATACAGTAGAGGTAAGGCATTATACATCTAGTAAACTTAAAAAAACAGACAACCAGACACGAACAAATAATATTATTAATAACATCACAGGAATGTTTGACCCGGTGTAATTTGATTACCCAAAAGCTAAATCCCTAGATAGTAGGTACCTATTCACTACTAAATATACCATAGCGTCCGTATAATTGAGAATAACAGTGTGCAATTGTGGATGTGTGTGGGCTTACAAACAATGTACCGTCCGAATTAGTTCACCATGTTATAATTCCTCACGTGTCACTTCAATTTGCTGATGAAAACCTAATATTCAATAAATCCAGCGCCTGACCAAAATGTAACGGCAAATATCCCGTGGTATGTATTGGCTATGAGAATTCCATTTGTGTAAACGCATAATGTTTCAAGTGAACTATGTATCTAGTGGACCGGTATGCAATCATTCACGATTTTCTCCCCATTGTCGGAAACGTAATGGCGCGTACAAATTTTGATTTTGAATAGCGTTTATCAGAATGGACTTCGATACGTCCCGTAGAATCATAGCGAGTCATCCGTGCGTTATCTGACCGCATAAATTAATCCCGTTTCACGAAGCTTCACAATATGCTCGTTTATTGAATTCTATCTGTACTTAGTTGCGCTAGTATTCAGTGAAATCTTCCCCTGGCAATATAAGGGTTAACCAAACATAATGGGCAAGACATATTAGACATAGTAGGTACTCAATACTCAAAATTAAATTTAAAAAAATCCCAAAACTATAAAATTAATTTTGACCTATATTTTGGAATTAGTGATCCCTGGCAATATAAAGGTTAACTTAACATAATGCGCAAGAAATAGTAGTCAACATCCAAAGTTATATTAAAAAAACACCCAAAACTATGAAACTAAATTATTGCATCTATATTTTGGAATGAATAACATTTTTTGTGTTGTTCATTTACTATCTAACAAGTGGGTAAGTGATCAACGCAGCTCGTGGATGTCAAAAACACGATTTTAATGAGTATTCACGAAAATAAAGAATAATTTAATCAAACAACACATCACGACTTCACACGACATTGTGTTAACGTTAAATTCATTCCATAGTAAGCAGAACAATAGGCTTTAATTATTCAGTAGGTTAATTTAGTACACAATTTCGCTACCCTAGACCCCTATAGAAGGGGAGTTTTTGAACGAGATAGGTACCTACCCATTTTCATAGATTTAAATCTATAGGAATATAATGAATCTGAAGAGTTTGTTTGTATGTAGGTATGTGTGTTTGTTTGTTTGTGCACGCTTATCACAGGAACTACTGGTACGAAATGAATTATTTCTGCGTTGGATAGTCCATTAGTCTATGTGTGCGGAAACTGAATTCCATGCGGACGGAGTCGCGGGCGGCCGCTAGTCGTTAGAGATGCCCGCGGCATACATCGATTCGTTCTGAAAGCGGCACTTAAATTTGAAGCGACAGTCACTTCTTATCGCAGTGACAGTACTCACTAAACGTTCGTCATGCCAAAGAAATAGTGCTAGTTTTCTGTTATCAGGGGCATATCTTATTATTTTGAGTCTAATTTACTATACTTTATTCGAGATGTAGGTACCTATTTTAGAATCGCGCAAATTTCAACACTGTGAACAGTTAAAATTATGGTAATATTTCTAATCGAAATGTACTCGTATCCAGTATGTTGGTTTTGCGGGGAGATGATAATGTCTATTGTTTTAGTTTCTAACTCGAACATTTTGGTTTTACGTAGAGTTTGAATTGAACGAGGAATAATAGAACGAAAGCGTCAGTTGTTATAATAATTATATTGTTTTTATAATTGACCGCTACCAAGGAATATGATTAACAATTTTCCTTTTTTATGACAGGGCCGTTGGTCAAGTGGCTAGAGAGCCTGCCTACAAAACCAAATGTCGCGGGTTCGAATCCCGCTAGGGGCATATGTTTGTGTGACGAACATCGGCATTTGTACTCGAGTCATGGATGTTTACTTATAAATGTATGTTCCCTAGCATCCATAGTACAAGCTCAATGAATTTGTTTATTTATTATTATTTATTTTTGAACGGAGAGACAAAGAACCTAGAGAGCCTACTCCTTACAGTAAAGAAGCCATTAAATCGCAAGACTCCCGAGGCTAGGGAACGTTGAATGGATGGGAGAGACGGAACAGTAAAAGAGCCTACAAGGGAAGAACAAATTTTAATGACGGGAGACCAGTGGGCTGTCACAGATGCCCCTGAAAGATTGAAGTGGAGAAGGACCTGAGCTCCAGATCCTCGACTGGTCTGCGTGAGCTCAATGTAGATAAAAATTGTTTTGTCGGAGGCCAAGATTCATCATACGTAAGTAAGTAAGAAGGTCGCCTAAATGATGACCATCATCCGTGGTTGTGAACAACTCCAAAGAGTTGTGTGCCTTATCTGCCCTCTTCAGTTACCACCATGAAAACTGTATGCTAGGTACTTTCAATTAAATGTTCTGTGGAATGTATCAGCCTATTAATGTCCCACTGCAGGGCAGAGGCCTCCATCATTTGAAATCATGTTTTTGTTACAAAGATGGGTATTGGATTAACCACCGCGATAGCCAAATGCGGGTTGGCGATCATAAACCTGGGCAGTGTTCGGTAAAATTACAAATTCTCGATATAAAAATCTTTGACAAATTCACGATAAAAAAAAATATCACACCCCTACTAATAACTTAGCGCTTAGTATTACTCATTTTTTCTTACATATTTTATTTATTCATATTATTCTTACTCATTGTCAAAATGATAAAACCCATACAATTCGGAGTCTCAGACAAATAAATGAAACCTATTTCTATCTTATTCAAAAATTGTATTTTCATTGAAAAATATTCTGTTTTTCTAGCTGTTTATAACTTGGCACCCTTTGCTTTGCACATTCGTTTTATGATGTGTAAGCAGTGTTTCTTAAACCATGTGTATTTTACGACTTATTACTTTTGGCGACCGATTTGCTGAAATGGTTGTGAAGGCGGTTCTTATAGTTTTTGGAAATTAAGTATTTGTCTGCAAGAAAATAACATTTATGTTACTGTTTTCTTACATAAATATTTCGTACATCACTGTAACTAATGTTATGTTTAAGGGCAAAGCAAAAGTTTATTGTTATTGTTATCGATAGTAATATCATCATTATCATTCTGTTTCCATGATAAAAGTGTTTACAACAAATCAAGATGGATGAGAACAATGTTAGCAAAAGAATTGTTAGCTTGTTGTTATGAATATTATTATGTTTTTTTTAACTATGATAACGAATAAAGATAACTCCATTGTTCTACGTCGATAAAATAAAGGTATTACCAAAAATATTTTTCGCAAATAACATTTCTATCACTCGGCTAACCTGGACTGCATTCTGTATTATCTACGTCAAACATATGGCAATAAAACAAAACACTGTGTATTTCATGACTCGCGCCAACAGATGGCGGCAGTTGTCATCTGAATCACGCTCGTGAGATTTGTACAAATAGCTCCCGTGATGTAGTGCTAACGAGGCGTCAATTTATTGGTCTAGCAAATCTAGTAAGCGAGGAACATCAAAGTCAGTTGGTAATGGTATTAACAGAAGTTAGGACTTGTTTGAATGTAGTAATTATCTACTATTGTTTACATGTAGGCGAGGTATATTTAATGCTTAATCGAATTAATTATTTTAATTGTTAAGCGTGTAAGACATCCGTTTCTTATAATTATGTGGATAATCAGACACGAAGTTTAATACTAGGACTTGCATTTAGACAAACACTTGACTGATCTCGTTACATTTCATAATTCAAACATGGTTAACATTGTTACACAAAATAACAATAAAAAAAAATATTCAAGTTCGACATTATATGAAATGGCTCTTTTTTAACAAATTATGACACAATTCCTCTCCAGTGAATATTGACGACCTTTAGCGGTCAATGACTTTGAAATAGTATATTTAGAAAAATGTGTTAACATTTTCGACTTAGGTAATGTATCGAGAATGAGATCAAGTCTTTGTCTAAAATTCAACTCCTAGTAGTTAGCTTTGTGTCTGATTGATTATATTAGGTTTTCCTGCTTGAATGTGTAATAGTAATAACCTAACAGTTTGGAGTTTGGCAGTTGGCAATATTAAATCCCCGTACCTCGGTAGGTAGGTTAGTATCTGTCTGTATCTTATTGATCATCCTGTGATGATCGATCGCTATTTATGTATGCGCTCTCATTTATGGTTTATCCTGCGTAGTTGATTGATAGAAAAGATTACTCTCCGTAGCCAAAGCTGGGCTAGAAAAGCATTATTTAATGGACCCACTAAATGCAAAATAAGTCAACCTTTGTCTGTATAACAGCGCGCCTATCTAATCTAATGTGGTTAGATTTACAGCACAGAAGTTGATTTTGTTTAAAATAATTACGCTTTTCATTCGGAACATAAATAGTGGGTGGAATTTTGTAATGCCACCTAACAAGAAAGTACTCTTAATACTGTAGATAGAAAATATTACTCAAAGAAAAATTTAAAAATATTTTTGAAAATTTGCTAGATGCCCCCGGGAATCGAACCGACTAAAATCTGTAAAAGTTGCAACTGTACTTTAATTGCATCTGTCTTAATCGTAAGGGTCTTTTATAAGGATGAAATCTCTCTAACAAACTTCATAAATTAAATGAACGAAAAACAATAAAATCTCAAATTCTTAATTTATTCGGGCATGTTGAAGCACGCCTACTAAAAGATCCAAATTTTTGTATTTTTTATCTTCTACTTCAGTTGAGGTTAATATTTGTATTAAACGTCACAACCCGTTACGAAAAAAACAGAAGAATAAAACATTTAACCACTTACCTTGTAATGGACTGCAAAGTGGGAGTGGTCACTATAACACACACTCACAGACTAGGCTAAAGTTTAGTTATTTAATAATCTACATCAAAAAATCACAATTCTATGACGCACACACAACACACGCACGATATTTTTGTAGTGTTTTAATTAAAATAAGTTCACAAAAAGAATCTAAAGATTAAAAACATGGGACGACCGCGCGCCGTGCCGCGGTGATCCCGATATTAATAAATGTTCGATGCAAAACAGACTACCCACAGTTAGTAGGCATTCAGAAATATTAACAACCTGTTTCTCCTTACCCTCTAAGTTGTGTTATTTTGTAAATGATTCACATACTTGCTATAGTCTATTCAACTGTGTTTCCTAACCATTTTTGAATTAATATTTAAATTCAAACAACATAGTTTTCTGTCCTTTTCTAGCCAGAAAGATCGAATGAAATGGCAGCGTTCGAGTCTTCCGTTCCCGGAGTGGAAACTTGAACCAATAGCAGAGAGCGTAATGACAGCGCTAAAACGTCCCGTCCAATCACTGGCTTTTTTAGGCCGCGCTTCCTGCGCCCTCTAGCGGCGTGGTGTGTGTAAGATCCGCCGGCGCACATGAGACGTGCGATCGTAACAAAAAAATCTAATTTAAGTTACTTTCTCAGTATTTGTGTGTGTAAACATGTTCTGAACAATATTTGTGATCATCAAAGCCCAGGACAAGAACTATTTTCAAACTACAAGCGACTTAACGCCAAACGAGACGCAGTGTGGGAGCTCCCAGCTAGGTGCATCAGAAAAGTGCCTCCTGGACGTTCGTGGCTAGAGGTAAGAGTTTCTTTCTTTGGTGGCGGACTTCTTGAACGTTGCGGCCCATACGATCTTTAGCCAGGCTGCACCCAAATGGGCAGGTAACGCCTTCCTGCCACAAGTTGAGATGATATCTTTGACAGGTAAATACTTCTTATTCGAAATTAAACTTTATTTCAAGGCAATATACTCCATGAGCTGATGATAAGATTTTCCATAGGGTTCTTAATGCTTTAGAATAGTGTCGATTTTCCTTTGAATCGTCAACTGTCACCGGGATCATGTTAGGTAAAACGGAAGTGTGGTGCTACTGCTAGTCAAAAATTGTTATTACAAAAATATCAAATGCTTTATGTTTTCTGATTTGCTCCGGTAGGGAAAATAAATTATGCTGATTAAAAGTTTTATTATTTATTTACTACGTATGTACATACGGTTTGGCCCTTAGTTACTTTTCGAAAACCCGGGATACATTATGTGTGTTCCTTTTCGTGATGATTACTATTTGTATTAGATATTAATTTTTAAATAATAATTTATAACTTTTTTTTCTGTAAAGTAAATGAAAATTTTGTATTTGAAATGCTTTTTTAAACGTGTTTACTTTATATACCCGTTGATTAAATTACAATTTTGCATTTGATATATTGTTTTAAAATGATTCTTTATTTTTATACGTGTTTGGTAAAGATAGTCTTCCCTACCTTTTCATTGCATTCTATATTCAAATAGCCCAATACAACCATGGTAAACAAAATAGGACATCCGTTTAACCTCAAATAGGTCGTCTTCGTCCCAATCGAGGCCTGTCATTGAACTAAAAGGGTTAATGTATCCTTCCCCTCTTTGTGGGCCATTCATATTTTGAACCCGACCTAGGGTTTTGACTCGGATGTTTTCATGAACCTTATAATATTAGAAGGTGAGCTGAATTTTAAGGGTGAAATAAGATTTGTGTTGAAGCTTGCTGGTTGAATAGAATTACTAATAGAAATCCTACTACGTATAGAGGAGATACGTCGAATAAAATTTTCTTACGCACTTTTGTCTATGGACAGAAGTTGCTGTCTATTGTACAATTTTCATTATTGAAAAAATGCCTTCTTGGGTTATAAAAACATGAACAAATTATTACAAGACGAAAAGTAAAGTTAATACCTTATATCTGGACCTTACTTCCGCTTACCATCAGGTGGAGTAAGGTCATCTTGAACGCCTATTTAATAAAAATAAAAAAATGGTGTGTCATTTCGTAGATATAAAGAAAAATAAACACTAAATTATTCGCACCCTTCCCTCCAAGTTGACGCATAGATTTTGTTACAGTTTTGTTAAAGTCATAGAATTGTTTAATTTCCTTGAGTTACGTTAAATTGTAGCAATCATTCTTTTATGTACAAACAGTTGAGTTAAGATTAACGTGAAAAAAGTCCAAAAACATTTATAGAAGTTCCTCCAACCACTGTAAAGAAGCATTTCGTCACTGTTGCGCTATACTATACTTCTGCTGGTGAGTAAGGTCACCAGAGCTCAGCTTAAAGAGGGTATCGGGTCCCAAAGACAGGCAACGCATCTGCGTCCCATGTGCGGTTGTTGATGTCCATGGGCAGCGGTGATCACTTACTATCAGGTGAACTTCTTGTTTGTTTTCCTGTAACATTAATAAATAGTTTTAAAGACGAATAAATGGAGCCAGATAGGGCAAGAAGCGCTTTTATTGAGCTTTGACTAACACTCGTACCTACGACTTAAAGAAGTGATTAATTATAATTTATTCACCACGACCCAATAAGCTGATTCTAGTCGATCATTACCTTTGTTCGTCTTAACTAACTGTGATTATAGTAGTATCAAAATGTGGTTTAGTGTGACACAAATCGTGATGTAGGCCACACCATCACTCCCTTTAATTATAATGGCGTAATCATACGTTTAATGGGTTGGGATTTCATTAATTACAAAGTTGTGTCATTAGGGAACCCTTTGGATACACAAATATAGTATTAGCGATATTATATGAAATGGTTTATTGATCAAACTAACCTCAAAATTACCTAACTAAATATACAAGGTGTGTAGGAGTATACTCGTTATTGCCGCAAATGTATTTGAATATTTTATCTCGAAAGCTATTCAGGTTACAGCGAGACTTATGAGAATAAGATGAATTATTATTTTCGGTTTAGGTCACAAAATAGGGGTCTTAGAGAGTATGTTCAAAGGTTATAAATAAAAAAAATGCCACACTAAAATCAAAAACATATGACGTCGATGAAAACTGTCGCAATTTTTCGTTTGCAGGCTGCACATAACGAACATTGATTTTCTCATTAATATATTAAAATGCAGTTAAATTTTGCATAACAAAACACGCAATAAATCATTATAGTTAATTATAAATTGAAACGGATCAAAATAACAAATAATTTTTGGACATCTACAATAACTATTCGTGTCGTTAGAAAAAAGACGTCAATACAAACAAAGTACATTCTCACATAATCGTGTTGGGGGATTTAAATCACCATTAAATTTAATCGTAAAAGAACGAGCAATAAATAAAGTGTGGCGCGTCAACAGTATTTGTGAACGGCTCATATCCTTCATTGTGTCCTCGGCCACAATGCGACTGCGAGTCACTGCGAGTCACTGCGAGTATTGACGAGGATACAGATTTATAGGCGAAACATTAGGATTTTTGTGGTCGCACTGCGGCGTGTGTGGAGCAGGCTCTTTTGGTTTATTTTGTGAATAAGTATTTATTGGTAACGTGTTAAGATGATGAAAATATGAAAGGCTTAAAAGGAGACTCAAGAATTAAATTATTTTAATAATTTGCGGCACATAATTAACAATTAGGAATGTTTTATTACGAATAAATTGAGCCTCAAAATATACTGTCATTACGAGGTTCATAAAATCAAAATAATAATATACTGTTGTGCGTCAACCAACAGTATTTGTGAACGGCTCATATACCTCATTGTGTCCTCGGCCACAATGCGACTGCGAGTCACTGCGAGTCACTGCGAGTATTGACGAGGATACAGATTTATAGGCGAAACATTAGGATTTTTGTGGTCGCACTGCAGTGTGAATGGAGCTGGATCTTTGATTTATTTTATGAATGAGTTTCAATTTCATTACGTCAAGCCAGTACGAGCTGACGAAAACATCAGACCATTATATTATTGTCACCATAAATATTTATTAATGTTGCAAGAGTCATAAACATATGAATCTGGGATTAGAAGCGGAGCCTTGTTATAATAATTTTATGGGTGGGAAATTTGTTTTTAATATTTAATTACACAATGGTCTGCCTATGAATACAGACGGACAATATTTATTTAACATCAAATCAAATAGTCGCAAATAATGAAACAACGTTTTACCCAGTTACAAAGCACATTGTTGCAGACACAATATTTCCCGTACCATCAATTAATTAAGGAATAATAGTCAAAGACATAGTAGTGTCAACCTCAATACAATCGTAACGTTTTTAACTGCCCATTGCAAGCGACTCCACCGCACCATCTAGTCGCCACCCTCCGCACGCCACATTACCCCGGCGGGTACCATTCGATAATATTCTCGTTTTATTTTATTAAAGAGCCAACCCGGTCGTTTCACAGACTCCCTTCCCGCTTTGGTTCCAAATTTTGACACATAATTTGTTGATTTAATGAACTATACACTCGTAGTTCGGTGGGAAACCGTTGCTTTGTCGTTTATCTTTTATATTTTGCTCTTCTGGTCCGTTTTTGAGTGAATGGGCGCTAAGTTGAATCGTTTTGTGAGTTACTATTCTCATTAAAATGAAGACGGTCGTTGTTTCAGCTTAAGGGGTGAAAACGTAATTTTCATTTGTGTAGTTAAACTGCTTCCTGCTCTTTTTTAAAAGATATTTTTAAACGACTCCAAAAAAATAGGAGGTTATCATTTCGACCCATACGTATGTAATATTTGGTCATAAAATGGATACAACACTCAAGCGTACGAGTTATTAAAATAGTAAATGCATAATGGAATAAATACGTAGTATACTTTGTAACCAAGTTTGTTTCTCTCTTGATATTGCAAATTTATTTTAGAGTTTTTTAGACAATAACTGGCTCCAGAAATAGTGTAGATACTAAAGCTCTAGTCCAGGTCACAGTGCCTTCTAAAAGCCACAGAAACATCGCAGAAACCGACACATATCTTTTGTGTACACGAAGTTCACATGATCCTTACAATGCACTCTGGATCACACAACTCCCACGAACAATACACACAAGCATTGACGTGCAAACGCTTTTGTCCCACATTGTACTGCACCCGTTGGACACAAATGGACACAAACAGAAACGAATAGACACAAATGGACACGAACGGACAAAATCCCCACGAGTCATCGAGACAGTTGACACATTGCGATAATTCATGACCCTTTTGTGACGACGTGGGGTCATTCTTTTAATTCAAATGTAATTGCGTTAATATTTATTTACGCAGCCCGCGGCCACGTTTGTGGCTTTAATCGTGTTTTGTTTGTTAATCTGTTTGGCCATTTCATTTCTTATTTTAGAAGCTACCTTTTCATAACGCTTTGAATTGTGATAAACTCCAAAATCTATCTATACTTATAATAAATCTGTAAAAAGGTGAATTCTGTACATTAAATATATTCTCAAAATAACTATCAGGGGGTGATAAGTGATCGATACTGATGCCAAAAATGCAATCAGTAAAATTTTTGTCTGTCTGTCTGTCTGTCTGTATGTTCCTTATAGAAACAAAAACTACTGAACGGATTTTGACGAAACTTGGTACAATTATTTTTTATACTTCTGGGCATATTATAGGATACTTTTCATCACGCTACAATAAATTGGAGCAGAGTAGTTAAGGGAAATGTTGGGTAAACGGGAGAATTTACTCCATTTTTAGGGTTCCGTAGCCAAATGGCAAAAAACGGAACCCTTATAGTTTCGTCATGTCTGTCTGTCTGTCTGTCTGTCTGTCTGTCTGTCCTGGCTCGATCTCCGCCGTTTCTGAACCGATTGCCACGAAAATTGGTGGAGAGATGTATAGTGATAATTCAAGAATTGGTTTTTAAAATAATCGAAAAATAATTATTTCTACCCCCCCCACCCCCCTCCCATACATCGAAAAGTAAATTCGAAAAAAAATTCGACTTACCCCATCGTGTGGGGTATCGTTAAAAAGGTATTTTTAAATACAATAAAACTTGCCTTGAAACCATGTGGATCAAACACCCCAGTCTCGAGATATATTAATACAAAGTTAAAATTAGAGCGTCCCCCCCCCTAACTTTTAAAATACTATTACAATAATTCTGAAAAAAATGTCCTGTATACCTCCAAGTAAGTACTTTCAACGAAAACTATAGCGAACTCTGTATCAAACATAGTTATTTTTATACAACTCGACCAACTTATGACGTGCAGTTGCCTTTACTAAATGGTGTCTTAAGCGGTCGGGCCATCTTTTAGCTACGGAACCCTTTCATGGGCGTGTCCGACACGCTCTTGGCCGGTTTTTTAAGCTTCTGTCGCGTGTGCAGCTTTAATGGTTAAAGTTACATAAAAATCATGTATGACGGAAATACTGTTCATAAAATTGCCTAAAAAATATCCCTTGACAGTATATGTCTATCTTTCATGGTTGACTCACAATAACACGTGTAACTCCTGATCCAGATTGGTTTGAACGCGCTAATCTCAGTAACAACTGGTTCGAATTGACGAAATCGTTTGTATTGGAAAGTCCACTTACTATTTGTCGAGGAAGACTTTAAGCTATCTGTAGTAACACTGTGTACGGAAACGAAACCCATGCGGACGGAGTCGCTGGCGGCCGCTAGTTCATACATAAATTATTAGAAATTTTAATCATCAACCGTACTTTTGTGTGATTTGGAGATGATTGTTATGTTCAGCAATCGTCAAATCAAATCCAGGAGTAACCAGTTGCTTTTCTGTAGTAGGGTTAGTATGAACTAAAACTTCACGTTGGATATACAGGCGTATTCAGTAAGACATACATTAGAGGGATTCCCCATTCGATTGGTCCTGTCACCCGTTCCTTGCAAGTCTCACACTTAAAGCCTATACTGCCTTAGTGTTAATATGACAAAGTTGTATCCCATTAAAACGTAACATCCCAATCACTTATTAAGCTATTGGTTAGTTCTATCAAAATACTTTAGTTATCATCCGTAGTAGACGGCGATGTTACCATCTCCGTTCCTCGGAAATCACGTGTAGCCGTGCGTCTGATCTCTTTCCGGGCGTGTACGAGTTTATATGACGTGTTTACAAACGCAAGTAATCCCTTCATACTCTTAGTGTAGGAACACATTGGGCTAAATGACGCGACCGAAATTCGGCAATGAATTTTCTAAGTATACACAATTACGCGTCACAATTTCGGCATAGTGTGTCATCTCCCATTTAAAAGTATGCCATATCAGGAACGCGACTGTGAACGTAAACCCGACTGAAAATAGTATTTCACAAACCATATTATGGTGCCTCATGGCTGTGATTTTGGCAAGAAACATTTCAATGTCATAGTCATCTCTTTATTTCGATTAGGGTTCATAAAGTCATTAAAATCTCATCTTGCTATTTCTTCAACAGGTTAATTGTAGAAACGATAAAGTAAAAAGTAAGAAAACGGACAAAAAAGAACAACATAAAAAAAATCAAAACCCTTTGCAGGGGTCCGATTTCGCCCGCAGTGCCAATGAAAACTTTTTAATTCCGCCATTGAATTCTAAAATAATAGTGATTGCACCCTTTCCGTCAGGGGAGGGCAAGTTCGAGTCTTTCGACTGGCAACATTTACATAATTCGCAATGAATAAACGTTGGTGGTTATTTTCTTCGCCGGAACAATGGGTCAATTTCGTATTGAGGGAGGATTATAAATAAATCTCATTTCTCCCTATTGTTTTCAGTCATTGAGAGTTTTATCGTTTCGCTTTTGTTTGTTTAGGGATTTTTGCGTACAATGTCGATGATCTTTTTTTGTTTAGGTTTTTTGGAAACAGTGCCGTTCGTAGTAATTTCAGAAAGCTACGGTATTTTACATGTGTACAAAAAAGTCTATACTAATATAATAACGCTGAAGAGTTAGTTTGTTTGTTTGTTTGAACGCGCTTATCTCAGGAACTAGGCTCGAACTGAAAAATTATTGTTGCGTTCAATAGTCCATTTGTAAAGGAAGGCTTTATGCTATAATAATGATATGCACTATGTGTACAGAATCAGCAATTATTCTCATGACTATTCCTTATTTTTTCTGTAATAAGATTATTTTGTCTTATTATCCGATGTTTTTCAAAACTTACTACATCTACTATATAAGTAATTAATAATAACAACTTGTCTAACTATATAATACTAAATAAATAATTATATAAGTAAACAACTGAATTTTACATCTAGTAAGAAAAATGTTTGATTAATTTTTTTAACGCATATAAATACCGCATTTTCAAAGGATCTGAAATGCATAGCAGTGAGAGGTAATTAAAAGGGTTGAGTTACAAGGCTAAGCATTATTCAAATGGGTACCAAACCAATAAGCTAACCCAATCAAAGGGGTAGCTCTGTCGACCGGGTAACATTTTAATAGGCTTGCCCTTAAAACAGAGTTACTTTTAGAAAGGGTTTGTGAATCCAAGGTTACCAGTGTAGGAGGTAAAATGATTCATGGAAGGAAAACTCAACCATTTTTTTGTTTCAGTATATTTTTCTCATAATTCAAAAGGTTCTAAATAAAAACTGGGAGGGAAACAATCTGTTTGCAATCATACATAAAGTTCACAGAAAGATATAAGGATGCCAGAAAATGAAAAAGATGATTATTATTTACCATCTTTTATTTTTTAATAAGCTGCATACCAATATGTAACAATATTAGTAAGTTCATACTCCAAATCGAATCAGTAATTTCTTATCTGAGTTAATAAGTTTTAAACTGTTAAAGCTTACATTTGTTAAAAAAAGTGTATCAATCATCATCATCCTAGCGTTTGTTCCGGTCGCATCCTCGGCCATTGCCGGGTCCGCTTACAAAAAAAGTGTATCAATCATTTGTAAGAAATATACAATGGTCACCCTATTTTTACGACATGGCCAATCACGGCTGGGAAAACCGTAAAATATTCATGACTTAACGGTCTATTCAAATTTAGTTGCCCACATCAAATGCGACCACTTCCAATTCGCGTTTCATATCCTTGGACTTTATTCACACAAATCCTTATAGCTTCAGACTAAGTAACACTTAATTTCCTAATCTTCATATTTAGGGTTACATTATATTTTATCAGTTAGTAACAACCCGCCCCGACTTTGCCCGGGTGCAAAGAAAATTAACAGAAGTTCTCTACTATATTATGCATGAACGTAAATATAAACTCTCCTCTTGATCTTATTATACAAACAATCATGAAAATAACTGTCCAATTGAATGCTGTAACTTCTAGATTTAACAAGAAAATAACACCCGTCAAGGGGTTTTCTACGAATAGAAACGCGTAGGAACAAATAAGGTGCTTAATAAAATATACATTGTATACGTACCTCACTTATATAAATAACTAGCGGGCGCCCGCGACTTTGTCTGCATGGATTTTGGTTTCTTTATCACCTATTTTTCCCGTTAGGAGTGGACCCGTTAGGAGTGGATTTTTCAAATAATCTTAAAAGGGGGTGCCTACGTCATATTATCTTTATGAATGCAAAGTCTCAGCCCGATCGGTTAAAAAATGACAAAGTTTCATACCAAAGTTCATCTCCTATTTTACCCCCTTTGGGGTTAGAATTTATCAATATTATTGATGCCTACGTTATAGTAGCTTTATGTATGCAAAATATCAGCCCGATAGGTTTAAAATTGACAAAGTTTCTTACTACCGTTCATCCCCTATTTTACCCCCTTGGGGGTTGAATTAATCAAAATCCTTTCTTAGCGGATGCCTACGTCATAATATCTACCTGCATACCAAACAGCCCGATCCGTCCAGTGGTTTGGGCTGTGCGTTGATAGATCACTATGTCAGTCAGTCAGTCACCTTTGAGTTTTATAGATATAGAGATATCTTACATTATGACAAAAATTGAAAATCGCGATACTTTAACTAGCTTCTTGGCATAATAAGCGTGAAATCTGCCTCTTTATTAGCTAGCCGAGACAGTCTTTGAGTCTAGACATAGCTGAAAGCCTTCGCCCTGTAATTTCAAGCCGCCAGATTTCCGAAGAACCGTCTTGCCTTTGTATTATCGTTAAAGCATTTTGTGCTACTCGAAAATATTAAGGCATTTTGGCTTTTACTTAGGTTATTGGAATTACTGACTTGCTGCGATTTTCAATAATATATTCGGACAGAAAATACCTACTCTTTGATGTTTCAACGTTCAACATTCCGCATTTTGACGGGTCCATTGTTCTGTGTCCTTGACCTCAAAATCGTGGCTAGGGTCGTCGGTTCGAATCCCGATTGGGACCAATTTGTTCGTGAGAGTCATTAATGTTTAAAAAAAAGTATTGAAATGTGTTTATCTATTTTTTATCATCCACAGCACAAGCTTCAATCCTAGTTTAGATCTAGGCAATGTACAAAAGAACTTTCCAACCCATAAAAGCTGCTGCCCAGTGCCCGCAGTCAAAAATTCACTTACAAACGAACATCAATACCACAGTGCTTATGAATTAGGAACACATGCCGCCGACTTGGACCGGTCCCAAATGCCCCGACACGCAGCACCGCAAATAATGGCGTTCTATTAATTGAGAATCGGGACAGTAGTGTCATGATGGCCTAACGTTGCTTTGATGCGGTAAAGTATCAGTTTATGCGTAAACGATTTTTTGTCAATGGACCTAAGGTCTTTGCAGCTTCTAACGTTGTTTTTGATGCGGTAAATTTAGAAAACTCAATTTTTGCCATTAGACCTCACGGACTATTTGGACCTTAAACCTTTGCATATTTATAGGATGATATCAATGGCAGCTCGCGTATTGTAACAAGATATTGCAACTGCAAATCCAGCGAAAGGATCGAGTGGTCACATCATGTTGTTTGGAAACCTCAATGGTATTACGAGTATAATAAAGATACGCACGTTGATACTCGTGCGTAACAAAAATGAGGTCAACTTGCTGACAATTCCTAGACAATTTTTATTCAGTTTTTCGTTGTAAAATGCTGCCTTGTATGGTACATCATTGTAAACTGGACAAGTAAGATTTCTTAAAGTGCACTGTGCAGAGATCCTCCTATTTCATTAATTTGCAACTAACTATCGTATTTCATTTCAAGTGACGTGTGTGCGTAGAACCCATTTTTGCGACTTTTAGTTCCGAGACAGCTCTTGTTTTATGTCATTGGTGAAACTAGTTAGTCTTCTTCCGCATAGTGCCACAGTACTTTTCGTTACAATGACAGTCTGGTTTATAGAGATCACATGGACTTGAGTTTTACGGCTGTCAATGAACAACGACAATGTAGGCGAATATAAATGCAACTAGCACGTGGTGGCTTGTAAAATACTGGAGGTCTTGATGTGAATTCAATGCCCATCTTGACTCCGGACGAGATAAAGGGTTAGCTTGGTTGAGCTGATTAGCTAGCTGGCTGATCTGTAATGAAATGTTATAATACCCTGTGCTCATGTGCCATGCAATGCCGGCTTAGAATAATACTATCCCGTTTCCTCCGGGGAATGGGCAACATCGGTCCCCTTGTTTAATTGTTTACCTTACTGCGTACACTTACCTGCCTATCCTATTTATCATTACCATTATAGCTTTTCCTTATGATTATTATGATGACTCACGATCATTGTATACGAGATTTTGAAACCAAAGTTACATTTATTTATGTTAAGGGAGTCGAACGAACAAGAGGGTCACCATGCTCATGCCCATGGACAACAACAAACATACAAAGGCTTCAAGTCCAGCCCCAACCGAGCTCAGGCGACCTTATAACAGTTACAAAGTGCTACTTTACTGCGGTCTTCTGTGAGGTGCAGACGAGCGGCTCATTCGAGTGGAAGTTCAATTGATTCCATATTTTCTCACACTAATAGTTTGTTGGGACTGCAAGGTGACAATATGTGCCTACAGAGCTAAGGCACCGTTCTAACGATTATCATAGTCTAAGCTTTCCTAGACACGAGAATGTGTAGTCTTACCCTGGGCTCCGAGGCAATGGTCGAGGATGCAAATGTGAGAGGCGCTAGGATGATGATTATGAAGAATGACACGATACACTGCACATGTTAGTGCGCAAGAACAGTTAAACCCCATTTTTTCCTACCCGAAAAGTTGGTGGGACTGCTATATTTCATGATCCTAAAGAGCTCAGGAGCAGCTAACATGATATTTCCGAGACACACTCACTCCTTAAAAAATCGAAGTATTTTAGTCTTTCGCGTTGCATTATATCACTAATATTATTTAACGGGACTAAACGCGATATTAATTACGTAGTATATTAACTTACTGCTTGACGTTTCGGCTGCGTTGCAACAACCGTGGTCCGCTTGCGACCTAAAATGCTGCGAATATTAGTGAAATCGAAGTATGAGTTTTTTTTTTTATATATAAGCTCGATACGTTGGCTGCTCTCTGTCTGATTTTAAGCAATAGAGGAGCCCTAACAGCCATGACAACGGATGTGTTACCAAGATGGTATGTTTTTCACTTTGCATGCTATTGCTGGTACATACATATATACGAGTACAACAACGGAAGTTAAATAATCCCAATAAATCTGTAAAGATTCCCAAAGTCAAAGGTCAGATGGTATCAAGCGACCGCGGCCGCGTTTGACGCGATTGGTCAACTCTCTAAAGGGCTATTCGGGCCCTACTTAGAGACGCGTCACACGGACGAGGGTCAAGCCTTTAATAAATGAATCGATACGACGAGTTCTCGATCGAGAGCAAATCTTTATTTTGTTTAACCACTTCAAGTTTTATGCTCGGATTTTGGGTCGGAAGATGTGACGTCGGCTTTCGGCTTAATATGTTTTGATTTGTCACAGTTGTGAGGATGGTATAGGCTCATGGTTTAGAGGTGAATGTATCTGAATTGTGATCTAGGGTTTTGGGTTCAAATCTTTAGACAGGAAAAGTTTGTGTATTTTTAATACAGGTTGGTCTTCATCGACTATTTGGAAAAACTAGTGATTTAACCAGAACCAATGTCTTAATTTTGACGCCGGAAGTCTTTTCCCATTACAGGCATAATACATATTAAAAGGGGGTTTACTAATTCTATAAGTAACAAAAGTAACAATAACAAAAGTAAATAACATGAAAGTAACATAACGGAATAAACAACTGTTCTATAAACAAAAACATCAACATTTTAGGCCTTTTCAACTGAACTGACTTTTATTCCATTATGTTTTAAAACATTTTACGGACAATAAACCATTTTAATATTAAAATATCGCGTTTGAATATTTTATAACTGGAATTGTTTGCGTGAAACGGATATATATTTATTCCTATAGCATTTTAATGTGACCGTATTTGAAGGACCCGTAAGTAAATTCAAATAAACAGCCAACACGATAGGCCTTTTAAATTCGAATCGTTTCATCACGTATTGAAATGGAGAATTAACGTCCAAATTGCAACCTTATCCCGTAACATTAAAGTTTAAAACAAGCAATGTGTCTGAAACATCATTCATTTGCAGGGTGGCAATGATTTTCAAATTATAATTTATTCAACATTTAAATAAAAGGTTGAGTACGGAGAATGAAAAGTATTTTATTTTATTTTAAAATATGAATGTTGTACAACATAAAGGTGATACGAAGCAATTATACCTACGTTACTGAAAGAAACAATGAAACAGGTAAATAAATGTATAATTTCATAGTAGGAAATTTGATTAAATAATTGCTTATTAATATTATTTCTGAAATTACTTTTTGTATTTGAACTTTGAACGTAATGAAAAGTTTTGAATGCCTCAAACACACACACACACACACACACACACACACACACAAGCCGGAATCAGCATACGTCTAATAGAATTGTTTTTTTTAAATCCGTTGGTTTTATGTTACTTGGGTAATTAAGCTTTACCTGATAAGGACGGATGTGCATAATTATGGATAGACAAATTGCTTTAGTTACATAATTATATAAATTGAGAAGAACAAATGCGGTGTACAATTACACAAACATCCTGTTCTAGCAGAATTCGAACCTGTGACCTTCGGTTTTGTGATCACTAATCACAAGAGTCATTTCAAATGACTATTGGCTGGTTTCAATAATGTGTTCGAAGCTCTCGGTAAAGACATGCCTAATTTATCTCTCTGATAAGCCTTTCTTAACCTCCTCCTTGAGTCGTATTCCTCATTACTGAGGGTCGTGATCATTGTTTGAAATGAAACACACGACAATTCTCTTGGAAATTTAATGAAGTTGTTTGCCATTGCCTTCTCCATCCTTCCTTACCACACAAATAAATACTCCTAAATAGACAGATACATTATAGAATGGGCCACATGTCCATAAATTTCTGTGCTTAAATCCTCTTTATGGAGAGTATAATGCTCACCCGACATTTTTCCAGCAATTTTGGCTAAATAACATTGAACGGTAGATTCCGACTGTTATTCCTCTCTCATCGGGCGCATTCTGCGGAGCATCAAATTAAAATTTTGAATAAATTATTGCGCTTCGTCGTGCGTAATACTGTGGACTTTGTATCGGGCGATATTTATTTATTTGGACATAAAATAAGGTGCTTTTTGAAACACCTGAGCTATATAATAGTATGCTTGACTGATCTAAATAGGTATTTCTGTGATTTAAAACATATGGTCTTTATAGTTTAATCACTTAGAAAGAAGTAAAAAAATATTTGATCCAAATTGTTTGTTTTTTTTTATCACACGGGTTATGTACCATTGATGTTGTAGTTCATGCTTTTTATATTGTTTTATGCAATAAGCATAAATTAAGAATAATAATATAAATTACCTTTCCATTCATAGACGGAAAACAAAAACGAAGACAATTTGTTTGTCCCGATTATAGGCAAAACTATCAAATCAAACATGTCATCATATCCATCTACGCACTTACACTAGTATAACTTTAGTTATGGCGAACCAGGTAATTTAACTAGTAACAGTAACTCCGGTCACATTAATTGGTAATAACAACGACACAATCTCGTCCTATCTTATTACGATCCCCTACAAAGGTTTGATTAGCAACAATTGCGGAGGTTGGGCCGGTCCCGACCACTCAATTACTTGCCGTTATATTTATTAAGGCGTCGCTCGACGCTCTTAGGAAAAATTAGGAAGATTATTCGGTAGACAAAACTAGTAAGTGATATCACGTTTGTCTAAAAACTCACATGTTGTAATTAATGTACGAAGACGTGATTTCAAGGTACTGGATTAGAGTAAGAAGTTAAATATTGCGACAAATTGTCCTAAAATCGTTAGAGTTTTGAGATCCTAGGTATACAAATTAGTTATGTGGTGTCATGTGCGGAAGTAGTGGGTTCGACTTAAAACAAAAAATAATAATTGTGTCTCATTGTTCTAGCAACGTTTGATTTTGAGGTCCTACACAAATTCGGTAAGTCATAAAACCCGATCATTATTGTAATTACGCCATGATTTTACCTGATGGAAATCTTTGCCATACAGAATTGTTCATATTTTTAGGGTTAACACACGTAAACGTTTTAAACTAATTTTAAGTTCATAAAAAAATATTGCGTTTTCAAGTTATAGTTTTTTTTTTTTTTATCACCATTTGAATATTTTTAAACACATTGTCCCCTTAACGAATTCCGCAATCCCAATGGTTCGGAAGCCAATAAGTTTTTCCTATCACGTGTGGATCGGACTAATAACGGGATGTAAGCGTTTTTATGCTTATTATCGGATCTCTAATTGCATCAAGCTTCCGTGTCCAATGTCCAAGCAACCTCGACATAGTAAGGTTCATAGGAGTTGACCAATCCTTTAAAGTGAGGGGTAAGTGCGTCAAGACTGGAGCAAAATTGAATTTAATTAACGATTTACTCACATTAAAATATTTTCTTGTTGTTGTTTGTTTTTATCATTGTTTATGAAGCGGACTGTCAATGAACTCGTAGGTTCGTGCATTGAATAAAGTCAGGTTTCTAAGAAAGTTTCTTCAACTAATCCATTCCGATTTATTTGCAATAATATGACCAATCTTTTACTGTTTTTGGGCTTAATCATTTATAAGCCGTTATCTTTAAAACAAAAGTCAACATTTACTAAAACTAAATCGAAGTTTTATGAGTATAATTGCGCGGTATCCCCGGCGTTTATGTTCATCTGGTCTGGTCCAGGCCTGGCAAATACATATATATCGGAATTTTCAAATACAGCCAGCGATTCTTATTGGATCCACTTTGATAAAACGTGATGACTAAGTTAGTTTAGAAAAGGTTGTACGTGACCAATGTGTTAAGCCAAAGGCAAATATTATACTTACAATGTGTTTTCTGTATTTTGGTTGAAAATCGAATACTAAAGATAGAAACATTTGGAACATGTGATACAGATCTTTTAAAACGAAAACAAGTATGTATGTATTTGTTTCGTTTGTTTTTTCCTCCTTAACATCCATTAACTCCGCGGGAAGTTACCGGAGTACTGGATTCACGGTTGAGGTACCGCGAAAATAAATTTAAACCTGAATTTTTCCCATCCCTATGGGATAGTTGTTGTTTGAATTATGCATCCTATTTTTGTTTTGTTGTGCAGGAAAGGATTATTCGGCCCGTTAAATATTTGTGCGTTTAAAACGCAGGCTTTTAGCTAAAAGGTTGTTAAATTAATGCTCCTTTTAAACTGAGCTGATGAGTGTTTCGTAGAATGAATTGTGCATTTCCGACGCTTGGGTTATTGGAGAATCATTTTGTTTTAATTTGAATGATATTTTCGATTTGTTTCTTTTTGTGTTCGATTTAAATGTGTTCAGGAAAGCTTTATTGTTTGTATTTTTCAATGAAACGCATGTTTTTGTTTACCCAAGCCTTATTCACATACAAGCATTATTTGGAAATTCAATATAATTTCCAACTGGACGCTTCAACGCCTACTCGTATTTAAGGGACAGAAAATATGGGGTTCATCCTTGAATGCCTCTATTTTTTAAGTGGAGTATCCCTGAAAAACTTCAAAACTTCATAAATCGCCGTAGCAGACGTAAAGTCCAATGACGAGGGCTAATTCGAAAAAAAAACGTCGATCCGAGAAAATGGGAAAACATTTCCCGCAGTCAGATTTCCCTAACCCACATTCCACTAAAACCTTACAAGGGGCTAATAAACAAAAGATTTCGGTCGTAACAAATCAGACTGGGCCCAATTTGTGGGACGTCCCTGCGCTCCGATCGGAATTGCAAATGTACCAGTAACTTTGCAAAGAATACACGGAAATTATGCGGGTCCCGACTTCGAGGTCTTGGGAGGTACGACAAATTTATTTGTTAAAATCAATGAGACTTTGCAATTAACGCGACGAGACGCTTTCAGCTCCACAACGTTGTTGCGAAGTCAATTCGTTGTGCAAATTAAGTGAATTCATGTTCAATGGTTCGTGTGGTTAATTTATTTATAGGATTCGTCTAAATTGAGATCTACTAAAAGCTTGCTGGGGTAGGGTAGTTTGAATAGGTATTAACAATTGCAAATGTGAATTTTAGCAGTTTGACATTCGCGTTTCCTCTGTTCAAGCAAACCGATTCTCTTCCCGTGGCTATCGGAATACCTAAGAAGCTTTACGGGGAGTGGGTATGCCAATAGCTTTTTTCTGTGCTATAATCATTCACTCCCATCTGTCGATGACAATAGGCTAATGTTTCCTCAATTAGTATAGTGAACGGCAAACGCTTGGGGCTGTTACGATCCTGCTGGTAACTTTGATGAAGAAGGCTTGAAGCTATTATATAACACTTTGAGTGCGATTTATAATCCGGTAGGTAAATGTTTAAACCTGGGAGGTACATGCCTGTCCGGATTTAAACCAACAATTGCACGGATGTGGATTATTGGCGTTCTTACTACTGAGCTTCCGAAGTACCTACTTGTATGTTCTCGGACTATGCTCGAACGCACTACAAATAGTTGCAGTATATCATCTCTGCTCGGCCTAATAGCTGCACGCGACGTATTCGTATCTACGGCCATCGCTAAGACAAATCACGCGCATCCATCTCTCTGTATCGTGTAGAATTACCCTTAGCCGTTGGTATCCCTTTTCGGATAATCAGTGATACGGATATAATATGGTCCGTATTAATCCATACTCCCTTTGGAAGGAATGAGACAAGTTTGAGTTGTCTGCCTTTATGATTGGAGTTTTGAAATGAGTTCGATAGATGGCGTAACTGAAACGAAGGGTACGGAGACGATATTTTTGGTCCATTTATGAAGTCTCTTTTACTAATGTACCTAAATTAAAGCTAATGATTAGATGCTGAGTAAAATGTAAAGAATTAAAGCTTAAAATGCTTTAGCACTTCATTATGTTATCACTACGAGTATGTATATTTGGGTCAGATTCGAAACCAAAACATTTGACGCATAGGACAAGGTTTCTACTAAATTAACAATTGGGCAGGTCAATTGCTTAATCATCATAATTTTCCGACTTATTCCAGTTTGAATATCAGCTTACACTATCGCACCAGGAATCTTTATTACTGCCTACCAGAAGCATTTTATTTAGCTACAACTTACACGGGAAAATGAATAGTTCATTATATTTTCCAGCCAGTTTTATTACTCACGATCGACGTAATAATTGACTTCCTAAAACTACAATTTGCTCTAATAAATCAAATCGCCGGTCGGTGGGACTTTATTAGAAACACTAGCGGCCGCCCGCGACTCCTTCGGCCTAGATTTCGGTATCCGCACACATAGTGTTATACTATAGCTTAAATCCTTCCTAAATATGTTAGCTGATTAGGTATATGTATATCTATGGGCCTGTGTTGTTTAGTGAAATAAATAAATAAATTGAAATTGAGAAATAAAATAAATAATCAAATGGACTATCCAACTATTTTTGTTAATTCGAACCATTAGTTTCTGTTCCATTTATCCTTACCACCCTATCCCCACTGGTAGGCGTGTCCCACGTATATAAGATATATAGATAAGCGCCTTCAAACAAACAAACAAACAAACAAACAAACAAACAACTCTTCAGCTTTATCATAGTAGCATAGATTGGTCGGTGGGATTTTAATAGAAACTTAATGCCAAGGTTACGGTGACCTTATGCACAAAGGGCTTTCAACTTCAAAAAGTTTCATTTATCACCCTCACTCCGTAGAAACAGCCTACTTTACGTATTATAAACACGCTAGTAATATTAAGTTTCCGTAAGCGCACTTTTCTCGTGAGCTTAGACCCATGTCATCGGTATGACGTTAAATCTTACGCCTAGAAGCGGTAGTTAGGGTACGGACGGGTTTAGTTTTGGGACGGGCACGCGTTATTATTTTTAAAAAGCACATAAATTACATTTTTATTTTTTATTTTTGTACGGCTGAGGGTAATACAGTCTTCTATGTATTTTCAGTACCACATAAAGGCTTAGCGTGCCAAGCAGTGAATACTAGAAATTCAATAATATAAATGGTAATTAAAAAATGTAATGGTAACAATTTTTAAAAGCTGGGGATATAATTTATTTATTAATGTAACCTCGAATGAATGCAACTTGGTTTTTCATTATTGATCGTACTACCATACAAAAATATCCAAAGAATTCAAACGCTAAATAAGTAAGTTAAACTGTACATTTATTACCGTTAAGGTATATAGATTTGCTGGGTAGTATTGACGTAGAATAGTACCACCTCATTTTGCCCGCACACGTAGTGTTATACTGCAGCTTAAAGCCTTTTCGACAAATGGACTATCCAACACTTAAAGTATTTTTTCATTTCGAACCAGTACTATTTGAGATTAGCGCGTAACAAACAAACAACTCTTCAGCTTTATTATAGTAGCATAGATTGGCCAGTGGGATTTTATTAGAAACTTAATGCCAAGGTTACGGTGACCTTATGCACAAAGGGCTTTCAACTTCAAAAAGTTCCATTTATCACCCTCACTCCGTAGAAACAGCCTACTTTACGTATTATAAACACGCTAGTAATATTAAGTTTCCGTAAGCGCACTTTTCTCGTGAGCTTAGACCCATGTCATCGGTATGACGTTAAATCTTACGCCTAGAAACGGTAGTAGGGGTACGTACGGGCTTAGTTTTGGGACGGGCACGCTGTTCTTTATGTTTAAATGTCCATAATGTCGATTATATTTGTCTAGTTTTTGTGAAAGTCTTCCTTGAAAACAATTAATTTAAAGTAACTTAATTTAAAGTATGTAAATGAATAAATGTTAAACTTTGGTTTTAACGATCATGCCTATAGAATAAGATTAGAAAACTGAAAAAAAAAACCATTGTATATAACAGTTTATGTAATTTTTAAGTAGGTACATAACTTAACATAACTTTTATCGCTCAACGACTTAATGTGTGTCTTGGCCTCCGAAGTAGGTACATTATTACTTAAATACCTAACTTACATTTTGTTGCCGAAATAGTAACAGAATTTAGAAGGAGTTACGTATTTGAAAGTAGTAATCAGGTACTTTATAGTATATAGTAAACATACAAGAAAAAGAATACAATGAGGTAACTATGGGCAAAGCCTTTTAATTGGAGAAGGCCTACGTCTACTAGTGGACTGCAATATCTTCAAAATGATTAATCAAATCTAATTGAGCTACATCAGGCATCAAGTTTAATTTCAATCAAATGCCATCAATGACTAAATCAGTCCGTCCAATTACATTATCGTAATAAACCAGTGATGTTATAGTAGCACATTTAAGCTGGTGGTACAGTCGCGACAGATATATAGTGGCACTCAAGGTACTCAAATAAATAGACGCAACTAAATAGTCAATAATATCATCAGAAACAATCAGTCATCGTGCGAATAGTATCGAAGCATTCTAAGAGTTCAATAATTTGTGATTGGCAATATGTTTATTACCATATTATGGCGGTTTGCCTGAACCGATCTACGGAGTAATTCCTCTTTGCTCCCGAACTCCCAGTCCCCGTCTCCTTATCACATGATTTTTATATATAGATTTTATAACATTTTATTTGGTTTGTGTCGACTTTTCGAACTAATATGATGTTGTCAACAAAATGGAAACTTTGTTTGTAACGATATTTTTGACTATTTAGTAGTGCCTATTAATAAAAATACCATGAGTGTCACTATCTGACGCTGACTGTAGAACAGGATAAAGAAAATATTAATGTAAATGCTTTTATTATTACACCTGGAAAATTTCGTACCATTGGATCGGGCCTTCGTATTACAAAATGAGTTTTATTTATAGCCTTTTATAGCCTAAGGGTAAAAACGAAAATGAAATATATCTGCCCAGTTTTGTTTATGCAAGATATGGAGAACTTGGAAATATCCTAAACCAATTCGGTGAGGGTTTGTCATAATATTTGTTTAATAAAGATTTGTGGTTGTTTTTAAAGTATTCCTTCAATACAATTTAAGAGAGGTAGAGCATTGTGGAAATTCCACTCGAATGAGCCGCTCGTCTGGGGAAGTACCTCCACCTTACAGAAGACCGCAATGAAGTAGCACTTCGTAACTGTTGTGCTATGTTTCTGCTGGTGAGTAAGGTTGCCAGAGCTCAGTTGGGGAGCGTATGGGGTTAAGGCCGGCAATACATCAACGATACCTCTGGTGTCGCGGATGTCCATGGGCGGCGGTGATTGCTTACCATCAGGCGAGCCGCTAGCTCGTTTGCCGCCTCTGACATACAAAAAAAAATTACAGCATTCAAACGCTTCGATCTACGAAATGTTACAGGAAGTTTTTTCTGTTTTAATTAAAACCTATTGTGTTATTACTTTTAAATCATAACAAAATTGCTTAAACTGTTAGACTCAAATCTATGTAAACGATATTCTGTGATGTATTTCCGTGGGCTGGCATTCAGAATTGAATAAAGAAACACACTAGGCGGAAAAAACGCAACCGAAGTTCTACGCTCACAATGTATTTTAAAAGGAAGATGCACATTATGCTGAAATTATTGTATTGCCGCCAAACTTCGGTCGCGTAATTTCAGCCTATTGTATTCCTACTTAAACATACGCTTGTAGCTTGAATTATTTAATTTTAACTTATGCTTCCCATATCACATTTTTACAATATACCTAAGCTACAGTTTACTCAGCCGGGACCACAAAGGATTTAATGCTAAAATGTATGTTTCCTTATTTTTTTGTTTTTTGAACGCAAACGTTCAAGAACCATCTTGTGATTTTGAGTTGTTTGAACTACTCTTGAACCCAAGTTAACGTACTTTTCCACAACTAGAGTCAGAAAATATTCCCGTGTGTCCCTGCCCAGATTCAAAGACTGGGCGTTGACATGTGTAGGCTCCTGTGTATTTATAAGGTGTTTTTGAATCCCGTTTTATCCAAGCGTTAACAAGAATAAATATCAATTCGCTTAAATGTGAATGAAAATTTTCATTTGATATTTTTCCTACTGTACATTTTACTGTTATTTTATATTTTGTTGCGATAAATATTGGTGAATCAAAACGTATGTACGAATTGAACCGGACCGATTTAAATTCCTAAACGGTTTAAATAAGGTAGATCTATGAAACTACTAATAAATTATTACTACGTAAATAACATTGCTGAAAAGCAGCCCAAGCGTTGTAATTTGTTTGTAAACTGTATAGTTTAATTCGTGACTGTTACGTTAATTAATTTAAAAAAAGAAGTCATCGGAACTCAAAAAACAGTCTCGTTAGCGTAACACTTAACGATAAGGGGTAATTATGAAATCAAGTAAGCTTTTATAACACACTTAGATTTTAGATTTGAGAACCATCAAAGCGATGTTTTATAGAAATATAATATTTTGACTATAAAATTATTTGTGCCTTACCGAGTAGCCGTTAGTATTTAAAAGTTTATGGAATATCAAAATCGCATAAACTTCTAGAATCGACGATGGCTGAATGGAATGGAGTTATAGCAAGTAATAACTCACAGGTCATAACTCAGGTTCATCTAGACTTAGTGCGTTCCCTTATCAGTGACGTGCAATGTGCACCCGAAGGATCTATGCAGTTAGTTAACAGTTAAAATGGTGTTCTTTAGAGAAAAATCAGAAGTTCGTATGTTTTTTTTAAGTTATAGGGAGGCCAGCAAACAAAAGGGTCACATGATGATAAGTGATCAACGCTGCCGAGGACATCAACAACCACACAAGGGTGGAAGATGCCTTTCCTGCCTTTAAGACCCCATACGCTCCCCAACTGAGCTCTGGTGACCTTATTCACTAGCAGAAAAATAGCACTACAATTACGAAGTGCCACTTCACTGTGGTCTTCTGTAAGATGGAGGTTCTTCCCCAGACGAGCAGCTCATTAGAGTGGGAGATCCACGCAGCTCTTCCTATCTTAGAAGTTAGCTAGCAGAAAAAAGTTGGGTTTGCTTATTTTATTCATCACTAGCGGCCGCCAGCGACTCCGTCCGCATGGGTTTCGTTTCCGTACACAGTGTTACTATAGATAGCTTATTAAAGCCTTCCTCGACAAATAGTAAGTGGACTATCCAATACAAAAGATTTTGTCAATTCGAACCAGTTGTTACTGAGATTAGCGCGTTCAAATCAATCTGGATCAGGATGTTACACGTGTTATTGTGAGTCAACCATGAAAGATGGACATATGCTGTTAAGGGATATTTTTTAGGCAATTTTATGAAGAATATTTCCGTCGTACATGATTTTTATGTAACTTTAACCATTAAAGCTGCACACGCGACAGAAGCTTAAAAAATGGAGTAAATTTTCCCGTTTTCCCAATATTTTCCTGCACTACTCTGCTCCTGTTGATTGTAGCGTGATGAAAAGTATCCTATAATATGCCCAGGAGTATGAAAAATATTGGTACCAAGTTTCGTCAAAATCCGTCTAGTAGTTTTTGTTTCTATAAGGAACATACAGACAGACAGACAGACAGACAGACAGACAGACAGACAAAAATTTAACTGATCGCATTTTTGGCATCAGTATCGATCACTAATCACCCCCTGATAGTTATTTTGAAAATATATTTAATGTACAGAATTGACCTTTCTACAGATTTGAATTTGACCTTTCTATTATAAGTATAGAAGATAACCATCAATCTGTTGCAGTCACAAACAATACGTGGGACGCACTAAGTGTAGAAACACACTAAGCGAAAATGAAGCGACTGAAATTCTGCCAAAGATGATTTTCTATACATATTAAGCGGCACAGTGAGCCATCCTGCCATCCTCCATTTAAAATACATAGCGGGCGTAATCCCGCCAATCGAAGAGTTTTTTCCGCCTTGTGTGTTTTTATATTTATACTCGCGTATGGTTAACGACTATTATATACTATTATATAATAGTATTACTATTTTTGACAACCAATATTGGCGCCAGTTGTAAAAGAAAGTATCAGTACGACGCCATTTAACCAAAACATTCCAGTCTACATAAAACCATCAGCCATTAAAATGCAACGGCGATAAACGCCCCAGTTTTTACCGAGCGCTGTTTTTCTGTTAATTTACAGTGAAATCTTGGTCCTTAGCGGATCTATAGTTCGGCTGAGAGGATCCGTTTGTCTTCTGTTCTTATCGGTTCACTTCAGGACGTGACTCGGAACAGAACAACACGCCGTCTTACTACCCCATTTCAACCTTATTCCGCTCGTAATACGACTTAGAATGCAATTGGCAAAACGCATTTGCGACTATCCCAAACACTGAATATCCATTTGCGGATGTAACACTCTTATAGCTTAGGTCATAAGGTTGATTGTGGATAAGATTTGTTGTAAGATGTAACGGTGTGTCACTAAATGGCTGACCGGAGACAGATGACGTCACTATGGCCACTTTCTTGCGTTGTTTTCTTGGGTCCTTAACACTATTTGGGTAAATGAAAGCCATGGCTGCCTCATCTGTTTGCTTAATGAAGGAATAGTCCTGTAAACAATAGGTACTCATTGATAACGTTGTGAAAGAGATAGAGTAGTTATTTGGGGAGCGAAATGAATGGCAATAGGAAAGTTCGTTGTGACTTGAAATCTCGTTAATAGAATTATTAATGAGTTGAATGGTTTGGACGTGAGTGTGTGTTTAGTTAACTTGTTAAGTGTAAGTTGAAGAGAGGAAAACAGTGGCAAATGTTCATAAACTTAAGGTAAGTATAATTGGTCCCACAATGATATTTGTGGGCTTCTATGGATGGCTACTTTCGTAGAGCATTGGCTTGTTCATCTCAATATATGACTGGATAATTCTATTCTATAATATTCTATACGCTTACGTTAAGGTTTGACCTAATAACCACTTCTCCACAATGGAAGTGTCATAAAAAATTAAATTATTCAAGATCTTAGCCACTTTAAATCATATTACAGCAGCCTTTAGATTACACCTTATTGTTCAGCCTTGTGAATTGCTTTGTGCTGCTTCTATCCAATCTACATTAAGAAAATCACATCAAAAATAGATTACCTACCACGTTATTTAAAAGATCACAATGTTATGTCGGGTTTCTGATTGTTTCAAACATTCCGCCATGCACGGGCGTAGCCAGGGGGAGGGTTTTGGGGGTTCAAACCCCCCCCGAAAAGTTAAGATAAAATTAAATAATAATAATAAATAAATGCCTTGGACTGACACACCAATTGCCTAGCCCCAAACTAAGCTCGAAGCTTGTACTATGGATGCTAGGGAACGGATAGAAATACTTAAATACTTTTATAAACATCCATGACTCGAGTACAAATGCCGATGTTCATCACACAAACATTTGCCCCTAGCGGGATTCGAACCCGCGACCCTTGGTTTCGTAGCCAGGGTCTCTGACCACTCGACCAACGGGCCTGCCAAGATTTAACTATATTAATTAATTACACTCAAAAGTATGTGGTTTGGATTGGATTCTCTACGGACGCACCGCGCCGAGCCGCTCGTCGTCGTGTCACATTCGGTAATATTCGTGTAGTTTCATGCCGCGTCGTGCCGTTTCGTATAGGCACCGTGCGTAGCGATGACTCTGCCATCTTGTGACTCATATTCGAACTGACCAAGGTAAATGTCAAATTTTACTGTCAAACCACAGAAAAAAAATCGGGATTTTAGCGCCCTCTATAGTTTCTGCACGGTGCCTATTAATTGAGAGATTTACGAAATACCGTAAAGTAGTATCGGCACTGTCTGGTGTGTTACCGTCAAATTTTGCGAAAGGTTGTGAAATTGAAGAGGCATTTTGTATGTATTCAGAAGTGCTGCCTGAAAAGAGTACATCTGTCGTCAAAGCAGAACTTGAAGTGTGGAAAGCAGCTATGACTCTCACCTCCCCTACTCCAAAATCAGCTTTGGAATGCTTAGATAAGTGCGACCAAAAACTCTATCCAAATATTTACACCTTGTTGCAAATACTGGCTACGTTACCTGTTTCCACTGCTACCCCAGAAAGGTCTTTTTCAAGTCTAAGAAGGCTTAAAAACTACTTGCGGAACACAACGGGTGAAAACAGACTGAATGGCTTGGCTCTCATGAACATTCACTATGGGATAGAAATTGATGCGAATGAAGTAGTGGATATATCTGACTGCCTCCGTGGTGTAGTGGTTAGAGCGCTGTGCTCAAAAACTACGAACTCGGAGGTCGTGGGTTCGAATCCCGCGGGGAACACTTTCACTTTGTGTTGGTTTTCCCAGTTTGGTTAGGACATTGCAGGCTTGAATCACCTGATTGTCCGATAAGAATGATGATTCCGTGCTTCGGAAGGCACGTTAAGCCGTTGGTCCCGACTATGATCCAACTGGTCTGATTTCCCTTGTGGTTACGGAGGTCAGACGACAGTCGCTCCATTGTAATAACCAGGCATGTCAATTCAGGATCATAGTCGCAGCGTACCCTGGGCTCCAAGGCAATGGCCGAGGATGCAACCGGGAGAGGCGCTAGGATGAGGAGGAGGAAGTAGTGGATATATTTAAAAAGAAGAACAGAAGATTAATTCTATAACGTGTACCTAGGTATAACTGAACGTATTTTTTTTATTTAGCCTATATTGTCCCCCTGCTTGAAAAAGGTCTTCGACGATTCCTTCCATTCCAGAAGTTTTCTCTGAATCTGTTTATTACATATTAAATATTGTTCTTATGAAGAAACGGCTATTTTATGTATTTTTATTCGTTTTATTTTCTTGAACCCCCCCCCCCCCCGATTCTAAAACCTGGCTACGCCCGTGCCGCCATGGTTACTATAGTCCATTTCAGATGATCTCGGTGGCAGTTGGTCTCCTAGGGCAAATGAACACTATTTTTAAGTAATAACATCATGCAAAAAGTCGTTAGAACACCGCGTTGAACTAATTGCCATGAATTAAAGTGTAATTTCCTATAAGAAGTAAACCTGTCACAAGGATCATCTTAGCTAAAATGGACTATAACCCAGTTTCGGAATCATGCGATTTGAATTATCTCGCATCAGTCTGTTTTCCCATAAACTTTCTAATTCAAAGCGTTGTTTCTAACTTAATTGTTTATAAATAAAATATTCCAAGTTTACGAAAGACGAATTGAGTTTAGGTAATTGAAACTGATCAGTCGCGTCTATCAAACTCAGCAATAATATTTGTGTTTTATTAAATTTTAGCTGCGAATGCCATTCGAGGGTCGATACTATTGTTTTAGATAAATATTTATTTCAAATGAAAAGGGTTTAGGTTTACTTACAATCGTATTAAATAAACAATTAAATCCTGAAGACGGGGAGTGACAGATTGTTGACAACCGCAATTCGAGGAATGTATAGGATTCTGTTTACAGCGTGTAATTGAAATACAATCTTATCTCTTGGTTGGTATGTACTAATTTTACATAGCAACAGCAAAATTGGGAAATCCGATCGATCAAAGCGACTGTACTAAGACATTTTATGTGATTTTTTTTATGTATGTATGGTTTGTGAAGAAACAAAGAAATATCTGACATTATAATATTCATTGATCTGCAACGTAAGTAGCTTTAGTAAGTAGGTACTTATGTTACGTATACCAGGACAAGCAGTAAAAATACAAATACACTTAAATATATACATAATAAACCCTCAGAGCAGTACAAACCGACATGTTCATTCACACTAACGTTTTAGCGAGGATCGAACCCACGACCTATTTGTGAATCTACAGTCAACTTCTAAACCATAACGAACCGCTTATCCAATAGCCGCCCAAACTTTTGCAATAACTGATTACCGTTTTTCCCAAGAACCTTTTTCCCATCGCAAAAACAAGGTCACTAAGGTCGAAATTAGCTGGAAAAATACGAAAACCGTCACCAAGTCTTGCCCTTTACCAAGGAGCCAAGGCCGGGAGTAAACAGTCGTTCATCATCCTCTCTCGATGAATACAACAGTATTGGACACTAAAAAGTTATTATGAAATGTTTTTTTTCGCGTGGTACAAGTGAGAAGAAAAATTGGTGTTGTGCCGACTTTTGCACTGTGTACCTTTGAAAGACAGGAAGATTTTGTTTATAATTAAACTTTTAGATTAACGAATTAACCAAATAAGCCTATTTTTATTAGTACTTATTAAACTGTTTTCGACGTACAAAAATAAGTTTTTCTTATTATATACGAGTTATAATCTGGGTCCATTTACCGCCTTATGGTTATGGGGTAGCTATAATTAAAGGGTAGGAAAACACTATACAACAAAAATTGGCCAAGTGCGAGTCGGACTCCCGCACTGAGGGTTCCGTACAAATTCTATTTTTGACGTATTTAAAAAACTACTGAATCGATTTCGTTCGAACCAATTTTCGTTGGTAGTTTTTATGGTAATGTACATTATATATTTATTTCAGATTTATCATCCTCTTACTTTAGAAGTTAGAGGGGGGGGACACACTTTTTTTCACTTTGGAAGAGTCTGTCACGCAAAGTATAAACTTAAGAAAAAAATTAGCTTAGAAACCTCAATATAATTTTTAAAGACCTTTCCATAGATACCCCACACGTATATGTTCGATGAAAAAAAAATATTTTCAGTTTCAGTTCTAACTATGAGGACCCCCCTTTTTTTATTTTTTTTTTTCTATTTTCGTGTGAAAACCTTGTTGCGGTTCACAGAATACATCTACTCACCAAGTTTCAATAGTATAGTACTTATAGTTTCGGAAAAAAGTGGCTGTGACAGACTGGCGGACAGACAGACAGACAGACAGACAGACATGACGAATCTATAAGGGTTCCGTTTTTTTGCCATTTTGGCTACGGAACCCTAAAAACGCCACCGAATTTACGCGGCTGCTTACTGATACTTTTAAATGGGAAATGACACACTATGATGAAATGACGTCGCGTAATTTTGTATAGAAAATGCATTGTCACTGAACTTTGGTCGCGTCATTTCAGCACAGCTTTACTAGCTTTTTCCTGACATACAAACTCGCTTTCGTGGGAGAGAATAATCTGAATACAGAAAATATTCCACCTTTAGTGTGATCTTATTGTAATTATCCCCGGGAAAGACTAGACTAAGCTAATGATTAATCGCAGTTAAGAAGAAAAAGATTGCTCTCGTCTGGAAAGTTTTTTCTAAAGCTTTGTCCCTCTACATTAGGGTTTTCGTTCGCCACACATAATTACTTAGAACGTAACGGTAAGGGAACTATTTCCTATTGAAAAACATTTGTAATAATAAAATGACTGAAAATACCAATTTCAATTTAGAAAAGAGCGTACTCCCTTCTAAAAGGCCGGCAACGCATTTGTGACTCCTCTGGTGTTGCGAGTGTCCATGGGCGGCGTTGATTGCTTACCATCAGGCAATACGTCTGCTCGTTTGCTGCCCTATAATATAAAAAAAAAAAATTCAATATTTAATTTCAGTAAAAATGCCTGAAGTCTGGAAGTAGGCAGTGTTATTAAACTCATTGGTAAAAAATTACGCTATATTAATATGAAAGGGTGCTAAAAAAAGACTTGGTCAGATGCTCAAAACTTTGGTATTTAATGTGTATTGATCATAAATATTGTTAACGTGGCCATGACAGCAAAGAAAAGACGTTTATTACAAAAAATATAAAAGGTATTTATTACAACAAAACTTAGTATTGGTGAAGATAATTTCATTTATTCAGCAATTTGATTCACTTAGTAAATTCTTCTATGAGATAAACCGTCAGATTTTTTTTTTCTTATGTAATACTAGCGGCCGCCCGCGACTCCGTCCGCGTGGTTTTCGATTTCCAATAGCCTAAAGCCTTCCGCTTCATCTGGACTATCCAACACAAAAATAATTTTTCAAATCGGACCAGTAGTTCCCGAGATTAGCGCGTTCAAACATACAAACAAACAAACAAACTCTTCAGCTTTATATATGAGTGGGCATCAACAAACGCATTGAAACAGGGAAGCATCACCTACTGGTACAACGAATTGCTAATAATAATATATGTACCTTCCTTAAAAAGCCACTTACAAATAAAACTAACAATGTCTCCATCGTTACGTAAGATGGAAATACTCGCCGTGTGTTGTTGACATGGCAGCGTACACGACAAAGCGAAACAAGTTTTTATTCACACGAACTTCTGGATTCTCGCAACCGCAGAAGGCGTCCCATTTCTATAATTTATCTTTAGACTTTTTGCCTGAGTTATCCTATTTGTTTTTGTCTCATTCATCTCTCTATAATATTTCCATTATCTTTATGGAATATCGGGTAAAGGTATATTCTTTACCTGATGGTATGTGATCATATGAGTCGGTACTGAAAAATGTATACATATTTTTTCATGAGAAATAGAGCAGGCAAGGATAATTTTTATCGTCTTAAAGATATTGGCAACATCAAAGGAGTCGCAAATGCGCAGCCTTAATAAAATGATCAGAGGTGCGATTCACTAAGCGCAATTGTGTTATCGATGACAGTACTATTGGTATTCTGTAAGAACTATATCAACACTGCAGGATACTAAAACATCGAACGATGTCAAGGCTGACACCCCCGTGATTTCAGCCGTGAGCGCACTTAACGAGTGTCGCTTAATGAATTGCATAGCAGGGCCAATATTATAACAAAAACGCGGAGCAAGAGAATGAAAAAAATAACGAAAATGTTTTTTTAGTCTTGAAAAAATCACTCCAACAACATTATTAATTATTTCATTCACTCCAGTTCTTGCTTAAATAAAAAGCGTCATTTGTGTACGGTTATACGGTTTTGTTATATTTTAATCAACCTAAGAAAATGCCTATATTAAATAGAAATCGTTGTACATTTGGACAAAATCTCTGAACGCTTATTGCATTCAGAACATAATTATTCCTGTTTGTGCCCGGGTCACCAGTGGAATACAAATTGTCATGAATTCCAGTTCAACCACCTTTGACCTTACAAACGTTCACACTTATCGCATATGTACGAGAAACTATGTGCAGGCTGGACTAAAACTTCGAACCCTGAACACCCGGCCGTCCCAGAATAGTTGGTCCGTTCCAACAACTTGCAACTTTTTACTTAGACCGAGAGATCTCGGGGAAAACAAATGCGAAAAACAGCGATTTCGGCATCAATTATTACCATTTCTGCCATTCACCAGTTCCGAAGTACTGTTAGTGGAAAGTAGGGGGCATTATCGTGATCCTCGATAAACACTCGTCGGGAAAATACAGTGATTTATTTAGAAGAGCTGGGGTAATTCGGTTGTGATAGCTCCTTATCTGTTTTGTTGGTTCAAGTGAAATTAGCACTCGATTTCTTTAAGTACGAATAGCTGCAATAGATGTCTTGAAGAATAATGACCTCGACTGCGAGTATACTTGTCCAATGGTCTGACTGGAAAACACGTTTGAGAATATCTTTTATGAAGTTCTAGGTTACAGTTTGGGAAAGTGCACTTACTCGTAACATTAAATGAAAAGCTTGAGGCTACGATTGCTAGCTAATATTTGGTGAAAATCATGGACGGTATCGCTCGGTCAGTCGACTCCGTCTTTTATACCTTTGGTTGAAATGAAATCTTATGAAGAGTTATTATTTTATATGGTAACGGTTATTTTATACTATATACATATGTACTTCTATTTTTTTATAAGGGTTGCTAAAAACTTAATAGCCTGTAATAAAAAATATATATTTATATATATAAAAACAAATGTTTTGCGTCAGTTCTTGGAGGCGTTACTATTATCAACAGCAAATTACATATTTCCTTCAAATTCGTTTGAAGGTTTCTATGTTAAATACATAATCGAAAATTCTGCACACTTCTATGATAAAACTTTGTATGTACGTACGTATGGACGAACGTCATCAGTTCTATTCAAAATAGCTTCGTTATGCCGACCAACGTGCAAACAGTATCTACTCGAATAGACTTTAACAAGACCATTGTGTCACACTGCCGATGTTATTAGATCTTGAGTCCTATCGTGCTGTATATTCCTGATTTTTCGCTTGAGAATTTTATTTATTTCCATAAAAACACATTGCCGAGGCATTGGGGCGACAAATCGTATTAAAGCACGGAGAGTGTCGATTTTATACGCAACTAGCGGCCCGCCCCGGCTTAGCCCCGGCTTTGCCCGTGGTACTTGTCCACTATTTAATGGATGATATTATACATAAAAACCTTCCTCATGAGTTACTCAATCTATTAAAAAATACCGCATCAAAATCCGTTGCGTAGTTTTAAAGATTTAAGCGTTCATAGGGACATACAACATACAACATGACAGAAAAAGCGACTTTGTTTTATACTATGTAGTGATTATGGATCGCACATTTAGAAAATTTTGTGGATAGGATTGTCAACTTTTTGTAAGGATTGACATTTTTGACACGGTTGACACAATGAATTAAATAATATCTATACTTATAATAAATCTGTAGAGAGGTCAATTCTGTACATTAAATATTTTTCCAAAATAACTATCAGGGGGTGTTTAGTGATCGATACTGATACCAAAAATGCAATCAGTAAAATTTTTGTCTGTCTGTCTGTCTGTCTGTCTGTCTGTCTGTCTGTATGTTCCTTATAGAAACAAAAACTATTGGACGGATTTTGACGAAACTTGGAACTATTATTCTTCATACTCCTGGGCATATTATAGGATACTTTTCATCACGCTACAATCAACAGGAGTAGCGTAGTGAAGGAAAATGTGGGGAAAACGGGAGAATTTACTCCATTTCTTAAGCTTCAGTCGCGTGTGCAGCCTTAATGGTTAAAGTCACATAGAAATCATGTAGGACGGAAATATTCTACATAAAATTTCCTAAAAAATATCCCCCAACAGTATATGTCTATCTTTTATGGTTGACTCACAATAACACGTGCAACTCAAGATCCAAATTGGTTTGAACGCGCTAAGCTCAGGAACGACTGGTTCTGTATAATTATGTATTTCTATCCTGAGTAAATAGTTTAGTCCCGTAAAAGTGTGCGTGCAAGTTGACTGCATGATGCATATTGCATATAGACCGTTGTTTTATTCAGCTATTTTTATTAAGACTGTGTGCGGAAATCGTAACCCACCCACGCGGACGGAGTCGCTGGCGGCCGCTAGTTAATACATAATATTGTAGATTTGAACAAAAATACTGTAAATCTCGCGCGTATGTAAACATGACGTAATTTTCCTTTATAACAAAAGGTGGATCATAAATTTTTTCGGAAGACTGCTTTTAAAGTCACACTGTGAAGACATTAAAACATGATATTGTCAGAATTATGCTTAAGATAACGTATGACATGGCGAATTTTAGAAAAGAACATTTCTTCTAAGGCTTATTTGATAAAGAAATATTTCATTTTATGTTCGAGTAATATAAATATAATTTATTTTATACAATCCAAAAGTGTCATGTAATGTAATATGCCACAGGCGTGTAATTTGCCCTGCCAGTGTTCACATACCCGAATCCTCCTTATAATACAGATAATTATCTGCAATAAAGCAACTTGTTAAACACTAGTAAATACTAGTACACTAACAAAATACTAAGTAGTAGTTGTACCTTCTTATAAACAGTTGTACGAGTAGTTTCGTTAACAGGTGATGTGAAAAGAAATGTCATGGTAAGAAACTAGTGTTTAATCCTGGCACGGGCTGTATGCTAACATTTACACACAATTTACTTATATTATTTTTGATGTGACACAATTCACTTGTATAATATTTTAATTAAATAATACAATTTGCGTAGACTTGATTTGTAGTGAAAAGTACTTTATTATTTAACCAAAAATCTTAATAAACGCAATCAAAGCAATGCTGGTTAGGGAACTAAGTAAAGAAGGTAAAATGGAAAAAAACAAAAGACGTCCCATGTAACAGTTTATCTGATTAAATATAACAAAAGTATTCATAAGGTACACGGAAACTGAGAAAAACTACATTTCGTCGACGTAAAATAAAGTTAACTAATATATTTTTCTGGGTCCAGAAAACAAACTTTCAAACTAAATTATCTATTACAAAACATATTGGACTAGCGATGAGGAATAGTTTTGGATTTCTTGGGGACGCAGGTAAAAGTCCATTACTTACTTATATACTTTTTTACTTGTACGATCTTCCTTTATACTTATCCTGCCTGATAATATTTTTGTATATTTTTTGCATTACGTGTAAAACCTCTCTTTTTAGAGTTCCGTAGCCAATTAGCAAAAAAACGGAACCCTTATAGATACGTCATGTCTGTCTGACACAGCCACTTTTTTCCGAAATTATATGAGTAATTACTATATTGTTGAAACTTGGTGAGATGTAGTCTGTGAACCGCAACAAGGTTTTCACACGAAAATGGAAAAAAAAATGGGGTTCCAACTAGGAACTGAAACTCGATTTTTTTTTTCATTGTACATAATAATAATAACCTCCGGCCGTATTTGGGCATGGCATCCGATCTTGCGATCAGCCAGGTACGCAGGATATATTATAGTGCACAAGTGAGTGCGCAAGCACAGTTGCACTCCCTATTCCTTCACTCTCATAATTCAGTGGGACAGCAATCTGACACGACAGTAGAAAGATCGGGCGCAGGACCAACGGCTTAACATGCCTTCCGAAGCACGGAGGAGCTCGAGATGAAATTTTCTGTCACCCATCCGATGACTGGCATCTGCGAACGTTGCTTAAATTTAGCAACCGCAGGCCGAGTGCGCTATCCACTGCGCCATCGAGCTCCTCAACGTACATATACGTGTGGGGTATCTATGGATAGGTCTTTAAAAATAATATTGAGGTTTCTAATATTATTTTTTTCTTAAGTAAATACTTTGCGTGAAAGACCCTTCCAAAGTGTGTGCCCCCCCCCCTCTAACTTCTAAAATAAGAGGATGATAAAACTAAAATAAATATATAATGTACATTACCATTAAAACTACCAACGAAAATTGGTTTGAACGAAATCTAGTAAGTAGTTCTTTTAGTACGACAAAAATAGAATTTGTACGGAACCCTCAGTGCGTGACACGCACTTGGGCGATTTATTTCTTTTTACGCACACCAATATAGCTTCAGGATTTAAAATGGCTTAATGAAAAGCATTACTTTTTTGTATTGAGCCTTGCATTTTCTTCAGTAATAAATAGATAGGAACGAGTGTAAAATTATTTACAATTTTTTGTTCAATCCGATCATTTTAAATCTACTTAAAAGCATTTTTGGCCAAAATATACTTACATAATAATATTTTTTAATAAAAATGGTTCTCTAATCTAATAAATATAAATAAAATTATTGTTTATAAAATTTTCATCCTTTTACTTATGTTTCTTAGACTGTTACAAAGGGACTCTCGACGGCACGTTTAATCGAGCGGAAATTATTATTGACAGTAAGTTTTCTCAGATATCGCCATTTTTCTCAGACCACGTATAAAGGTTTTATGTTAAACAAGTCACTTACTGTTTAGTAGACCTGTAAGTGTATATTTCAATGTAAAATTTTTTACATTGCTTTAATTCCTTTTTTTTGTAATTACTGAAATACTGCTTTTAGCCGTTCAGTTATATAGTAACAAAGATAGATTCGACCTCGCATACCAAGTGTCTAGATTTAGCCATGAACTTTTTGTGTGACTATACATAGGCGGTTTGATAAGTTCGTGCAAAGTCCGAGAGCTTATGCTGTTGCTTAGTTTTGAGTTTATGTTTGATTACTAGCATCTTTTAGAGGACCATACGCAAAGTTTCAGCTTGATCGGCCCACTTCTTCGTGTTTGGCATTGATTCGCGTAAAGGAAGTCGAGTGATTTTCAGAACATTTTGTGAAACAGAATTTCGTGTGGTGATTTGACATTACTGTCTGAAAAGCAAAACTCCTCAGGAGACAAAAGTGATGATTGACAAACATTATGGAGACTCTGCACCTTACATTATCAAGTGTTTTAAAAAAATTGCAGTGATCTTATGGGTCCAAGTGATGCTAAGCCATCTGGACGTCCTGTAGAGGGTGCTACTGCAGTAATGTTGGTTGAAATCCATGACATAGTGATAGATGACAGAAAAGTGAAGATGCATGAGATTACTAGTGCTATGGACATCTCGAATCAACGAGAACATAATATTATTCACCAACATTCAGAGACGACAAAGCTGTCTGAAAAAGTCGTTTTTTATTATGGAAATGTACCAGCCCACACCCCAGAAGTTGTGGTCCCAAAATTAGTAGAAATAGGCTCTCAATTTGTTTTATATCCCTGTTATTCTACAGAATTGACTCCTTTTGACTATAATCTGTCGCTTTATTTAAAAAAAATATTTGCATGAATATGATTTTGTTCAAACAAGGAGGTGATGGCTGAAAAATTTGGCTATTTTTTAGACCTTTACAAATCCTATTATTTGGAAAGGATTAACTAATTCGAAAAGCGTTAAATTACGTGTATAAGCCTCTAAGGAGTCTATGTCGAAGAATAAAAAAGGTTTACCTCTCAAAGTAACATACTTTTTATTTTTGCACGAACTTATCAAACTGCCCTCGTATTTTCAAAATAGATACAAAATAAAAAAAATTAAATAGGAAAAATTGCATGCTAGTATGGGAATATAGGGGTCCCGTAAAATATCAATCACTGTCCCTCGGGAAGGTCAGCTGCACCCGTTGAATACTTGCAGTACAATAATAGCTCATAAGCTCCAGACATAAGGCCGTCAAAGTTCAAAATGTTTTGTAAGAGGTGTAATGTGTACAATAGGAAATAGTAACCTCAGCTAAAGAAAATCTCGATTGTTCGCAGACACGTGACTTCACCCCTGAGCGAATACCGCACCTAATCGTGCGGAAATATGAGAATCTATGACAATTTCACTTGTTACATTGGTTTTGAAAGGGTTAAGAAGATTTAAAATAAAATGTAGTTTACGTTATGAGTGATATGTAAATTACGAGTGTATTACATATAATAATTGGTATTTTTATGATGGATTTATTTTTTGACTTATTTTTATTTTAAAACAAACATATACACTTCAATATTTAAATCAAAATACTCATTATTCATTTGAAGAGCATAAAATATAGCCAATTCTTGTAAAAAAAAATTTTGACTAACTCGTTGGATTTTAACACTAATATTATTCGACGGGACTAAACGCGATATTCATAATGTAGTACATGTAGACTACTTACTGCTTGACGTTTCGGCTGCGTTACAATGGGGTATTCGTTAGCCTACCCCGCAAGGCACTGGACCCGCGGGGTCAGTCGCGCACGGCGTTTTTTGAATTGGCCGACTGACCCCGTTCGCAAGCTGAGATATTTTATAAGAGTGAGCCTATTTTACTGACGTTAGTGTAAAGACAAGTATAAATATAGGTATACGTTTAGATTTTGCCATGAAAGAGCGCCCGTGTAATATCCCGACTCGGAAGCACTAAGTTTAATAGATCAACGATCTCGATCTAAGCCGACTTTATTTCCAGCAGCCCTCAACTCAACTCAACACTTCGTATATTTCTATTTCCAACTTCTATTCTCAACAAAAGCTTAATAATACGATAAATCTTCTTTGAATACGAAAAACAGCAGAAAGCAATCCGCACAAGCACTCCATCACATACAATCCCAGGGCCCTATCCAGCTTCAAAAGTTGAAACTTATAACAAATTGACGTATTTGGCCAAACGTATACTTTGCCACGCCATTCCGAACTCTATTCCCAAGGTTATAACGGCGAATAGAGCCAATCGGATCGCACTAATAAAATTGTTTGACTAATTTTCAAACAAGTTTATATCTTCAGTTGGAGAAAGGAGGCATCGTTTAATAATCGACCGTATTTCCTAGATGATATGGTTGCAAATATTAAGTGCTGTTGGAGTGTACGCAATTGGCATTGGCATTAACTATGAACGTTCGACGGATCAGTCGGGAACCCAATCTACATGTAAATTGGCCGAACTAAGATTAACTTCAGGAGAGGAGTTAGCAGGCATACACTGAAGCTTGTCTAATGATGTTTATTTTTTAACTTCTAAAGATTTTGTTAAACGCAGTCAGTGGAACTCGACATCAATTTTCTATTTATAAATTGGAATATAAAATATCGTAACTCAGACGGTGAGTGACCAATCTATCGTCATTTTGGAGTCGTAAATTCATATCGAAAAACTTATGGGCATAATAGATTTCTAGCTATTGCGTTTCAGACTAAGCAAATGACATTGAAGATAGAAAATCCTGCTCTGGATTCTGAATTTTACTTCGGGGTGCTATAATAACCTGGGGTTCTAAGAAAGATATTTAATCAATAATGTTAATAACTAAATTTGGATTATGAGCAGATCAATACTTTGATCTCTAAAATTGTATACAGGCAGGGTATAGGCTGACTTAGGTGATAGGGTACTTTTTATCCCGATTAAATGCTTCAATGGGATAAAACAGGAATCTTGACAAAGCCGCAAGCAAAAACTAGTGGTCAATAATTATTATGGGTAAGCAAAACAGTGGTGGTCTTTAATAAATATAAATAAACCGTAGTAGCTAACCCACGCAGACACCGTTCAATTTAAACATCAATCTGGTTAGTGACACGCCCTATCTCATTTAATTTAGCAAATGCTATTCCCAATGTCCCCGGGCGAACCGCTGTTACAAAAAGAGCAAATATGGCGACTAAATAAACATCAACCACTGGGGTTGTTTATTAATAAGCAAGTGTCGACCGGTTGTCAGATAAAAACGCCGAAGGAACATTTGGTGCGAGTTTTATTTAATTTGTCTATTAAATAAATATAGCTGTTTGGATGATTCTTATGCTATGTTATTGGCATACATAATGTTATTATAAGTGGACTATAAAATATTATATATTATTATGAAAAATATGTTTTATATATTTTAAAGTACATTTTACTTAAATACGTTTTTTTACAACAGGCCGTCCACGGCACAAATGAGTGTGAGTGAGCCTATACATAAATACATTCACGGAAATTATAACATTTCGGCAAATTCATTTAATTTTGATAAATGACCTAAAAGTAAACTATGAAATTCAATAACAATTGTATCACATTTTTGTCACTTTAATTGTGACCTGTGAAATATACATAATCTATTTAAATAAAGCTAAAATAGACTTAATGAGGAAAAACCGATGCATGCCTTTCAATGTGAACTCTATGAATCACACCACATGATCGACATTTCAATACCGTTTTGATTCAAGAAAGTAATTCTAAATCAAACTCTTCCTTTAAAGGGCATTGGTAATGAAGAATTTAATGAGTGTTTGGAGTAGGAGAATCGGCCAAGTTCTTATCAGGAATGTTATGAAAGTAATTGTCGACAAAAAATATAAATACAATCGATAGGGAAAGTTCAAGTGTTCAATAAGGTCAAAAGTATAAGTTCTTTTGATAAACTTAGTAACTGTGTCACAATAAAAAGTTGGGTTTTGGTGCTGAGAACTTAATATTTTCTCTTTGTTTGATAATATCATTGAGACAGAAACATTCCTGTCTCAGTGTAAGAATATAATTTCACAATCTTGTTTCTACATTGCTGAAATAATATATTTCACAGTGAATTTAAAGTCATTAACAATTTGAATAGAGATTATTTTTTGACTTACATAATTTCTATTCCAATCCATATCCAACAATTCCTACGTGAAAACTTGGGCTATCCACTACCGTGCCATACTAAAACCATGTCTATTGGCATGCGGATTTAGACAAATATTTGCTATCAAAAGGAAAATGTTGGATCGTTTGATGTCCTAAACAAATATTCACATTTAGGTTCGCAAATACTGTCCGTGGGTTTGCGGTTTGTGATTATTTGTTTATTGCGCTTTTGTGCATTCAATTTGTAATTGTACTGAGGGCGGGATGAAGCGATTATTTTAAAATTCTCATTGAAAAGTCTGAGTCGCAAGAGGATAAACATACAATACAAATTATATTTATTTGTAATCAATATCTGAAAACATCACAATTATCTGACTCTGTGGTTTAGAACTCAAGCACATGTGTTACGGATATCGGTACCATCGGGAATGTAAATACGAGTACGTTATTTTATACCTATATAAACAACACTAAGTGCTAAAGGAATATATTTTTACAATTTATACTAATATTATAAATAGATGAGAAAGTTAGGTTGTTTGGATGTTTGTCCGTCAATCACGTTAAAATTATCGAACGAATTTTGATTATGTATGGTCTACACAGGCAGAGTATGGGCTAAATTAGGTGACAGCTGATAGGGTACTTGTTGTCCCGATCAAATGCTCCTATGGGATAAAATAGGAATATTGATAAATAGTGGTAATAAATTCTTCACGGTCGCCAACTCGCTTATCCTTTGTGGTGACTATGTGCACAACCCCCTATATTGGGGAAACACGTTCAGAAAAATTCTGCATTAGGCAGATCATGTTAATGATTATAATTTCTCATGAAAACGTTCAGCTATTGCCGAATACATCAGGGGTAGTCAAATAAATAATAAGTCTTTTCCTCCCGTACTTTGTTTCATTTGCCCCGTTCAAATGCTTTCATAAAAGTAACTGGCCCTAAACTGTACACAATTTACTTGGAGTAATTTCACACAGCGTTTTAAACAACAAGAGTATTTTACTGTAAGCCTGGATACACTCGTGGGAATAGAATTTTTATTCGTCTAATGCGACGGTATTTTGAGGGAAATTATTTTCAATGTGAAACTCTTTACTGTGTCTGGTATGTGTGTTGTTAAGTATTTCAGGTCTATTTTGTGTGTTTGTTGTGTCCTTTTAATGCTTTGTATACTTTATCATGTAATTATACCTCTAATGTTCTTACTGATTCAGTAATTAATTCAATGTTGTTTGTTTACACGTTACAATATTTTTTACCAAAAGTCTTGAAACCCATAATCTGATTTTTCTGAATTGACGCTAATGATTTGAAATATTTTAAAAGTAGGATTTCCAATTTTTTGCTAGATTTAAGATACTATGTATGTATGTGAAAATTATTAAAAAAATAATAATCCATACATATTTATTATCCATTGGTTTGTTTCGTATAGACATAATACGTGGAGATTTCGCCTAAAAAAAGTCTCAACTTCCAAAGAAACATTAGACATACAAGACTAAGTACTATCAAAGATTAACTTTAATCCAAAAACAATTCACACAATAAAAGCAAATTGAGCTGGCAACTAAAAACAAAGCGTCAGCTCCTACTGATTTGCGGTAACGTTTGACGTCCTAAACAAACGCGACGAACTAGAGTATACTGACATTGATTGTTCGCGCAAATAACAACACGGCGGTTTGAGTAGATGACTTCGGTTTAGTCGGGAATCGAACCCGCATTCCTTATGCCTTGATCACACGTACCGAGCAAACCGGCGAGACAATGCTCTCGGTCGAGTACTCGGTACGTATAAACATAGCGCCGAGTGCTCGGCCGTTATTTCAAAACGTGTGTGAACAGCTACTCGCTTACTGCACTGTCTCGGCCGAGAAACATTTTACTGTCTCGCCGGTTTGCTCGGTACGTGTGATCAAGGCATTAGCGATTCGGGCGAGTTAACTGTAATGCTACCGAGACCTTACATTTTCCTATTAAGTTTATGTGAATCTAGATTCAAATTTAAGGTGGCGCTAGCGCCATCTCTACAATGTTGTAGATTACTGCCCACAACTTTTCCATTAAACCTTACTAACTTTAGCGTTTTCTAACTTATGAAGAGATGCTTTATAAATATATATTTTTTAATTATTTAAAAGCGTCATCTCCCACTGATTTGCGGTAACGTTTGACGTCCTAAACAAACGCGACGATGTGAAGTATACTGACATTGATTGTTCGCGCAAATAACAACACGGCGGTTTGAGGTAGACTTGACCATTAATACTTCTTTATAGTTGTTTAGCTAGATGACTTTGTGTTCATCGGGCAGGATTCGAACTCGAATCCCTTCGCGATTTAGGCGAGTTATAACTGACTCGATGATTTATATCCTGTTACTAGTTTATGTGAAGCTAGCGCCATCTCCACAATGTTGTAGATTCCTTTCCATTCCAAATCTTTTCCTTCAAACCCCATTGCAAGCGTTTTCTAACGTAAGCAAAGATATTATATAATATATTTAATTCTTATAATTATTTAAAAGCGTCAGTTTTTGCTGATTTGCGGTAACGTTTGACGTCCTAAACAAACGCGGCGAACTGGAGTATACTGGCATTGATTGTTCGCGCAAATAACAACACGGCGGTTTGAGTAGATGACTTCGGTTTAGTCGGGAATCGAACCCGCATCCCTTATGCCTTGATCACACGTACCGAACAAACCGGCGAGACAGTGCTCTCGGTCGAGTACTCGGTATGTATAAACATAGCGCTGAGTGCTCGGCCGCTATTTCAAAACGTGTGTGAACAGCTACTCGCTTACTGCACTGTCTCGGCCGAGAAAGATTTTACTGTCTCGCCGGTTTGCTCGGTACGTGTGATCAAGGCATTAGCGATTCGGGCGAGTTAACTGTAATGCTACCGAGACCTTACTTTTTCCTGTTAAGTTTATGTGAATCTAGATTCAAATTTAAGGTGGCGCTAGCTCTATCTCTACAATGTTGTAGATTACTGTCCACAACTTTTTCATTAAACTATACAACTTTAGCGTTTTCTAACTTATGAAGAGATGATTTATATATTTAATTTTTATACTTATTTAAAAGCGTCATCTCCTACTGATTTGCGGTAACGTTTGACGTCCTAAACAAACGCGACGAACTGGAGTATACTGACATTGATTGTTCGCGCAAATAACAACACGGCGGTTTGAGTAGATGACTTCGGTTTAGTCGGGAATCGAACCCGCATCCCTTATGCCTTGATCACACGTACCGAGCAAACCGGCGAGACAATGCTCTCGGTCGAGTACTCGGTACGTATAAACATACCGCCGAGTGCTCGGCCGTTATTTCAAAACGTGTGTGAACAGCTACTCGCTTACTACACTGTCTCGGCCGAGAAACATTTTACTGTCTCGCCGGTTTGCTCGGTACGTGTGATCAAGGCTCTAGTGATTCGGGCGAGTTAACTGTAATGCTACCGAGACCTTACTTTTTCCTGCTAAAATGTGAATCAGATTCAAATTTAAGGTGGCGCTAGCGCTATCTCTACAATGTTGAAGATCACTTTCCACAACTTTTTTAGTGAACCCTTCAAACTTTAGCGTTTTCTAACTTATGAAGAGATGCTTTATAAATATATTATTTTTAATTATTTAAAAGCGTCATCTCCTACTGATTTGCGGTGACGTTTGACGTCCTAAACAAACGCGACGAACTGGAGTATACTGACATTGATTGTTCGCGCAAATAACAACACGGCGGTTTGAGTAGATGACTTCAGTTTAGTCGGGAATCGAACCCGCATCCCTTATGCCTTGATCACACGTACCGAGCAAACCGGCAAAACAATGCTCTCGGTCGAGTACTCGGTACGTATAAACATACCGCCGAGTGGTCGGCCGTTATTTCAAAACGTGTGTGAACAGCTACTCGCTTACTACACTGTCTCGGCCGAGAAACATTTTACTGTCTCACCGGTTTACTCGGTACGTGTGATCGAGGCATTAGTGATTCGGGCGAGTTAACTGTAATGCTACCGAGACCTTACTTTTTCCTGTTAAGTTTATGTGAATCTAGATTCAAATTTAAGGTGGCGCTAGCGCTATCTCTACAATGTTGTAGATCACTTTCCACAACATTGAACCCTACGAACTTTAGCGTTTTCTAACTTATGAAGAGATGCTTTATATTTTTTTTTAATTATTTAAAAGCGTCAGCTCCTACTGATTTGCGGTAACGTTTGACGTCCTAAGCAAACGCGACGAACTGGAGTATACTGACATTGATTGTTCGCGCAAATAACAACACGGCGGTTTGAGTAGATGACTTCGGTTTAGTCGGGAACCGAACCCGCATCCCTTACGCCTTGATCACACGTACCGAGCAAACCGGCGAGACAATGCTCTCGGTCGAGTACTCGGTACGTATAAACATAGCGCCGAGTGCTCGGCCGTTATTTCAAGACGTGTGTGAACAGCTACTCGCTTACTGCACTGTCCCGCCCGACTAAACCAAAGTCATCTGACTTTGGTTTAGTGATAGTCGGGCGGGAATCGAACCCGCATCCCTTATTATAAGATAGATGATTATTTAACTGATAAAAATGTATGGAAATGTTAATCTGCTCAACAGCACTGAATTAGCAATTAAAAATGACATCATTGTAATATTGACATATATACATACATATTTTAAAAAAGGCATAACTGCTGAGTTTCTTCCGGCGTCTCTTCTCAGCAGAGAGGCGCTGGTAGGGTGAAAAATGTATTGACGTGCAAAAGAATTTACTATGTAGATCAATTTGCTGAATAAATAATTTCATTTCATTTCACTTCATTTCTTATGCCTTGATCACACGTACCGAGCAAATAGCGCCCAGTGCTCGTCCGTTATTTCAAAACGTGTGTGAACAGCTACTCGCTTACTGCACTGTCTCGGCCGAGAAACATTTTACTGTCTCGCCGGTTTGCTCGGTACGTGTGATCAAGGCATTAGCGATTTGGGCGAGTTAACTGTAATGCTACCGAGACCTTACTTTTTCCTGTTAAGTTTATGTGAATCTAGATTCAAATTTAAGGTGACGCTAGCGCCATTTCTACAATGTTGTACATAACTTTCCACAACATTATAATATAATAAAAGTTGCCATTTATTTATATTTTTAGGGTTCCGTAGCCAAAATGGCAAAAAAACGGAACCCTTATAGATTCGTCATGTCTGTCTGTCTGTCTGTCTGTCTGTCCGCCAGTCTGTCACAGCCACTTTATTCCAAAACTATAAGTACTGTACTGTTGAAACTTAGTGAGTGGATGTATTCTGTGAACCGCAACAAGGTTTTCACACGAAAATAGAAAAAAAATAAAAAAAGTGGGGGGTCCCCATAGTCAGAACTGAAACTCGAAATATTTTTTTTCATTGAACATATACGTGTGGGGTATCTATGGATAGGTCTTTAAAAATTATATTAAGGTTTCTAATATCACTTTTTTCTAAAGTGAATACTTTGCGTGACAGACCCTTCCAAAGTGGAAAAAAGTGTGTACCCCCCCTCTAACTTCTAAAATAAGAGGATGATAAAACTGAAATAATTATATAATGTACATTACCATAAAAACTACCAACGAAAATTGGTTCGAACGAAATCTATTGAGTAGTTTTTTAAAATACGTCAAAAATAGAATTTGTACGGAACCCTCAGTGCGGGAGTCCGACTCGCACTTGGCCAATTTTTTATAATTTTTGAAAAGCGTCAGCTCCAATTATTTGCGGTAACGTTTGATGTACTAAACAATCCAGAGCCACTAGAGTATACCGACATTGAGTGTTTGAGCAAATAACAACATGGCGGTTTGAGGGCAGACTAGATCATTAATACTTCTTTATCTTTGTTCGACTAGATAGCTTCGGGTTGGGTTACGTTTTCTGAAAGGACTCTTAAGTTTGTACTTGCTGGAAGTTATTTTAAGACTTTCGCGTTTCATTATAAACACTACGAGGGACTTAGCGCGATAGTTTGCTGGTGGCTACAGTTGTTGTAACGCAGCCCAAACGTCAAGCAGTGTGTAGTTACAATGTACCTACCTACCTAAGTTACCTACTACATTATTAATACTAGGTTTAGACAAGTTCGTTGGTCAAAGTAATTTAAGATATCCAAAGCATTTTAAGATTTTTTTCTTTCGCAGTGCTTTCTAGACGTAACTCTTAAAAATTCTCGTTATCTACCATTCTTCTTTTGCGGTACCGTCTTCTTACAAACTTTACCGATCATCATGGAAACCGGATCCTTGGATATTGTAGCTCGAAAAAGTGGTTGTTGTGGTGTTTTGTTTTACCATTGGCGTGAGTTTTCTGAGTTTTCCCCGTAGTCTTGAAAGGCACCATTGTGCAAAAAAACACACACTGTGCAAAGAACCACTGAACATTAAAGTGTTATATTCTGCTTGTGTTCACTTTTAATCTAAAAAGAAGTGATTTCAACGTTATAATTTTCAAACGTTTAGCGTTTAAAACACTCTTATTCATCTCGGTTGCGACTACGGGCTCATTACGCCTCCTAAAAAATAATGTGCAGCTAAAATGTTTCCTCCTTCATCGTTAAAACTTCGATGATCGGCCGTCCGGAAAAATAAATTGCTCTTCAACTTTTAATAGCACTTTTAGGGCGTTCCTGAGGTTAAGATGTGATATTGTGTCACACATGCGACCTGAGATGGGAAGCTTGGTTGGTTTACGCACTCTACGTTTGTGGAAGTTAAGCAACTTTTGCACGACAGGTCATCGGATGGGTGACCAAAAAAAAAAAAAATTTCGGGCTCCTTTGTGCTGATCATTAAGCAGTCGATCCCGGCATCATTAGCAGTGTTTTATTTGTTTGTTAATGGTGGTGTTCCTCCATCATATTATTTTTGTGAGCTGTGATATTTTGGGGAATTCAAAAGACACAGTGACTGTGAATCATTCGAGGAATGACAGCTACACTGAGCCTTAGCCATTAAAAGACAGGCGAATTTGAATACTCATCGTAGGTACTATTAAATCTAGGACTTAAAACTAAAGCTCAGACATTGCTATAAATCTTAAAACAAAGGGCCCTTTGTATCAAATCAGAATTTATACATTGAAATTCACCACAGACGTCTCATTCATATTCTGATTTGAGAGGCCTGTAATATTGGAATCAGGTCAGGGTAATGATGGGGTACCAGTCGGGTAATTGCTTCACTTGCCGAATACTGGGGTTGTTATTACTAACCCGAGAAAGCTCTCTTGTTGATGGAGGATACTATCAATACTATGGTAGAGTTTTATCGCTGCCATCTATTGGTTGATGTTATAATAAAATATAGTATTTATGCAGGTAGGTATTACAACAACAACAATCTATTATTGGAGTAATGTATTATTTTAGTATAATAATAACGCCTCGATGGTGTAGTGGTTAAAATACCGGGCAGTGGTCTCGTCTCGAGGCCCTGGATTCGATTCCCGGGTCGGGTAAATTTGTTTGCAGTTTTTCCATACACAACCCGAGTTTGTAATTTGTGATTGCACTCTAATCACCAATCCACATTTGGGAATGGAGGCCTTTGCCCTGCAGTGGGACATCAATAGGCTGATACTTTACTTTAACTTTACTTTGTAATAATAAAGTAAAGGACAACAGCATATAACGTTTCTTAGTTAACACAATCTGAAATATAAATTGTTTTGCTTTTTCACATGTTTTTTCTTTCAGTGTGTATCTACCAATAAAAACTCCAGCACTTGTACATAAATAAAACCACTTTTTCGTATCAAAATTCACTTGTAGAAACTAATCAGAGCAAAAATTTAACGCACATGGCTGTAGCGTTAAACAAATGTTTGCGATACGCGTGGATAAAACTCATTACAGCTAAATGGCTGGCAAATTCTTGTTGTAACATATGTATGTATTTGTAAACACTAGAGTGAGATGTATAGGTAAAAGTTGAAATATTATTGAATACAAATGATTTGTGTTATTCCATTTATATTATGGTGACATTGCTTATGGTCTGACATCGGCTGCCGAAGATCCAGTGAAGTGTAGGAAAGCAGACCCTGGACTCTGAGGCAATGGCCGAGGAAGCGACCTGGACATACGCTAGGATGATGATGATTACAGGGTATATTTGAAGAAATGATGTTCTTTTCAATCAAAATAACTTTGTCATTTTCAAACTGTTTGATATCGATTTTATATAAAAACCTACCTCACAATCATTCAATAAGCCAGATTCCATTTACAAATGTAAGGCTTATAAAAATCTCATAAACATTGTTCAATCAGACCGCATGGCTTCCAGGCGCTATATGTAAGAGCATGTGAAACGGCGTGGAAAAATAATTTCCTCCCCTATACTGCCTATGGACCTATTTACCGTAGCACTATCTCAAATCTACCAAAAAGAACCTTACTTCGATACGTAAATAAAGTAAAAAATCGATTGATACTCGACACCGTGTGTGTTCCAAAATAAGTCAACGAAAATTCACCTTTGACACGAAAGGGTAAGGTTGGTATTCGGATGCAGGGTGATAGTGCAGAATTGCAGTCACCCCTTCCGACAGGAATGTGTTTCGATGCGATTTTAACAAAAGATTAAATTCGCTTTTCCCAATTTGATGGTCGCATTGGGCGATTGATCTTCGCCGTTCCGCATCTTGACTCTTTTGCCACGTGTATGAGAATTTTTATTCGATAAAAATATTCAGTCATTTTTACAAATTGAATTTAAAACGACCCGGCTTGGATGGAAGTGTTTGAGTTCGTTTTATTGTTGAATCTGCTGTTGGTCTTCCTTTTATTATTTGTTACATGTGATATTTTACCGGAATCCGAAGTGAACTGTTCAATGAGTCAAAAGAAAATTCATTTTGGCAATATGTACTTGTTTATATCCTTTATTAAAGCATTTCCTACTGTTGATTTTTTCCCATTGAGCGTATGTATTTAGTTTGCCGTTTTTAACTTTTATGCTGTGCAAAACTACAAGCTTTTGCGCCGTTAGTAATAGAATATTACACAGTAATTAATTTATTCTATACTAATATATGTAATAAAGATTTTGTTTGTTTGAACTTGCTAATCTATTGGATAATCTAATGTGTTGGATAGTCCATTAGGTAAGGATGGATTTAAGCTTTAGTATAACACTATGTGTGCGGAAACCTAAATCCACGCGGACGGAGTCGCGGGCGGCAGCTAGTATATTATTATAACAGTGAGGACAGAAGTCTTATAAAATTTCACGAACCACTTCAAAGTATTAACTGGGTGATATGTTCCCATACAGCAGACGTCTGGTTGCAACCAAGCTACGTAGTGGGTATGTTGGATATTTTTCCGTGAAATGAAAGTGCTTATATATGTACTTGTGTTAGCACTTCTGTTTCGGGGAGGGGTAGTGTATTACTGAGAGTATGAGACCTACCAACTGTCGTCTGGTCGAAAGCTTCGATTCTAGATTGATTTAATAGTCTGCAAATAAATAAACAGATTTGTTGGACTAATATTATAATTGAATTTATCATTCATATCAGTCGACGTCAATTATTACCATTTGAAAAGAAGTGCCGCGATAAATACAACTACAACTTAACTTATTTCTAAATTGATTTTCACAACAATCTTCATACTTTGTACTTTATAAGTATGTAAAAATGTGTATCAATATTCCTGATACAACATTCTCCCTACCAGCCCGATATGAACTTCCACGGGTCAGCAAGTTTAGCTAGAACCTATCTATACCAGTGCACATTTCGGCTATATTTCTAATACTTAGCTCGGTCGTTAGAGTTTCCGCATGGTCACAAGGGGTGCACCACCGAAATTGGATGCTGTGTTCTCGGTCTTTCGTATAATTTAATATTTGATGGGGCGTTAATTCGATCTATGAAATCACTTTAGGGAAATATTGGAAGTACTGTTTACTTGCAGTGTGATTGAATAATAATTGGTTTTGGATTTTAATAGCTCGGGGTGTTGACTTTTTTGTTTTGATAAGATAAATAATCATATTATTATAATCGTTGACAACCACTTTCCTTGGATAACAATTAAGTTAACAAAACTATTTACCATTATACAATTAAAAGGTAAAAAATAAATAAGAACAATTTTCTTTACTATCAGCCGCCCGCGACTTCGCCCGCGTGGATTTCAGATCCCTTTTTTTAAAGGTAGCCTATGTTCTTTATCAAGGTCTAAGGATTGTCTTTGCCAAAATTCATCAAAATCGGTTGAGATGTTCAAGCGGGAAAGCGTAACAGACAGACAGAGCTACTTTCGCATTTATGATATTGGTAGGGATATTTAAATAGGGATAATTAAAGATGAATTAAAAATAATATCTAAAAATTTCTGTCTAAAATATTACCCAAACTTTATCATACCTCTTAGTCAACTCAGAGCTCTTAGAAAACTGCCAATTTACGTAAACAGATCAACTAGATGTAAAAGATATCTTTCCCTTTTAAGTCCCAATGGAAAATTACATTATTTTCTATAAAGAGAAAATTTCACTAAAAATATTTTTGTTTCATAATTTGGGCAAGTCACTGGTACCTCGCGAAATGGTATCAAATAATCTTTTAATCTACATCGATCTTGTGTAATATACTTGGCGACATTTTCTCAATCCCTTTGAGAATCATCTAAAATTGCCCGGGGGCTAAAAGATATTAAATAAAAGCTTTCTTCTTTTTTCCTTAAAAAATACACTTAGACAGACGCGCGGTAGAGGAATAAGCACTTAATGCATTTAAAATTACATTTCACAATACTTTAGAAATATGCAATTTATTTCAAATTGTTATATCAATTTGACTTATATCGCACACATTTAAGATTTGGGAAAGAGTGATCAATGAGCGATTGCGTCGGCTAACTTCAGTGACGGAAAATCAATGTGGGTTTGTGGCAGGAAAATCAACCATGGACGCCATTCACACCATATAGGGATAAGAAAAAAGACCTCCATATGGTGTTCATTGATTTAGAAAAGGCTTTTGACCGCATACCTAGACCACTGATATGGCAGGCTTTGAGGTCGCAGCATGTCCCCGAATATTACATCCGAGTTATAATCGACATGTACAGCGGCATATCAACCAGAGTGCGATGTCCAGCTGGTTTGGGTGACGAGTTCCAGGTTGAAGTAGGAGTCCATCAAGGGTCGGCCCTTAGCTCACTACTTTTTAATCTGGTAATGGACTACCTTACATCCAAAGTTCAGAAACCTACACCCTGGAATATATTGTATGCCGACGACGTTGTGCTTATCGACTCTGATCCTGTAGCTCTCCAAAGTACATTAGAAAATTGGAGAGTGGCGCTGGAAACGGCAGGACTCAAAATCAGCAGAGATAAAACGGAGTACATGCACTGCAAGTTCGCCGAATCAAGCGCCCCTTACCCAATCAAACTTCAATCTACAGCTCTGAAATCTGTATCTAGCTTTAAATATCTAGGCAGCGTTTTATCCAACGACGGAAACATCGACGCAGATATTGAACATCGCAGAAATGTAGGTTGGCAAAAATGGAGAGAGCTCACTGGAGTTCTGTGTGACGCTCGAATGCCCATACCAACCAAGGGTAAAATTTACAAAACTGCCGTAAGACCCGCAATTACCTATGGCTCGGAATGCTGGCCGCTCAAAAAGAAACAAAGCGACGAACTACACGTCACAGAAATGAGAATGCTCAGATGGTCCGCTGGAGTCACACTGCTGGACAAGGTGCCAAACCGTTACATAAGAGGAACTTTTAAAGTTGCACCTATCCAAGACAAATTAAAAGAAGCACGACTGCGATGGTATGGACACATCATGAGGAGGCCAGCGGATCATATGACCAGGACGGTACTTGAGCTCGAGAGGATGCCGAGAAGGCGTGGAAGACCCCGAATCACATGGATTAACACCATAAATAAGGACATGCAAGACCTGAATATTGACCAACAGTTGACCCAGGATCGAAACCTGTGGAAAAAATCGATTAGGAGAGCCGACCCCAATCAAAATGGGAATAAGGCCGGGTGAAGAAGAAGAAGAAGAAGATTTCAAATTGTTATATCGTTGTGGTCATCGTAGTACGTAGTTGTATGATCACAAAAATTATAAACAAAATTTTAAAATAAACCACTTTCTCGAAAATATGCTTAACATAAATAACATAAATAAAGAGCAAGACTTGAAAGATATTGCGTTTTGCTTGTTAAAATCACCTAATAGAAAATGTCAAGTACCTACGTAGCATGACATGCTTTGTGAAAACTGGAAAATGGCAAAAAATCATTAGCATATTTCCGTATCAAAGTCAAAATATCATTACAAAACCGGAACTCCTGGGAGATACAGCACAGGAAGACAATCAAGTATTGTTTGCGGATCCAATATCCAATATTTGGAAATTGCCGCCTACAAATTCAGAACTTGGCTTGTTCGCACCCGCGTTTTCGGTGAAATTCCCTCTTAATAAAATGCAAATGTTATTTGACGTCCAAAATCGAATAAACAATGTGGTGGAAACTGTGTCGTTAAAAATAAAACTGTGTTCTAAAAGGAATAAAAATATTTGATGATTTTTAATAGCGATTTAAATATTTTGAATTAGCGAGAATTTATTATCAAAATTATTGTAACAAAGTAGTTAAATAATGCTTAAAGCCTGGTTAAGTATTTGATGAGCACAACAGTAGAAATGGAAAATGTATCAATCACCATTGAATAAGGTAGGTAATAATAATTTGTATTCTTCTAAAATTACCGATGTGAGAGCATTTTAAGCGATTTGACAGCCTTTTCATATACATAATTAACAATACATTGCGGACTTAAACGAAAAAGCAGCCGTAAAAAGGCATATGAAAAATAATACCTTCTTCTATACTTTTTACGAAGAATAACTTATTTTCCATCTTCATAAATCCAAGCAAATAATTCGGTCAAAATTCAACTCCACTTTTAAGGCCAGTTAAACTTTTCCGCAGTGAAGCGCGTATCTATCAATCTAGCGCCATTTTGAAACGTCAATTTGAACTTAACCATTTTAAATGCGGCCCAATTCTAAAAACATTCGCTTGGCATCCATACGGAGAAACTTTGCCAATAGCCAACGACTCAAAGTGAGTTCATCTTTATGGCATTTTTTTCATTACGCCTTAACAGCTTAATATTTTTAACTTGGGGGGAAATTAAATCTTGCCCGACCAAAATCGTAAAGCTGCTCTTGAGTCTTATAGTTATGAGTGGAAGGTCGAAATTCGAACAACAAATGGTCGTCTTTAGCTGGCGCGGTGTTAGAGTTTCAATGGGATTGTAGAAAGCCTCAGTTTCAAGTAGGTATTTTAGAGTTTTAAATTGACATGTCACGCTAAGTGGACTTGGTTCACTTACTTTTTAAAGTTATTTACACCATTACAAATGCATTTGTACTAGCCCTTGCTAAACCCATACACCTTGAATGCTATGATAGGTTGCTGCTGCTGATCTTCAATGATACCACTTGTAGCCTAAACACTCGATTTATTGCGTATTTCGTACAATTAATATTTTATTGATAAATTAAATGCTGATGCTAATGAGTACACGGTGTTAGGTGAACACGTGAACTGAACACGATAAAATTAAATAATTAGTGCTACATTATGAAATTTCTGATTAGCAAAATGTGCAGTTGAATAACCCGTACAGCATTGTATTTTTAAATTATGCTAATATAAAAACATCTTTCCTAAGGAACATAGAAATGCATTCATTGAAACCAAAAATAATACCCCCCATTCGACACAAAATCACCGACAAAAATTATAAAATGAAATACTTTGTGCAATTTAACTGAAAACACATTTTATAAAAAAATTATGGAGACAAAATTATTTCACAACTGTCATATAAACTATAAAGGTACGGAACCCTTTAAACTCTTCAGCTTTCACTTTACGATTTTTCAATATATCGCGCTCATTTTACTATGACTGACGCGGACGGTTGTGTAAGTTCCAACTCTAAGATTATGTCAATCCCAGACTGGAAAATTATTTATGAATATTGGCCCGTTTGCGGCAGCTTTACTATGCCGCCTGGTTTTTCTTGCTTATTTATATGGCTAAATTAAATTCATTCAGGCAATAAGTTCGCTTGTGATCCCAAATCTCAATAACATGAAAAGGAATTCAAGTATTGAAACTCAAGATGTCGAATGGAATGTTAAAAAGATTATCTCAAAGACATACTGTTTTAGACATCACAAGTTTATTTTAAATGTTTATAGGGAGGCAAATGAACAAGAGGGTCACCTGATGGTAAGTGATCACCGCTGCCCGTGGACATGACAACCGCACAAGGGTCGCAGATGCTTTGCCAGCCTTTAAGACGCCATACCCACCCCCAACTGAGCTTCGGCGACCTTACTCACCAGCAGAAAAATAGCACAAGAGTAACGAAGTTTGCAGGAGACCGCAATTTACTTTCTATACGAAGTTTGTAGGTTCCTTATGATGGTTGTATTATCATAATATCAAGAATTAGGCCGGAGATGCCCTGCGTTATATCCCCTTAAAAAACTCGAACGTTGTACGTAGTAGTACGTATCTGAGAGATCAGACTGATAAAATTTATACTGAAAAATCAAGAACTCCAACGCGAGTGTAAAAGAAAAGAAAAAACCTTGTAAAATCCGGAGGAAAAAGGAAACGTGGGAATCAACGCTAGCAGTCGCTCCGTCACTGGCGCGTAAAAAAGTCGCCGTCAAAAATCATAAACTTTCTGACCAATCCCGATCCCCCGTCCCTTAACGTTTTAATGAAAATTGACTTCTGCGACTCGACAAGTTATTTCCTGCCACTTAATTTGTATGTCTCGAAACTGATGACTTACTCAATATTCATACAAAATTCATTGGACCTCTTTTGTTTTTTTTAACAGTCAAAGAAGGTGGTTCTGTCTCGGATTCCAATTTCAAACTTGATGAATATTCCGTCCCATGAATCGATTAACTTTGCTGAATGAGGGGAGTAAGGAAAAAAGAATACAAGATATAAGTGTATAAAGATTCGACAGGATTTCATAATTGGAATGTTCTATTTCCTTGGTCGTTGACCCTGTATGAATTAAGTGGAAAGTTTACCCAACAAGCATTTGGGTGGAGGCAGTTATTTTGATTTAATAAAGTGAATTTTAACGTTTAATAAAATTTTAAAGATTTTTAAACAAAAGAATTGTTTCTTGTTCTTTAGTTGATAAAAATTTATTGATTTAGCGATGTGTTGAAAAAGATAAATATTAAATATTAAAAATAAAACCTGCGTAAATGGAAAAGGGATCCATAGAAATGTATTTGTATCTGTAACTGTATTCACTTAATTTCATTTATACAGACATCTAAGAAACCGCATATGATTTTATACCGCAAAGTAATAATAATTAACGGTATTAAATAATGCGAAGTCAAAGTAAACAGAACGAAAATTTATTAATATCTGCGACATCTCAATATTTAATTACACACGGCACAAACTTCGCTCAACTTAGTAAAGGTATAATGTACGGGTAAAGCAGTGAAATAAATATGTTTGATCACACTGTTTCCAAACTAGTTAAAAATGATATACCGGCTACGTACCGATTCTTGGTACATAGAATTTAACTACTAAGACTTATATAAAAAAAAGTACATTTATTTTTCTTGAGTTTTTCTACATTAAAATTAAATACCTTTTTTAGGGTTCCGTAGTCTACTAGGAACCCTTATAGTTTCGTCATGTCTGTCTGTCTGTCTGTCTGTCCTGGCTCGTTCTCCGCCGTTTCTGAACCGATTGCCACGAAAATTGGTAGAGAGATGTATAGTGATAATTCAAGAATTGGTTTTAAAAAAATCGAAAAATACTTATTTTTTACCCCCCTCCCATACAGTGAAAATAACATTTTCGATAAAAAGATAAAAAAAAGTTAATTCGCAAAAAAAATCGACTTACCCCATCGTGTGGGGTATCGTTAAAAGGGTATTTTAAATACAATAAAACTTGCCTTGAAACCATGTGGATCAAACACCCAAGTCTCGAGATATATTAATACAAAGTTAAAATTAGAGCGACCCCCACCCTCAACGTTTGAAATACTATTACAATAATTCTGAAAAAAAAAAAAAATCCTGGATACCTCCAAGTAAGTACTTTCAACGAAAACTATAGCGAACTCTGTATCATACGTAGTCATTTTTATACAACTCGACCAACTTATGACGTGCAGTTGCCCTTACTAAATGGTGTCTTAAGCGGTCGGGCCATCTTTTAGCTACGGACCCTTTCATGGGCGGTTCCGACACGCTCTTGGCCGGTTTTGTTAATACAATTAAATTGAAAATATTAAATTGATTTATTTACTTGTTTTCGTAAAACCAATATTTATATTAACACAAGTTATATAACTAATAACTTTTCACCTATTCTACACAAAAGCAAAGTAAGAAAAACAATAAAAATAAAACTGTACCTAAGGAAATAATGATTAATTACTAAAACCTGAACTAAATTCGCAATAAAAAAAAACTGGAATTATAAAATGCCTGCTAAAGAATTGAAATAAAAACTTTTGTATATTTTGATTATGTTTGAAAAATAAATCTTTACTCACGTTACCTCTGGGGTCGATAAGTCACTATGATACACACACCCGTATCTTTGGCTGGTATTGATTTAATTAAACTCCGTTTGATGCTATTACCAATCCTTAACGCTTCAGACGTCTTGTAATCTCGTTAGCAAAATACTCATGTTTCATGTAAATTTCCTTAATTAATAGATTACCCAATTCCGGTATCAGATAAACTACTAATGCAGATCAAACGTCGCTTTACTGTATGTTGTTTTATATACAGGGTTATTTGTAAAACGTAGACAACCTTGCAAGGATAAATTATACTAATGTAATAAAGAGTGTATTTGTTAGAACGCGCTAATCTCAGGAACTACTGGTTCGAATTGAAACATTACTTTTCAATTCGAACCAGCAGTAATTCGAAATAAAAAAAATAGTTCGTAGTATAATGAGTCAAACAGAAAATAATTATTAAAACAAACAAAAAAATTGTGCGTTTCCGCACTTACAGCTGTTATGGCGCGTAAAGGCGCTCCCTTTGATAAAAAAAACATCATGAAATTAGAACCATAATAAACAAATGAAATCAGAAGTCATTCAAATGGTTATATTTCGAGAAAGGTTTCATTTGATGAAGCGATCGACATATTATTGAATTCCAACATAACTAAAAATGTGACAAAATATTTATTAATCATCATACTACACTCGAAAAATTCAACTGAAAATATTGAAAAGCGCATTTCCCATTACGTTACGAAAAATTCATTCGTGGAATTTAGAAATGGCGTTTATTAAAAATTCAATCACGGAAGTGAAATAAAACTGGATTTTAAATAATACTGTAAAGTAGTGCAGGAATGTGACAGATCCATAGATTTAAATCGTTACATATTATGACAACTGTGGTATTCTTTTATTTACGTGAGATACGTTGGTTACTAAGGTTGTGACGGAGTGCGGTCTCATGGGGTTCTCTCAGCACTCCGTAGCTATTATAGGTAGTTGGTAGTTTAAGTATGGGATCACTGATAAACTAGTTTCACTTATGATGCTCCGTGGTAGCTGTAGGACTTTGAATGACCGATCCAAATTTGCGAGAATAGAGCACAAATGAACTTGAATTTTGAATTGTAGGTAATTAGCGGCCAGTGCGCTCGCTGTTTAGAATTTCCAGCCATCATGGAGGTCTGACCATCCATGAAGGCTGGAAAGGAACGGCACCGTTACAAGGTTACTATGCGATGTGAAGCGACCGCGCCTCACATTTCAGGGCATGTGTCAAGGCGGGGTGAATTGTGGCGAGGCGATGGCAAAACTTAACGTTTTAAACCCATAAAAGTTCAGTTTTGGACCGGATCAAAATATTAAGTTTGCTCGAAAAATGTGGCAAACTCGCCTTTCATTTTGATTTTGGGCTGATTAACTTTCTGAGGGATGTATGGAATTGCGAAATATTACTGTTTGGGCACTCAAAGGCTTTGAAACTTTATCCATTTGCTAATTAGCAGGCAGAGATATAAGATCTCAAGTTTTCCATATCTAATTATTCATATTGTATGAGTAATAATCAAATAAAACTGGAATACTGGAAACTAAATAGGTCACTGTTTTCAACCTATTTAGTTTCCAGTATTCCAGTTTTATTTGATTTCAAATCTTCCGTGTTGCTTATTCTGGTATTTCGTCGTTAAAGCGTTTCGATGTTCTATCAAAGTAATTTATTCAATTATATTTGTAATACCACTGTTGATTATGATGATGATGTATGTAACACAAATGCGTAAGCTATTTAAAACGGAGTCCGATCAATGTATGTGATGTTGTGAAATGTTTATTTTATTTAGTGGAGCTCGCGGTAAGGAGTGGAATAGCTGTATAGATAATCATGTTTTATAAAAAAACTTCTGAGTGTAAAGAAATTCATAATCTTTATCCATGTAAGATTTCCTTACTGGAAAGAGCAACTAAAGCCGCTTTACTCGGCTCGTACCAAATATGGTTGGGAAGGGAGAGGAACGTCATCGGTGAAGGTGATCGTTAGTATACTATAAAGGGGCCCCTTAACACGCTGGGTCGAAAGTCCCAGGCACCGACTGACATTCCTCTCTGTTTCACGCGATGGACCCGGTACCCGCACGGAGAATCCATGGATAGCTAAGAAGTTCGTCTCATAGATTACTTTTATAAGTAGACGCGTAGCAACAAAAAAAATAACATTCATAATTGAAAACAAACGCCTCTATACCCGTAACCGGTTGCAAATATATATTATATTATATCCATGTTTTTGGCCACAGGGCGACGCACTGTCCTCTTTTAGATGCTGTCAAGTGGAAAAATAAATTATTCCTCCAATTTATCGAATAGCCCCCTTCTCGGGGGACTATTTAGTTCACTTTAATACCAGAATGTGTTTTTGAACCTGACATCTGTTGTATGGAAAAACCGTCTGCTTTGACGCAAATATTCTATTTTTCTTCGATTTAAATTAGATTTTTCGCTCGTGATTTTGATTGACGTTCAACCTATTCCACCGTGGATTTAAGTGGAATGCGTTTTGATGAAAAATTCTTCATATAATTAAATATTTGCGGATCAAATCTAAAAGAACACAATTTATTTTGAGAGCCTTACCATTTTCTATTGCATATCTTATTTCTTTATAAATGTCAAGAGGCTGGTCCCATTTCAAAGTTGAAATTTGTTTTGTCGGTGCGTAGAAAATACTCAGTTTGAGTCTGGAACCTTGAAGTTTAAGAAGAGTTTAAACCTCCGAGTCTCGTATAGGGTAGGCCCCAGTGACATTACTTTAATTAAACAGTTATGTCACAATGTTGTCCATGTACAGACAACAATGTATTAGATTGTGGCGATAAAAAGCTAATAAAGATAATTAAAATCTATAAGATACTTGTATATAACCATACATCGTTTTTAAATCATTTATTGTGCACATAAATTCACTAAATTATTTAAATGATGTGTAAAGTTGGCTATTCAGAAAGTATGGCCACGAAAAGTCAAATTTAGTATCATAACAATACAATTAAGTCCATAACAGCTGTTACCCACCAGGTTCTAAAAAAATACAGCTGTACAAAAAATTATTCATACATTAACTAAAGTGTCTTAAAAAAACAAACCATTAAAAATTCATTTGAGCCCGCAATGCCTTCTTTGTGTTAATTCCCAAAAACATTCTTAAACTGCGGCGTCTATTGAATTAATTTTATTCTGTTGATTGTAAATTGAAAATGGTCGAATCTGAATTGCAAATGCCCTCCGATGGACCAATTCTGCTTTCCATTCGACTCCAGATACGTTAATGTATTTAACGTTCGTTTAATTTTCGGGTGATTCGAATTCGGTATTCGATTATGTGACGTCATGGAGGAACGAAAACGCACCCGACAGCTTTTGTTCATGTTTTTTTAAGGGCGTGGTTACATGTCTGTTGGGATAAATTACGACATCCTTTTTAATTGATCTTGGGCATCTTTCCACCCTGGATGCCCAAGACCGTGCGAAGTGAAGTAGGTGCAGCAGGAAAGCGGACCCTGGACTCCGAGGCAACAGCCGAGGATGCGACCGGGACAAACGCTAGGATGATGATGATCCTTATTAATTATTTGCTATTGCCTATATATCAGTTGGCGATCACTTGCCAATATTTATGTATGATTGGATCACTAGTGCTCTTAATTTAAAAGCACGGCTACTTTAAAAAATAATACTTAGTTTTGAACTAATTTCCAAAAGTATTGATAATTATTTACCCACAAGTGATGGATTTGTTTATTCCTTCATTTAAAAGTAATTTTACCTTCTTACAACATCCAATACAGTAAAAAGAGAAAATAAATAAATAAATAAATGCCTTGGACTAACACACCAATTGCCTAGCCCCAAACTAAGATCGAAGCTTGTACTGTGGAAGCTAATGAACGGATAGACATACTTAAACACTTTTATAAACATCCATGACTCGAGTACAAATGCCGATGTCCATCACACAAACATTTGCCCCTAGCGGGATTCAAAACCGCGACCCTTGGTTTTGTAGCCAGGGTCTCTAGCCACTCAACCAACGTGCCTGTCAAAAAATTAACGTGATTTTCGGTTATGACAAAGTAGGCATTCTTAATTTCTTGTGTAATTACTCCCGACATTAAGGTTGAAACAACGCCGTAAGACATAAATAATCATTACTAAGTTACTTACTTTGAGCACTTAATTATTAAAGCATTTCAGCTTGATAGTTAAAAATATGACAAATATGTGAAGATTCAACAAATTATTCGTATTTAACTTTAAGTACGAAAGTTTTTAACCATTATCACAACACACGACTCTTTATTCACACGAAATCTTTGTTTTTATGATGCAAAGCACGGCAAAAATGCGACATGTTTCAAATATCAAACGCGGTTGTTTATTTCAAGTTGCCTCCATATTGAATAGGCTAGTTGCCACTATTTTTATTATTTGATAGAACGGTTCATTACGATTATATTACAACATAAAAAAAATATGAAAATTTTTTGAAGCTCCTATCCAACTGTATTTTGAATTTTAAATTGTTAATTTCACTATACTACCGTAAACGCCGTCCGCCATGATGGTCTGTGCCGTGGCGTCACTGTTCTTGTCAACAATACGCGTGACAAAACCAAAAAGTGTTTATCGGAATTAAAACCATGTCTTCGTAGAGATTACATGATAAATTTATGAATTACCACTATTTTATCGTGCGTGAATGTAAGAATACATCAATAAGAAGTTGTGGATTAAAGTACCCAGTGATGAGAATTTGCGAATCAGAATTTGAAGCAAAACATTTTGCAACCATCAAAGTATCTATTTTGGGCAGGTTTGTTTTCAATAAATGTGAAGTGTGTAATATTTTAATAGTGAAATAAACAGCAATCAACGCGTTTAAATAAAAGACCACGAATAACCTGTCGAAACTGTCGTTTGTATTTGTGTTGTTTACAATATTGGTGACGTAGAATCATGGCGGACGGTGTTTTCAATCAAGAGAAAACAAAGTAAAAAGGTATCGGGTTTGAGTTGAATTTTTGCAGCAATCCCATATTTATATTTAATGAAGTTTACATATTTTGGACCCTTGTACGGAATAATATTCGAATTAAAAGTGATTTTATAAATGGTGATATGAGGCAACTAGCCTATTTAACATGACATGCTTCTACTTGACTATTTTATAAATTCAAAACGCCAGCTTTCGATATGATAAGTGTTGCACTAACTATGCCTGCTCCTAAAAGTTAATGTTTAAGATAGTAATTCATCAAGAATATGACAAAACATGGTGCTTTTCAGTCATTTATGACAAACTGTGGGTTTGAAGCCAACTGATAGGGTTATCCTCAAATTCTACTGACCAAGAAACCAAGAACGATTAAAGACTATCTTTGCTCTTTGTGTAGCTGGTTTGTGTAACACCTGAAATAAAGGGTTTAAAATTCTAGAAACAATAATATAACCATGTCTTTATAGAGAAACGAATTAACATTGAGCTTTGAAAAAAACATCTAATTAAAGATTCATTATTTTTGTCGCCATGTAATCCAACCACAGTCTTCGGAGCAACACCGTATTGTTATTTAATTACTGTACTTTGAATGCATTTTCAGTCCTGTTCTGATTAAATGGGCTTCCGATGTAATATGTAATTGCACGATGAGATGCCTCGTGAGTACTGTATTGGTTACGAGACATACATATTGCGTTTTATGTTGAAACATTTCGTTGGATTTTCATTAATTGCATCTGTTAACAAGAACGACAAGGAGTTGTTAATTTCCACGGCAGATCCCTGGGTACACTGCGACAACGATCCTGATCTGACCAGCCTAGTTATAACAGTGGAGCGACTGTCGTCTGCTCTCCATAACCCTTACGAGGGGAACCAAAATATTTGGATCATGGTCGGGGCCACCGCCTTACCGTGCCTTCCAGAACACGAAAACATCATTCTAATCGGGATATAACCAAACTGAGAAAACCATTTGAACCCGCGACTTCTGAGGTTTACACCACGTTGGCTATTCATGTCAATTTTTGTTCAATTATAGACCCTAAAGTTTCAATAATTAATAAGCACCCTATAGTATCAACAGATGTGACTTACGTATGGTTTTGATAATGATTAAATTTTATTTCAATAAAGTTATTTATCAGTCCATTTACATCACAACTCTGACTACTAAATTATATCAAGACCGCCGTTTCTCCCGCAACGCAAATTGAAATTCACTTGAAGCGATTCACCAATTCCAATAATAGATATTCAACGGTCTCCATTATTGACAGGTGTTAGCTGGCTTGGCTTTGAATTAGGACTGCAGCTGTCCATTACTAGTTACTTTGCAATTTAGTTGTCTTTGCGGGTTTGCCTAAATCAGATACAGATTCTTCAATCGTCTGTTTTGACTCTTGGTTGATTTGGCGTTAGATTCTTGCCTTATTTTATATCTTAACTTGCTTAATCAAATCTAATAGCAAACGGTTGTTCCACATCATCATAATTCGCCTGAGCTGTTCCCAGTTTATCTGGGATCGGCGCAATACATTGACTTCTTCCTTACGTGGATGTTCGAAATCGTTTCGAATATATTTTTCTGAACTTTCGCAGAAGTTAGTCACCGGATGGGTGACCGAAAAAAATTTCATCTCTAGCTCCTCCGTGCTTTAATAGGCACGATAAGCCGTTGGTCCTGCACCTGATCTCGCTACTGTCGTGTCAGATTTGCTGTCATACCGAACTATGAGAGTGACGCAATAGTGAGTGCACCTGTGCTGACGCACTGAATAACTGATTGTAAGATTGGCTGCCATGGTCGGAAAAACGGCCGGAAGGTATTAATACTTTTTTAGTATTCGTTTCAAATACAAGTATTCATAAGGGTGGTGGCGCTATGTGGCGGGTCATTTCATTCCCTCTAAGATGGTTGAGTGAGGTGATGGCTGACACATACGTCATACTTGTGAACAGGTGCCACCTTTGGGGACCGGTCGACTAGGACGCAACCAGTCCCGAATAAATTAGGTTTTAATTTTAATTTATATTGACAGTAGACTGTATGACTCAGTCACAGCTATTTGATGCATTATTGTAGACACATTATTGTAAAAATTATGGCGTTTAAAAAGAGCAACTGTCGAGTTTCTTGCCGATTCTTCTCGGCAGAATACTGCCTTCCGAATCGGTGGTCGAGTCATTGCTACTGTAATTTTTTTTGACGATTCATAAGTGCTTATATTAAGCCCAATTGAATAAAGAATATTTTTATCTTTATCTTTATCTTTATACAGTAAACGAAATTACATACAGATTTCCATACTTTTTTTTAACACGCCAAATGGCAAACACCAGACCATTCGGCAATCCCCGTATATGGTATAAGATAATAATGTATTCGCTATAAGCTTAGCATTAGTTGGGCACGTGCATTCGCAATTGACAGGCAGTCTTGGGGCATCGCTTATGCGGCCTAAGCTCCGTTTATACCGGCCATGTGGCAATCCGATAATTGCCTATTTCTCCATCTTGACGTCATACAGTAAGCTGACCTAATGCTTTTTCTTAATAGACACAATATGTAGTTAAATAGGTTGAGGAGTAGCAGTTGTGAGCACGCTTAGTCTGCGATTGCTAAGTTAAGCAACTTTCCCAGAGGTAAGTCATCGGATGGTAGACTTAAAAAAATAATCTCGAGCTCCTCCGTGCTTCAAAAGCCATGTTAAGCCGTTGGTCCTACGCCTGATCTGTCTACAGTCGTGCCAGATAGCTATCCCACCGATTAAGAGAATGAGGGAATAGGTATTGTATCTATGCACTATAAAATATCCTGAGTACTACCTGGCCGATCGTAAGATCGCCCATGGTTGAAAACGGCCGGAAGGGTATTATTATGTTGTTAAATATTATTAGTTGTATTATTTATTGGTTGTGGAAGGAGAGAAGGGAGGCCTTTGCCCTGCAGTGGGACAGTATAGGCTATTAATAATAATAATTATTATTATTTATTCCTTTTAATGTATGTATCTTTAATGAACCGACTCAATGAGATACTACTTCGATAAGGCAAAGCTTGATTTCGATGGCAAATCTTTAATTCACATTATGCCGAATCAAAACGTCACAAAAAGAACATAAGGGTGATTCTACGATAAGAGGTAAAATGTGCGGCAACTAGTTTAAAATATAAATTTTATTCTATAAGTTGTTATTATTATTTGCAATAAAACTCATCATCTCACCGTACTTTAGTAAATACCGTAAAGATTTACTGCCCAATTAAAATGTATTTTTCTGTAATCGCTTTTGAAGTCGAAAAAAGTCTCTACCCTGGCCTGTCCCTTTGCCGGTTTCCCTTAAATTTGTAGACTATACATACATTTCCTGTATCAAATAGTATTGTTAAATATATTTAACTCGAATTTCAATAAATATATTTAAGTGTTATTAAGGAAAAAGACAACATTATTTATTTATTTGCAATTATTTTCAAACTTAATTTTTGTCCCACTTTTTTGTGTCTCTACCCTGGCAAATTTAATTCCAGCACTACAGACATAAAATAAAACGAATATTGTCTAAAACAGCGGTCAAAGTCAAATATCGACGTTAAGTTAGCAACACAAACCACGCGAGCCGCTAGAGCGACGCCATTTGTTAGTATTTGCGACGCGTTAGTGCATTCTGGTGGTATCGCGAGGTCATTGTGTCTCGCCCCTGGCAAGTCATAAAAGTTATATTATTTATTTTATTTATTTGCATTTACTTGTTTAAAATAATTATAATTGCAATAGTTAATACGTGATTCATAAAGTACTGAAACAATTCGTATGTCAATTAAAATAGTTAAATTTATCATAAAAACGTCTCTCCCCTGCCATATTTCCCCTGGCATTTATCTTGCCAGGGGAAAGACTTGTAGACCAGGGGAGATAATGTATATGGAAACAAACTCAGATATAGCTAATATTTATAAACATTTCAGTTTAAAACTAGTCAATTCTTAAAGGTAGCGTTATTCTTTCTCTAGTTACTGTATTGCGTGAGTTAAACTGTGGAGTGACGATCAGTTTTTCCCGTCAGTTGAACATTGGAACCTTAAGACTGATAAATAAAGGAGGTTCTCAGTTCATTCGTACCACGGGTTGGCGATCACAAACCCGGACTTTGTTCAGAAAAATCAACACTTCGATTCCCGGGTCGGGCAAAATTTTTGCCCGACCCGGGAATCGAACCCAGGACTTCGAGATACTTACGGCCCGGTACTTAAACCACAAGACAATCGAGGCGTTCCTCCTGGAGATCATGACTTCTAGGGAGCAACGCATTGCTCGAAAGATTTGGAAAAATAAATCTAGGGAGCGTACATCTCTATTCCAAGCTAATGTTATCACTGTATCAAAGCATCAATATCTGCTTAATATATTTTTTTGCAATAAGTACAATAATCAGTGCCTTTCCCGTGAATGTGGAGGTTGTAAAAATAAAGTACTAGAATACCAAGAATTCGGTAATGGAATTGAAATTGTCTGCAGGAAGTGGGAATCTGTCCCAACAATGTAACTAATGCAAAAACACATAAGGTTCGAAAAATCACTTAATATTTGAAGAAATTTATATAGATTTGTCCTCGTACAATAAAATTAAACTTGATTAAACTAATTTTATTACTTTTATTACCCAATATTATCTCCTCAGGCCAAATAAGTATCTACCATAGTCTTGATGTCTCTACCCTGCCCAGTGTCTCTACCCTGGCCTTATAAAAAGTAATAAAATATGCATAAATTGACTTGCCCTTACAAGAAAAGATACATTAATAGGACTGAAATCATAATATAAGAGTTTTATGTAAAAAACGCAACATTTTTCCGTGGCCGAATCTTCTATGGACTTGAAACCTCATATCGTAGAACTACCCATAAAAATTAAACCCATTAGCATGATTCTTCCCTTCATCAAAATAACACCTGAAGTTTCTTAGAATTTTTGATTAATCGATGCCAAGTAAAATGCGATACTACGCAACTTTTTAAGGGAACATTTCTTGAAAAACACATCTTAAGGACCCTTCAGGAGCGAGCCAAGTTACTTTTCCGCGTAAACTTAATTTCCCCAAAACCTCGTGGGACAATAGGCTTCGAGGAAAAATTAAAACAACATTAAGCCAGCTCTGTTGTTGTTCTAACTGCGTGACTGAAATATTTGTAATTGTTTTTAAGATATAAATGCGCAATCTGATATTTTAATTTTGTATTTTTCCTTCTGTCTACAACACGCTTTGCCCAGAAGCAACTAGGGTGTCTGTTCCATCACTTTGCTTGGCCCAATCCTTATAATATGAACCTAAGACCTTTGCTATGGATGACCACATTCCACCGATCTTGGGAAAAAGCATTACCACCCTTACAGTACTTAAGTCCGAGTAATATACCTACTAATTAATATGCAAGTAGGTAAAAGTTAGTCAAGATAATGTTACGAATTATTTTAGTTTTATTTCATGTTTTACTTATGTTTACCAAACCACTACATCAGTATTAAATCTATCTACGAACCGTTTTCTATTTGTTACATAATGTAAGATTCTGGACGACAGATGAAAGCCATCCATGTAAAGCGAAGGTTATTTACTATGTATTGATTAAACTAATATACTAATGGTCCTTTGGCAAATTCCGGCTACAGAAGCTTATCAGTATGATTACATAGTTGCGTAAGCTACGCAGGACATAATTATAGTGCCTAAGATTGTAATCAGATAGACCGGACAGAGTTTAGGCAAGGGATAAATAGTAATATAATAGGTATAAGTATCGAAATATGTAACATAAAATAATTTGTAAGTGATATTTTCCAATATAAAATCATCATCATTCTAGCGCTTGTAACTATTGCGTCCTTGGCCATTGTCTAGTAGCCCAGGGAACACTACGACTATGACCTTGAATGGACCAGCCTGGTTATTACAACAGAGCGACTGTAGGCTGACTTCCGTAACCATTACAAGGGAGACCAGATAAATTTGGATCATAGCATTGCGTAGCAAGGAATCATCTTTCTTTCGGACCATCAGGTGATCACCTGCAATGTTTTAAGCACACCGGGAATTTTAGTTTTTCTTTAAAATAAAATATTTTTTTACGTTTCACATTTCAATAAGAAAACTTTTTTCTATCCAAACTAAAAACAGCTTTTACCTCTAAAATGAAGATACTCGACAAAAATACATCAAGGTAAAAAGAACAAAATAAGGCTATTCATTAATGTTCAATAAATAATACCTAGACATTCCGCTTATTTATTTCCAATTAAATAAAGCACATCAGAATAAGACCTTACTTTAGTTTCGGGTCAAGAACTATTGTTTAACATAGTCCCAACTAAAGACGCGCTTGTATTTCGGAAGGCTTGTCTTTTTTCGCATCTTTATTCAATGCCTTGTTGGCCCGGCTTTGTATTGCAATTGCTTTTACCGCTGATTGTATTGTGTAAGCCGGATTCAATTTGCAATATGATACAATGTTTTGTAGATTTTTAATTGATTAGTTTTATCTTTTGGCTTGCATCAGTACATTTTTAGGTGAATTTTCGTATTTATATACTGAGTATGTTAAAACTTCAGCTACATAGGCTAGGGAACGGATAGATAAACATTGTAAATACTTTTATGAATATCCATTTCTCGCATATAAATGACATTTGATGGCGTAGGTGAGCGCGCTCGGCCTGCGATTGCTAAGTTAAGCAACTTTCGCAGAAGCTCAGTCATCGTGTAGGTGTGAAATTTCACCACGAGCTCTTTCGTGCTTCGGAAGGCACCTTAAACCGTTGGTCTTGCGCCTGATCTCTCTACGGTCGTGTCAAATTTCTGTACGACCAGACTATGCGAGTGAGGGAATAGAGAGTGCACCTGTGTTTTTCATTCACTTGTGTACTATAATATATCCTTTGCCTACCTGGCTAATCACAAGAACGGCCGCCATGGTCGAAAAACGGCCAGTAGGGTAGTATTATAAGTGTCGACATTTATTGCACAAATATTTCCCACAGATGGGATTCCAACACACTCGCGTTTTTATAGTCAGAGTACTACTAAGATTTACTGGCCTAATCCTCGAACCTTACTGAACGTAGTACCGTTATTTAACTAGAAATATGTCTTCTGTTACAACTAGGAAACTTTGATAGATTTTTTTATAGTCTATGGATTTTTATGGCCTCTTGGAAAGCCCATCCATGTTTTGTATGCCGTAGCGTTATATATATCGGAAATGTTCTAGAATGATCCATAAGCTTACACAAGCATTACCTGGATGTACCGTTAAGTGTTAATGTTGTTCCATAATGATTTATCAGTTAAGTAGATGCGTGCTCCTGTTTCTCTAAGATGACATAGTACAAGAAGGAAAGTAGTTTATTGTGTCACAGCTAATTGACATATTCCAGTGTAATTTAAATTATAGATAAGAGACGAACTTCTTAGCTATCCATGGATTCTCCGTGCGGGTGCCGGGTCCATCGCGTGGAACAGAGAGGAATGTCAGTCGGTGCCTGGGACTTGCGACCCAGCGTGTAGGTTTAAGGGGTCCCTTTATAGTATACTAACGATCACCTCCACCGATGACATTCCTCTCCCTGCTATTCCTGCTATTTCTGTTGATAACTCGTAAGAAAACAGCACAATTTTGACAACTGCTAAATCTCTTTTTAAAGTATCTATGGTACTAGTCTTAGATTATTAGGGCCTGCGCTGACCTTACTTATTTTCTGATAATTTAAAAAAAAAAGTGTTTGTAGTATCACTTGATGATTGTGTTTTAATTTTTTTTATTACTTACCTGATGGTTAGTGATCACCTCTCTAAATTGACATCGACAACCGCACAAGGGTCGCAAAAGCGTTGCCTACCTTTAAGACCACATACCCTCCCCACTGAACTCTGGCAACCTTACTCACCACCAGAAATATAGCACAATAGTTACAAAGTGCGATTTAACTAAAGACGTTTAAAATTATTTTATGGTCCTGCAAGTGTACTATGCCCATGATAAGCATGTTGCTCGTAACATCTCATGTATGGTATGTCTGGAGACTTAAGGATTGTATGCAATAAGCCTTGTTCTCACTAAGAAGCAATTGAGGATACACTCTATACATAGTTTGTTGCTATAGGAGTGCCACAGTGGCTAGCAAATTGCAATTCAAAGCGAAAGCGGTGCCAATGGAGCTGGGTTGCATTGCAATACAAGGTTGGTACAAAAAAAACATGTTTCTGTCTTTAATTTTTTAGTTACAGCTCGTTGTAATTAGGTTTACAAGTCAAAATGAGCGCCAGAAGTCTATTCATAATATTATATTTTGGAAATATTTTATTATTAACTAATGACTACCAATAATTATGTACCAGCAAATATCTAAGACAGTTACAGTTAAATCACATATCCCGAAACAAAACCCAACTAATACCTTTACAAAAAAACTCTTCACCCGATGAAATAGATCTACAATTCTACAGCGACGAAAAGGATCTATCAACTACTTCATAAGAACTTTAGACTACGGATTTCGTAGTTCGTAGCAAATGTCGTACTTGACATTTATCGTAGCGTGCGATCCTCTACGCAACTACGAGCACGCACCGTAGCGTTGGAACTTGTTTACGTTGACTCGCGGACGCGGGCGCGGTTTCGCGCCATATCAAACATGTCTCGTAGAAAACGCTAGTGTGATTCAACTAGCGGGCGAGCGAGCGGATACTGGCCGCGACAATGAAATAAGATAAGATATGAAATAAAATCAGCTTTGTTTGGGAAATTCAATAACACTTTTATTTATTATTAGATATTATATACATTGCAAGCCTAGTTACGCTGAATAATAAATAGTAATGAATATATTTATATGCACAACATCAACATTTAACATTGATCCGACTTCGTTTTAAGTAGCTAAACCACTTGTGTAGACAATAGACATCAGAATCAACAATGGTATTACAATTATACTTACATAGATACATATAACCCCCAGATCAGGACAAGCAGACATGTTCATGCACATAAATGTTTGTCCTGTGTGTGGAACGAACCACCTCTTGGTCTAATAGGCAACTTCTTGACCATTACACCAAGCGGGTCAAAATAAATAAGAAGTCGCGTAGTCTCCGCTACCGCGCCCGCTCCCGCTTGTGCTCGTTCAATGTAAACACTACCTACGCAACTACGAGCACCGTAGCGTTAGAATTTAAAAAGGGATCTTATTTACTAGACATTCAGCTTTATCTAGATAAAATGTGGGAACAAGACGAAAAGACAAATGGACTGTGAAAGTCTTTCTTTGTTGTAAAAAGTTCTTTTTTGTATTTACTAGAAATGTAGTGACCGCTTCTTTGATCGATATGAGAGGTGGATTTGATTATAACTGCTACTTGTATTATTATTATTATTTTTTTGTTTTAAATCTTCGTTTGCGTAAAATAAAGCGTAAGGTAGGTATGTGATTATTAAATTTAATATTCTATTCTTATATATTAATATTGAATTTGTATTACGGCTAAGAATAAATAATAATAATACCTGAAAAATTACAATCAAAGATCATTTACATTTGTTGAGGAAGGCTTTAAGCTATAGTATAACACAATGTGTGTGGAAACCGAAATCCACGCAGATGGAGTCACCGGGGGCCGCTTGTCATATATAATTTGAAATCCCAAGACAACCTATTTCTTATCACCATATTTTAGAAGAATAATGTAATAAAACCACCTTCACCAAAACATTTTATTAAAGTAATAAAAACCTTTCGAAGGAAGATCAAATATTTAGGTTTGGTTCGGTTTGATTCCAATAATAAAATACTCACTGATTCAATTTGGGTACATTAAGGCTTCTCAGTAATGTCAACATTTATTTCCAGCCAATTTGCTACAGGCTTCACCTGAGGCCTTTTAGTGATTTTATTTTTCTATTAAATCTTAATTGTATTATGTTAAATGTAGACTTCTGATTTATGAGGCAGGTATTTAATTTATTTATTTATTGAATTCACGTGTTAACGACGATTGAATTACACGGCATACATCATTATCACAAATAAGCCATAACAAAAAAAAAAACAGTGGAATCTTTTACTTTCAAGTTGTTTCTTAAACGATGTTAGAACACAGGCTTATAAATCTGTAAATTTTAATATGTTTCACTTGAAAACATGAGGTTTTGCTCATTTAAAATGTAATTATTATTTACTTAACTTCAAAAAAGATTTCTTTAAAAATCAGAGTCGTGCGAAGTACTATAAAAAATATTTAACGCGAATAATGGAGTCAATTCGTTTGCTATCACGTAACGCACAAAGTTGTTTACATATACTACATAAACATCGCGTTTAGTCCCGTTAAATAATATTAATGAAATATTATTAGTGTTGTAATAATAAATATTTCACAACATCACATACATTGATCTGACCCCGTGTTAAGTAGCTTCAGCACTTGTGTTACAGACATCAGAATCAACAGTGGTATTACAAATATACTTAAATAGAGACATATAACACCCAGACCAGGACAAACAGACTGCACACAAATGTTTGTCCTGTGCGGGGATCGAACCCGCGACCTTTTGCGTAATAGGCAACATCTTGTTGACCTTTACACCAAGCGGGTCGTGTAATGCAACGCGAAAGTCTAAAACCTTACTTAACACAGTACTTAAACATCAATTAATAATAACAATTCCCTATAAGAAATAAGTAATGAGGCTCAATAAATCTCAACCATTAACCTAACAAACAAACAATCTTCAAACAGAAACGTTGAAGGGAAATCCATCAATTAACCCATCTGCAAGTTTAATCTTAAACGCAAACTATCTTTATACAAAGCACGGCCTCTGTATATTAATAAGGTCGGATATTTTATACAAATAGATTCAAAAGCAAAAGCGAACCAATAATCAGAGGGTACAGTCTCACCGACTCATGAATTCGTCTGTGACAAGTTTGGACAAGACATCGGATTCTACCCGCCATATTTGAATTGCAAATGGCCGAATTTTGCACAAAGAAAACAAGACAATTAATGGAAACAGCCGAGTGTTGCTGTTTAATCAGTTAAGTAGGTATCGGTTGGTCGCGTGGGTTTGACTTTGCTTTTGTTAATAAACCACACTGAATTAACTCTAATTTGGTGTATAAAAAACTAGCGACCAATCCCAGCTTCACACCTGATGAATTACCGCCCGCGACTCCGTCCGCGGGGATTTCGGTTTCTGCTATTGTGGTGTTATATTTTTTTTTCATTAATTATTAACTTGAGCATAGCGCGTTCAAACAAACTCTTCAGCTTTATTTCATTATTATATTTATAGATACACATAAGCCTTCTCTTGAATCACTCGAAATAAAACATGGAAATCGATTGCGTAGTTTTATAAATTACATAGTAACAAACAGAAGAAAGTGACTTTGTCACCCGCCGGTGAATCTCCCAAAAATGTTGACGATGATTTGTGTTATTAAGATCGGCATTTGTACTCAAGTAATAGATGTTTATTAAAGTATTCAAGTATGTCTACCCAGACATCCATAGTACAAGCTTCGTGCTTAGTTTGGGGCTAGGCAATTGGTGTCTAAGTTCAATGATTCTTTTTATTTTTTTATAAATTATTCCAATCAAAGGTTTAAAAAAAAAGTACAAAGTTATAAGTTTTTATCTGAAATTGCAAGAACAGAGATGGCGCCACTTGTTTTCGCCTCATATCTCTGATTACATTGTCTCGCGTTGCCACGTAAGTGTGAAAGTTTAATCAGTTAAGCTGATATGTCGTTGTGTCAATTGTTTCGGGTTCACTAACTATTATGTGAGGAAACTTGGACTGAGGCAAATGATTATATTATTATCACCGACGGTACTGAGGATGTTTTCGAGAAGGCCAGATTCTTATGGAGGCTTACTTTTGGTATTTTAAGGTCACGTATTAGTATAGAAACACACTAGGCCGACCGAGGTTTGGCGTGACTACGCCTGCAATGTATTCTAAATAAATAAATAAAGTAAATAAATAAATATTTTCACAACATCACATACATTGATCTGACCCCATGTTAAGTAGCTTAAGCACTTGTGTTACAGACATCTTGTCTTACAGACAGTGGTATTACAAATATACTTAAATAGGTACATATAACACCCAGACCAGGACAAACAGACATGTTCATGCACACAAATGTTTGTCCTGTGCGGGGATCGTACCCACAACCTCTTGCGTAACAGGCAACATCTTGACCATTACACCAGGCGGGTCGTCAAAATTCTAATAAAAGTGACACGGTATTTCAAAATTATGTAAGGGTATTTTGAATAAAAATGCGTAGCGCACTTTTAGCCTAGTGTGAACACACCTAGGAACATACACTTAGACGTCGGAACTACACTGAACTACTTACACTGTAGTGAAATTAAAGGGCTTAATAGTTATATAGGTAATACATTTTTATATTAATCGTATTGAAGGCTAAATTACCAAATGGGGGATGACGAAAATAGTGATTTTTCTTTTCACTGATGGTTAACGAATCAAGATTATTTACTTGCGGAAAAACAACTCTTATAAAACAATTATGTTCCTATTTTTATACGGGATCACATTGTAGGAATTTTGTTTTCTTTATTTTGTAATCTCACTTAAATAGTATACGACTAGCTTAATTTTAAACGTCTTAATGACCGTTGCATAATAAGTCCACGTTTAAACTCCCCCAGCTACTTGCAAACTCAACGACACCGCTGATCTCTTCAAAGCATCGTATCACACACGTTAAATTTTTCGCGCGGAAACGTTATAGTCCGAGTTCCCTTCAACTTTTAATGGGGGCCCATCAAAAGGCGGGAACTCTCGAAAAAATAATTGCCAACGTCGGAAGAAAGTTTTCATGGGAAATATTGTGTCAGAGATACGGGGGAGTGACGTCGTTACTGGCGTGCAGTGCGTGCGAATACTCTTGGGCGGCTTGGAGTTAAGTTTATTAGTGGTCATGTGCAAGTTCATACAATTAAAGTAGTAAAAAGTACTACGTTGGTTGTTGGTTGGTAATTTTATCAATTGAGAGGTCTATGTCATTGTTAAACTTTGAAACATACCTACTCCAAGGAACACAATATGGCATCCGAGCACCACCATTACTTACCTCAGTTGGGCCAATTGATTTGGCACGTACTGTACTCCTCGCTGTTTAACGTAAATCGTTTTGCTTGGAAATATATCGAAAGGTGACGTTAGACGGAGCCGGAATTACATTATGGCGCAACTTGATGATACAATATGGAACATACCTTTATGAGTAGGTACAAGTAGTATGTAGTTAGAGTGTTATAGTGACAAGTCTACGTATATATCTTTATATGGTGTAACATAATGTGAAACACAATGTCATGGTTATGTTAACACTTTCACTATAACATTTTTTTTACATTTAACTTTCAGATTATGTCTTATTTTTAAATTTGCAGTGGAGACTGAAAGTGGTAGTTATAAAACAATACTGGTATCCTAATTTAATTGCAAAATATAATAGTTTTTTTTATAGGGAGGCAAACGAACAATATGGTCACCTGATTGTATGTGATCACCCCTTGACATCAACAACCGCACAAGAGTCGCTAATGTTGCCTTCCTTTAAGACCCCATACCCTCCCCAACTGACCTAATAGTGTATAGAATCTATTTTAAAAGAGAGCAAATAAATAACTTTGTTTTCTGGGGAGTTTAAGCAAAAAAGTACTCGTGCAATACCGATGGTTCAATAAATTTAAACAAAATTAAGCAAGCAATTTTACCGAAACAAACATCTTCAGATCCAATGTTACGCAGAATGCCGTCACTATTACCCCTAAAAGGGTCAAAATATAGATTATGTAAAGAGGGCCACTCGTCCGAGGCACCTGTTTAAGCTAAATCAACTGCCTCTCAATAAACAAATCGCACCAGACCCGTTTTATCTCAGAAGCAAAACAGGATATTTTTTCGGTGTAAATAATTTTGTTGGTATCGCCATGTAAAATATAGTGATAGGGCTGTGCTTTTCTTTAGTATTAATGGAGGCAAACGTACAAGAGTGTCACCTGATCGGGTATGTGATCACCGCTGCCCATAGATACTCGTATCAACAAACGCAGAAAGGTCGCAGATGCGTTGCCTGATTTTAAGACTTCATATCCTCCCCAACTGAGCACCGGCGACCTTACTCACCAGCAGAAACATAGCATTGGAACCATTTGCATGTAAAGAGGTTGGTTGTTAAAAGGATTACTTTCGGTGGTATAGCAGTTTTGATCACAGCTATTAGCGACAAAAGAGAAGAGAAATTTTGAAAAATAAATAAATTTTATTTTTTTTGTTTCTAGATACAGAAAACTCATTAGAGTCAGAAACTTGGCCATTCTCGTATTCAGAAAAACTCGTAATGCGTGCGTTAGGTTGCTGTTCCTATTACTTTTGCATTGCAATATCAAGCGCTGAGCTAAAATTAATTATATGCCACCGCTGTAAAGGAGTCATGTCCTGTATATTTGGATAAGAATAGTGAAGTTAAAAAAATATCCAGATTAGTTTACTGAAGTTGGAAAAAACACTTTATTCTGCGTATTTAAGTTCACAAAATATTTTCATTGCAAGAATGTTAGCGTTACGTAAATACGTAGAACATTTGCAGCGGTGTCATATATTTTTAACTTATCTAAAACATCCTACTCGTACGGTTCATCATAAATATTAGCCGTCGCAGTCAAAATTCGGCTAGGAATACAATAATGGCGGCGGTAAAGCAGACAGGGTAAGAGGACAACCCTGTGATAAGTCATCGGGCCTCGATTTAAAGACGCAATTTAGGCCTCTTTCATTCCACCCAAAATTCAGGGTTTGCCTACGAAGATTTTATAAAATCTAATGAATATTGAGAGGTGCGACTTTGGTTATTATTTTAGTTTCTTTACAATTATTGGAAAATTAATTTTCAAATGCCATTACCATGGTGAAATGTGTTGGGTAGAATGTTTCTTTTTGTTTGATTGACCTACAATTATCACTTTTGTGAATATCTTATTAGTCAATTATTCTGAACAAATTGAATAAAATCATCAGAATACGATTGTCGAGAAAGTGTTATTAATCTAGTGTAGGTATTTTTGTATACCTATAAGAAAATGAACGAGTTTATTCATGAATCTAAAACATAAAGGTTTTCAAACACATTCAGAATAATAGAATTATGAACCAAAAATAATTTTCAGCAGCAGTGGCATATATTTTTTACTTATCTAAAACATCCTATCGTACGGTTCATCATAAATATTAGCCGTCGCAGCCAAAATTCGGCTAGGAATACAATAATGGCGGCGGTAAAGCAGACTCGAGGGTAAGAGGACAACCCTGTGATAAATCATCGAGCCTCGATTTAAAGACGCAATTTAGGCCTCTTTCATTCCACCCAAAATTCAGGGTTTGCCTACGAAGATTTTATAAAATTTAATGAACATTGAGAGGCGCGACTTAGGTAATTATTTTTGTTTCTTTAGATATTGTCATTGCCATCGAAAAATATTGGGTAGAATGTTTTTTTCTTTGATTGACCTACTATTACAATTTTTGTGAACTTTCTTTCACATACGAATGTTATCCTATATTTATAGTATTCTATATTCATCATACCATAAAACCTTCCGATACGATTATTGGGGAAAGTGTTATGTGTAGTGTATTTTTGTGTAATTCATGTATGTACAAGTACATTAATCAAACTTACATTTACTAAAAATACAAAGGTGCAATTACATTCAGAAATATAAAATTATAAACCAAAAATAGGTTTCTACATAAAAAATAACAATTAAAAATGTGGATAGTCTGACGGTTTCTTATAATCAACGCCTTGACTAAAATTCTGTCTAACGTCTCAAAATTTTATTAATCTATCACTCTGTCTATAATTCATTATAATCTTGCACTAACTGTACTTAAGTAAACTTTCTAAAATAATTACTTAAATACGACATTTTAATCTACTAAAATCGCTAAACAAGCTATACCGAACATACCCTTTTCCTCCTTGATGGTCAATTACTTTAAAAACCCAGCAACCGGCCATATCTATACGAATCGGCCTCCGGGGTGAAATTCTTGCCTTCCAAGGGGTTTGAGGAAAACTCCTTACGGTCCTAACGATCTTCTTGCGGGTTCAATTAATTAATTCCTATCCCGGTACTGATAAATAAGAGATGAGCCCGTCTTTCTTATTTTTCTACCTGGGAGAGGAAACTCTGCTACTTAATTTTGGTTGTCCGTTTTTGCGTAATTCAATATGATTGTTTTGTATTCTGTTACAAGAGAATACAAGGGTTAAGAATCTGTATGTTATCAGGGGTATTATGGTACTTTTCAAATTTAAGGTATTTTCTTGTATGCTACGGACGACCGTGACTCCGTCCGCATAGATTTCGAATTCCGCACACATAGTGTTATGATATAGCTCAAAGCTGCGCCAACTGAACTATACAACACAAAAATATTTTTCTATTTGAACCTATGTTTCCTGCGATTAGCGCATTCTAACGAACAAACTCTTCAGTTTTATTATATTAGTAAAGATAAAATGTAGGACCAGCTTTAGCAGAACAGGTTGTCTGTCTAAGTAAAAAAAATATGTGTTATAATCCTACAGCAAGGCTTTTTCGTTTTATGATCATTTGTTATGTTGAAATAATTAATAAAATAATTGCATTATTGCATAAGCAAAAAAATTCTAGTGTATAAGTGAGAGATGAAAATTACGGTTTATTGAGTAACTTTTTTCTTGGAAATTGAAAGTAAAGAAAATATAATCGGATTGAAATCCAAAAATAGCTAGAAATTCCTTGAATTCCATCGCCCAGCGCTCCAGGAAAATCCAGGAATGCGGCTAAGCGGGATAATCGCTGGAGCCCTAATCCTATTGCGGCTACGAGTACACAGCCCGTCCCATCGCTTTGTCTCTTCATATAATTTAGGTTCGATATTTTTCCGATCGATATTCATTAACTTTTTGTAATGAAAACATGATACTTCAATCTTTTTTATGTTTTAAATGAGAGGCAAACGAAAAAGAGTCACCTGATGGTAAGACGTGATCACCGCTGCTCATGGACATCAACATCCCTACAAAAATAACAATAACCCACCAGGGTCGCTGATGCGTTGCCTGTCTTTAAAACTCCATACCCACTCCAACTGACTACTTATGGGGACCGTACTCATCGGCAGAAACATAGCAAAACAATTACGAAGAGAAACTCAACTATGATCTTCTGCAATGTGGTCAAATATAAAAATAACAATAAATACCCCACAAATCAATCCCTCAGCCTTCATCCAAGAATGCGGCTAAGCAGGATAATCGGAGCCCTAATTCCATTGCGACTTTGAGTACACAGTATTCATGTATAATTTAGGTTCCATCTTTTTCCGACCGATATTCATTTGTGAGATCTCTTACGAAGATCTCTGTGATGTAATAAGCTTAATTTAGTGCCAGCTCTTGGAAAGCGTATTCGTTTAAGCGCGATTAATAGTTATCCCCTTTTGACCTAGTGTCTGTTAATTTCCTTGTGCAAGTTCAAAAATATAATGTGCGGAAGTTAACATAAATTGATGTTCAAAGTTTTGGCCAATATCAGGTTAACCATCGCGAACCGTGAATCACATTTTAATATATCAAAATAAAAACTACTAATTCGTTTATCAAAATACTCGTAATTATGAACTAGTAAGTGCCTTGCAATATTTTAATCAACTCATAAATCAAAACAAGAATAAAATTTAGTCAAAAAATATGATGAAACAAAAGTTAGAAAATCGGAATAGTGACCTCAATTTAAATTAACTCACTCCAAAATACAATCGTCCAAAACACTTGAAAGAGAACAGGACAGACACCCGAAACCCTTGTAAGGCCTAATTCATTTATCCTCGTGTACAATGTACATGTACCAAAAACTTGCCAATCCGCGTTCCATTTTCAAAATTCAAACTCCAACCCGCACGTAATGCACAAGTTTGTTTCCACCAGATGGCTCTGGCGGGCTAGGGGTGTCGATACATAAATGTAGTCTCGCCGTTGTATGTTTTACCCTGTTGACGAGCGTTCAGTACTAACCGGTCGGTTGAGGAGGACGGACGCCCGTACGCGACCTCTCGAGGGCACTTTTCGCGGTTTCCGATAAGATATTTTGACGTTTCTTCATTGTTTTGTGGTTGTGTTTTGTTTGTAATGTGATCGCTGGGATGGTTCGCGGCTTACGTGAGCAGATGAAAGGTTTGTTCTTGATTTTTTTGTAGGTTAAAAAGTTTTGTGGTTGATAAATACTTTCGAACTATTGTGGGTAGTTAAAGTTTTGACGGATAAATAATGCAGTTTTCAATACGAAGGTTTCTAGAAAGTTGGACACATTTATTCAAACAAGATGATAGTTTTTTATTTTTATAATTATAAAGATAAACTTTATTATAGAATTGAAATAATATAAATTCGAATGTCGTCTTGAAAACTGTATAGTGTAAGAAAAAATGATTATGTATTTTATTTAATAGTTCTACCCTTTATGAGTAGATAGTTACGTACACATAATTATCAGATATGATAAAATTAAATCACAGTTCATCATAATGCTTACTATGAAAAAAGTGATGTTGATGATAACCAGGCTGGTCAATTCAGGATCATAGTCTTTGCGTGCCCTGGGTTCCGAGGCAATAGCCAAGGATGCAGCCGGTGTAGGCGCTAGGATGATGATGAAGAAGGAAACAGAGATGTTAAATATGTAATTGGGAGGTACACAATGTTATAATCATTGAGGTATTACTACGTACCTATAGAATGGACATCGCGAACAAAAGTTTTGAGTCAAATTGGAGGGAAACGGGCGGATAATTCAGTGATATTTTTGTCTTTTTGTATATTTTATAACACGCCACTATCTATATTTTTCTTCTTATAATGGATGTACATGTTTTTAAAACACAACACGACATTTTTGGATTTTAAAAATGGTCAAAAAAAGAAAATTAGACGACAACTTTGTGGTCCATGGACCACAATTCGGTAGAAGTAATACCTCAATGGTTATAATGAACGCTAAGTACTAAAATTCCTTGACGATAATTAATATCCTTCACAGTCTCGTTTTTATGCGGATTCTCTAACGAGACTAAGGGTCCGAAACTAGACAAAAAGGTCCGAAGTATTTAAACAGTATTTAAATTATCAGAATTTCATGTAGGTACAAAAACCCACTCACTATCTTATATCGGCCTGATTTAATTACAGTAATTTAAATGTAATTAGTGCCAGTTAAAGACTGTTAGTGTTCCAATTACCATTCTCCCTAGATTGCGAATCCATCGAAATTTAAGGATTTTTTTAAATTAAATTTCAATTGTCACTGTTTATTTTATAGGTATTGTTTAGCTACTAGAAAATTCACAAATGAATTATTTAATATCAATATTATGTACTTTGATAAGCTATTGTTGTGCTATTGTGTCTGCCAACAAATTATAGGGTCAGATTAAATATTATGATATGGTTTTGAAAATAACCCCATACGTTTTATGTCTGACTGTATGTATAAATTGACACTTCCTATAAATATAATAAAGCTGATTTTTTGTGCTTGTTTGTTGCTAATCACATATTCCAATGGTTCGTTTGTTGAGGAAGGCTTTAAGCTATAATAGGTACAACCCTATGTGTGTTGTTACCTTAATCTACGGGGAATACCTAAGTCGCAGGTGGCCGCTTGTAATTTAATATAGTGTTTTTACTAACATTGGGTATATTTTTACTAACATAGGGTATTCAGAACAGAATATTATTAACAAATAAACATAAGCTATGGCTGTAAATCGAATTGAATTTATAAACAGCAAGGGCTTAGCTATATAATATATTCGGAAGTAATTTTGTACGTTTGCACTTAGTTATAATTTTACGGCCACCTGCCACTTCGTCGTATTATGGATATTTTACTAACCATCAATCAATCTATTCTCATTTAATAATGCTGAAGATTTTGTTTGTTTGTTTGAACGCGCTTATCTTATGAACTCCGCGTTTGAATTAATGTATTGGGTATTCCATTTGTCGAGGAAGGCTTTATGCTATAACTAGCGGTCGCCCGCGACTCCGTCCGCGTGGATTTCTTTTTTTCGAAATAAAAAGTAGCCTATGTTCTGTCTCAGGGTCTAAAGATTGTCTGTACCAAATTTCATCAATATCGGTTGCGAGGTTTAAGCGGGAAAGTGTAACAGACAGACAGACAGACAGACAGAGTTACTTTCGCATTTATAATATTAGTTGGGATATAACTCTATGTGTGCGGAAACTGATAGCCACAGGGGCAAAGCCGCGGGTGGCCGCTGGTTTAATAATAAGCACGAATTTAACCTCTCCTTGAAGATAGATCTCCATACATATTTTTCCCCTTTTTCCAATTTTTACGTCCGAAAACCACAAAAGATGTAGAAAGTATGATTTATATCATCGTTTCATTAAATCCAATGAAAGTTATTACATTCCGTATCGTAAAATTTCAAGGACTGCCGAATTTTAATGCAAACCTTGGGACTTTTACCGGTTTTCATATATAAAAGTTTTTATAAGTTCGTGAATTTTTAATGAAACATTTTGCTGTACATAACTGGAGGAAAGCGTTATGAATTTTGATTAAAAGAAATGAAAATAAACAGCTTTTTTAGTGTTACTTTGCCGGTGTAATTAATTTTCATTGTTAATAAATATTTATGTTTGTAATTTTACCAGTATCACATTTATGCGGCCTCTTAGTAACCTTGCCTTATAAAAGCAAATTAACATTAATTAATCTTCCAACGTATCAGTCATGTTACAGGGAAACATACACATAACCGGTTTCAGAAGGAATTTCCCTGAGGCTTGGGACTTTTCTATGGTTTTGACTGGTTTTCAAAGTTGAAATGAAATGAAATACTTTATTCAGCAATTTGATTTATTTAGTATATTATTTTGCTTGCAAAACTTTTTTCGCACTACCATCATTGGTGGAAGAATCAATCGGTAGTTTTATAGTATTACCTACTATGTAGTTATTACTTACCCGCGATTTGCCCGCGTTATCAAGATTCCTGTTTCATCCCATGGTGGATAGAAATTAAAAGTATCTTATCACCTACGTCAGCTTGCCTGTATACCAAATATCAAAATCAATTGAGTAGTTTTTACGTGATTAACGGACAAACATGCAAACAAACAAATTTTCTCATTTTTTGTGGTGATTATTGACCATTAATGATTCATAACTGCATCTCTGAAGCCTTAATGAATGAACTATATTTTTTATTCTTTCTTTCTATTACTACCATTTGTAAGATTGTCTCAACTTTTATTTATATCACCTACTAGCGGCCGCCCGCGACTGCGTCCGCATGGATTTCGATTTCCAACAGCCTAAAGCCTTCCTCGTCAAATGGACTATAATATTTTTTTTCAAATCGGACCGGTTCCTTATATTAGCGCTTTCAAAAAAGCAAACAAACTCTTCAGCTTTATATATTAGTAAAGATTCAGATACAATGATAATCAAAAATAACAATAATAATTAATCCATAATGCCATCGAAACATTCATCGTAAGACAATTAAAATAATAAATTCATACGATTAAATGCGCGCGGTTTAAACTCAATCTTTTTCAATGAACATTTGGTTTGTAGATTGAAATTATAATTAATTGAAAACAATGTTTCTGTTATTTCTTATTTATAATTACTTTAATTTAATGAAAATTTATCATTTTGAATTGCATTGGTTTATTCTTTTTGCCTTGTATGTTGCGTTTATAAATGCTTGAATTTTGTAAACGATTTATGGAAATACAACTTTAATTATGGTTGATAGTTTTTTTTCGTTCAAAAACGAGAAAGTTTCATTTTTAAGACGTGTTGTAATAAATCACACGTTTCTTCCATTGTCGTGAAGCCAACTGTTTCGGAACCAATACAAAGATTACTTTCACATTCGTATGAGGAAAATCCTCCGAAAACTCATCACACAACGTTAAATAAACACGCACAGGCCGAGCAAATCGTTGTTTTCAACAAACTAAGTCAATTAACCCCTAACTGCATTTTCCTGACAAATTGGGGATACACCTGTCCCCTTCTAAGAGAGAGAATTTTTCACACAGAGACGTCCCCGCTAATCCACCCTTGTAGAGAATCTCAAGGGCCCTTTTTCCCTAAATCCTCTTTATTTTATTAACGAGTGGGGTGGGAGCTGTCATTATTTGGTACAACTCAATAAGGAATTGGAATGGTATTGGTTTGAGGACGGTTTTGGATTAGGAATTTATGGGATGCAACCGGCTTCTTGCGTAAGTGATAAAGGAAACTTATGGGGTAGGGGTTGTAATAAATTCTCTATTTACGCTTTGTATTATCAGAAGCTGAGCTGTGGTGTTGTGGAGATTTTTTTGTCAGTGACATATGCATTCGGTGGTAACTGGGAAATATAGTCTATTCAATTATGGAAAAGTTTTAAGTGCGATTTAGTTTGACGAGCCTCATATGGTCAAGAAGTTGACTACTAGACCAAAAGGTCTCGGGTACGATTCCCGCACAGGACAAACATTTGTGTGCATGAACATTTGTTTGTTTGTCCTGGGTTGGATGTAATACGAGTATCTTTCTATTTAAGTGCATTCAATTTGTAATACCACTGTTGATTCTGATATCTGTAACACAAGCACTTCAGCGTCTTAACATGGTGCCAGATCAATGTATGCGATATGAAATATTATTGTTTTATTAGTAATTATTTGAAATTATAAATGCATATTTGCAGCTTAAAAGTAAACACTGATGACCGTAGTAAGTTAAATATGCTGTTGATTTTTAGTCATGAACTCTGCCAAAACGATATTATTTTAATTGATTTCCATATTTTTACCCCTTTTGATCAAATTTTGTTATATAGTAAAGTAAAGTAAAGTGTCAGCGTATTGATGTCCCAATGCAGGGCAAAGGCCTCCATCATTTGTAATCATGGTTTTGTTAGGGATGGGTTGAGGCTTAATCACCACACTTGCCAAATGCGGGTTGGTTACCAGAAACCCGGGCTGTATTCAAAAAATTATGGAGTGATATAAGATTTATTATATATCAAAGCATTATTTTAGTCGAAAGTTTATTTAGGATCAAAATAGATTTTAATTACAGATTCTCCTTCGTCTTTATTGAAGTTGTTTACTCCAAATAATAATTATATTCCTTCAATATATTATGTATATTATGAGAGTATAATATAGGTACCTCGCAATAGTCTAATCATATTTCGTTATATTTTTTTCTGCTGAAGTATCGGGTTTTATTTCAAGATCTTTGATTTGAAATTACGATTAGGCAATGATTTGATCCTTTTAACGTTTTGAGTTGGTTATTTTTTATGTTAAAGGGCCTTACAAGCTTGCGGTTCAACTAATTGTACGTAAAATACTTCTAAGACTGGGTTTTATAAATACTTCTGCTTACTTAAAAGCTCTGTAGTTTTTTTTGTCACAATTAAAATGTTGTAATTCTCTCGTTGTAAATCTTGTAAAAAAAAGATTTAAAGAAATACCTAATAAATATTAATATCAGCACGGTAATCTGATTATGCTCTTACTTGATGTGAACAAACAATCCGGGGTTGTAATTTACATGACAAACAATAATTCCAGTTGTTTATACCAGAATGTATCCGGAATAACCGACAATAAACATCATCATCATCATCATCTCAAGCCTTCTTCGACCATTTTGGTGTAGGCCTCCTTCAACCCTCTCCATCTCGTTCTATCTTGGGCTGTCAGTATCCAATTTTGGCCCGCTATCTTCCGGATGTCATCTTTCCAACGCATCTGCGGTCTGCCAACTGGTCTCTTGTACTCCCACGGTCTCCATTCCAACATGTGTTTACACCACGAGTCAGATTTACGAGCTACGTGGCCCGCCCATTGCCACTTTAGTTTAGCTACTCGCTTCACTATGTCTGTTACTCTGCTTTGTTTTCTCAACCATTTATTAGTCTTTCGGTCTAGTAAAGATACACCTACAAGCTTACATTCCATTGCCCTTTGAGTGACTACTAGTTTTTGAAGTATTCTTTTGGTTGTCACCCAAGTTTCGGCTCCGTAGGTAAGAACTGGTAAGACGCACTGATTAAAAATACGTGCTTTCTGATTTCTGGTGAGATTCATCTTGAAAGCAAAGTCCAGTTTGGCAAAGGCAGCCCAGCCTAGACGCACTCTCCTGCTTACTTCCGTTTCCTGGTTTTCCTTTCCAAGTTTAACCTCTTGGCCAAGATAAACGTATTTGGTGACTCTCTCTAGTGGTGTTCCTTTTACTGTGATCACCGCCGTGCTGTCTGGATCTGTGGACATGACCTTTGTTTTTGTTAGGTTCATCTCAAGCCCTACATCCAAGGATGCGTCTTGTAGTTCCTGAACCATGGTCTGAAGTTCTTCCGGGTCACTAGCAAATAATACTATATCATCCGCAAATCTGAGATTGGAAAGTCGCGCACCGGCTATCGAAAGGCCCTTGTCGTCCCAGTCTAGTTTCTTAAAGATGTCTTCTAACACCAGCGTAAACAGTTTAGGTGAGATTGTGTCCCCCTGCCTCACCCCCCTTTTGATCTTAACTGGCTTAGTATGATGAGGGATGGCTACCTTCAAGGTTGCGTTTTTGTATATGCTATCAATAATGTTATTGTAGCGGTTGTCTACTCTGGCATGGCGTAGTGCTTCCATGACAGCCCATGTTTCTACACTGTCGAATGCCTTTTTATAGTCAATGAAAGCCAGCCATAGCGGTATTTGGTATTCCGTACTTTTCTCGATAAGCACTCTCATAGTAAGGATATGGTCGATTGTACTGTATCCCTGTCTAAATCCAGCTTGCTCTTTAGGCTGATAAAAGTCCAGTTTTCTAGTAAGGCGATTAGTAAGTACCTTTGAGAAGAGCTTGTAAGTTTGAGAGAGTAAGCTAATGGGCCTATAGTTATTCAGGTCCGCCTTACAGCCTTTTTTGTATAGAAGGATTACCACCGCATTTTCCCAGTTCTTCGGGATTTCTCCTTGCAGCATACACCTATTAAATAGATCCGCCAGCTTTGTGATGAGCGGTTCTCCACCCTCTTTGAGCATTTCCGGCAGTATTCCATCTTCGCCTCCAGCTTTACCGTCTTTAACTTTTGACAAAGCGTTCCGAATCTCATCATTATCAATATCTGGTATTTCCTCTGACCCAATGTTCATTATTTTAGAGCGGTTTAAGTTGCTAGGATGTACTTTCGTAGGGGAGTATAATATTTGATAATAGTTTTGTATAATTTTAAGAATCTTTGCTCTATCAGTAGCCAAAATACCATTCTGGTCTTTTAATTTGGTTATTTGTTGGTTACCTGGCTGGAGTGCTTTACAGAATACTTTGGGTCCACGATGTTTTTCAATGATTGATTGTACTGTTTTCTCCTTCCATGCCTCAATGTCTTTCGTTACATGCTCTCTAGTGGTTTTGCACAGGTTTTTAAACTCCACTGTGTTCTTTCTCCCACTTGCTATCATGTCTCGCCTTTGCTGGAGTAGGTCTTGGGTGTCCTGAGTAAGTTTATCTCTCTTCCCTTTGCATTTAGTAGCTACTTTAAGAGATGTTTCCAAAACGACTTTATTAAGGCTGGAGCTAAATTCATCAAGATTCAATCGCTCCGAATCAATTTCCACAAGCTGCTCTTTTAGCAAAGACTTGTATTCCGCTTCATTAGTTTTAAGTTTAAGTGGGTCGAATTGATTGCTCTTACTTTTCACGAGTTTAGTGTATCTCTGTAGTTTCGAGTTTAACGTAATTTTAGCTCTTACGAGTCGATGGTCGCTCCCCGTGAAGAAGTTATTCAGCACTGTAACGTCTTGAAAGATGAATCTGTGAGTACCGAAAATGTAATCAATCTCATTCCTAGTACGACCCCCCGGGGAAAGCCAAGTCCATTTTCTTTCTGGTCTTACTTACTTTTACCAAAAGCATATTTAGCAGGTAGGATATATGTATGTGTATGTAACATCAAAAATATAATAATATGCTTTAACCTCTCACAAACTGTCTAGCCAATATATCTCTTAACAGCGAGAGGTAACTACATCTCAGTTGAATTTACTTACAATTTTATTCAAGAAATATTAAGTACCTCCAGAGCAATTTTTCACAACGAAGTAGGTGCGAAAATACAAAACGTTGCTTACACCAGCGCATTCTGTATGCATAAATACGTGCAGCAAAGAGCATGAACACTCCTGCACCACAGAGTCCGTTATATGAATGCTAATATTCGCATTAAAATGCTTCTTTTGCAAGTAATATTATGCTTTTTAAAACATCGTCCTATTTATTCGAGGTTGATGCGGTTCAGTGTGGATTTTGTTGGTTTTTTTCGCTTTCTTTGGCATTTAAATGTTTGCTTATACATACGTATAGAGACTATTTAATGTCGGTATTGTGGTAAGCTTAAGAGAGCGATGGTGGCTTAGAGGTACGGACGGCGCCTCACATACGTGAGGTCCGCAGTTCAAATCCGGGCCCACACCTATGGATTTTTCGAAATCTATGTGTGGATTTGTGCCATTAGCTCGGCGGTGAGGAAAAACACCTTGAGGAAACCTGCACATTCAGTGATTTCTGACTTTAGATTAGTTAGATCTGAATGTGTAACCATTATCCAATCTCTCTGGTTCCCTTCTATGGGTTACGAAGGTCTGGTGGCAGTAGCTTCAATTTAATAACCAGACTCGCCAAATCCTGGATCATGGTCAAAGCGGACCCCGCATAGAAACGGGATAAACGCTAGGAAGAAGATTGTGGTAAGTTTTGCCTTGTGCATAAGAGAACGCTGTGTGTGGTCAGTGGTCACATACATAGTATGACTTACCAACTGTAGAAGTGCACAGGTGCGATTCACTAAGCGCAAATGTCTTAAAAGCCTTGGTCGCACCGGCGATGTAATCGGTAAATCTAGTATTTTTTGTGATGGAATTCACTATCAGGGATATTACAGTGTCGACAATAAACTCGAGTGATCATCTTTGTGTATTTAAATGGAAAACTGAAATTAGAAACTTTTACCGATTACGTCGCCGCTGAGACCAATTCTTGACTTGGGCTTTTATGATATTTGCGCTTAGTGAATCGCACCTCAGTTTTGTAATATTTGTATGTGCACATCCTTTACTTACGCACCCACCCATAATTTTAACACGTTTTATAAGTAATACGATCGACCGACCGCGCCTCCGTTCGCGTGGATTTCGGTTATACTATAGCCTAAAGCCTTCCTCGTCACCTACAAAAATAATCAGTAATTCCTGATATTATCGTGTTCAAAAAAACGACAAACAAACTCTTCAGTTTTATTACGAGACGTTTGGTGTAATGGTCGAGAAGTCGGGTATTACACCAAAGGTCGCGGGTTCGATCCCCGCACGGTACAAACATTTGTGTGCATGAACATGTTTGTTGGTATCGGTCTGGGTGTTTCTATGTATAATATGTATATATTTACAAAAAAAAAAAATATAAGTAATGTTTATCCGCTGTCTGGCATCCATAGCACAAGCTTCAGCTTAGTTTGGGGCTAGATGGCGCTGTGTGAATAATGTCCAGAGATATTTATTTATTATTTATCCAGAGATATTTATTATATTAGTATAGATTACAACTCTGATAATATGAAGTATTTTTTTTTATATTAGAGCAGGAAGTCGTCTATTTGGCACAAAAAAATAAATATTACATACAATTATGTTTACCGGATTTTTATTACTAAAATACTATAAAAGATACTAGCCATTTATACTACTTCAGTAACCTTCTAGAGGGACATTTCCTTGTAAACCTTTTAAACGTCGGGCCAGCGATTTACCTCACTTAAAGGTAATTAATACCAGTACCACTTTAGGGAAGACAAAGTTGTCCAAGGGGAAATCAGTGAAAAGGATCGGCCCTAACTAGAGGTAGGTACGCGAACAAGGTATAAAATAAAACAAACTCGAAGAAAAAATCATTAGTATTTTTTTTTGTGTTTGTTTTTAATATTTTGGTCTCTCGTGTTTTATTCTCAACATAAAAAAACATGTATTATACATATGGAAATAAATTAAATATGAATTTCGCATTGAATTAATATACTACAAACTGTTTGACATTTTGGCTATGTTGTTACAACAACTGTGGTATCAAGTTTATTGGTGGAGTGCGGTGTCGCCTTCTCTTCTGCAAATTTTCATCCGACCTGAAATTACGGTTTTCATCGGTGTTTCTCTTAAATAGTGTTCATTCTTTCAGTAAAAGAAAAGTTAATTATCAGCCCATTCATTTCCCTCTGCAGGGCAAAGGGCTCCATCATTTGAACTCATGTTTTCGTTACAAAGATTGGGTTGGTTGATGGTCTTCCATTAAGTAATTTCATAATTTATTTCTACATTGTATAGCATCTAAGTAATTGAAGTTTTGTTTCAGGGCTAGATTTTACTGCCTAAATACTGTCCAAAGATGCCTAAAGCCTAATTATCGGTCAATTAATAACCCTTGTATCAAAAGCCGCCATTATTAAAACCAAGGCAACTTTACAATGGTTGGTTCTAGGTTAATCATCTTGCAAACAAGACAGTGTAATCTCCAGTTCATTATTCTGGCCAATGAGATGTCCAGGGCATAATTATGATAATGTTGATAAACGATGTTCGTGTATATTTTTAATTCATATTTCTTTGGAGTACAGTTTGTGCAAGTCATGACATGACAGAGAAGATATTTACCAAAACTAACGAGGTCTGACGTGATGACGAAGATTTATGAATGTAATTTTCTTTTTGAATACTGCTGTCGGTTGTATGGTTTGTAGGTCTAATTTGATTGTCCGTTCGGCTTATTTTATGTCTTATTCGAAGCTTTTCTATTCTTATGGTTTACTCCTTAAACTAGAAGTGAGTTTTGTATGCTTTCTTTAAGTTGGACCTAAGATTTTCTTAGTTTCTGTTAATATTTAGACGAAATAACAAATAACTTTTCTAAAACATACAAGCATTGTTTATGTTTTTACACAAGGAAATAATCCCGATATTCTAGGATTCATCAATAAATAATAATTTAACAGGTCATAAATTGAACTCATAATCATAATTTTCACCAAAATACAGTCGGAGTTACACATGAATTTATGATTTTTGCTTGTATTCCTATAATAAGAAAGAAGAACATTTTCGGTTGAATTATCACGAGTAATGAGAATGGCTATTAGCACAGGTATCCTTACATATTTTATAGCCGTTATTTCCTAACATTTCATAATCACAGCGGGCGAAGATAAAAAATTCCCAAACATTTCCCTTATTCGCAAGAGAGCACAGACTAACGAGTACATGAGAAAAAAATATTTTGCACCAACGCTTGTTAATTTCATAACTGTCAGATATTGTACTCCTGCCTATAAAATTCTTATGCTGGGGTAAGAAAAGAGTAGAAAGTAATTTCTTAATGGCATCTACTAAAAGTGCTGGCCTAGGACACTAAAACCTTTTTTATCTCTTACAGAAGACCACAGTGAAGTAGAACTTAGTAACTGTTGTGCTATGTTTCTGCTGGTGAGTAAGGTTGCAAGAGCTCAGTTGGGAGGGGTATGGGGTTTTAAAGGCAGGCAACGCATATACAACCCTTGTACGGTTGTTGATAACAATGGAGAGCGGTGAACACTTACTATTAGGTGATCCTCTTGTTCGTTTGCCTCCCTGTCATATAAAAAAAAACCGGTTGTCATAAGAAACAAGTGAAGGAGATTCCAAAAAGCAACGTTCGCCATACTGCCAACATAGGTGTGTGGGCTGGTTTTTCCTAGCGTGGCCTAAAGCATATGTCCAGCAGTGGACTGCTACAAGCTTATTTGAATGATTTTATTGTTGTTTTTTTATCTCCGATATTTTATATATTATTGTTAATTTTATTTGAAAATAACCTCATAAATTGCAACTTTACATTCACATAAACTTAAAAGCCAGAGAACGAAGCGAGTCGATATCCTAAAATGCTTTGGACCCTAGTAACCTCAGCACGTTTGTCCCCATGGGTCTATACGTGCCTACTTAATTATAGCAGGACGTTCCGAGAATGCCAGGCATGCCGTAGGAATATTTGCCAACCCTTGCAGGTGGCGTTGATCTGAACCTATGATTTTGTAAAACTTGACTACTATAAGATCGATAGTTGAAGTTAAATAATAATACCCAGCGACCGTACGATCAACCAGGTACGCGGGATATATTATAGTGCACAAGTGAGCGCGCAAGCACAGGTGCACTTCCTATTCCCTCACTCTCATATGTATTTCGGTGGGACAGCAATCTGATACGAATGTAGAGGTCAGGCGCAAGACCAACGGCTGATCATGCCTTCCGTAGTAAATCCGATAAATAGTTAGTAGTAGTTCATAAGTTTAAAAGCCTTGATACTAGGCTAGAGGAAAAGGCGCAATGCACACACATTTTATACTATTGTACAAAAGATTGTTATGTTAAAGTATAAGTAAGTTAGTTAGATAGTTCTTATAATGACAGGCCCGTTGGTCGAGTGGCTAGAGACCCTGGGTACAAAAACAAGGGTCGCGGGTTCGAATCCCGCTAGGGGCAAATGTTTGTGTGATGAACATCGGCATTTGTACTCGAGTCATGGATGTTTATAAAAGTATTTAAGTATGTCTATCCGTTCCCTAGCTTCCATAGTACAAGCTTCGAGCTTAGTTTGGGGCTAGGCAATTGGTGTGTTTGTCCAAGGCATTTATAAATAAATAAATAAAATAAATAAATAAAATATTTATTTTATAATGTTTAAAATGTATACCAGGTGGGAGCGCTAAATTAAATGGTATGCCACATAAACAGTCTTTCATGCTTCTTCTGTGCTAGGTCGTTTTATCATAGCCCTCAAGTCCCTCCCTGTACAGATTACATCGAGGCCAAGAAATATCCTATCCCTTAATTATTATTTATCCTGGGAAGCTCCAACGTCAATCGGTGGCTTTCCGCTTTAGTCATAAACTATTAAGTTAATCGTAAATTCATAACGTGAACCATATTTTGCCAGTCTACTCCATATTTTCCAAAAAATACAAATTTCTTTTTCATCGCAAGACGGCGTTCTACTAACGAGAATGCGCCGAAAACTCATTTGGCCCATTATTTATTCACAACTGTCGTCGGCTTCTCCTGTTAATCTGAGGCCTTGCTAGTACAAAAAGAAATTAAAAACGATAAATCTTCGTCATTATGCCACTTCTTGTTAGTTTGAGTAAATAATATTTCCCGCCGTGTCGTATCTCGCAAGAAAAAATATGTTTTGAAACGACCCGCTTAGAATGTTTTCGCTGTAAATTTATGCCGTTGTTTTTATTTACTCTCGAATTTTTGGAACGTTTATTTATTTTCTAAAATATTTTTGGCAGAAAAACGAACACGATTTTCCGGGAAACAAATTTCATTCATCTTCTTGAATATTAATATTTTCATCTGATTTCTTTTCAATCTTTTCTCACTTACATGCCATTTAAAAGACCACCACATAACAACAAAGTTCGTGATAATCTTAAGTTTTTATCAAAATGCTTTATCTTTCTTATGCTGTATGAGTAATAGAAACTTACAATCAATATTTAAATTAAGAAACACCATTTTTAATCCTCAATTATTGTCACCTGGAAAAACTAAAAAGATTAACTTTATTTAATAAGTTGGTTACCATCATTTTCACATGTCACAAAACCTTTAAATCCTTTATATGTACATCAAATAAACTTTAGTATATTTATCCAAATGCTTAACACACGAGTTTTGCTTTCATGTGCTTGTTTACACGTCGCATTAAACCTTAATCAGTAAGGTAATTTATATTTTGTCAGGAAATGCTAAGTCGCAAATTTTAAAATCTCATTATACAGTGTAAAGAACCGTTCTGGTATTGACTTACCGCCATCCATTAAAGCAAGGTCTACATAAAAGGATGTGAAAGTCAACAGCCCTTCAATGGAAATAAATCTTTAAAATAAACCTTCGAGAAAGGACACGCCCTGTGGATTTTGGCTTAATCCCTTTGAGTTCGGGACACATGGGCTAGGAAATGAGGACGTTTGCTCGCGCGAGTTAACAAATAAAGATTTATTTTAAAAAGCTGAGTTTTAGAATTGAAAAGTTTCATACTCGATTGTAACTAGAATGTCAGTAGGAATGTGCCGTTCTGTGAAGTAAAATCGTGACAATAGCGGTCTTGTCCTAATCGGCATTACAATTTTCTTTATTTTTATCAAACTGAGAATTTTGTCGATGTTAAGTAAAAGGTGACAGTTTTTTTTGGGCCCACCAACAATCGGTAACGTTTAAGAGAAAGAGAACTATGTTAAAAATTTATACATTTTTTTATGATTTTTGCAATTGAAATGAATTTCAAACGAAACCGGAGTCATAAAACCAAAATAAAAAGCCTTATTTTGATTATATCCGTGAAATATCTGTCCAAAGATTAGTAAACAATGGCTGACATACAGAAAACTGGAGGAAAAAAGGTTTTTATCAATAGAATTAAAATAAAACACATGAAATCGAACATAAAGGAGACGCAATTTACTTTTGGAACGGTTTTCATGCCTATTTTTATTTAAGGCGGTGATTGGTAGTGACTTTTAATCATTTAAATAATGAAATAAAATAATACGAATAAACAATACAAAAAAATCCGTATAACGGAACGCAAGTGCTAGTCTATTGCCGGATTTTGATTTTATTTAAAAACTGAATACAAATGTCAGAAACCTTCCGTCTGTCAACTGTCATTAATGGTTTTACTATATAATTTAAAAAAGCTGTAGTTTGTTTGTTTGTTTGAACACGCTACTATCAGAAACAGTTGGTTCGAATTGAAAAAATATTTTTGCGTTGGATTATCCATTAGTCGAGCCAGGCGTAAACTAAAAAAATTTTAAGCTATAGTTTAAGACTATTTGTGCAAAAACCTTATTCAACGCGGACAGAGTCACAGGCGGCCACTAGTCATAATAAATTGTTTTTACTTCAGATACATAGGAAAAACATAATGGAAAATCGCCCTTATGTGTAAGTGTTTACGGTTCAGGCGTTGAAAGTCAGGAAAGCAAATAGACAGATTAGTTTATGAGGTTAATATATATTTTCCCATCTTATTTCTAACGATTCCGGTTAAAATATAAAAAAGTAATATCACCACTATAATCTTGAGATTATAAGGAATAAATTGATACCCATTTCGTAAATAAACGCTAAAATTTTATGTGGGCCGAACTCTCCATACAAAAACGATTGACTCCTTTCTGTCTGTTAAGCGTAAACATTAAAAAAAATAGCACCTCTGTTATTCTTATAATACTTCATAGCCTTCCGCGACAAATCGTAGTTTCTGAGATAAGTGCGCTTAGTAAAACAATAAACACTACAACAACTCTTCCGTTTTATAATTTTAGTACAGATTAACCTTAAAGTCGTACTAGCATGTCTCAAATTATGTCATTGGCTGATACTTTGCCTATACAGGTTTCCCATTCTCTTTACTCCTAAGAGTATCATATTTTACAACAAAAATAAATGACATTATGCTGAAAATTTTAAAATGTAGCAGAAAACCCTTATAAGAAGCTTCTTTGAAGACTGAAAAAGGCTTCAGCTGAACTTTTTGTTAAAGAAAAGAGTTGATTGATTCACCCCCGCTATCACTCTGAGGAATCTAAGCGACCGAGAAAACATAACGAATCCGAACTCTTTTCAAACACCGAACGGTCCAAAACAAAGGGCTAATTTGTCCAGATTGGAACAAAAAAGGGCCCTGACGAGGGAAACTTATTATTCTAAGGAACAACAGAGATCTTACCATTCTTCATCCGAAGGCGGGAAGTGACAAATGCTGAGACGAGACGGCAAATGGTCCGAAATTAGTGGACAATTTTAAAAGACGTAGAGACATTATTTTTTATTAATGCTCTATTAGTAGGAATTTGTTCGGTCATTAGAAACATTTTGCTGTCTCGTCATTCGGAAAGCGGAGTTAGTGTTTAGTCAAGAGTGAAGATTAAGATCACTGACCACGATAATTATTATCTTTTCTTTGCTTGTTGTTTGCGTTCTGAAATCACGTCCTCTAAATGTTTCTTTAGTGGTTGTGTTGCTTTGTTGACTGATGCTTGAAAGCGCTGGGTATAAAATCTCGTCATGTTTGGTTACAATTAATTAAGACAATCCAATGAACTTAATGACTGGTTTATTTCAATGTGTGTGTGTGATGACTTTATTCTACAGGCTTTTTCTACTATTTAATATTAGATACATACTGGAAAGAGCAACTAAAGCCGCTTTACTCGGCTCGTACCAAATATGGTTGGGAAGGGAGAGGAAAGTCATCGGTGAAGGTGGTCGTTAGTATACTTTAAAGGGGCCCCTTAAAACTACACGCTGGGTCGAAAGTCACAGGCGCCGACTGACATTCTCTCAACATCTCTGTTCCTCGCGATGGCCCGGCACCCGAAACGAGAATCCATGGATAGCTAAGAACTTTGTCTCTCTTAATATGGACAAAACTAAACGACCTTAATCAAGTAGTTTCCGTGAAGCTGATGTCCCAATAACAACTCCGCACAATACCGTCGCAACTTTTAAAACTCCAGACGAAAGTATTGAAATATATTTAAAACTAGGTCAACTTTATGTATTATGTAAGATGTCTATGGACAGAAGAAGCTTACAAACTGATCGTATGTGCATACGAAATTTGACGCCCAAACTCAGGGTAGCAGAGTTTTTTTTGCCTTTTAGCTAAAGTCAACTGAGGATATTCTAGATTAAGTTTATGTGTTTAAAAATCTTTTAGATGGTTCAAAGGGCATTGTCAAAAATGCGTTCTTTTGTCTCCAGCAACCAAATCTACTTTTGAGCACATAACAAACGATATTTGCTAAGGCAGTATAACTTTAGTCCGAAATGAGAGAACTTCTTGCATCATAAATTTTTTTCATTTGTGTAAAACTCTAAATTGTATAAATATGTTGTATAATTTCGCCAACCATGTATTTTCGCGGCATAATTTTCGCTCAAGGTCAAAAACTAATTTTATTGACGATTGACCCACCATTATCCCATTGCCGGCTACGCCGGTGGTTTTACTTCATCTTAAGAACAGCTTAGCTCTCCCACAACTAAGTAGGCATCTGCAAAATATTCTCATTTCTCAACTACGTAATAGTCTCTGCAAAACTCTCGTCTTGTTTTAACAAGGATTTTTCTTAACTTTAATGATATTTATTAACGGGACTAAACGCGATTTGATTTATGTAGTACATATATACTACTTACTGCTTGACGTTTCGGCTGCGTTACAGCAACCGTGGTCGCAAGCGGACTGGTGATGCGGGGCGTCGTCTGCTCGGGCGCGGTGAAGAATGTTCTTCCTCTACCCCCAAATTGTCATTTATTATATTGTCACCCACACTTTCACGGCACACAACACTGACAGTATCAGGGTTCATTTTTGACGATGAAAACCGCGGTTGACATCTGCTAATCACTGGATTCCACGCTGAAGCTAATTTAAACCCATCATCCCTGTTGAAATTCTTGTACTTCTTTATTTCAATCGCCTCCCGTACCATCCTAGAATGGTAATGGCGTTCAGTGGAGAGGATTTTCGGCTCATGTAACTCCATCCAGTGATTCGGTCCCATGTCAATTAAATGTTCAGCCACCGCGGATTTATTCGTTTGTCGATTTTTCACTGCGGTAATATGTTCCTTGACCCGTTCAGCTATTGCCCGCTTAGTTTGGCCTATATAAGAACTACCACAGCTGCAATCGATTTGCGATAGTGAGATGCCTAAGGAATACATATTGCTTATAGAACAATGCTTAGACGGGAACTACCTACTATTCAGGGACCAATACTACCTCCAGATCGACGGAGTTGCAATGGGTAGTCCACTAGCACCGGTGATTGCAAATATCTGGATGGAACATTTTGAAAGTATTGCCTTGACAACTGGTCCAAGAATTGTACGGCTGTGGAAGAGGTACGTTGATGATGTGTTCTGCATTATTAGCGGAGGTCAGCAGGAAGTCGAGCAATATGTCAAACACTTGAATTCCATACACACCAAAGTGAAGTTTACCTACGAATTAGAAAATAATAGATCAATATCTTTCCTAGACTTGAAGATGGAAGTGAGAAGTGATGGCACGCTGGCACACTCTGTATACCGGAAACCCACCCATACTGACAGGTATCTACATGCGACTTCTCATCATCACCCGCGGCACCTTCAGTCCGTTATTGCGTCATTGACAAACAGAGCCCATATGCTCTGTGACCCTGAACATCTTCACGCGGAATTAGCGCATGTTCAGGAGGTACTACAACGTAACGGATATGGGGTGTCAAGAAAAATGAGGAAGTGTAAAGAGAAGGCAAGATGTCCTGAGGTGAAACGGCAGGCTATGTTTTTACCGTATTTAAAAGGTATAACGGATAAGATTGGAACAGTATTAAAGAAATTCTCCATCAAGACTGTATACACTCCGTTATGCAAAATGTCTAAACTATTGCGCTCACCTAAGGATAGGATACCGTACCAAACATCAGGTGTTTATAAAATCGATTGCAGCTGTGGTAGTTCTTATATAGGCCAAACTAAGCGGGCAATAGCTGAACGGGTCAAGGAACATATTACCGCAGTGAAAAATCGACAAACGAATAAATCCGCTTTGGCTGAACATTTAATTGACATGGGACCGAATCACTGGATGGAGTTACATGAGCCGAAAATCCTCTCCACTGAACGCCATTACCATTCTAGGATGGTACGGGAGGCGATTGAAATAAAGAAGTACAAGAATTTCAACAGGGATGATGGGTTTAAATTAGCTTCAGCGTGGAATCCAGTGATTAGCAGATGTCAACCGCGGTTTTCATCGTCTAAAATGAACCCTGATACTGTCAGTGTTGTGTGCCGTGAAAGTGTGGGTGACAATATAATAAATGACAATTTGGGGGTAGAGGAAGAACATTCTTCACCGCGCCCGAGCAGACGACGCCCCGCATCACCAGTCCGCTTGCGACCACGGTTGCTGTAACGCAGCCGAAACGTCAAGCAGTAAGTAGTATATATGTACTACATAAATCAAATCGCGTTTAGTCCCGTTAATAAATATCATTATAGTAATGCAACGCGAAAGTCTAAAATTTCTTAACTTTAGTTAAAACCCGGCACTTTTACGATATAGCCGATTTTGATTAAGACTGGGTTTAATTAAAACAACCGCTTAAGTAATATCGGTAGAATGGGAGTTTGCTAAGTAAAAAAAGGTTCAAAAGAAAAAAAAGCTGCTTAAACCCTAAAATATAACTGGCTTTATAAACAGTCAAAATTCTAACGGTGTTCTATTAAAAGTCCGGAAATTTTCACACTTACACTTTGTTTTTGTTCGAATGAGAATATGTACGTACACTGATTAATAATTTATTATGTACCTAATTTTTTTCCTTTGTTCATTATTTTTATTTTTATTTTTTTGATTTAAAAAGTTAAGAAGACACTTTTAATTTAGTATTATGGTGTGTGGTGATTTAGTAGTAATCTTAACAAAATTAAACGATGGCTATAATTTGGTGGCTGGCTACCAGATAACAAATAAAATGACGTCTACCGTCCATGGATTCCAAAGTTGTGAATGCGTCACCTCCCTGTTAAGACCCATGCCCTTCCTAATTGTCACCTCAAAGTCGTAAATTTGTATTACAGGGTATACGGAGTAATCTCATTAAGGAAATAAGCATTCAATTTTAAACCTACATCGCCACCGAATTACAATATGTTAAAACTTTGTAAAAGTGTTTAAACGCCCAAACTTTCGGACCTTTTGCCCTTTATTACAGTTTTAGAACTCTTAACTTATTTACCGACTTAATTTATTTAGGGAAGTGAATATATTAAAAGGGCTGAAGAATATTAATGTACGGAGTTTCTGATGAATTAACGTCGTTACAAAAATGTCTAAATATAAAATTGGATTGGACGGATGTGGAAGTTACTTCTACGTTATAATTAGAAGTGGGTCCAAAAGTTAAGAATTTGATAACATAAAAAACATTGAGTCTACTTCGTTACTCAAGCACTAAACTTATGTAAATTAACAGAACTCAGAACTAACAGTGGTGTTACAAATATAAATAGACACTATAAACGCAGAATAGAAAAAAAATTGCTCTTTCATGCACATAAGTAAATGTTTGCACGGCCACAGTACAACTATTATACGGGCTGTGCTTTGACGGGCCCGTTGGTCTAGTGGTCAGGGACCCTGGCTACCAAACCGAGGGCCCGGGTTCGAATTCCACTAGGGGCAAATACAGGGTTGTTGTATTCGAGTCATGGATGTGTATTTAAGTGTGTTTAAACGTTTCCTATTAACATTAGTACAAGCTTTGAGCTTAGATTGTGGCTAGGTAAATAAGTAATAATAAATAAATTCCCTGGACTGCCAAGGAATTTATTTATTATTATTTACTTATTATACTACTCTACCTTACAATTATTGCCCAAAACTACCCGGACCAACTACGAAATTTGGTACGATTCATTTTCTATTAATAAATAAAAAAATATGTTACGTAAAATGCCAAAGTCAATTAAAATTACTTCAAAAGGGTATTATATGACAAAGAAAAGTAACTATTATTTTCTTTGATAGCGCGACTACAAAGAAAATGATTTATTACAACGTCAACCATTTTTCTATCAATTTCCTGTTATTTATTTCTGAAACAGATTATTTTTTAACAGACGAAATTCCTATTTGTAGGAACTTTTACTAATAATTCGAGTCACTAGCTTCAGTAATTACACAGTTTCAATATGCAGTAGATATTTATGCTCGACAAATGGACTATCCAACAAAAAAATCTTGTTTTAATTCATTGAGAGAATAGCGCATTCAAACAAAAAATAAAACTAACTCTTCTGCATTATTGTATTAGATCTTTAATTTGAACTATTTATTCTCTTGACTATTACTGTTGACGATACTTCTATTTCTACTTTCACTATTCCGCAAACAGAACAGTTTGACCCAGACCCATAACCAGATGCCAGGTCGTCATTAAAGGCTCTCTCTTCGTATAATTGAGGGATGCCCACATTGCGGAAATTTCGCCATCGCTTAAGCTGCTTTTGTTAATTAAATACGCATCGCATACGTTTTAGGCTATAAACGTTTCTAATTGCAAGGGGTGTTATGTGACCCCAAGTGCGATATTAGTAGGAATTTACATCCGAATGTGCGTAATACATTCGTTATTGTGTTCACAACACTACTCTGTTTTAGTTTAATGTCATGGAAAGTGTTAGTGTACATCGGAAAACATAATATACGGCACAATTATAATCCCAAAGGTTTTAAAATGGGCACCATAACACCTAAATTGACAGGCCCATTGGTCTAATGGTCAGAGACCCTGGCTACAAAACCAAGGGTCTCGGGTTCGTATCCCGTTAGTGGCAAATGTTTGTGTGATGGACATTGGCATTTGTACTCGAGTTATCAATGTTTATAAAGGTATTGTTGTTAATGCGTTCCCTAGTATCCATAGTACAAGCTTCGACCTTAGTTTGGAGCTAGGCAATCGGGATGGTACTCCAAGATAAAAGGGAAATATTAGTACGTACACATTGAAAGCGTTCCCAACCCCAGAAAGTATGTAAACGATGGCGGAAGTGTATTTGAACGGAATATTTCTACCTGTCACCCATTTCCATTTATAGATGAGCCAAATAATTAAGATTTGTAAAACTTCTATTTTATTGTTTAACTTATCCAATATATGTTTCCGGTCCTGGTCCCGCGTAAACGTTTAGTTTAGTATTAGTTGCTGATTGAGGTTAAATTGAAATGTGGAATCGATCGGAAAAAGGAAAGTATCTATTGTTTGTATATACTGTTTTCCGTAAGCACGATTTTCCTTCATGTATGAATTGTAAGGCCGTAGCTGAAGTCTAAATTGGGATATAACTTTCAATTTCTATGACAATTTTAAGATCAAAATTATATTTGAGACCGGAACCAAAATGAACCAAAGGCTTCTGCCAAATAGATTGACTTTAACAAATCTGCACAATAAGAAATTTCTAATTTTATAACTTTCAAATTTTGCGTTGCATTATACATGATTAGTGAACATTACAAACTGAGTTTGCTTGCGACCACGGCTGCAGCATGGCAGCTGAAACGTCAAGCAGTAAGTACTCAGGTTCTTATGAAAATAATATAAGTAAAATTAATAGGTAGTCCCGTTGTAATATTGACTAACTTCCAATTTTGATCATGGTTTCAAAGACCTCAGTCATACAAACAAGTCTCCGACGAAAACTATTTATACAAAAAAGCATCTAAAAAAGGCAATAAAACCGTCTGTCTGTACGTACAGCATCCGGTGGCTGAGACACAAAGCCTCACAATACGCGCGGCGACACAATCGGAAAATATTTGAGGTTATTTATTTTCCGCCGCATCCAATTGTTTGCGCTTACACGTTTTGTTCGTGGAAGTAATATTTTTAGGGATATTTAAAATATCCCTTTTTTCGTCGGACATAATTGATAAAATAAATTGTGCTGGCATTTTATAGACAGTTTTTTTTTGAAATATTGCATGTGGATTCAATTAATTTAATCAATTTGGAACAGTTGTATCAAAAAAAACGTTGGCACTTTTCAATGAAAGTATTCGACAATTTTCACTCCTGATCATCAAAATGTAAGGGCGTTGCTCTTGTCGGTAAAGCAATATCCACTTTTCTGGGGACTCTGTGAGGGCTTTGACCTTTTCATACGCCATCATGACAGCCTTTTCTTTATTTGTTGTACAAAATTCCTTCTAAGTCTTCCCCTTACTCTTCTTTCTTCTACTTTCCCTTTCAATATAGTCCTCACTCACTTGTTTTTCATGGCGTATAAGATGCCATTTTTCCTCTTCTTATTTTTATAGTTTCTAACATACTTTTTTTCCGATTGATTACTTTCGTTATAATATAATATAATATTATTATAATATTTTTTGACTTCTGAATGTGATACCTAAGGATGTTACCGTACAATTAAATCAAACAAAATAATAATTCAACAATTCGATTCACTTAGGGAATTCAAGTCAAATGTGAAAGATTTAAGGTTGAATACGTATCCAAAATAACAACCGTACTGGTTTACTCTTATCCTTAGATCGTAATTCGTAGGTTTTGCTTGATGGGATGAATAAGTCGTCTCATTTTTTAAATAGTTGCCAATTAATGTATTCAGTGTACAAAAACATGTCAAACTAAAATGTTACATTTATTAAAAATTGTTACAAAAGATTGAAATTAATCGTTGTAATAAATCAGTGCAAAACGTTTTATTCTATCCAGCTGATATCAATAAAGTTGATAATCTACTCCATTATCATTGAACCAAGCAAAAGTGCCTTTTCATTTTAATTCACCTTCAGACGAAACGCATTCAATCACCTGTCTAAAAGCAATTAATATACATTTAAGTCTTACATTTTTCATTTCGTTGATACTCTCTCAACCATTATAGTCTAAATCACTTTAATCCGATAGTAGAAAAATATGTACAATGCATTATTTTATTCAACGGTTTTCATAATTTAGATGCCAAATTAGTCAAAAAGTCTAACAAAGTATCTGTCAGGTAGCCTATTATGTATTTATATAATATCTTTAAAACTTGCTCTTTAAAACAAAGTGTGATGCCAAGAGAACCGTTTCAACATGCAGAATAAGCACTATACCTACTTACGTTGATTTCCTTACTTATTTAGCAAGAAAGCAATATTTAATATTGTAAAACCTCTTACACGGTTGTTGTAACATTCCCGAACTATCAAGCAGTTAATGGTACGAGTAATTTTATGATCTACAAAATTAATATCGCGTTTAGACCGTTTAGTCCGTGCTTGTTTTCATTAAGAAATACAGCACATTATTATTCAAGATGCCGAATAAAAGCGTACCCCACACCTTATTCAGTTACTACATTTATCAATCTTGTCAACAATTCCCAATAATCAATATCGGAAATTCAACCAAAGTCCGTATGATAGCATTAGTTTTATGTGCGATAGCATATCAAGAATCTTAAAATGGAAAAATCCGCTTTAAATAACTTAATTCTATTCTCGAAAAATACAGCACATTATTATTCAAGATGCCGAATAAGAGCGTATTCTGCTCTTTATTCAGTTACGACATTCTATTAGCCGTGTCCTCAAACACATTTGCCTTTTCGCAGAGGAAATTGGTTCTTCAGCTTATCTGGAAAAACCTATTCTGTAGCAGCTTTGCGCTTATAAGTAATTTAATGTGACTTGCATCGCTCTTTGGTATGGGAGAGAAAATTATATGTGTTTTGTTGGAGATATTGGATTGATTGATTCTCTTTTGGGGTCGGGAGAGGTGATGATTGGATTGTTAATTTACTTACTACTGTACTGAATGTTGAAAAAAGACTTCATAAAAAGGAGGAGTTTCCTAATTCGACTGTATATTATTATGTTTTAATCAAAGTATTTATTGTGCTTTTGTATGATTTGATAAAAAGAAGCAATCAAGTGATTGACAGTGAACTTCGCCTAAAGCTGTATAAACTTGCAGATAAATAAAACTTCATAATGCATTTATTTGAAAATTGCAAAACATTGCCTCTCTTTGAAATCCATGCCATCCCTTTACCATCAATGCACATTGTTTAAAAATAACAAGTTGTAAACAGTATTTAGTAGGAAAAGGTAACGCATTACAACATTTAATCCTGTTGACAAACAAACCTTGATTGTTTTAACTTTTTTAATTTTGTCAACTCTTAGCTCGCCACAACGCCACTAGTTGGGGTCCCGTCGCACCCCATAGGTAATCTGGGGTCGCATTAACTTCGTTTTACGACTACCAGTAAATATAGTAGGAGGTCCAGCGTTTACCGTAACTGCCATATCTAATTAATTTAATGGGACAGTAGGCCTTTGAAGGGTCCTCTTTCACAAGGACACTTCCGTAAGGCAAATACGCCCTCTTGACTTTGGTGTATAGCCAGATGGCTCGATTTAATAACGTATAAAAATAGATATAAAGGCGTAACCTGATTGCTTGTTTTCATAAAGGCCTAGAAATATTTATGTGCATCGCAAAAGCACCTTAAAAAAATATATATTATTTTGTATAACTTTCTGCAAACTCGGAGATTTTCCGCCTACCTTTAATGCCTACGCTGAGCCTTGACCCTTTCAACACAACAGTTTGTCTTACAAACGACTTCATAATGTATAGGTTTTAAAAATAAAAGTTGTTTATGCAGCAATTCAAAATTATGGAGGCATTTGCTTTGCGTGGGACATTAATAAGCTGATACTTAATTCAGTAAATAACTTAAGGGACATGCACTTTTTTAATTATTTCTTTTGGATGTAATAATGAAGTTATTTCCTACTAGCTACTATAGGACGACCATGATTCCGTCCGTCACTTGAATTTCGGTTTTGCTTAAACCGAAATTCAAGTGACGGACACATAGTGTTATATTATAGCTTTAAGCCTACATTGGGAAGTGAACTATCCAACACAAAAAGAATTTCAAATTCGAACCATTAGTTATTTAAAAACAAATGCTACTCTTATCTATCTCACATACATACTCGTAGAAGTAACACAATATACGACTATTTCGGTAGCCAAGTGCAATAGTTCCCACAGAGTTTTGCGATGCCGCTGTTAATGGCCTGTGAGGGCTTCCTCTAATACTGCGACCTTTCTCACCAACTATGCGTGGGCTAAATTCAGTTCTTGCGTTCTTTGCGTAATAGACTTTTACGTGGAGAAGAGTGGTTTTAACTTTGTTTTGTTTTAAGGTTCAATGTTCTTGTTAGTTTGTATTGCAAAGTTCTATTTATAATGTTATACGTCGTAAACTTTTTAATTTTATTTAATTTCCTATAAACATTTCAAAATGAGGAAATATTGATTGTTTTTTTCTCATATTTTCTTTATTTTATCTTAGATGCTTCGGACAACAGAAACTATATCTTTCTTAAAATAGAAATAACATATAGGACTATTTCGATGCCCAAGTGCAATAGTCTTGCGACCTCCCTCACCATTTAAGCTTGTGCTTAATAATTCAGTTCATGCGTTCTTTGCGTAATATACTTTTACATGGAGCAGAGTGGTTTCAACTTTGTTTTGTTTTAAGGTTCAAGGGTAAAGTTGTTGTTGTCAGTTTGTATTACGTGCGTACGTCGACGTTGTATACTTTTTGAAATGTTTAGTGTGTAAATATCAGATTTACAACTTTATATAATAAATGAAGAATATTGTTGGATTAAGTCTTATTCTGTGATATGTTTTTTTGATCATTATATCGCTGTTTATCTTATTGATTTAATTTTTCAAATTAATTTTTTTTTGAACTGACACTCCAATCACATCAAAAATACTCTAAACATCTACTTGATACTGCACTCTAAATGCTTATTATATTTTTTTCCTGTAACGTCACTATAAAACTTGTTATTCAATCATGAGCAATGGTTTGTGTATAACAAGCTTATTCAAAATAAACTTTATCATAATTTCATAAGGTCCCTTGCTTCCCTGTAGATACGGCAGTTGATTTTTAGGGTTCCGTAGCCAAAATGGCAAAAAAACGGAACCCTTATAGATTCGTCATGTCTGTCTGTCTGTCTGTCTGTCTGTCCGCCAGTCTGTCACAGCCACTTTTTCCGAAACTATAAGTACTATACTATTGAAACTTGGTGAGTAGATGTATTCTGTGAACTGCAACAAGGTTTGCACCCGAAAATAGAAAAAAAAATAAAAAAATGAGGGGTCCCCATAGTTAGAACTGAAACTGAAATTTTTTTTTTTCATTGAACATATACGTGTGGGGTATCTATGGATAGGTCTTTAAAAATTATATTGAGGTTTCTAAGCTCATTTTTTTCTTAAGTGAATACTTTGGGTGACAGACTCTTCCAAAGTGGAAAAAAGTGTGTCCCCCCCCTCTAACTTCTAAAGTAAGAGGATGATAAATCTGAAATAAATATATTATGTACATAACCATAAAAACTACCAACGAAAATAGGTTCGAACGAAATCTATTCAGTAGTTTTTTTAATACGTCAAAAATAGAGTTTGTACGGAACCCTCAGTGCGGGAGTCCGACTCGCACTTGACCAATTTTTTTATTTATACTATTGAAGCTGTTTTAGAAGCTGTTTTTAACATCACTTCACATGATTGAAATTGGGGTTGCAAAGTATATATCCTGTACATGCTTGTTTCTTCACGTTTTCATCGAGTTTCTTTTGTTTAAATGAAATTAATTTCGCTTACATTGAAGCTTTCAGTTGATAATCTGGATTTGTTATCCGGATTCAAACCACTGTGATCAATCTTCAATCTTAATATACATAACTCAAAGGTGACTGACTGACTCATTGACAAAGTGATCTATCAACGCACAGCCCAAACCCCAAGGGGATCGGGCTGAAATTTGGCATGCAGGTAGATATTATAACTCTAGCATCCGCTAAAAAAGGATTTTGATCAATTCTGCCTCCAAAGGGATTAAATGGGGGATGAAAGTTTGTATGAAACTGTGTAAAATTTTTACCGATGGAACTCAGGCTTTACATGCAAGAAGCTATTTTGAAGTAGGCATCCCCCATGAAAGTGTTTTGATAAATTCTACCCCTAAGGGAATAAAACAGATGATGAAAGTTTGTATGAAACCGAAATCTATTACTGGCATGCGTGGTGATTAAGTCAAAAACCAACTATATATTAAAGAAAGAAAGAAAGAAAGAAAACGTTTATTGAGTGTAAACATTGTAGGCACATCAGATTCAACACAGTCATACACTAAAAATTAAAAATAAAATAATTACAAACAAAATCAGAATAATTTACACTCAAAAGGCCAGTGCTCAGCATGTGCCACGTGACGTTGCACGTCCCATGGCGCTGGTATTCTGCACAGGCCTGGTGGGGAGGGGCGAAACTGAGTACAGAAATAAAAGCCCGGTCATACAGAATGTAACATTATTTATAGGAACTTCAAAACTTATTATTAGTAAATTCCATAAACTAGTAGTAGTATCACCTATAACAGTAACAACATTTTGTACTTATATAATGATAATATATATTATAGATTACTTGGAGATCTTCTTTATAATATAGTACCTAATGATATAGGTAACACTAACACACATTTGCAATAGAGGTGGTTCTAACATAGATTGTATGAACAGATTGTAACATACGCCAGCTCCAAAGGACACAAATAAACATATAGTAACAAACAGTATATAAGTAACAATATAATTATCTATCTAATGCGAGGACGTATCAGCTTAGAAATGGAAAACAAATTCTTTAAGAACATCATTACAAATTAAATACATAGTAGGAGAACATACGTTATATAGTTATTTAAACAAATTGCTTTATAAAGTTAAGGTACAACCGATGGGTTATGCAAGTTTAATGGCTGATTCAAATTTAAAATTAAAAACAATAATTAAAAACATGATTTCAAATGATGGAGATCTTTGCCCTGCAGGGGAACAAAAATGGGCTGATCATTTACTTTTACACGTAACCAAGCAATCTTTGTACGTACATATTACTCCAATATTTTCAAACTGCGAGGAAATCCGCCTTAAACAGATCAACGTTTCAGTGCACTGTTTGCTTTGCTTTAGTGAAAGAATTCCCCTGAGGCTTTGGATTGTGATGCGTGAGTCCGATACAATATTGCAGGTGTCTTTGAGCTGCGGGCTTTGAAATGCGAGTGTTCTATCTTGAGATTTGAGAATGGAATGGTACCACAACGGGTTTAAGGGAAGGGGAGTAAATAGTGTCAGGAAAAGGTTGCAAACGGGAAGAAAATGTAATTTTATAATGACATTTTGATAAACGTGTTCGAGTTGTTTTGTAACATAAATAAAAATGCACGAATACGTAAATGGTCAGTGAAAATGCATACGACCAAAAAGTACTCAAATTATAGAAAAATAAATATACAAATTGACTTTTTTCATTTATATATTTACTGCCGTATTTTTAGTTATTTGTAGTGAAAAGTAACTAAATGTTATTATTCGTAACTTACCAAAATTAAATGGTAAAATAATCCAAATTGAAACATCTCTAACATATTTTTACCAAAAATAAAAAACAGTCTCCTCTCTTTCGTGCAGACTTCACCGGTAAACCAAACCTTTCGACAAACTATGAATAAAACAAATCCAAGCTTCGGGTGACGACTGTATGTGAAGCACTTTGCCAAAACACACGTCAGCATTCCCAAAGAGAGCTAGCTCGGTCTAGTCACCAGTAGTGAAATCGAAAAACGCTTGTTCTATCTTATATTCTAAAACTAGCGGCCGCTCGCGACTCCGTCCGCGTTGTTTTCAGTTTCCGCACACATAGTTATATACAATATAGCATAAAGCCTTCCTCGTTAAATGGACCATCTTACATAAAAATATTTTTTCAAATCGGACCCGCGCTTCCTAAGATAAGCGCGTTCAAACAAGCAAACAGACAAACTCTTCAGCTAAATTATATTAGTATAGATAATAGTATAGATATTGCGGTCACCAACTCTCGTACAGCAGCAAGGTAATTAAGGCTATAGTCCTCATTTGGAGAAAGCCTACATTCAGCAGAGGACCGTACGTAACAAACTGAATAATGAGGATGGTTTACAGAAATGCCGTCAGTCATTTGAAGTTTGTAAATTGTTTTCTATATGTGTCTAAAGTAAACTTAAATACTTCAGCGGATACTTCAAACTAATATAGTCGGTTCAATTACCTGCATGATAAATTTACCACAAAATATTAAAATAATAAATTGTAACAAGTATTAACTCAAGTATTCAACAAGGAAAAAACAATCTAGTTCAGAACAAGTTGTTCTAACTATCATTCCAAAGAATAGTTAACGTGATATGAAACAATAAGGAACATTAGTGAGTACAATTCAATAATGCGGGCGGTTCTATTGATCCCGTGAAGCCTTGCAAACAAAGACCTGCATCTGTGATACAAGGGAACGTGTGTTCGAGTCCGTGTGGGGCTATAATGTTAGCGGGAATGAGGGTTTTCGCTAATGAAAAGTCTTCTAGATGGATGTTTGTAGTGGTAGAGCCATGCTGCATACAGCACTCTCTCACATAACATCAGCGTGAAATAATAGTATCTACTATTGTGTTTAGTTTGGTTTGTGAGTGTGCCGGAGGCCCACACACCTTTATAAGGCCGGCAACACATCAACGATACCTCTGGTGTCGCGGATGTCCATGGGCGGCGGTGATTGCTTACCATCAGGCGACCTGCTGGCTCGTTTGCCGCCTCTGCCATAAAAAAAAAGATGGCAGTAGGTTGGCGTAGGATCTATCTGGTATGTGATTGGTAAATTTTGACAAGACATTGACAGATATATCAAAGTTTACCAATGACATATCAGTTAGCTCTCACACCTACGTATTGCCATCTAGTGGATTTTTCAATCGCAAACACCCACATTGTTCAAAATTATTGCTGAAGTTTACCTCTTTGGTAGCGGAAGCATTATTTCATTTGATGAATAAGACTGAAAAAAACTATCATCATCATCATTATTAAAAGATAAACAATATTTAACAATGTACTACCATTGTTATTGTAGTAAGAAGTTTGAGAGGAGGTTGAGGTTGAGGGAATCGTATAAGCAGTAATTGTTTGTAATTCTGAAAACAGACGATGGCATTTTACTGCACGAGTTATGACAATCACTTACAGAGGCGTCAAACTCGTAGTCTCATTTTTTGTAGACTGGGGGGGGCAAGATACCACAATTGGGTTCTTTCGGCTTCCTCATGTTGAGCGCTAAGGTGACCTACTAATTGTTTTTCTTAAATTTCATTTCCCTTCCTGTATTCAAAGTTGCCTGCTAATTTCATAGCCCAAGCCACATTTTATTTGGTTTAATGCAATACTGTGGGAATGAGATTTGTTAGTTCCACGTTTCGCTCTGTGACAGTGCTCCGGAAGCCTTAAGAAGTTCGCCTTTCTTTGGGGAAATATCTTTTTTTTTGTTGCGCTTATGTTGCCATTATGAGATAATATATGTGGAAAGTTCCCCAGCAATGGCCTGGCGGATGTTTTTAAGATACTTTAATATGATACTCGCGGTTATAAATGGCTTTATGAGCATTAATAGTTACTTAGCAGAGCCAGCTTTAAGGTTATAAAATATTGAGGATGTTAAGCATTTATTTATTTGTTTCAGGTACTAGACAAAATCCTGTTGAGAGCACTAATATGGGGTTTGGTAATGATACCGGTGGCTTTTTTTTTTGTTACTTATTTTTAACTACCACGTAACGTATTATTTAGCGTATTTTTTTTATTTTGATTGAATTACTAGTTGTATGTATTGCTCACCATCTGTGCTCACCATTGCATTGTCGTAACTAGACGTGATTATATGTACATAGTTTCAATTCACAAGTGGAAGAAATCTAATAAAAAGTTTCGTTTCAATTTTTCACCCAAACCAATATGGAGTAGGTATGCCTCAAAACGTGTTAAAGTCAATTTGAACCTTTTAATAGTAATATTATTCTGATTTTTAAACTAACTTTAGGGTTCACATGCTTAGTTTTATTTCTGTTTATTTACATAAACTATGAAATGAAATAACAATTCCAAACATATTAATAAAAAACGTTTGTCGTGTGGTCATCATCATCATCTCAGCGCTTCTTCCGGTTGCAACCTTAGCCATTGCCTTGGAGTCCAGGGTACACTTCGTCGTCTGATATATTACTTATTCACAGCCTTCTTTCCAACTGCATTCGCAGAGAAATGCGACTTCCACTTCCCTCCAAGCCAGGAATCATCCCAAACTCCGTTAAGTAACTTCTCTAAAAAAAAGAAAAGAATGTGAATACTAAATAAACTTCGCGAAGTCAGTTGTTCAATGTTGTTCATTGTTGTTCATTGTTGTTCGTCAATCCTCTTCCTGGAGTACCGGGGACTCGAAGTGGCCGGCGACTTGTGTTGTTGCTTTGCTATTTTGAACTTAAACTTACACGGAGCTAACTTAGCCGACGCTAAGTTTGACTGAGTGGAATTCGTACATGCTTAAAGCTGTTACATACCTTTATCGGGTAAAGGTACGAATAGACGTGTTAAGCATGTACATATATATGTAGTACACTAAGCGACTTAGCTGGAGTTCGATATCGCAGTGGTTAGCGCACTTGGCATGCGGTTGCTAAAGTTAAGGAACGTTCGCAGATGCCAGTCATCGGATGGGTGACCGAAAAATTTAATCTCGAACTCCTCCGTTCTTCGGAAGGCACGTTAAGCCGTTGGTCCTGCGCTTGATCTCTACAGTCAGATTGCTGTCCCACCGAATTATGAGAGTGAGGGAATAGGAGGTGCACCTGTGCTTGCGCACTCACTTGTGCACTATAATATATCCTGCGTACCTGGCTGATCGTAAGGTCGGCCGCCATGGCCTAATACGACTGGAAGGTATTATTATTTTTTTACACTAAGCGGCAAAAACGCGACCGAAGCTCGGCCGAAGTTTTATTTTCTATACGTTATTACAACACAGTGTATCATCCTCGACTTAAAAATTGCGGGTGTAATCCCGCCAAACTGTGGTCGCGTCTTTTCGGCCTAGTCTATTTCTGTACTAATGGTTCATGTTATCTTCCAAAGAAGGTATTATAATTTTATCGGACACGCCCTCAGTGTCATAAAACCTTCATAATGAAAAAGCGTAAACATATTTGGTTCTGAGCCTGGTTTTTCTTGGGTGATGCCATGACATTTTTTGCATTTATATTGTGTGTGTGCGTGAAGGCTTACTTGCGTTTTCCCTTAAGAGCTATGACATGTCCTGATTGATCGTTAAGATGGCTGCCAAAGCCACCAATACGATTCGAAGAAACAACTGTTTTCGCAAAAATTACATTTGATGACAAAATACGCGTGATTTACTTGCTATACGATAGCTAGATAATAAATAAGCAATGATCAATATCTTCAACATCACAATCATTGATAGATAGATAGATAGATAGATAGATATATAAATTATTTATTCACAAAAACATACAGGCATTGATCTGACTCCGGGTATAGTGGCTTAAGTACTTGTATCACAGTGGTATTACAAATATTCTAAAATAGATACATATAACGCCCTTACCAGGACGAGCAGACATGTTTATGAACACAAATGTTTGTCCAGTGCAGGGATCGAACCCGCGAACACTTGGCCTAATAGACAAATTCTTCACCACTTCACCACGTCACCAAGCGGTTCGTCAAGATAAGAAAACAGGACGTCAAAACGTCTTGTAGTTTAAATAACTTGACTAACAAGGCAAACTGTTTCTACTTAACCTTTAAGATAGTAAAGAATTACTTGAAGTCCTTACATATTACTCGTGTAATTTGTAAAGGTTAATTCTGTAGTTGAAAACTAGATAATACTACTACTTCGTTAGAATTAGGGTCCCTTACCTTAAATGCTTGTTGTAAAGGTACGATAACAAAATACGAACCTTGAATTTAGACTGGTTGATTCTTTTTAAAGATAAACATCAAATACTGTTAAAAACAAGGTCTGTTTTACTTATGTTATGATTTAGAGATTTGTTGTGGTGTGTTTTTAGAAAAGACGTGGAGGTTTGATTCAAGGTATTTGTAAATTACTTAGCCTGGAGTACTGAGTTGAAGTTTATATCAGGTCAAATTTGTTTTATGACAATGGGCGTCTTGGATGATTATTTTTGTAATAAACATTGTCATCTTGCCGTATCTATTTCATCAAGAATTTTATTTTCTAACCATGGGCGTTTTTGATTAATGTTTTCGTAATGAACATTGTCACCTGGCCATGTCTATTTCAGCCAGAAAAAATAGAACAACTTTTGCTACTAGAAATAATATTGCTCTCTCTTCAATAATGCAGACCATATCAGTATTTTCACTAGGTACAACGTCCATACAGAAAGGCAGATAATATCATTCTTTGTAAGCATAAGTTTATTTATTTATTTATTTAATCTTTATTGTACTACACAAAATATTGTACAAAAGGCGGACTTAATACCTCATGGCATTGTGTAGGAATACACTACACCGAAATTACGCAACCGAAGTTCGGTGAAAATCCATTTTCTATACGAAATAACGCAACTTATTTATTGTCTCATCTGCCATCTTCCATATTAAATACGGATATAACTGATGTCAATTCTTCAACGTCTAAGGCTCGTATTAATAAATCGCACTCAACTCTGAGCTCGATCTTGAGCGCGAATTTGAGGTGCTGTTTTGTATGAGAATGACATATCTAGTTCGCACTTAAGATCGAGCTCAGAGTTGAGTGCGATTTATTAATACGAGCCTAAGGGTGCTCCTACACTAAGACGTAGAAATTCTTTTTTGATATTTTATTTTGAATTATGAATTTATAGAATCCAACCAGACACAAATTCCAAACATTTATTGATATTGTTGTCTCGAACACTTTTTCGAAATTGTTCCCCACCAATTATTTTCCCGGAACACAGCGGTAATAACGTAAATCCCGGAACGTATTCCAGGATACCGTCTGCAGTAATCCAACTTGGGGAACGAATGCTGCAGAAAAATCCATTCTGTTCGGACGAACGTTTCTCCTTCTTTGCTATAAGTATTTTCATAGGATTTTAAAGTCGCTGGAACGCCCTCGGAAATAACTTCGGATACTTCTAAGGTATTTTTGAAGCGTCAATATTGGTTGGATATTATGAACTATGCAAGTGAGCTGAACGTACAGCTGATAACAATGCATTCGGTAGTTCAAGTTTTCGGGTATATTAAAAATAAAAAACTGTAAAAATAAATAAAAATATTATTAAAGCGTCCATATTCTCTTGTTTTCCTGATATGTAATATGATATGTTAACATAATCAGCACAGCTTAGAAATTCTCTAAAGTGAAAATAAATCGGTTTAACCGCTAAAATATGTTTTCTTGTCATACATCGTTCACTAGAACGAATAATCGTCTTAAAAACGGAAATATTACTGTCATTTCAAAAACTACTCTTTTTACTCTATTTGTATTTCGAACTAATTGAACAAAAACGAAGCGCGAACAAACAGTATCTGGTAAGTTTTGTTATTCCTCTACCCTAACCCACCTCATTCAAGTTCAAACGAGTTGCGGTGAAGTTTCACATCCACGTGCAGACAACTGTGCCCGGACAAAACAAGTTGATCTTCTTTGTTTGAAAAATCATTCGTTCGACCGAGTTTCCTTTGCTTTTGTCAATAAATAGTTGCCGCTAAACTGAAAACAGGTCCCCTTTTTAGTTGCGTATACTTTGATGATGTCTTTTGGAACTTTTTGTTTTACAAGAAATGTTGTAAGTAGGTCATAGTGGATCTTTTACTTGAATGAATGGCTCATTTAGAAGCGTAATTCCTAATGCAGATATTGACAGTGAAGTTCTATAATTGTTGTGCTGTGTCTGTCTGTGATCAAGGTCTCCAAAGAACCAATCGAAGAGAGCAGGGAACTTTGAAGTCAGACGACTTACATTCTTAGTGGTCAATCGGTTTTCCTCTACCATAAGGTGATCCCCTATCATTAGGTGATCTCCTAACATGAGTTGATCCCCTACTATTATGCTCCTCCGTGCTTCGGAAGGCACGTTAAGCCGTTGGTCTTGCGCCTGATCTCTCTTCGGTCGTGTCAGATTGCTGTCCCACCGAATTATAAGAGTGAGGGAATAGGGAGTGCACCTGTGCTTGCGCACGCGCTTGTGCACTCTATAAGTAATATATCCTGCGTACTTGGCTAATCGTAAGATTGGCCGCCGTGGCCGAATTCGGCTAAGGAGGGTATTATTATTATGTGATCTCCTACCGTTAGGTGATCCCTCATACTCTTTAACCCCTAAATGATATACCTATTCAAGTTCAAACGAGTTGCGGTGAAGTTTCACATCCACGTGCAGACAACTCGCACCCTCAGTGCAAAAAAGACGTAAGTCGAAAATGACGACTTTTCAGTACGGCGAAAAAACTGAACTTTTAGGTATATTTACTTTATTTTCAAACGTAGAACAATAATTCTTATATCAAAAAAAGAAGAAAAAATTGTTGCAATGCGTGTTATATTCAAGTTAGTTCTAATGTTTATAGTTCATTTGGAATTGTAAAAATAAATTATTACGCTATTTTTCATTACGGAAATAAATAGCGGATTCTGAGTATCAAAACTTAGGCCAGTCTTTGCCAAAAAAGTCAAATGTACTTCAAAAAGTATGTGATATTAAAGCAGTTATGAACTCGTAAATACACACAATTGTGCTAGTATAAGTAAGATTACTGCCTTATTCCCTTTATTAAAATTATGTTTGAAGTGCATAAGTATCACTTACTCCATTTTTCAATTTGGGGACTAGTTAAGGTAACTGAAGTAAACAGTAATAATTACTTATTCCATTATATCGACGGTGGAAAGCGGAAGTGGCGTATCTCAAAAATTGGCAAAATTGTTTTTTGATGCCATTATGTTAAGAAAAAAATCCCGCGTCGATTGGTGTATGAATCGTCTTTCTACGATGAAAAAAAATTAAGATACGTCAACGATTTTTTTCTACTTTTTTTACAACTCACTTGACCAATTGCTGTAAATAGGCAAAAAAACGCTACTTTTGGAAATAAAACAGATACGACAATACTCGAAGTACGGTAAACAGTTACAGCACGCTTTTCCCGAGTTCAACATTAATATTGATTGAGATACATCATTTCTACCGCTGCAAAATCTTACGTTGTCGAACATACAGCAAATATACCGAACTGACGTGAATACTAATCAAATAGTTACTGCATTTTAAACGTCATAAGAGTAGAGTCTTGTTTCTCAGCCGCTGCGTAGCGTGTCCTGCTTACGCCATTTTGATTGCTCGGCATTTGTGCGTTAAAGCCGATAGTGAGAAAGCGGAATTGTTAATTCATTTTATGAACTAACCAAAGTAACAAAGAAGAAAAAGGTACATGATATTATTTATTTCTTAAAAAATATATACTGATTTGAACATATTTAATGATGAAACTAATGAAGCAGAAAAACGATGACAGACTGATTGTTAAACAATAGAAGAGAAAATGTCATCATTGTCATCCTAGCGTATGTCTCGGTCGCTTTTTCCACGAGCTTCCATAGCCTTGGAGTCCAGGGTCCGCTTTCCTTTACTTCCTCCTCCACTTTGCACGATCTTCAGCATGACGTCAAGCCAGCATTTCTTGGTCTTCCGGGACCTGGCGGGAGTTGCATGGCGATGAATTTAGTTCCCACGTAGTTTGCCGGTTTCCATAAAACATGGCCGTAACAACTTAGGCGACACTCCTGCAGTTTATCTGCGGCTAATCTAAGGCTGCCCCGAATGCATGAGTTCCTAACGCTGTCCTTCCGTGTCACTCCTCGCATCCAGTGCAAAATTTTCATCTCCGTGAATCTCAGCCTTCTTAGACCTCAGTGCCCACCAGATGGTCACGCGAGGAACACAGTTGAAGGCGTTCTGCATGTCCAGGAACAGGAAATGTGGAGGCGTATTCTTCGTTCTGTACTTCTCCATGTCATCATCATCATTATCCTTAGGGCAAAAACAGGGTCTATGGTACAGGTCGGCTAAAATGCCCACACCACGAGGACTTATCGCCTTCCAGGCTTCGATGTGGACGGCATCTGTGGAACCAACTGCTTACCGATTCTTCATGTGGCGAAGAGCTCTCAGAACTTCATCAGGCGTTATGGGTGGTATATACTAGTCCTTGATTTGGAGGAAGATTAAGTGGCTGCACCTCCTTATGCTGCCTCATAAGGCAGCTCGTGGAAATACAAGCGCCATATCTCCTTTACCACGAGGTCCTCGCATAACAGATTGTCACTATGGTCTTTTACACAGCGGCACTTGGAAATATCCAGTGCAGCTTTGACCCTTGTACCAGCTACTCTGAACACAAGCTTCTGCCCTTTTGACGAGTCAAGAGCGGTTGTAAGTGGTATCGGCAGCAGCTTGCTTTGCAGCGCGTTGTGCAGCCCCGTATCGTCTTCAGGAGATCTAGACAATTGCCACTATGAGATGAAGGTTTGATTTGCCTTGATCTCTCTCTGATCTTCTCCGTTCCACCTCTCCTCCTTGTCACACTTGAGTGCACCCTTTGAGATCCCGAGGACCGTGCATCCCGAGCATCTTGACGCAGTTTGTGATTGCATCCTGAATCCCATCCCATTTGTCTCGGACCGGTTTGCCATCAGCATCGCCACAGGTTACGCCAATCTCTGATGCAAACTCCTGGGATCTGGATTGATTCAGCAGCTACTACCTGGCATCGGCAACACTCAAGGGATTTCTCAGTATGTCTTACGCAGAGATCCATAAAAAGGTGTCGGTGTTGAGCAGTGAGACTCTCACCGGTTATGACCTTGCAGTTGGCCACTTTGCAGATGAGGTGCTCCTAGTGAGCAGTCGATCAATTTGGGTAGCATGCCGCCCGCTCTTGTAGGTGATTAGGTGTTCGGCTGTGTGTGTATACGTTGCGATCGCCGTATCCGAAACCACCGTGAGTACGTCCAAACTCCTCACACCTGTCACACACATGGCCGTTCAGATCGCCTCCCAAAACGATCACCTGTGAAATCGGGAAGCCACTTAGCACATCTCCAAGTTGGTTCCAGCACCTCACCCTGTCAACATCGCTACAGCCGGCCTTCTTCTTCATAAGCTCTCATCAATTGGGGCGTGACTTCATCAAGTAGCAACTTAATCACCATCAGCCGATCGCTGCAACGATTAACTTCCAGAATGCTGTCCCGAAACCGCTCAGAAAGCACTATAGCAACCGTGAGTACGTTGGCTAGCTCCCTTACTCGTCCAGTTATGGTGCCAATGTTCCAGGTTGCATAACTGAGCTATTTTCTACGGTTTGGGGCTCGATAGTTCAGCTGTGCACGCCCAGTGCATGGTAGCCCTCGCCCAATTGTCGTAGAAGTTGGGCGAGTCTCCTGCGCGCCGTTTTCCATCAGCGCCCTAACCACAACCGTATTTCTTGAAATTCCTTCTATATGATTTGGCAAGTTTTGGCTTTTATGGGGGTGACTGCCGTTTGACTCTTTTGTATTAGCAGAAGAGAGATAAGAACAACATTCAATATTTATGCTACTAATAAAGAAGAAAAATTTTGTCGGACTGATTAAAATAAAAATGTTACAGATTGATCTTTGGGTGTCCTCACATTCTTTAAATTTGAACAAAACATTTCAGAGAAAGATACAGTATTTTATTATTAGTACATCTGTGACACTTATTGTACTTAAAACATTTAAAATGTAAAAAGTTTTTTATTAAAAGTTCATACAGCTAAAAAGCCCTATAGAGTTTATCCTTTCTTTGAGATACAGCAGATCCGCTGCATGGAAACTGAAGTCTACTCAAACAAGCCATATATTTTACCTAACAGATACGCCATTTCTGCTGCTCGATATTTGAACATCAATTGCTGTAACTAGTCGAAAATCAATGAAGCAGTAACTCTAGAATATTCTAATCAACTTCATGTAATAAACTTTTATCAGTAGAAAAATCATGTAAAATTGCAGCTTTCTAACATTCTTAATTTAAGAGATATGAATTTTTGAAATAGTTTTTTGGCTCTGGTGTAAAGTTGGACTTTTTGAGATACGCTACTTCCGCTTTCCACCGATGTTTATGTAAAGCTAGCCGCATATTAACACATATTACTTTGAGTTATTATTTATGACTGTGAGGAAAAAAGTTGTTTTTTGTTTTTGTGTTCCCTATTTATTAATACTGGAAAAATATTATTATAGTTTTGGTTATTATTAAAGTTTGTACTATCAACAATAAAATTGCACAGTAATACTTCAAATATGTGGAGTTTCGGTGAAGATCACATGATTTTTTTTTTCAATTCTTAAAAAAATAACAGTTAAATTGATACGAATTATTGTAACAATTAATGAAATAAGTTTTACAGGGCTTCGTACAGCAAAATATTATGTTCTATCAATAATAAAATTAAAATAACAAGCAAAAGTTATTTACAAATTGAGGTACTTTACACACATCAACTTTGTCTGAGTGTACGTACATACCTCTTGCCGAATCCTTCACAGAACTCCTAGTATAACATCAGGTGTATATTGTGATATGGCTGGGGGTTTTAGATGTAAGTATATTAATATATTAGACAATGATACCTAATAGCCTTTGAAAGTAGCATGTAAAATTAATATTTGTAGGTGAGTTAATAACTTTCTCCAGATACACATTTTTGGTTATTACTTAAGTAATTATTAATGCTAGGCGTCCCGAGTGATGGCAATACTCTTCTACTATTATTTAGCAAGAGGAGGGCGCCAGCTACCGCGCGTTTTGCCCGTTCTGAATAACATCTATGGTATATCTTTAAAAAATAGAAATAAAATTACACGTTAGTAACAGGCATTCATCCCCCTAGCGTTTATCCCGTTTCTGTGCGGGGTCCCCTTTGACCATAATCCAGGATTTGGCGAGTCTGGTTATTACAGTGAAACGAATGCCGTCAGACCTTTCTAACCCTTAGAAGGAAATTAGACAGGTTGGATCATGGTTACACATTCAGATCTATCTGAACTAAAGTCAGAAACTATCGGAATGTTCAGGTGTCCTCGTGGTGTTTTCTCAAGCCTATGCCGAGCTAATGGCACAAATCCACTCATATATTTTTAAAAAATCCAAAAGGAGGAGGAAGTTGGCCCGGAGTCGAACCAAGGACCTCATGTATGTGAGACACGGTCCTTACAAATAACACCATCGTTAGTAACAGACATTAGTTTAATAACTCTAGTCTCTAGTACTTATATAACAGGGGTTCCCCTAGTTTGAAACTAGACCATTGTTGTGACTGTCTAGCGCACTTACTTACTTACTACTTGTACCATTACTAGCCCGACATTAAAGGAAAACATCGCGAGGAAACTGCACATTGATTCTTTCAGAATGTGTAACTATGATCTTATTGTTTTAGTTCGCCTTTCCGATTGCAAAGATCGGAAGACAGTCGCTTCAATGTAATGATCAGACTAGATAAACCCAGATAAATCATTGTTTATGCGGACCCTGGGCTCCCCAAGAGCAGACGAGAAAATACTAGGTGGATTAGACAGTAAACACATTGTGTCTCAATCTCTTTTTAACTTTTAAACTAAATTTACTCTCCTCTTAACTTAAAAATCATTCTCGCCCTACTGTGCTGCGTCCGATTATACATTTTCAGATCATCATCCCAGCGATTATCCCGGTCACATCCTCGGCCATTGCCTCCAAGTCCAGGGACCACCTTCCTGCTCCTTCTACTCCACTTCACACGGTCTTCGGCATCCTGTGTGGTCAGGCCATTGACACGCATGTCGTCTTTCTCGACGTCAACCCAGCATTTCCTGGCATGTAGAGACGTTTGTTTCCCATGCAACTGGCCGGTTTCCGTAAAACATGGCGCAGTTTATCAGCAATATCACGGAAATGAAGGCTACCCTGAATGCGCGAGTTCTTAACGCGGTCCTTCCGCGTCACTCCACACATCCAGCGCAGCATCTTCATCTCCGTGAGTCGCAGCATCCGCTTGTTTTGCTCAAGTACAGACCCGTTTCACTGCCGTAAAAAAAGACAGGCCTAATAATGGTCCCTTCAGCTTAACCGGCATTTTGGGGCCGCAAATGACACCAGTCACTTCACGCCATTTTGCCGAGGCTGCTACAATGCGGCCCTTGACGTCGTAATCAAAATCACCAGACGCGTGAAGTAAAGATCCCAAGTACTTAAACTAGTCCGTACGCTTAACCACGTCACCGTCTATGCATACGGATGGGGGATCTGTGTTGCAGGCCAGGTTCTCGAGTGCCACGTTCCACCTATTTGCACGTCTCACCAATCGTTCCCTGTCCGAATCCGCCAGCGCGATCTCATCAGCATACAGGAGCAGCCACGGGGGTTGCTCATGTGCGTCTATGATGCTAGTTAACAATTCATCCAATATCACGCTTAACCGGAAGGGACTAAGGACGGATCCTTGGAGGACTCTGACGGAGATGGGAAAGGGGTTGGTGTCACCAACAGCAATCCTAACTAGAGAATCGGAATCGTGGTACATGTCTCGAATTACGTCAATATAATTTGCATGCACCCTCTTGGACCTCAGTGCCCACCTGATCATCATGCCAGGAACACAGTCGAAGGCCTTCTGCATGTCCAGGAACAGGAAATGCAGAAGCGTGTTCTTCGTTCTGTATTTCTCCATAATCATCCTTAATGAAGGCAAAAACAGGGTCCATGATACCAAGACCAGGTCGAAACCCGTACTTAGAGCTCTTCGCCATTGGCAGTCGGTGCCGTTGGAGTCCCTATCGAACCCTGGAAGACGATTGGTTCTCGTGGTGTGGGTATCTTAAACGACCTTTATAACCGCACACTCTACACCGGGCAGGTCCCTTAATAGTGGAGGCGGAGTATCGTAACTCCAGTCTTCAAAGATAAGGGATCGCTGCAAGAGTGCGGAAGCTATCGCGGTATAAAGTAATGTCCACACTATGAAGCTATTTGAGCGGACAGTTGTCTCTCGGCTACGACAGGAGTGTACTGTCTCGGAGTGTCAGCACGGGTTTTGACCTGGTCTTGGTCCAATGGACCCTGTGTTTGCCTTAAAGATGATTATGGAGAAATACAGAACGTAGAACACGCCTCTGCATTTCGTGTTCATGGACATGCAGAAAGCCTTCGACTGTGTTCCTGGCATGATGATCAGGTGAGCACTGAAGTCCAAGAGGGTGCCTGAAAGTTATATTGACGTAATTCGAGACATGTACCACGATTCCGATTCTCTAGTTAGGACTGCTGGCAGCATACAGTGCTGATGATATCGCGCTGGCGGATTCGGACAAGGGACGATTGGTGAGACGTGCAAATAGGTGGAACGTGGCACTCGAGAACCTGGCCTGCAAAACAGATCCCCCATCCGTATGGATGGGGGATTATGCATACGCATAGACGGTGACGTGGTCGAGCGTACGAACTTGTTTAAGTACTTGGGATCTTTACTTCACGCGTCTGGTGATATCGATGACGACGTCATGGCCCGCATTGCAGCAGCCTCGGCAAAATGTCGTGAGGTGACTGGTGTTATTTGCGACCCCAAAATGCCGGTTAAGCTGAAGGGGTAAGTCTATAAGACCATTGTTAGGCCTGTCCTTTTGTACGGCAGTGAAACGTGCCCTGTACTTGAGCAAAACAAGTGGATGCTGCGAGTCACGGAGATGAAGATGCTGCGCTGGATGTGTGGAGTGACCCACTCCCCACATCCAGCGCACCCCCTGTATCGACGTATTCACACTTATGTACCTGATGGCTACCCCCGCGCCGCTGTATCAAATCTTACGTCTCGGTGCAATGAAAATATTCTAGTGGAAGAAAGAAGTAATTTTTCTTATTGTGATTTATTTTAACTTCATAAGAAGTAAACAGTCATATTGCTGTTCTTATTTTTTAAGTTTATTTAAAAAAAAACGCAATAAAGTCATAATATTGGTTACTTTTTTTATTTTCTACATAAAATTTTAGGGAAAAAGGTAATATAAGTAATACGTCATATTTTTCAATGTGTTCTTTGCGTTATATCACATAAGCTATTTTTCCTTAAGAAAAAAAGTGATGGAATAAAAAGTCTCAAAACTCATTTTCTTGTATTAATTCGTCAATTTTAACAAGAAAAATATGAAAAAAATTGAGCATATGTGTCTTTGAACGTACTTTTTAAATATGATAAAATCGATGATTCGACGTAACCTCACTTACGTCTTTTTTGCACTGGGGGTGCGAACTGTGCCCGGACCCGGACAAAACAAGTTGATCTTCTTTGTTTGAAAAATCATTCGTTCGACCGAGTTTCCTTTGCTTTTGTCAATAAATAGTTGCCGCTAAACTGAAAACAGGTCCCTTTTTAGTTGCGTATACTTTGATGATGGGTTTTGGAACTTTTTGTTTTACAAGAAATGTTGTTAGTAGGACATTAGTGGATTTTTTGTTTGAATGAACGGCTCATTTAAAAACTTCCTTTCTAATACAGAAGACCATAATGTAGTTTAATAACTGTTGAGTGCTATTTCTATCAGTGTGTAAGGTCTTAACATTTCCATGAATCAAACTTTTATCTCTTTTTAAAATCTTAAAATCTAACGATATACTTCTTTACCAAAACATGGTAGCCAGTCACTATCTTCTTTTGTATTGCTTAGATATTGATTTGGGTCCTCAAATTCTTGTCTTTAATATACTTTTGAGTCTTTCGTAATCTGGCAATGCACAAAAAAAGTATTTCTTCTTTCCGTTTCCCGTGAGGTCATGCTCCCTTTCAACTCAGGTGAAAAGTTCACGCTAGCATCTAAAGGAACTTACACTATTTGTTTAATATTTATCACGTCTGTATTTTGACTTACACTATTTTCTTTTACGTGACGTGTTTGAGTAGACGAAATTGTCTTTGAGTGCTGGTACAGGTTGCCCAGGGGAAATCTAAGCCTTTGCACGATACAGATTGAAATTTTGTATTTAAATTTGAGAGATATTATGAGATGTGTGTCGGGAAGGGGTGACTAGAAGTTTTGTTGAATACCAGAATCATTTGGCTCTATCATAGAATTATTGAAACATATGTGTATTTTTCTTGTAAACTTGAGATCCAAATAAAAATCGATATTATTCTTAGTCTTAGCTGAAATATTTGATTGATTTCGCTTTTTTTGTGGACAAGTAATGCCAAAGTTGCTTACTAGTTTCCAAAAAAATTAAGACAAGAACAAACCTTTTTAAAATACGATAAACAAATAGGGCAACCGCGCAAAACTGATCTTCAAATATTTGAACACAGCCCAACAAATTCAGTTCAATTCACAAAAATCCATTGAAAACGTCAATAAATTCTGCAAACAGCAATAAAAAGAAGTTGGGAGCATCAAATGTGTTATAATGTTTATTTTATATACCACAAATAACGGAAATAGAGGTCATTATCATGAAAATGCTATATCTCACCTGGAAGCAAACAAAGGCTCATAAGTGTATTCCGCCGAGCACACCTATTAGCGATGCCGTAAAGTGTTACCAATGCTACACAGACTAAGCGAGGCGATGGAGGTATGCGAGCGATATTATTGTTAATTGTTTTGAATGAAAAAGCTATTATAATACGAATAAGCTTTATCGTCGGCCTCTAAATTCCTCGTAATTGTAGGGTTTTTCCAAAGGACATTTTTATACTTTTGTGCCATTAAATTTGCCGCGATAAGGATTTTTGTGTCTCCTGGAAAATTTGATCTGTTGGAGAAAGCAAGTTAGATACTTTCAGTTTCATCAGTTTCTTTTTCTCTCCAATACTTTACTTCTTGCTAAAGACGAAGACAAAGCAAACAATTACATCAATTTGTTAAAAAGTCTCACTAGCTCGGTAAAGTAAAAATAAAATAAACCTGACTGCTTCCTAATGCGTAAAATAAAAAGGATACCTCATCGCTTTTTAGGGTTCCGTAGCCAAAATGGCAAAAAAACGGAACCCTTATAGATTCGTCATGTCTGTCTGTCTGTCTGTCTGTCTGTCTGTCTGTCTGTCTGTCCGCCAGTCTGTCACAGCCACTTTATTCCGAAACTATAGGTACTTTACTGTTGAAACTTAGTGAGTGGATGTATTCTGTGAACCGCAACAAGGTTTTCACATGTAAATAGAAAAAAAATAAAAAAAGTGGGGGGTCCCTATAGTCAGAACTGAAACTCGAAATATTTTTTTTCATTGAACATATACGTGTGGGGTATCTATGGATAGATCTTTAAAAATTATATTAAGGTTTGTAACATCACTTTTTTCTAAAGTGAATACTTTGCGTGACAGACCCTTCCAAAGTGGAAAAATGTGTGTCCCCCCCCCCTCTAACTTCTAAAATAAGAGGATGATAAATCTGAAATAATTATATAATGTACATTACCATAAAAACTACCAACGAAAATTGGTTTGAACGAAATCTATTCAGTAGTTTTTTTAATACGTCAAAAATAGAATTTGTACGGAACCCTCAGTGCGGGAGTCCGACTCGCACTTGGCCAATTTTTTTCTAATTAACACCATAAAGCATCTGATTAGATCCGCACCGCATCCCTAAAGTCGATAAAGATTATTTTTAATTCAAAGCTGCATTACTTTACAATGTAGATACATTATTAATTAAGTAGTCTACAAACTTTGATTTTACCTCCATCGTGCAACTTGAATAGTATAACATCGCATAGCTTCCAGTGGCGTACGAATCCCTCACCTTTAGCAATATTTATTGGGCGGTGGAAGCAGGAGCCGCCGATAATTGCTTTTCCCGGCTTTTTGTGGAAACATTTACTTGCCATCAAATCAATTCGGACGGGTAATTTTATTTATTAGCATATAGAGAGAATTTCCAAGCCCGCATACTTTTTTTTCATATCTTATGCGCGGAGCACGAGTTATATCAACCTGGTATTGAATTAGATTGTTCGAAGGTGGATTTTCAATGGTACAGATAATATCTCTATAATCACTTATCTCCAATCTATGGGGATTGCGACTGCGATGTTGAATATTAGTATTGCTGTAATATTTTATTTATTTAATATTGTCTAAGATAATATTAAAGCCTATATGAAGAAAAGCAGTCAGATTTCTTATTTTTATGTCCATTTTATTCTTTATTGTAAGTACTACAAAAAAAGCATACAAATGCGAACTTTTTCCTTCATGGCGTTTTTTACAATTATGTTTTACATACTCGTGTAATAACATGAAATATTTCTTTTTTATATGTATTATAGTCTATGGAAAGCAAGCTAACAATTCAGACTAAAACAAAAACACAAGAAATCAAGAAATTGTAATAACAACATTGTTGCTTCTACATAATTTGTTCCGAACAATCAAAACGTAATACTCGTAAAATAATAACAAAATAGAACAATATCCCACTTCACTACACCGTTATTCAATGCTCCGCTCATTCAAAACAAAAGTTCGTCAGAGGGGAAAAAGATAGGAATACCTATTCGCTAAATCCCGGAGGATCGTATCTGACAATACGGTCGCTTCCTGTAACGGAAGGCGCGGGAACAATGTCGCTCCCAACTTTGTCGGTTGTAAAGGCTGCGTTTAACCTAACCCGGGGAAAAATGCCAGGAAATGCCAGGTAATTTTCTTTTGACCAAATCTTGTCTTAGCGCTTACGTTACTCGTATCTATCGCCTTTTGTGTGAATGATGTCTTCGTTGTAGAGTTTTTGCTAGGTTATTTAATAGTTATGTAGCATTTTTAGTTATTTCGAGCACAGGTGCGAATATTTTTTTTACTCCCTATTCCCTCACTCTCATAGTTTGGTGGGACAGCTATTTAAAACAATCGTAGAGAGATCAGGACCAACTAAAATAATATTGGTAGACACAAGAACAAATAGACATATTTGTGCATATAAATATTTGATTATTGCGGGGATCGATCCTACAACCGTTTAGAGTAATGTTCAACTTCATAAACATTACATTAAATAGTTATTCATAATTTACATGATACGATCATTGGGAGGTAGCAAAAGTAGGCAAACAATATCATGAGACCGCTATTATAAATTAATGTAAGGGTATTTTAATAATATTTTCTTTGAACAAGATACTTGGTGGAATTTCCCCCACAAGAGTCCGATCGCTTAAATCTTTTTTCCTCGCTTAAAAATATTTTTTCACCAAATTATTATTCTCTTCGGCAGTTCAATATAGTATGTTTTCTTTTAATTACCAAGTTTAATGATCGACAAAACGTTTTTATTGGAAACAATCGAGATATTGGATAGCGAATTTGTTTGTGTAGATTTAAATTTCTCTGCCGGGGGCAAATGGATCGATTGGATGATATTTCATGTGGTTATAAAAGGTTTGTTAATATCACATTTCAACGTCTATTTCTAGCAATCAACACATTATTGATCGTCTTAATAAAAACCGCTTTACTTTTTAAATCAACAAGCGTTGGGAATGATTAATATACACAAAAAAATAAAATTACGTAGTCAATACTTGTGTCCTGCAAAAAAAAATTTCTTTCCTTTAGTTAAAATCACGACTACGAAAACGACTACTATTTGAAGGTAAATTTATGTTAGGTCCTTTATTACATATCCGCAAATCACTTTTTGTTTGATGCTTCTTAAAGGATACTTATAATACTTTTAGACGAGGCGCTCGTAACCCTGAATACAAATTGAATCTTTAGCTTATTTGCCTAATACTAAAGTTCTATGATTCATTTATAACTACAAGTAGTTAAATCATGCCTTCAGTAGGTAATTATTAATTAAATTAAAATTAAATTAAATATTCTTTATTTCAGACCATAGATCCATTTTGTGTTAGTAAAGTTGTCTTATATCTATTGTTAGTAACAAGATAGGCATTGAAATTAAAAATAAACATTTATAAATGTATTCAATTAACTTTGGCAGATTCCACGAAACTAAATCCATATCACCGTTATATGAGCCATTTTACTTAACCCAGACTTTATTCAAACCCCCAACAGTAAAACCAACAAATAGTTCTGCTAAAGTGATACGAAAATAATCTTGTGTAAACACGTGACATGTCTTCCCCGACAGAACAACCTTTGAGTACTGAAACGTAGATCCCAGAGGAAATCTGAATCTTTATAGAGTAGAAACTGAATGGATTCAATATTTATATTGAAATAGGGAAAACCGTGTGAGAAGACTTTTAGTGACATTTCGCTTTGATAAGGTTATTATATACTAGACTAGCGGCCGGCCGCGACTCCATCCGCGAGGATTTTTGTTCCCTATAGCCTATCAACATTACCGACAAAAATATTTTTTCAAATAAAACAGTAGTTCCTCCGATTTGCGCGTTCAAACAAACAAACAAACCTTCAGCTTTATTATATTAATAAGTATAGATTTTACGCGTGACTTTGCCCACATGGAACTAGGACATCAAAATCCGTTCAGTTTTGGCGATTATCAAGATTTCTGTTTTATGCCATTGAAGCTTTAAATCTCGTCAAATATCCTATCACCTAAGTCAGCCCATACCTGCCTGTATACCAAGTTTCCGCGTGTTTGACAGACAAACATCAAAATATGAGAAAGGATAAGTCCTTTCTCATAAATTACATAAGATGTAATGATGGCTCATTACCGGGGTTTTCACAGAGTAAAGGCAAATAGCAGAAGATTTAGTTCCTTGCGTAGGCTTAGATATAGTGGATAACTCTTCAAAGGATAGTGGGCGTTGGGTCTTAATGCTATGATTAAAACACATGTCAAACAGAAGGGTGTGATATTCTACTATAAGCCGTGGAATTATATCAATATCTGTCCGGAAGATTAACATTTTCCATCAATAGCTTATGATCAATTCAAACACCGATTGAAATCGTAAGATAAGCCCAGACACAAGAAAACTGTAGCATCATTTTAATTGAAGTACTGGACGTTGATTTCTAAGGTTAACTGTTGTTCATGGTTGTCCATGGGCCAGTTGCCGACTCTTGTAATATTTTTAATCTTCTCTTGTATCTATACATCTATACAAATATTATAAAGAGGAAAGGTTTGATTTTTTGTTTGTTTGTTTGTTTGTATGAATTGAATAGGCTCCGCAACTACTTGGCAGATTTGAAAAATTCTTTCACTGTTGGAAAGCTACATTCACCCAGAGTAACATAGGCTATATTTTATCCCGGTACGGGAAGTAGTTCCCCCGGGACGCGGGTGAAACCGCGTGACGGGCCGCTAGTTAACAATAATTAAAAAAAAATACAATAATGTGTTTAACAAACATGTACAAATGACGAAAAATAAAGCTAGTGGCGTGTCATTTCATAGGTAAAGTGACGAAAAATTCACTAAACTATCCGCCCTCTTCCCCTGTCAGCTGACGCATAGATTTTGTTCTCAACTTAGATTAATGAATATCAATAGACGCAACGAATAATTTGACAGTTATGCTATCCTTTTTCTCTCCTTGACATTATGATCTATGGTATTCATTAATCTTCTCTAAGAACGCATCGTGTAAGCAAGTATTGCATATAACATGTACACAGTTGATCAATTTCAGAGTTCCACAACTATTTCCATAAAAAGTCGTTGTTAGTCGCAGACATTGTGCGGCACAAAGACGCGTCCTTCCGTTCCCCGGAGCGCGCATTGTGCGTCTCCCGGGACCAGCGTCACTTACGGCTTCCTACAAGGGAAACATGGCTATGTGTAGTTTGGTTAGGTGAGAGTGATGGGTAAAAATAAAAGTTCGGACTCACGATGTATAAACTCCTTATATTGTCCACACACAGTCACCAATCAAATATGTAAGAAGTTCACAATAGAATAGAAGGCACAATGAAGATGGATAGATAGCACAAGCACAGGAAACAGTTCAGACAGATAGTATAGATATAGTAGAAGAGTCTATGTACTAGGAAGAATACGAAAGCACAGGTATATAAGCTTAGGTAAGAAGCGATCGAAAACAGCGTGCGCTCCGCGTCGTATGATAGCATCGACTGGTGATACCGGGGTGTGCGCGCGCGCCGGCCGGCTACCTGAGATGGGACCCTTGGCCAGGTAGCTGTGACCTCATTACGGCGTTGACCCGTGCGGGGACGAGTCGATAATCGATATCGACCCACTGGTATGCAACGCTAATTATCGACATGATTAATATGTAAATATGTAAATAAATAAATATTGTAGATATATATTTTATATAAATGTGTATGTGTAGATTGTGTGTAGGTATATAATAAATTATATAAGGAAGTTAAATATTTATTATAAGATAATATACATATATTATTATTGTATGTAAAGAAAGTAAATAAATTATAGTGAAAGTAGGAAAGTAGCCTACACCACCCCCCTCCAGAGACCGTCAAGGGCGATAAAAATCTGGAAATTTAACCCGACGACCAGAACGGGTAACGAAATCATTTACCGTCTTCGGTGGGGAATCGACGTTACTTTCAACAGTTGTTTGTTGGTCACAAAGTATGAAGGCCGGTTTAAGTCGGTCTATAGATACTGTGACCTCTTTGTTCTTAAACAAAATTTTGAAAACTTTATGACCCCTGGATAGCACCTTATATGGACCTGAGTAAGCCGGCTGAAGTGAACCACGTAATGAGTCATCACGAAGGAAGACGTGATCACAGGTTGATAAATCCTTATAAACAAAGGTATTTGGCTTACTGTGGTGTGTCGTAGGAACGGGTTGCAAGGCTTTCGCAAAGTTCCTAATCCGTGCAGTAAATTCTGAGGTATCAGTGGTACCTACAGTGGCGGGATCAAAAAATTCACCAGGCAATCTAAGCGGCTCGCCATACACTAGTTCTGCGGATGATGCTTGCAGGTCTTCTTTAAAGGAAGCACGAATTCCTAACAACACCCACGGAAGTGATTCGGTCCACCTTTCGTTGCCATGGCACATGATCGCGGCTTTAAGTTGCCGGTGGAAGCGTTCAACTAATCCATTGCACGCTGGATGGTATGCAGTGGTCCGCTTATGCTCAAAACCGGCGATTTTTGACAGACATTGAAAGAGGGCCGATTCGAACTGTCGGCCTCGGTCTGTGATAATGTCTGTAGGACAACCGAATCGAGCTATCCAGCCTGATAGCAAAGCTTTGGCAACTGTCTCCGCCGTGATATCTTCAATCGGTATTGCCTCCGGCCAACGAGTAAATCGATCAACAGCCGTCAAGCAGTACCGATACCCACATGAGATAGGCAGTGGTCCTACCAGGTCAATGTGAATCTGTTTAAAGCGCGCCCGAGGCAGATTGTATGTGCTAAGAGGAGCATTCACATGACGAGTAACTTTGGCTCGTTGGCATGGTATGCAAGTACGAGCCCATTCCCTGCAGTCTTTGCGAATGCCAGGCCATACAAATCGCTCTGTTACTAACTTGGCAGATGCATTAGCCCCTGGGTGGCTACAAGAATGCAGGCTATCAAAAACTTGTTTCCGATGAAACTTCGGTACAAATGGCCTGGGGGTCGGTGTACTGACGTCGCAGTACAGCTGTGCACGACTCCCAGGTAGTACAAGTTTTTCGAGCCGTAAAGATGAGCCTTCTTGTAAAAGCTTGGAAAGCTCAGGATCAGTAGATTGACCATTAGCTAAAATGTCTAGGCTAACTGGGGCTCCCAATTCTTCAATACGCGACAAGGTATCGGCTACGACATTGTCCTTACCCGAAATATGGCGTATGTCAGTCGTGAATTGGGAGATAAAGTCCAAATGCCTATATTGCCTAGGCGAACAGTTTTTCTTCCTTTCATGGAATGCAAAACTGATCGGCTTATGGTCAGTGTATATGATGAAGTGGCGAGCTTCCAGCATGTGTCTGAAGTGCTTCACCGCTTCGTAAATGGCAAGTAGCTCCCTGTCATAAGGAGAGTACTTGGCTTGAGATGGGCTTAGCTTCCTGGAAAAGAAAGCTAAGGGTTGCCATGCGTCGTCCTTCCATTGCTGAAGTACTGCACCTAAAGCTAGATCAGAAGCGTCGGTCACGAGTGCAAGTTTTGCTGAGCAATTAGGATGTGCAAGTAAGGCTGCTTCAGACAAACTGTCTTTGCATGCATTGAATGCCTCTAAGGTTTCGCCAGTCAAATGAATTGGATGCGATCCCTTCACAGATCCTGTAAGCAGTGCGTGCAAAGGAGCTTGGATTTGGGCAGCGCGAGGGAGAAATCTCCTGTAAAAATTAAGCATGCCTAAGAAAGCTCTAAGCTGACGCACATTTTGGGGCACAGGAAAGTCTCTGATTGCTTGCACTTTGGAGTCCAGCGGTCGAGAACCTTGTTCGGAGATGCTGTATCCTAGAAAGGTTACCTCTTTTACGCCGAATACGCACTTGGAAGTGTTCAGCAACATGCCGTAGTCCCTTAACCTACCAAAGATGATGCGCAGGTGCTCCTCATGCTGCTGTATGCTTCTCGAAAATACTAGAAAATCGTCCAGATAACAATAAACAAAGTCTAGGCCTCTGGTCATCTCGTCTACGAACCTTTGGAAAGTCTGGCCCGCGTTACGCAGACCAAAGGTCATAAAAGGGAACTCGAAGAGTCCGAATGGCGTGGTAATGGCGGTTTTGGGTATATCCTCTGGGCTGACAGGTATCTGGTTGTACGCTTTTGTGAGATCTAGCGTGCTAAATATGCTACAACCAGCTATGGCATGAGAAAAGTCATGAATATGCCTAATGGGGTACCTGTCAGGCACAGTCCGTGCGTTGAGTTGACGGTAATCGCCACAAGGACGCCAGCCATTGTCCTTCTTCGGTGCGAGATGTAACGGCGAGGACCAAGAACTTTCCGAAGGTCTAGCGGTGCCATTTGCGAGCATAGACCTAAACTCTTCCTGGGCAATCCTAAGTTTATCAGGAGCAAGACGACGTGGAGATGAAGATACTGGAGGCCCTGGTGTCGTGCGTATATGGTGTAGGGTGTTGTGTGCAATAGTGCGGTGCGTACCAGCTGGTCGAGTAATTTCTGGAAACTCACAAAGAATTTTATGAAATGGACCATCACCAGTTGATACTTTTACAGAATGTAGTTCTACATTACTAACTACAAGACTAGCTACAGTGGTTACAGAAGTAGTATTATCTACAAGTCGTTTATTTCTACAGTCTACAACTAAATTATAGAAATTGAGGAAATCTACGCCTATGATAGGTTTTGTTACATCTGCAACTACAAAACGCCAAGAGAAAGGTCTACGTAGGCCAAAGTCTAAGTTTAAATGTAAATAACCATAGGTTGAGATATTAGAACCGTTAGCAGCACACAGTTGATACCCGGTTGGAGCACGACGATCACGAAGTGAAGTACGGGGGAAGACACAGAGGTCGCTTCCGGTGTCGACCAGGAACTGCATCTTCGAAGTACGGTCCGTGACAAATAGGCGACCAGTGGAAGTTGGGCAATCGTCAGTCGCCATTACCGACCGCCCGTGGAGTTTTCCGCCTTATAGTCACAGGGGCGGACACAGCAGGCAGCTTTGTCCCCATGCTTCTTGTGGTACCAGCAAATTGGGAACTTGCGGTAGTTGGACTGCGACCGATGCCTGGATGCAGAGCGACTGCGGGGTCGAGATTTGCGGGAGCTGCGATTGTTCCGCGATGCCAACTTCTGGAACTGCCGGGCTAGCTCATCAACTTTGCGCGTCAACTCGCTGATGTCGTTTGGAGCAGCTCGGCTCGTGGAGGCAACTCCTGGGGCGGATAACGCCATGTCATTCACGCGATCTGCTAAATCCGCCAAGTCTTCAAGTGGAGTAGACCCTGATTGACCTGCGAGCACTGTCTGGATACTATGGGGAAGACGACTGGTCCAAATGGTCTTCAAAAAATCATCAGGTACGCCTTGACCAGCAAGGCTTTGCAGGTGTCTCAGGAAACTCGAAGGCTTTCGATCACCGAGCTCTTCGTGCATTAACAGCTGCTTGAGCTTCTTCTCGTTGGAAGCCGAGACCCTTTTGATGAGCTCAGTCTTGAGCTTCTCGTACTTATTTTCGGCCGGGGGATTCAATATAAAATCCTTCACCTCACGAGCGTGCTGGTTATCCAACAGACCGATAATGTAATTAAATTTCGTCTGGTCTTTCGTGATGCAGTGAACCGAAAATTGTCCCTCGACTTGTGCAAACCAGATGTCAGGATCATTGGGCCAAAACGGTGGAATGCGAATATTCACTCGATGAACCTCTTCTCGATCTATCGATACGTTCCCATCACTAGCGTCAGAGAATTCGCCACGTGCTTCCTCCATCTTTGGATTCTTTGTTCTAAACGGGGTCACCAGTTTGGTTAGGTGAGAGTGATGGGTAAAAATAAAAGTTCGGACTCACGATGTATAAACTCCTTATATTGTCCACACACAGTCACCAATCAAATATGTAAGAAGTTCACAATAGAATAGAAGGCACAATGAAGATGGATAGATAGCACAAGCACAGGAAACAGTTCAGACAGATAGTATAGATATAGCGTTCGATACAATCGATACAGACGTTCTTTTGTCCAAACTTGGGTATTATGGATTTGACCATCTCACCCTGAAATGGTTCTGTAGTTATCTTAAGGGCCGCACTCAATTTGTTGAACTACAGAATGATAGTGGTAACATTTCTACTTCTGTAACAAGACAGGTAGTCAGAGGAGTACCGCAAGGTTCTATTCTTGGTCCATTACTTTTTATTTTATACACCGCTGATATAGTCCAATCTATAAAAAATTGTAAATATCACGTATACGCTGATGATGTTCAATTATATATTTCTTTTAAACCTGATGCAACCAGTTTAGCTGTTGAGGATATAAATAGTGATCTAGATCGTTTAGCGCAGTGGAGTGACCTAAATAATCTTGTATTAAATAATAATAAATCTAAATATATGTTAGTTGGCACGGATAAACTAGTGAAGAGTATCTCTAAACATGACCTGCGTGTGTCGATAATGGGCGATCGACTCGAGCGTGTAGACAGAGCTCGTAACTTAGGAGTGAATATGGATAGTAGATTGCGTTTCGAAGAACATATAACAGACTCTTTGCGAAACTGTTTCTATAGGCTGAAAGTTTTGTATCGTATCCGTGACTGTCTAAGTGTTGATATAAGAATAAAATTGTGTGAATCTCTCATTCTCTCTAAACTTAATTATGCTGACAGCGTTTTTGGGGCTTGCCTTTTGGCTAGGACTAAAAACAAAATTCAACGCATACAAAATGCATGTGCTCGTTTCTGTTTTCCTATTCCTCGTCACTCACATGTAACCCCTTACCTAAATAGAAATAATCTAATGAAAATGGCTGCTCGTCGCACAGTACATTTTGCTACGCTCCTTTTTGGAATTATAAAAAAAAAAAAAAATAAAGAGCCTAATTATTTATACGATAAGTTGTCCTTCATGCAAAGTAGAATAGCTGTACCACGCCTGTTGTTTCCACAACATAAAACTGCTGCGTTTCGTGGCAGTTTTCGCTACGCCTCCTCCAAGTGCTGGAACAACTTGCCGCCCCCGATTAGGGAGTCTGAAACAGTTTTTGGTTTTAAGACTAAATTAAAAAAATTCCTTATTGATGCGCAAAAATCCGGCTAGGTATTACTTTCATTATTCGATATGTTTATGTATTTATCCATTGGCGTCTTTATTTATTCTTTAATATTATTTGTCATTTAAGCAGCTTTACATCATATTCATTAAGTAAACACATCTTACTACCTGTACAAAAATGTTAATTACAGTCTCAGCTTACAGCAGCATATTCTATACAATAATTATTCTGTTCCACTTTCACAAAATGTTTAATGTCAAACCCTCTCTGTTCTCCTCGGTTCCACTGAAAATCAGCGTCTTGGCTTTAAGCCACGACATATTGCTGAGTGGCAACCGTTTTGGTAGCATATTGTTTTCACTTTTGTATTTTATTTCTTGTTAATATGTAATATTTGTCTTGCACCAAATAAACGTATTTTCTTTCTTCTTTCTTTCTTTCATATAGTAGAAGAGTCTATGTACTAGGAAGAATACGAAAGCACAGGTATATAAGCTTAGGTAAGAAGCGATCGAAAACAGCGTGCGCTCCGCGTCGTATGATAGCATCGACTGGTGATACCGGGGTGTGCGCGCGCGCCGGCCGGCTACCTGAGATGGGACCCTTGGCCAGGTAGCTGTGACCTCATTACGGCGTTGACCCGTGCGGGGACGAGTCGATAATCGATATCGACCCACTGGTATGCAACGCTAATTATCGACATGATTAATATGTAAATATGTAAATAAATAAATATTGTAGATATATATTTTATATAAATGTGTATGTGTAGATTGTGTGTAGGTATATAATAAATTATATAAGGAAGTTAAATATTTATTATAAGATAATATACATATATTATTATTGTATGTAAAGAAAGTAAATAAATTATAGTGAAAGTAGGAAAGTAGCCTACAGTAGCTAGACGACGTTTGCCACATGGCTTTAGACTATGTGTAACTCTGGAAACCCAGGGTTACATACTTTTTGCTAGATTCACTGATATGACGAATCGCTTGGTGTGGTGTTCAAGAAATTGCCTAGTAGACAAAGAGGTCGCAGGTTCTATCCCCGCACAGGAAAAACATTTGTGTGCATGGACATTGGACATGTCTGTTTGTCCTGGTCTGGGTGTCATGTATCCATTTATACATATTTGTATTACTACTGTTGATTCTGATGACTGTAACACAATTACTTAAACTACTCAACACGGGGTCAGATCAATGTATGTGATGTTGTGAAATAATTATTTGTATTCACTAGGTTCACTGATCAGGTTTTTTTTTCGTTTAGGGAAAGTGTTTTTTTTAGATTTCATTTTGAGACTCATCGGGTTCCGCATGAACCCGAAGATTGAGACCATCGGCGTTTAAATGGTTATTTTTTTGGGAAAGCAGCACCAATCATCATGAAGAATTATTTTGATTGCATAGCTGTAACAACATTTTTTTTTTAATAAAATGTCATAGCTTAGTCCACGAGGGCGAAGCCGTCAGCAGATGGCAAGTATCCGATAAAGATGTCTTACGTACATGAATACGCCGCGAAGATTTTTCTCGTAAAAAATCTGCACGTAAAATTGCCCAGGGATTATGACAACATCGCGTTGATTAATGATTCTTCTTTACCTTTTGTACTTCTTTGAGTGTGAACCTCTCCAACTTAATTATGCCGAGACTGGGGCCAGAAAGTTTTGGAAAACTTGAAAAAGTCAGTTTTCTTCTTGAGGACAATGGGATATCGCTAAATGTGGGCTTAGGACTAACGATCGCGGCTTGCGGCTCTGATTTATAAAGGTCCATTTAACTTGTTTCGGGGCAGTGTTTTGACAAATCGTTCGCTTTGTGAATTGAAACGTTTGGAAGGTTTTGACTTTTTTTTGACGTGGTGTAATTAAATTGTTTTAAACGTCTGTTGATTGGTTTTCAATTTCAGTTGTAACCATCCATGTCTTAGGCTCGTATTAATAAATCGCACTCAACTCTGAGGTTGATCTTGAGTGCGAACTTGATATGTCATTCTCATGTAAAACTGCACCTTAAGTTCACGCTCAAATTCGATCTGAGAGTTGAGTGCGATTAATTAATACGAGGCTTAATTTTAATCGGGTGTAAATATTCCCACACGCTTAGGTTTATGCCCATCGCTTTTTATTGTGGTGGAAAAACAATTCAATATAAAATTTTATAAAACATTGTGAACATTACTTCCCCGCTGATATTATGAGCAAGCGTGGTGATTAAGCCGAAACGAAAATGGTGACGAAACATGATTTCATATGATGGAGGCCTTTGCCCTGCAATAGGACATTAATAATACTCCCAACTACCAAGAGTAATCATGTAACTAAGATACTACAGACAAACATTTATACAAACATGTAAAATATAAATTACGTGCGAATATTCATTCATATTAAAAAAAGCGTGCCTTTGTGGTTTAAATAATTAAATTTCTATTACCTATTCTATTCCTATATTCCAAGAAAAAAGTATAACAATCATAAATCCCAAATACGTGTATCAAATAACAATACCGCTTATAATATATTCGTAGCTTGTTGCTCTACCTAAATATAAACCAGACATTATATTGTATTATATTATATTGATCACTTACCCAGGCCTACAAGATGTGAAAACAATTTCAATCAAACGGTAATTTCTCCCACACACCTGAATAATCCAGTAACTCAATCAGGAGTCTTGTGGGAATGGATTCCCGATGGATTTTCTCCACTCTGCTGCCGCCATATCCAAATCCATTTTATTGCCGTACTTTCCGTGATATTACTTAAAGTGTAATGTAAGTCGTAAGCGGATTTGAATGCTGCGTTTTAGTGTTTGTTGGGATATTATGGATTCGGATATTGCTGATTGGGATATTAGAGATTGGGATATTGCTTTTTTGTATTTTTTGCATAAAGGACTACTGTTTTAGTTTGTTTTTAATTACCAATCCCTTTTTAATTATCACATTTTGGTGCTCTTGATAAATTAATTACACGTAGACTAGAAACTTAGGCCCAAAATAATCGTAGCTTCCAATAAAGGCTTGAGAGAATTTGACAAATTTAATATAATTACGAGTGTTCTTAGTACAGACTTAAGGTTTGATGGGATCTTATAATTACAAGTCAAATCTATTTCGTAGCGATCAACAAGTTTATTTTAGGGATTTGGATCTTATTTTAAGAGACACGATAGAAAGACAAGTTCCACTTAATTAAAGCTAAGAAACTATGTAAGCCCCTTTCCAAGAAGTGACTGACATTATATAAATAGGGTAATTTTATCTTCGATCCCAGCCCACTTGCATAGTCACTATAAATGTACTTAGAGCACGTTTTAAAAATAAGTAAACATAAAATTAACGTGCTTCGGAAGGCACGTTAAGCCGTTAGTCCTGCGCCTGATCGTGTCAGATTGCTGTCCCACCGAATTATGAGAATGAGGGAATGCACCAGTGCTTGCGCACTCACTTGTGCACTAAAAATATCCTACGTACCTGGCTGATCGTAAGATTTGACGCCATGGTCGAATACGGCCGGAGGGGTATTCACCTTTAATGGAGTTCTTAGTCTTAGTATCGAAAATTATTGGCAAATTCATGTTATTATCAAAAAAATACCATTAACCATTTTAGTACGTGACATAAGGAACATAAAGCAATTTACATATCAAATTTGTAAAAAAAAGAGCTTGACAAAATTACCCGGGAAAATCGGCAAGATCTCATGGCTACAATTTAATAATTAAATCTACCTTAATGTGCCGCCGATATCGCCCCTCTGGAAACACGGATCAATCCAGGGAATTCAATTAAACCTAATCAGGCCATAACAATTCTAATCACGGGTCCCAGTCAGTAGTAATTTAGTTTGAGCACGGAACTCGGGCTAAAATATCTCTCGACCATTTTGCTCTCAGACACATTTATAGATAGCACTTTTTATTCAAACTTGGTTTACAGGGGCTTGTATTAATTTGCCATCTTCTTGATATTTTGGATGTTAACAGAATTGAAATGGAAAAAGGTTTTGAAAAGGGAAAGTATTCACCCTCATTTTTATTTCATTTTACATTTACAAATTAATAAATAAGAATATTTAAGTCGATAGATTACATTGATGAGCCGTTTTATATTTCTGTAAACGAAAAAGGATCCAAACCTTTATTAATTTTACTAGCGGCCGCCCGCAACTCCGTCCGCGTGGATTTCGATTTTTAATAGCATAAAACCTTCCTCGTCAAATGGACTATCCAACACAAATTTTTTTTTTCAAATCGGACCAGTAGTTCCTGAGATTAGCGCGTTCAAACAAACAAACAAACATGCAAACAAACTCTTCAGCTTTATATATTAGTATAGATGACAATACTAGCGGCTGCCCGCTACTCCGTCCACGTGGATTTAGCATAAAGGCTTCCTCGGCAATTGGACTATCCAAAAAAAACATGCTTTCAATTCGAACGAGTAGTTCCTGAGATAAGCGCGTTCAAACAAACAAACAAACAAACTCTTCAGCTTTTTATTTTTATATATATTAGTGTAGATAGGAGACCCCGAAAGTTTACGAATAATGCCTGTGGTATCACTTTAGTCCATAAGTGATAGTAACTACTTTTTTGGTCTGTAATCTTTGCGCAATATTGATGAAATAAAAAGTTTCGATTTGACGGCCAATCGAACTTAAGTAACCCACCCAATCCAGATAATCTATTGGATTTTCTGCGTTATTTTTTTTTTATTTGGCTTGAGGTTTTTGTCCATATGGATATGCCAGCCCTATTGTATCTTCCCAGTAACAAACATCAAAATTACAGCCCTAGTACACAGATCTTACTACAAATAATACCAAATTGGTTGACGCATTAAAACGCGTAATTTATCGAAGCCAGTCATCTGACGTCACTCGCCGCGCCTCATTATGTCACAGGCCGTCAAGTGGCTCACTACAGTCGAAAGTTAAACGGACGTCACGAATGGGAGATTAATTACCGGGATTCCATACTCGGTATTAATCTTTTTTTTTGTGCGTAATGTTTTAATGGATTATTATTTATCCATTTTTGTGACAGCACGGTGTCAACGGAGCTAGGACCTTGCTGTTAATCAACCAATTAGTTCCAATAAGTGAACAATTATCCTGACTTTAAAAAATAATTAATATTTATATGTTTAAGATTATGAAGTTGTAATATAATACATTTATATTTAGGCTGCAAAAGATTACTTTCTACGTTACATACGAAAGAAGAAAAAACAACGTTTTATTATTAATCACTTAATTTTTCTTTACGTTGCAACTAAATTCATAATAAATTATTTTGTTATTTTCTCTAGTTTACTAATGTAAACATGATCATGCATAACAAAACTTAGTTAAAATGTAATCAATAATAGAAGTTTGCACAAACTTGTTTCTAAGACAAAATGTCACAAGTCAATGTGAGATTAATAATAAATCCCCTCTATTAAGTCTACAAAACAATTTGCCAAAGCAAGATCAACTGAGTCAAACTAACATAAGCACTTACCCCAAATCTAATAAGTCACAGTTACAAGTTGCTGATTCTCGAACGGAGAAAACGATAAACGTGCCTTTCCATAACTAACAAGTTGCGATATATGTAACAAGATTATTCGACCCACCTTCGTTGCGTAGTTAATAAACTAAATAGGCCGAGATTGATGTTATGAACTAGGGATGTAACGGAGGTGTCATATCGGAATCGAAGGCGGAGTCGGAGTCGGAGTCGGATTCGGAACCGGAGTCGGAGTCGGAACCGGAGGCGGAGGCAGGGTCAGAAGTAGTGGCAGTAGAGAGATATTTTATTTAAGGACAAAATATAGCATAACCTTTTTCATTTATTGTATTAATTAAACGCAAGGAAATGAAATATGATAAGAAAAGTGAAATTATAAAATTAAATAAACGAAAAACAAAATTACTTGCATGTTTCCAAATAATTTATAAATTAAATCGAATTAATCGACTCCAAAAGAAGTGTATTATACTTCACGGACAAAAGTTTTGAAGCTTTTTCTCCGTCCAATCTATTTCTTAACGAGTTGTAGATAAGACCATCTCCACTAAAAAGTTGTTCACTAGCCACGGAGCCTGGTGGACAAGATAAAAACCTTGCGAACATGTCGCGTGCGTAACAAACTCATCATCATCATCCTAGCGCCTCTCCCGGTTGCATCCTCGGCCATTGCCTTGGAGCCCAGGGTACGCTGCGACTATGATCCTGAATTGACAAGCCTGGTTATTACAATGGAGCGACTGTCGTCTGTCCTCCGTAACCACAAGGGAAACCACACCAGTTGGATCATAGTCGGGACCGACGGCTTAACGTGCCTTCCGAAGCACGGAATAATCATTCTTATCGGACAATCAGGTGATTCAAGCCTGCAATGTCCTAACCAAACTGGGAAAACCAACACAAAGTGAAAGTGTTCCCTGCGGCATTTGAACCCACGACCTCGGAGATCGTAGTTTTTGAGCACAGCGCTCTAACCACTACAACACGGAGACAGTTAACAAACTAATAAGTGCACGAGCAGGAGTCCCCGACTACTGGAGGTCCGCGCGACATGGATAATCCTGTTCAGAACGGTCGACCCAGGCCGTCGCCAATATTTATTATGCTTCGACCTCCGATTCAACCTCCGACTGAAAAGTATCGGAACCGAAGTCGGAACCGAAGGTGTAATATTAATCGGAAGTTCCGACTTATCGGAGTCGGAGTCGAAGCTCCGTAACATCCCTGTTATGAACAGGCATCGACTTGTACCTTTATTTGATGGTAAAACAATTTCATCCTGTATAAATCGTGGTTTATATAAGTTCCCTAGGTTCTTACTTTATTTTTAGTAGGAATAGCGTTGACTTAGGTAACCTTTTTTTTGAGGAATGTCATGATTTTGTCCACTAGGTATGGCTTTCAAACACACAGACAATTTTATAGTATTTTTATATTTGCACTAATATAATAAAACTGAAGATCCGTTAATTTCAGGAACTACTAGTTCGAATTGAAAAAAAATATTTTGTGTTTGATAGTCCATTTGATGAGGAAGGCTTCAAACTATAATATTACACTGTGTAACGAAAGTCAAAATCCACGTGGACGGAGTCGCGAGCAGCCGAGTATTCAATCAAATTAAATTGATACAGTATGTAATGTTTAACTATCAATTCAAATCTTTAAAGCTAGTAGCCATTTTCACAATTGAAAAATCAACAAATCTATGAAATTCCAGATTAAATACCAATACATATTTTACCTTGGGTACCGTATTAAAAAAAATATGTGATACTCAGACCAATCAGTTTCAGTTCAACCTTTGATCTTTTCAAGCACCGATCGTGTACAAGTAAATCATCAATAGCCCAACTCAATATTAAGGACGAGATGACCGGATTCCATCGTTGAAATTGCGTGATTCAATAAGATTTGCTATATCATGGTTATTCAGTTCGGAAGAACTCGTTTGGAAATGGATAAATTGATTTCCCCTTATGAATATTAATGATGATGTCCCATAAAAATGAAGAATATTTCAGAGTCATTGTTCAGACACAATGGGAATTGGGATCACTTCGTTTGAAATGGATTTTACTGTGTGAGCAACGTATTGGAATATTCTATGAAAAATCTATAGAAATATTCACATATAACTTTTATATGGCATAAAATATTAAAACCAGTTTACCAATGATCATATACTTTTACTTAAACCACCTACTACTAATACCCATACGGCTACGGAGTGCAAAAGAACCCCCTGAGACCGCATCCCGTCACATTCTATAGCCTAAAGCCTTCCGCGTAAAATGGACTATCCAACCAAAAAATATGTTTTTCAATTTGAACCAGTAATAACTGAGATTAGTGCGTTCAAACAAACTAACTCTTCAGCTTTTTTATATAATTAAAAATTATACTAGTATAGATAAATTCGTTGCAATGCCATAATATTTTCATACTAGCACGATAGCGGCCTGAAAAGAAATTCCACAAGAAATCAAGCACCTAAGATTTATTTTTAAATACTTGTTATCAAATGATGTTAATAGAACCTTAATGGCCTATTTAAGCCTAAACTCGTTTTAACACACTTAAGGCGACGTCGTCAATCGACGTTGCTAATCACGCTCGAATTTTCTTTCCCTCATTAAAATTCTAGGGCCAATTTCGCACTAATTTCTTAGAACACACGTGAAGGAGGAATTTGTTTCGACGTTAACCTCGTTTCGATCAAAGCGGCTCTGCCTAAACAACCACTTAATATTTAATTTGTTCTCCGCTCGTGGAGTGGGAATCGGGCTTGTTTACCGTATCTTGGAGCTGGTAGAATGACGTTTTATTCGCGTTTTAAGTATAGAAATACACTTGGCCGAAAAAACGCGACCAAAGTTCGACGATTTGCTTCATCTTTCTTCATACGGACCGCGCGGGAGTGGAATTCTCTGCCGGGATCTGTCTTTCCTATACAATCAAACTTGGGGATCTTCTAAGCTAGAATAACGATTTCTTAAGCATGCGCGCTCCACTACAGACAACATAGTTGTTGTTTAATAAAACACTACTTTTTGGTCAAGTGCTGGCTTAGTCTAAATATTTAAAAAAAAACCTACCCAGCAGCATAGTGACTATCAGTACATACTTAAAAAATATTCTCTGGCCATGATACAGGCCACTTTCAAGAGAATGCCGTTTATCGATACCTATAACTTACAAGGGCCACAGATGCGATTTATGCCTTTGATAGCCCATGCTCTGTCCAAATATTGACCTCTGAAAATCTTGCTTACCTACAGAAACATAACGCTGTAGTTGCAAAGTTTACTTCACTGTATTTACGTTTCTGTGAAATTAGCTTCTGCTTAATCCTCTCTTTACATCAGGAAACTGCTTTGAATACTGTACAGAATTTGGTGAAATCACATTTCCCGAAGTCAGCTAAACTTGTTATTAAAGACTATATTTCGGTTTCTATATACACTGTGTAATACTTTAGCTTAAAGCCTTCTTCGTCAAATGGTATATTCAACAAAAATATTTTTTAGAGTTCAATTTAGTGTTTCCTGAGATTAGCGCGTTCAAACAAACAAACAGACTCTTCAGCTTTATTATATTAGTAAGTATAAGTATAGAAGGTATACGGTTATAGTTCCCCGAACTGTGAATATGAACAGCTCTTTATGATGTTGACAATACAGTAATATTGGTTTAGGAGCACGAAAAATACTACAGACACAATGTATCGTACGACAATCTTTATACTTTTGTCCTTTACATGTGAATTTTCTCTTTGATGTCAAAATGTTACGAAGTATCATTTCTATTTGTACATTGTTACTTCCGTATTTTTGTGTTGACATAGTTCTTATTAGGGGTAGCGTAACTATGGATCCACAATGGCTTTTAAAGTTGATTCACATGCATACGTAGTTGTATATTTATAACTTATCTATATCTAAAAATATAAAGCTCGTCTAATATATAAAGCTGAAGAGTTTGTTTGTTTGTATGTTTGTTTGTATGCGCTAACATCAGAAACTACTGGTCCGATTTTAAAAAATATTTTTGTGTTAGATAGTCCATTTGACGTGGAAGGCCCTAAAATAATTTAATTTAGATTTTCAATAGACTAAAGTTTAGGCTATTGAAAATCTAAATCCATGCGGACGGAGTCGCAGGCGGCCGCTAGTGTTATCATAATTGTGTCAAGGGGTACGGAATATCAATCGAAACCTGAACAGTAAAAATAAAATAATTCGGGTCGATGTGCGATTTCCTTTTGCTTCCGATTGGTTTCTTTAATCCATTCTTAGCTACCAAAGTATTCGAGTATGTTTGCTTTTTATGGACGCCCATTTTATGTATACGAGTAATATTAGGAATAAGAATTATATTTTATTATTATGTACATTTCTTTTAAAAATGTCTCAGATACTTGCCAGTAAATAACTTTGAACAGGACACCGCGTTATCGCGAAACCAATTAGCGAAGAAGCAAAAAAATATAAGCAAAAACCTCTCTCGCAGATTCGAAATACATTTTTTTCTTAAACATGACCCGGTGGCAAATATCTTAAGGGCACTCCTTATTTGACGTGAGTAATTTATTAACGTTTCTGCTTAGGAAAACATGTTTACGTGGCTGCTACATTATCCCGGTATTGTTGGAAAAAAGTTTTGGAGTCCCCGCCTGGTAATATGAAAATATTAGCTCGAAGAACGAAGCGAATGAGCCAGGAATCTAAATAAAGGAATGGCTTAGAATATGTCTTTGTACTTTGATTTGTGTAAGGTCAGAGCATACTGATTACGTTTTACCTCGCAGTATTTATCAAGTAAGTTGTATTACGTAAAATATTGTCAGTCTTAAAGATTCTGTTAAGTATACGCTTCGATGGTCTAGTCGTAGGTATAAGTACCGGGCCGTGATCTCGAGGTCCTGGGTTCGATTCCCGGGTCGGGCAAAATTTGTGTTTATTTTTCTGAACACATGTTTGTGATCACCAACCCGCATTTGGCAAGCGTGGTGATTAAGCCAAAACCTATCTTTGTAACGAAAACATGATTTCAAATGATGGAGGCCTATGTCTTGCGTGTGGGACATTAATATGCTGATACTTTACTTTTTTTTATACGTATAAATGCTGACCTTGTTTAACTATAAATCAATTAGGAATACTTCAAAACCGCTTCCTAACCCAATTAATGCGATTGTTACTTAAACAACAATTGCAAGGTACGTTCGTATTTGAAGGAATAATTTGCAGGAGATAAATAAATAAATATCAACATTTGCACACAGCATTTGTGCCTCAATGTTGGTTCTGACAATAGTTTCGCGTAGTTATTATCAACGGAAAACCATTCGCTTATGTTTAAATCATCTGACACACGGATTTCATGTTCCATAAGCGTTTATCCTTCGTTGATATTATATTATATTTGTGTATTTGTTTTATCTACAAGTTAGTCATATAAAATTTTAAACTTTCGGGTTGCATTATAACATTAATATTATTTAACGGGACTAAACGCGATATTAATGATATAGTATAAGTTCTAGTCATTTTGGAATCAAATCGAAGAAAGTGATGTTGAGTGTATATTAATTTTATATTTTTTGTTTTCAGGTACTAAAAAATTGCTTGTTTAAAGCCAGCTTACAAACGTGAGTATATTTAGAGATTATACGACAGATAGATGATTTGTCGCATCTGCACAGGAAATAAAATTGCTATAGCGCTTGAAAACTACATATTCATATGTACGGTATCGTAATCGTTGGTGCGCTTGCACTAATTTCGCCATTTTGCAGCTACCAGCCCGCTTGCCCTATGTGGTAACTACAGGTATATCCCCCATCTACATAGATGAGCCCTGTGTCCCACGGTGGACAACAAAAGGCAGAAGCTGATAACGCTATTTAGTAAAAGAACCGTATAGTATCATTGTAGCGAGGACGTGATCCTAAGGATGGATGCTTTTGACTTACAGTGTGCTTATGATCTTCTGGTTATCCACGTTTTTTAAAGGAAGAATTTTTTTTTTATCTGTATATCAAAGAAAGTAAATAAATAATAATCATTTATTTCATCAAAACCAGTTTTTATAAAATGCAAGGGTTGACTTCTTCTATTTTTTTGTAAGCGAAAGAACACTAATTAATATAACCAAGCCATTACAGCTTTTAAATCTTTACCCCCACCCACACTTACTACTTAACTTAGGTTTTTTAAAGTTCATTTTGCACTAGCGCTCACAAGTTAGTCGATCTCTCGACTCGTGTGTTAACTTTGAAATTAAGTTACACGCTTGACTTGTTAGCAGAGAGTACATTTAAATAAACGGAGTGGGGTGTGTTCAGAATTAATAATAATATGCGAATAGTTCTACGTTTCCGCTTCGCTAGTGGTACGGTGAAGGAAAATAATTTTTGGTCCATGAAAGGAAGTTATGTCTTGCTCGAACGTATGAATTGGTAGTGTAAGTTAAGTTTCTGTATGGAGTTATCATTATGGGTTTTGCTCGGGAATGTTCCGCTATCTTTGATGGGGAAGAAATATTTGTTCAGCGGGAAATCTATTTGCTGGTTATATAGATTTATAACACTATTTTATATTTTTTTGTTGCAATTTAACACGAATATTATTTTTCGAGACTATACTCGAAATTGTAATGTTATTGCTTGAATTGAAGCGTAGCCCGCTTGCAACTACGGTTGTTGTTAGGTGGTCAAAACGTCAAGCAGTAAGTATTATACGAGTACATGTACTCCATAATTTAATCTTTACTACTATATAAAGCTGAAGAGTATGTTTGTTTGTTTGTTTGAACGCGCTAATCTCAGAAACTACTGGTCCGAATTGAAAAAATATTTTTGTGTTGGATAGTCCATTTGACGAGGAAGGCTTTAGTTAGGCTATTAGAAATTTAAATCGACGCGGACGCAGTCGCGGGCGGCTGCTAGTATTTAATAAGACCCGATAAATATAAGTACGTTTATTACAATTTCGAAGTTGCTCAAGTAATTAACTTTTTTTGTCTCAGTTATAGATCGATTAATGGAGACAGTTGAACTTAGATCTTAGTACGTTCACATAACAAACAAAGTGTAATCAGTTAACACATATTATTACCTGTGATTGAACTTATGTTATTTGAGATTTGAGCTCACTAAGCAGCCTTTGTTAGTAAGGTAAATTAACTGTAATCTCAATATAGTGCAACGCTGCTGGCTTATCTAATCTTCTAGCCTTTGAAGTATATTGGCTCCCTAATATAGGTACATTGTCTTGACTGCGCAAAAGCTATAGGTACAATAAACCGAAGCTATACAATATGCCGAATCGGCAATGTCTAAACATAGATAAAGCTGTACAACATAGCATACAACATTACAGTTTGACCATTATTCGACATCGAGAAATTAGTAATAACTGTAACCAGGCACATTAATATTTGTATCGTAATCACCTCTGCAACAGAAGTAGTTTCCCAAGCCACAACATTAAATCCGCCACTACACTTGGTAGTAAAATATATTTCTGCGCCTATACTTTACGTTCACGGTCTTAACACCGAAGTTAATGGTTCCCAACGAAAGTATTAAAGTAATAAATAAAAAATGTGTCCCGAATCACAGCATAAGGGTTCTTACCCTCCGAGCCTTATTTCCATTCTAAATGGCCTCTTCAACTACTCTATGTGCACTCTATTCTACATATCTCGTTAAATCACGATAGTGGAACTAAGTTTCGTTTCTGTTGAAGATAAGTCCCATCAATTTAGGAAATTAGATTTACATCTGGATAATGCTCGTGAGATCTATTTCGTTTGACGGCGGGACATTTGAGGAATAAAGGGATAGTTAACTTACTTTGTGGCGAAGAAAGTGGGTTGACATTTTAGTTAAAATGGCAGCAATGCTTGATTTTATTTGGTGTAGATGGGTTTCAAAACCTTGAGGTCTTAGGTCTTAAGTTTTTTGTATTATTTAGGGAGGCAAACAAACAAAAGGATCAATTGATGGTTAGTGATCACCGCTGCCCCATGGACATCAACAGTCGTGAAAGGGTAAAAGATGCGTGAATAGCTCCTTTGAAACCCCATGCTCTCTCCAACTGAGCTCTGGCGACCTTTCCCACTAGCAGAAACAGTTGAGTTGAGTGGAATGAGTTATTTTTTCAGATTATTTTTTTAATTTCTTAACAGTCCCACCAACTAAAATCTCATATATAAAAATAAAAACGGTACCACCAAAATTAAATAATAATCAAAAGACAACTAAAAACTCAAGAAGTCAGCTTGATACTAGATCAAGCTGAAGATTTCCAGGCAAAAGCTTGAGACTTTTTTGAAATAAACTCAATGTACTAAGATTATCGAGAAAATCAAGCCCTTTTAGAATTTATTGGAGGTGACATTCTGTCTACCATTTTTCAGCTACCAGATATAAATTATCAACTTCAGTTATAGAACGTTGAAATTATGTTAAACTCTATAATATTCTCGGAAAATTCAAATCGACATTTGAATAGTATTCAACAAAATGACTCAGTAAATAAACCTACGTTTTCCAAACATGTTTTATGCAAATAATCGCAAGTATTCGTATGGTAATTTTGAAATGATAAAGTCAGAATTTTATCGGCATTCCTCGACTGTGCTTAGTCTTGAATAATTTATCGATTTAAATCAAATTAATGTGGATGGAAATGTTTTATTAATCCGTCTGTTTAAAAAGCGTTTCGTGATGTATTTTCAGCAAGTCAGTAATAATTAACCTTTCTCTCATTGAAGGGTAAAACCGTTCGTTGTTTGGGATCGTTGTGTGACTTGTTCCTTTTATACATAAAAGGGTAAATAATTATTATGGTAGATCATTACCGCACATGGATATCAATAACAACACAGGCACCGTTGTTACTAATATTGAAAAGATAATACAAAGACAAATTTATTTATTTTGCGATATGGAGGTCCTGGTTTCAATTTCCGAAAAAAACTCCGTCTTCAGAGCTGGTTACAAAAGATCAGTTTGTGATTAGTGGACATTCATAGGCTGGCTTTATCTTTACAAGGGCTTTGACGTGCAAAAAAAACTTTGTACATACCAGTGCACATGATTATATAACGAGCAAAAGGATAGTAGAAACCTTACTTCTTCAAAAAGGTGTAAAACGGAATCCTTTCCAAAATAACATTTGAAATACCTATTGGACGTTTTGTAGAACTACAAGTAACTCACAAAAATATAATATATCATTAATATGTGTACATGCCAGGCATTGGCATACGTATTAATTCATAATTTGTCAATTATTGAAAACATGATTATACAAATTATTTAAAACAGTTCGGTTAGGAGTTTACAAAGCTAATGATGGACCGTAACAAATTACGTAAATTAATAGCCGATTGAGCGCGGGTCACACTCACACTCTTTTAGGAGGTAATAAAAGATTAATGAAATTAAACTTTCAGTAAGCTTATATGTTGCGTTTTCATGTGATGGCCACGCCAGAACACCAAAGTTTAAAGTCGAATAAAAAAATCAAACACAAAATGTTCTTTATTAAATTAAGCTCTATAAAAGCGTCACAATATAATGACTCTACCACCAATTCGGATGGAGGTTACTGACGAGAGTAATCGGCAAGAAAATCGATAGTTGCACTTTTCAAATGCCATTTTTTTTCACAATTATGTTTAATGGTTTAGTCCCATATTCATACAGTTTTTCTAATAGTACAAAATATTTTTTTTAGAACTGGTTGCGTCTTTGGCGACCAGTCCCCAAAGGTGGCACCTGTTCTCATATATGACAGCCATCATGTTCAAGGGAATGAAATGACTACACAGCAATTCAATGTCTAGTTCGAGCAAAAACTTGAGGCTAGGTCTCTTTGTTAGCAAAATTGGCCATGCCAAATGACCGAGGTACAAAATCTAGGTCGAGCTAAAATTGAAGTTTAGGTTTTTCTGTTCGCAAAATATTGAATTACTGTAGTAAAAGTCGGTCGTGTAATTACACCCTCTCGCCGCGGGAAGCACGTAAAACCGTTAATCTTCCGGCTGATCTCTTATCGGTGTTAACTTTGAAAATATTTTTTCCGAACAGGCTAAGTATATACTTTTGTAAAAAAAAACGCATTTACATTCAACTGTTGCTGGTTAGACTTTTCTTATGATTCTTGAGCTTAGTGACACTATCTAGCCACAAAATTTATTAAATATCATCGTCAGCAGTACAACTACCGATTTTATCTCAAGTCCTATCAAAGATACAGATTAAGAATAAATCAATGAATTAATTGAGCTTACACATATTTCAAGACCCTAGGTGCCGTGGTTAAGAAGTTGACTATTGGACAAACAGGTCGCGGGTTCGATCCCCGCACAGGACATACATTTGTGCGTGCCTGGTTTTTCCTGGTCCGGGTGTTATATGTATCTATTAAAGTATACTAGCGGCCGCCCGCGACTCCGTCCGCGTGGATTTCTTTTTTTCGAAATAAAAAGTAGCCTATGTTCTGTCTCAGGGTCTAAAGATTGTCATTTGTCTGTACCAAAGGAGACAATCGTTTTTGTATGGAGAGTTAGGCCCACATAAAATTTAAGCGTTTATTTACGAAATGGGTATCAATTTATTCCTTATAATCTCCAGATAAAAGTGGTAACATTACTTTTTCATATTTTAACCGGAATCGTTAGAAATAAGATGTGTAAATATATATTAACCTCATAAAATAATTTGTCATTTTACTTTCCTGACGTTCAACGCCTGAGCCGTAACGACTTACGCATAAGGGCGATTTTCCATTATATTTTTCCTATGTATCTGAAGTGAAAGCAATTTATTATGACTAGTGGTCGCCTGTGACTCTGTCCGCGTGGAATAAGGTTTTAAGACACACGTAGTCTTAAACTATAGCTTAACATTTTTTAGTTTAAGCCTGCCTCGACTAATGGATTATCCAACGCAAAAGTATTTTTTTAAATTCAAACCAGCTGTTCCTGATAGTACCGTGTTCAAACAAACAAACTACATATTTTTTATATTATTTAGTATAACCATTAATGACAGTTGACAGACGGGAGGTTTGTGACATTTGTATTAAGTTTAAAAAAAAAATCAAATCCAGCTATAGACTAGCACCTGCGTTCTGTTATACGGATTTTTTTTGTATTGTTTATTCGAATTATTTTATTTCATTAGTCAAATGATAAAAACTCACTACCAATCAACGCCTTAGATAAAAATAAGCATGAAAACCGTTCCAAAAGTGAATTGCGTATCCTTTATGTTCGATTTCAAGTATTTTATTTTAATTATATTGATAAAAACCTTTTTTCCGTCAGTTATCTGTATGTCAGCCATAGTTAACTAATCTTTGGTCAGATAGTTCACGGATATAATCAAAATAAGGCTTTTTATTTTGGTTTTATGAAGCCGGTTTCGTTTGAAATTCACTTCAATTGCAAAATACATAAAAAATCATAATATAAATTTTTAACGTACTTCTCTTTCTCTTAAACGTTACCGATTGTTGGTGGGCCCAAAAAAAAACTGTCTCCTTTCATCAAAATCGGTTGCGAGGTTTAAGCGGGAAAGCGTAACAGACAGACAGACAGACAGAGTTACTTTCGCATTTATAATATTAGTTGGGATTTGTATATTATTCTTGCTTCTGATATCAGTAACACAAGTGTTTAAGCTGCTTAACACGCCGTCAGGACAATCTATGTGATGTTGTGAAATGTATAAGTTAAAATATCTTTGGTAACTAAAGTAATTCCTTCTTGAGTACTACCATGGTCAAGTTAACAAAAAATACAAATAATTTAAAGCCCAGTTATTAACCCTAATCGTTTTGTTAATTGTGCTAGCTTTAATTGGTGTTTAACCTAGCCAGGCAATAAAATCTTATCTCATATAGCCATTAGTCCTCATTACTCTCGTGATTGTACTAACCGTGATGCATTATGCAATAATGTTGGAAATTTAAATTGCCAAGCTTGTCTAGTGGTTTAGAGCTTGGTCTTAATTTAGAGGTTATGAGTTCCTTGCGTAAGGGGAAAATACTTGTTTTGCATAATTGAATAAAGTACTTATATTTTTAATAAAATACTTATATAACGTCTGTAGTACAATCTTCCTTTGAAAATAAGGAGCGCATCAAATTCATTGTCATTTAATTTTAAGAAACCCCTTTTTAGGGTTCCGTAGCCAAAATGGCAAAAAAACGGAACCCTTATAGATTCGTCATGTCTGTCTGTCTGTCTGTCTGTCTGTCTGTCCGGCAGTCTGTCACAGCCACTTTTTTCCGAAACTATAAGTTCTATACTATTGAAACTTAGTGAGTGGATGTATTCTGTGAACCGCAACAAGGTTTTCACACGAAATTAGAAAAAAATAAAAAAAAGCGGGGTGTCCCCATAGTCAGAACTGAAACTCGAAATATTTTTTTTCATTGAACATATATGTACGTGTGGGGTATCTATGGATAGGTCTTTAAAAATTATATTAAGGTTTCTAATATCACTTTTTTCTAAAGTGAATACTTTGCGTGACAGACTCTTCCAAAGTAGAAAAAAGGGTGTACCCCCTCTCCAACTTCTAAAATAAGAGGATGATAAAACTGAAATAATTATATAATGTACATTACCATAAAAACTACCAACGAAAATTGGTTCGAGCGAAATCTATTCAGTAGTTTTTTTAATACGTCAAAAATAGAATTTGTACGGAACCCTCAGTGCGGGAGTCCGACTCGCACTTGGCCAATTTTTTATTTTTCAAGTAAGCCCTAACCTGTCTTCTCTTCTTTATGAAGGAATAACTAAGTTGTTTTTTGAATGTTAACTCATCAAGTCAATTTAAAATTTCCTTTTTTAGGGTTCCGTAGCCAAAATGGCAAAAAAACGGAACCCTTATAGATTCGTCATGTCTGTCTGTCTGTCTGTCTGTCTGTCTGTCTGTCTGTCCGCCAGTCTGTCACAGCCACTTTTTTCCGAAACTATAAGTAATATACTATTGAAACTTGGTGAGTAGATGTATTCTGTAAACCGCAACAAGGTTTTCACACGAAAATAGAAAAAAAAATAAAAAAATGGGGGGTCCCCATAGTTAGAACTGAAACTGAAAATATTTTTTTATTGAAAATATACGTGTGGGGTATCTATGGATAGGTCTTTAAAAATTATATTGAGGTTTCTAAGCTCATTTTATTCTTAAGTGAATACTTTGCGTGACAGACTCTTCCAAAGTGGAAAAAAGTGTGTCCCCCCCCTCTAACTTCTAAAGTAAGAGGATGATAAATCTGAAATAAATATATAATGTTCATTACCATAAAAACTACCAACAAAAATTGGTTCGAACGAAATCTATTCAGTAGTTTTTTTAATACGTCAAAAATAGAATTTGTACGGAACCCTCAGTGCGGGAGTCCGACTCGCACTTGGCCAATTTTTTTCAATCTAAAACAATGTAAAGAATATACATTCCACCGTATCAAGCGACTGCTAATTAAATTTATTAATAACGAGAAATATATTTCTCAAGAACGGTCTTAAGAAATTAAAACGAGTCGAGGATTTGTCTCCCCAATCCCTCCCCCTGCGTATTCCGGAGATTTTTGTACTAAGCCACGAAATCCTCTTTACTCAGAAACTTGAAAAGATTACGATTCGAAAGCGTTTTAGCCTGAGTCGTTACTCCGATATGTCGAGGATGAATATGATAATGCGATATCTTTGAAATGTTAATAATGACAATCCGTTGAGATGGTTTACAGTGAAACGACTACTTGTGTTGTATTACTATGTTTTTCTATTGATTCAGCATCTGTGGCAAGAGATAGAAAAAACAAATCAAATTCGTAATGTTGTTTATGTTGGTGAGTAAGGTCTCCAGAGCTAAGTTGGGAAGTTTGTTACGTTTGCGACCCTTGTGGAGTTGTTGGACCTGATGGTAAGCGATCACTGCTACCCACGTAGCAGTGATCGCTTACTATAAGAGTTAGCCCGTCGATAAAATTAAAAAATAAACTAGCAAAGCATCCCATTGGGGGTGATCTACAAGTTCAATTATGTAATGCGAAAATATTTAATTTATATTACTTATATTATATATATATTACTTTTCATTTTGGATCGCAACATAAGTGCAGTTTATTAAAAAACTACCGGTCGTCCGCGACTCCGTCTCCATGGATTCCGGTTTCCGCGCAAAAAGAGTTATATTAATGCTTAAAGCCTTCCTCGGAAAATGGATTATCCAACACAAATTATTTTTTTCAATTGGAACCAGTAGTTCTTAAGATAAGCGCGTTCTACTTGCTTTTTGGATCCCAACATAAGTGCCGGTTATTAAAAAATATTATTCCATTGATATAAAAATAAAAAGCCAAGTCCCATACTAAAACCGAATTCAATCAAAACTCAGCCGATAACTTCACGCATCATTTCGCAGTTCGCCAGTTTAACGTCAATTTTATTCCAGCTTATTCCCCAAAAGTCTACGAGTATTTGACGCAGTATTATAAAAATTCACGTCACGTGCTCTAGATCGCCCGTAGACCTTACAATTTGTACCTAGGCATTCTTGAAACTACTAGGCTCGAGCTGACGACTAAACTATTCTGCTGAATCTAATTTGGCGATTCTGCATTCGCACTTTGTTAAATACTTTATTTATTTTTGAAATTGGTCTGTTGCGAATTTGTTTGCTTAGTCTGAACTTGTTTCGTATAAAAATTACTTTTTTTTGTTATCCATGCCATTTTTGTAACAACAGGAGTGTTTCATTTGGCATTGTTTTTATGCAAGCTAAACATGCATGCAAATGTTATGTTGTTTAGAATAAACATGTCTTGTTTTTTAACCCATATAGCCCAGCCGTGCCCAAATGGGAACGCCTAAAGAAATACCCACATTTTTTTATTATTTAAATTTTTATGATTTTTTATTATGAAAACGTATTAAGTATGAAACTGGACATTTTATTATTATACAAAAAGTAAAAAAAATATTCAGATTTAGATTTTAGCGGTCATTTTGTAGGGGGGTTTTAAGGATAAGAGATAACCAAAAGTACGTAATTTTTATTAGTAACTTTTTCTTCATAACCCTTTTATATTTTTTAATAAATAACATAAATATAGTGTGAACTTTTTGTGGAAAATAAATCACAATAATGAATTGAGTATTGATAACTGTAGAAGTGATTTTACACTGGTGTCCCCATTTGAGGTCGGTGGGCACATGAGTGGTAAATAACTCCTGTTTTTGTTACCATATAAGTCTGTATAAAAATGACAATAACAACATTTATCAGTACAAATATGTACTGCTATCTTGAAAAAGGATCGTTTTTGTGATATGATTGACGATGATGATCCATCGAGGCATTCAGATACTCTTTCTCCAAAGCCCAGGCATAATTACAGACGAAAAATATGGGGATGAGGATAATATACATAGCAGTGCAGCTCCACGAGACATACCAGAAATAATCTATGTATTTATGAAATAAATGATCATGAATAGGATAGTAGGTATCGAAACGCTTGCCGAAAATAAGTGACTCGGAACTTATGTTCAGGGATAGGTATTGCAGCCGTAAGAGGGAGCCCTAGACACAATATCGTCTACTTTCAGGGGGCCAGTGCCTGTTGCACGACAACCAACAGGTTCTTAGTTAGGTACAGTCGGTGAAGGTAGAACCTAAAATTATTCGTCAGTTGTAGTAACAGAGATGAAGTACAAAATCCGTGCTGATCTCAACCAAGGTTCTGACAAAAGTCAATCAATCACTACTATAACTAGGGAATAGTGTCTGAACTACGAATTCAAACTACGAGATCGTTTTGCCTCTCAGAAAAGGCTGAAGCGCTGTGAAGGAGAATCAAGTTGACATTTGTGGGATACCAGCATCTTTCAGCAGCAACAAAACAAGGGGATGGGCTGTGTTTATCAAGCACACCCAGTCCATTTCTAAATATCCGCTATACGTTGAAAAATTGTGATGTTTATTGGATTCGGCAGTTGAAAGTGCATGGCAGAGTGATGGTGGCCTAGTTGAGCGATGGTGGCCTTGTGGTACGGACGGCGCCTCACATACGTGAGGTCCGTGGTTCGATTCTGGGCCCACACCTCTGGATTTTTCGATATCTATGTGTCAGGATGTGTGCCATTAGCTCGGCGGTGAGGGAAAACACCGTGAGGAAACCTGCACATTCAGTGATTTCTGACTTTAGTTCAGTAAGATCAGAACGTGTTACCATGATCCAATCTGTCTGGTTCCCCTATATGGGTTACGAAGGTGGCAGTCGCTTCACTGTAATAACCAGACTTGCCAAATCCTGGATCATGGTCAAAGCGGACCCCGCATAGAAACGGGATAAACGCTAGGAAGAAGAAGAGAAGAGAGAAGATGAAAGTGCATGGCACCTTCACAATCTGAGCGAAGTAAGCTTCGTTACTTTGACAGGATTGAGGATGATTAGCATCAATATCATCATTACATATCTCATTATTTGAGACATAGAGAGGGTGACTTTTTGCGTCCACAGCTTCTGTAGAGCCAAGATTTCAGCATGACAATAAAGGTCACTTACCACAAGAACATTTCCAACACCTGCAATGTTTTAGATGTCACAAAGTAGCTCATTGGCAATGCAGAAAGTGCATATAGACTTTAAGAAATGTAAGAGGATGCTTTGAAAAAATCACCTCGTATGAGCCCAGCGTCCCCATTTGAGCACGGGCGTTTTTTTCCAAGAAAAAAATTTTTTTCCAGATTTTTTTTATGTTTTTCTAATAACAGTAGTTGTTTCAACCACCTAATAAAGAAATTTCTGAAATTCCACCGCTAGGTTCCTCATGGGTCCAAATGGGTTAATCGAAAAAAAGGATAGTTGGTCTTTCAATATTCTGTACGCAGTTGTATGCAGTTTTTATTTTATATAAATTGTGTTTACTGTGTGTACGCCGCGATGGCCTAGTTGTTTAAGTCCCGGGCCATTGTCCTACACACGAGACCCGGGGATCGACCCTAGGACCTCGTGGTCCTAGGGTCAATCCCCGGGTCTGGAAAATTTGTGTCGGTTTTTCCGAACACAGCCCATTTTTATGATCACCAATCCGAATTTGGCAAGCGCGGAGATTAAGCAGAAACCCGTCCTTGTAACGAAAACATGATTCCAAATGATGAAGGCCTTTGCCCTGAAGTAGGACATTAATATGCTGATACTTACATTGTGTTGTTGTTATATATATTGTGTACGTTTTCTTGTCAAAAGCCATCATAAATACAAACATCTAGAAAAGGATGTCTAATTTATAATCTTGCAAAAACAATATCTTTTTATTAGGCCATAACAAGTTTACTTGCACCAGAATCATACGGATATTAAAAACTTATAATTACTTTCATAACAGCCTAAAGTTTATTCACAACATTATTGTTTAACTTTACCCTAATTTTTGATAACCCCCAACAATATTAATCGACCTTTTCCATTTCAATTGTACCGTCAAAACTTCTATTTATACCGGCCTATCAAAACTGTGAACAACTATAAAACTATCTCCGACTCGATTATTCAAACGTTCGACAAACCCTTCTGGTTTCGCATTATGAGGGAAAGTTTTAAGTGCTCACCTCAGAGACGCGAAGATACGTTTTAAAGTGAGGTAGAGTGAGGAAAAAGAACGGCCTCTGTGAGAAAGGACTGGTGGAAGTTTGACGGCTTAAGTACCCCGGCTACTTACGTAAGTTACACTGGAAGCGACAGGGCTATGAAGGTCAAGGTTGGTTGATCTTTATGCCTTAAAAGTAGAATAGTGGTAAAGCAAATGTCAGCTTTGCTGGCTTTCGAGCATTATACGAGTAACCGAGTTGGCTGAAATTTATGTAAATTTTATACATCTAAAAGTTGGCTGGAAAATATTTAATAAAAAATTTCTTGCAACTTCACGTTAATTGATCTGACAAATATAAAACCCAGACCAGGACAAACATACATGTTCATGCACACAAATGTTTTTTTCAAGTGCAGAGATCGAATCCGCGACCTCTTGGTCTAATAGTTAACTTCCCGACGATTACGCTAAGCGGCTCGTCAAAAGTGATCCTTATACAGTAATCCTTATACTACTTAACTATAGTAACAAGTACCTAGTAGCTTCAGTAGTTATATTATTATTTATTTATTTATTAAACAAATACAAATATCTGAGTGCATTAATTAACTATTTGAAACCGTGTGCGAAAAAATTCCACGGGTAAGTAGTTGATTTGCACGAAATTTCCGGAGTCAGGCAGCTACCATTATAATACCTCCGAAAATCGGATAGAAGATCATTACTATGATATATACTGTCTTTTGACTAGAAATAGCCCTTTCATCCTCAAGACCTTCCATAAAGAAGGCAGTCTCATTCAGTTACCTTCTAATTCAATGTCTGGTTCCGCCTACTTAATTATGTAGCAACCCTACTTTAGTTTTATCGCCTGACTTTGCCCGCACCTTGTCACCGAGTGACTTATTAAAAGGGTTAAGTAGGATACCGGGACTTTTCTCAGACTTAAAATACATTTTACGAATGGTTGATGAGTAAGGATATTTTTTACGAGATCTAGGCATATTTTAAAATTATTTAACGGGACTAAACGCGATATTTATTTTGTAGTATATGTATACTACTTACTGTCTCCATCAAGACTGTATATACTCCGTTATGCAAGATGTCAAAACTATTGCGATCACCTAAGGATAAGATACCATATCAGACATCAGGTGTTTATAAAATCGATTGTAGCTGTGGTAGTGCTTACATAGGCCAGACTAAGCGGGCAATAGCTGATCGAGTCAAGGAACACATTGCCGCAGTGAAAAATCGACAAACGAGTAAATCTGCGGTTGCTGAACATCTACTTGACATGGGACCAAATCACTGGATGGAGTTACATGAGCCGAAAATCCTCTCCACTGAACGCCATTACCATTCTAGGATGGTACGAGAGGCAATAGAAATTAAGAAATACAATAATTTCAACAGGGATGACGGGTTTAAATTAGCATCAGCGTGGAATCCAGTGATTAGCAGGTGTCAACCGAGATTTTCTTCGTCAAGACCAAAACCTGATACTGTTAGTGTTGTGTGCCGTGAAAATGTGGGTGACAATTTAATAAGTGACGAGTTGGGGGTATCAGAAGAAAATTCACAACGGCGCCCGAGCAGACGACGCCCCGCTTCATCAGTCCGCTTGCGACCACGGCTGTTGTAACGCAGCCGAAACGTCAAGCAGTAAGTAGTATACATATACTACAAAATAAATATCGCGTTTAGTCCCGTTAAATAATTTTAATGTTATAATGCAACGCGAAAGTCTAAAATCTTATATCTAGGCATATTTTTTAAATGTTAAAGGATAGCTTATATCTCCCGGAGATTCTTAAGTTGCGTATTTGGTAGATGGTTAACGTAACTTAATTTGTTATAAGAGTAGGTATCATCTTCCAGTTATGTTATTATGGACTTAGCTCAAAGTGATAAAATATCGTTCAAAAGTCCTAAACACTTTTTTAGAAGAGAGTTGGGGTAAAAATGTAAAAGTATATTATTTTCTCGTCTTTTTATTACTGTTTTCATTGCTAAATGCGAAATTAAAATAATGTTGTTTCTGGACTAAACTAAAGTAGCTTTCGTAATGGGTTGCACCGGATAAGTACCTATCGGTAAGTTTTAACTCTCACAGTGTTTTTAGATCTTAGACGCAATCAGATGATTAAACTTATCGAGGTTTTAAGCAAAGAAATGTTACTTTTATTGGCGACAAATTATCCTCTCTAATATTTCATGCGTCTGATCAAATTCAGGCCCACGTTATCAATAATGTATGGGCAATAAACGTTGCTAATATTAAAATACGCGAGAATCGACAATCATTTTCAATTAACATTGTCATTTGTCTGAATAATGTTCGAAGCTGAACTGTTCCAACATGATTTTTGCATTAAAATGATAATAATTTGCCTTATTGAAATACGAGAGCATGGAAAGTTATGTTGATTGATATCTGATTGATGGAAGGGTGGCGAGTGGTATTTTGGGCGATCGGATTTGTGAACTGGTTAAGGAATTGAGTGTTGAATCAAGAGTTCGCTAGTTCAATTAAAGCATTATTAATTATTAGTTTGTAGTAGTTTGTACCCACGACTGTGCCCGTGTTATCAAGATTAATGATTTATCCAATAGGAGCATTTAATCAGAATAACAAGATATACTTACTTTTACCTAAGTCAGCCCATTCCCTGCCTGTGTACCAAAATTCTTCAAAGTCCCTCTAGTAGTTTCAGCTTGACTGCCGGAACATCATCCAAACAAAGAAACTTTTTACATTTATAATATTAGTATGATTGCATTAATAGTGTAACTCGTGTTACGTAGCTTTCGACCTTGTTAATTGTAAATGCGAGTCTTGCAAGTCATCATTTTTGTCAATATACTAAATATCTTAACTATCAAATAGTCTATTTAGCTTTATACGAATGGAATGGAAAAACTAACTAGACTTCCTTGAGAAGCATCCACAGTTTTTTTTATTTACTAACCCGTAGTAACCATTTAGCAAACTTTCAACCGCAAAATAATTTCAACAAAATAGCATTCAACAGTTGTAAAAACACTCGATGACCAACGGTAATGTCCATTGCGGTCAGCGGTTTTAAATTGTTTCGATGAAACTGACACCATTGGCTCAATCCTTTCAATGTACGATATAGTGAACCATCGGTGAAATGACCCGTAAATTAATAACCTTTAGTGACTCTTCGATGGGAAGTTTTGGCTGGCCGTTGGTCTAGTGGCAGAGACTCTGGAAACAAAACCAAGGGACACGGGTTGAAACCTAGCTAGGGGAAGATTGTATCGGCATTTGTACTCGAGCCATGGATGTTTAAATAAGTATTTTACTATAATTTATGTGGGATGGATAGACGGTTGTCTATGATGTGATGATTGTCTGTGGAGGAATGGTGAATGAGTAACGAATGACGAGTGTGGACGACCAATGAGAGCGCAGTATGATGACCGTACGATGAACGAACGAATGAAAGCATTTAAGGTGAGTAAGGATGTCAGATTGAAGAGAGACGATGAATGGCTACGACGTGGTACAGACGATCGAAGAATAAACCAAGAAAACCAGCCCAGCTCTCTTATTTCTGCCCCTCGATCCTACATCTATCCATTATCTAGCTTTCATAGTACAATCATCAAGCTTACTTTGGGGTAAGGCAAGTGGTGTGTTAGTCTAAAGAGTTTATTTACTTACGCTAGAGTTTATTCAATAACTAGCGGCCCGTCACGCGGTTTCACCCGCGTCCCGGGGGAACTACTTCCCGCACCGGGATAAAATATAGCCTATGTTACTCTGGGTGAATGTAGCTTTCCAACAGTGAAAGAATTTTTCAAATCTGCCAAGTAGTTGCGGAGCATATTCAATTCATACAAACAAACAAACAAACAAAAAATCAAACCTTTCCTCTTTATAATATTTGTATAGATTTGTCGATAACATGAACTTGACCCATTAAATTTCATTAAGACGAATGTGGCATGAAGTGCCTGCCTAAAATATTATAATATGAGATATCCCATTTCATTCCGTGGGTTAAGCGACTAAGGGATATCCTGGGAAAATGGGCAGCGTGATTTATTTTATTTCATAATTTAGTTTCTATTACTTTTAGGTGCTAGTTGATAACATTGGACACCTAAAGGGTCCTTAACAGGTCATTGGCATTCGAGAAGTCAAAATAAACTATAGAACCTTAATTATAGTTAATCATAATGTTTCAACCCTTAACAGCTTCATGTTTCAACCCTAAACCCTTAAAACCTTAGCAGATAAATATTCTACTACTATTATAAAGGCGAAAGTTTGTAAGTATGGATGTATGGATGTTTGTTACTCTTTCACGTAAAAACTACTGATAGTAAGAGAGCCCACGACCAAAATTTTTGTCTCATAGCAATACGGCCAAAACCGCATCAAATCGATAGATACGATTATCCTGAACTCGAAAATACCAATATCAGACATTTTCCGCGTAGCGTTTGATCTGACCGAATTTTCAAAATTGTCAAAAATTTTACCGAACTGCATCATAGCAATATGTCTGATTTGCAGACTGTAGTTGAATTATAGTTCTGAGATACCGGAAACATATTTTTCAGACGTTAGTGGTGTAGCGCAAACCCGTAAAATCACTTAAAAAAATTAAAAATGAGACAAAAAAAATGTCTCATAGCAATACGTCTGAAAATTTTTTTTATTAGTAAATTTTGGTTATTTGATGCGAACAAAACAATTTTCAGACGGAAATGTGAACGCATTAAATTTTGAGACCGTTTTTTTTTTTTTTTTTTATAATTAGCCCGACAAATGACCCCTCTCCACCTGATGTTAAGTGGCGAGAAGTCCAGACGCGAGGGCAACTGGTGCAACAGCATCAGTCACCCTCACTCTGCCGGCCCACAAAGTGCCTCTTCACGCCTCGTTTGAAGGACCCTATGTCATAGGAAGGAGGGAACACGTGCGCAGGGAGATTATTCCATTTTTTGGAGGTGCGACAAAGAAACGAGTCACCGAATTTCTTTGTGCGCGATGGAATATCGGAAACTCGAAATTGGTGACTCCGGACAGCAGCGCGCGTACTCCTGTGGAGGAAGGGAGAAGGAGGGATGAGGTCAAAGAGCTCTTCAGAGCATTCGCCATGATATAGCCGATAAAAGACGCTTAGTGACGCAATATCTCTACGCAATTGCAAAGGCTCGAGATTGTTAGTGGCCTCTGTATTGCCGATAATACGCACAGCGCGGCGCTGCAATCTGTCCAAGGCATCGAGAAGGTACTTTGCGGAGCCGTCCCAGAGGTGAGAGCAATACTCCACGCATGACCGCACCTGTGTCTTATACAATAGACACAATTGGTCAGGCGTGAAGAATCGCCGCACCCTGTTCAGGACACCGAGTTTACGTGAGGCGTTTTGAAAATGTTAACAAATTTTACCGATCGGTATCATAGCAATATGTCTGAAAATTGTTGGACATGATAAAATAAGTTGTCCACATGTGCAAAAAATTTATATCAGACAAATTAAGTGTAGCACCTTCTCTATCAGACAACTTTTCAATACTCAGACACTTCTTTGCACTTTTTCAGCGTCTCTTCGATAAATTTTTTCACTTTCTCAATCGTTGTTTCTTTACAAAACACACAACTCAGGTCCGACATTTTACACCACCACAACCGCACAACGTATGACAACTAAGTGAGCGTCATTCCAACGTTTGGAGCAGCTGGCGAGTGAGCTGTATAATAGTAAGAAAGGGGCAGGAGCGTAACAAGCGCTGAGGCTGTTGAAATTAAATACTGATTGATTTGATAGTTTTGGTTTTATTTAAAGCACACTTGAGTAACTTTTACAAAAGAAATAAGTAATGACATCTGTCATCTGTCAAAGTACATTAGACAAGGGAGATTCTTGAATATCTATGAAGGCTGTAAATTTAAAAAACATTTAACAGAGGCGTCGGCCAGGCGACTCCGAAACGTTATTTTCGTTTTTGGGAGTATATGCTACACTTAAAGTGTCTGAAAACAGGTTTTTGGTAATCATGGCAGCAATACGAAAAGTTGAAAAAAATAAATATCCGTATTGCTATGATACAGGTCAGCTAAATTTGTTGACATTTTCAAAAATGCGCTCAGGCTATATTCTACGCGCAAAATGTCTGAAAACAAACTTTTTCGTAATACAATTATAAAATCTATGTACATTTTCTCTATCAGACGTATTGCTATAATACCGACTGTCTTTTTTTTTTGACACAGCAGAAATGGCCTCCCACGCAGTTGCTACACTTTCGACCGTTACTACACACCTAGTCGGGTTCAGAATCATACAATCTAACGATTTTATAGGGTTTTTGCCGTATTGCTATGAGACATGGTTTTGGTCGTGGGCTCTCGTACCATGAATGGATTTAAATGAAACTTTACCATAATATAGCTTAATCAGAATAACACATAGGATATTGGAAATCGAATCCATGCGGACGGAGTCGCGGGCGGCCGCTAGTAAGATACTATTTTAACGGGACTAAACGCGATATTATATTATTATAATAATGTCGCGTTTAGTCCCGTTTCACTATTATCTAATAGTAATACAACGTGGAAGTATAATAGTAGTTTGAACATTATCGCCTTCACTGACAGCAAAAATTACTGTCTTTTAAAATTAATCATACCGAATCAAGGGTTTACAGTGTGAAATGTCCCGATAAGCAACAGGAGCGTCAAACTGTGGCCGGTGGTTTTTAATCGGATCATTGTCACTGGACCATCATTCAACCCTGTAGAGTGTTTTATTACCGGTTAATTTTATTGACGTCGTGAATTATTCCCATATTCACCATATTGTGGTTTGTCAAATCAAGCGTGAGCATATTGGTGATGTGATAGTAAATTAATTTGTTAACGAGAATGAAGATAGGGTAATTGCTATTGAATCGAGTATTTAATGTCCTGCCTTAATAAATTTAAATTCAAAATTATCTTTATTAACATAGGCTTTATAGAAGCACTCATTAATCGTCAGAAAAATACAAAATAATGACTCTACAACTACTCTAAAATAATAAATATGTAGGTACATTGAATGCCATCCTTGGCCCAAGAGTCTGGAGTCTTGTAATTTATGAAATTATTTTGCTTACAATTATATAAAATAACCGAAGCACTGGACTGATTCGTACATAAAAATGGAGACTTTCCTAATCTGGTGATCTTTTTATAATTCGTTTATTTCCAAACACCTGTCGAATATTATTTAAAAAAGGTTTTTAAATTTATAAGTATCTCAAAAATAGCCATACAACCCATTGATCTACAAAATACGATTCGCGGCAGAATAAGTATTAAAATAATGATTTTAACTTAGTGACTTTGTAAAAGACCCAAAAACTTTGTCGAAAAGACAAAATGTAAGCTCCAACTCAAAAGATTAAATGATCTTTTCAAATTACACGAAACGAAATCGCAGACGACATCTCTCTCGTAAAATGCATTAATCGCGTCATTATAGTAGCACGAACGCGGAAGGAGGGGAATACTCGCATGCATACAAGGCGCATACATCTGAATGCGGGGCGCATACAGGTGCATACAAACAAATTGCAATGCGCCCGACAAATTAATTCGTGCGCCGCTCCTCGGTTCAACAATTTAATGGAGCGTTTAGCTTCGTTTTTGTTGAAAGAGTTCGTTCTAGAAATATGGTAAAAGACATGGCCAACATTCTATGGAACGTTTGCCTAGATACCAAATTCATTTCCCACAAACATGTCGTATTCCATTAGACTCGTTACTATCAGAACATTCAATATCATAAACAACTAAAGTCCAAGAACTTGAAGTTATAATTATACAGACACACAAAGATTGCAAAAAACATTTCAATCCCTTACTGTAGCATTGTTTTGATTGATGACATGATACATTGGTTACTAAGGTTACTCAACGGTGTACCGTGAAAAAAGTGTTGTCTCTTTTTCTCTTATCGTAATTTCGGTAACGCTTACTCTGTCACGCATTGTATATTATTTCCATGGCAACGGATTTAAATATTTGACAATAACTGTCGAAATAATTACAATAATATTCATTCCTTTCTGCTGAAAGTAATATTCATTTTGGGAAAAATAATAAAATACTATGTTTAAAATAAGTTGTTTGTGATAAATAATACGTTAAATGATACGATTTCAAATATTTTTTAATAGTCATAATAATTAGTATATTTTATTGTATGTCACTGTATTTCATACAATATTATAATGGGTCTATGGAGGACAAGAGCAGACTATCGGTTTTTACGTGGAAAGGAACGCATTTTTTCAAAAGCAGTGTATAGCGGAAGTTAAATTACTAATTAATTTCTTTTAAATACTGGCAAGTTCTACAAGATTGTAAAATATATGAAAATTCATATTTTAATTTAATATATTTTGTGCTTTTGTGCCATTCGTGGCCATCACTAGGCAGGAATGAGCCATGTCCTTTCGTGTATTTTATGAAAAATTCGTAAAAAATAAAATAACATTATTATTATTATTTTTTTTTTATGTCAGAGGCGGCAAACGAGCTCGCGGGTCGCCTGATGGTAAGCAACCATCGCCGCCCATGGACATCAGCGACACCAGAGGTATCGTTGATGTGTTGCCGGCCTTAACCCCATACCCTCCCCAACTGAGCTCTGGCAACTTTACTCACCAGCAGAAACATAGCACAACAGTTACGAAGTGCTACTTCACTGCGGTCTTCTGTAAGGTGGATTTAGGTACTTCATTGTTAAATTTTTCACGTTAAAAACTTGTTCGTCCCACCAGCACCTCGACGTGAATAGCGTGCTAAGAAATTATTCAATAATAATTTTAATCATATCTTTTACAATACAATAATATTTGAAGCATTCACGGATTAAATCTTAATAAAACTTGGACCAACCTGGTAATACATTGGAGCGATTGTCGTCTGACTTCCGTAATCCTTATAAGGGAAACCAGACTATTTGGATCATAGTCGGGACCTCCGAGGCTTTTGAGCGCAGCGCTCTAGCCACTACTACATCACGGAGGCAGACAAATGCCTACATTTTAATATTACCAAAACTTTAAATAAACAAAATATTTCGGTTACCAACACAATTTCACTTTAATCGCCATATCCATTACACAGCTTAAAAATTGACTGTTGCGATGATTTATTACATATTTCAAAAATAAAAATGGCCGGTGAATTATTTTCGCATGTTCAACTCCCACTAACCCGTTTCATGTTTATAAAAACGCAGCACGAATTGCAGTGCTTAACGCGAGAGCTGCATTTTATTGTGCACCTGAAACACATAAAGTGGTCTACATTAGTGAGCGCAGTTTATAGAACACGGTTATATATGTACAGGTACAGAGTTTGCTAAAATGAAAACTGTTATTGACGTAACTAAATTGTGCATAATTTTGCGCAGGAATTTGACATTGCTCTAGAAACTTAATTCCTTCAAAGAGACCTAAATTATTAAAATAAAGAAGTTAGCTTACAACTTTATTAATGTTTAATACATAGATCTAAAAAACTACGCAATGTGTTTTGATGTAATCGAGGCTTTTAATAGGGCACTTTAATAGGAATACTAATGATGAATTACCATGCGAAACCAAGGAGAGTCGTTTGTTGGAATAAAAATAAACTATGTAAAAAATACGTGTAATTTAATTTTAGTCATCATCATCAAGCGTTCGTCCCGGTGGTTTGCTCTGCCTAAGAGTCCAGGGTCCGCTGCATAAGTTTTTTTTTATTTTTTTTGTATATAATCATTAACAACATTTGTAGAACTTTTGGTTGTCTCCTCTTCTGAGAAAGATAGGAAAATGCTGTAATTATAAAAAAATATATATTTATTTCGATTGCTCGTTACATCTCGAAGTTACGAGTAAGCCCAATATCTGCATTCTGCTTATTGTTTTCATTTCTCACGCAATAAACAAGAACAGAACAGTTTAATTTGGCCTAATGCAAAAGCATTATTTTATTGCAAGTCCACCTAAATTTAAGCTGCGAAAAGCCGTGAAATAGTGGACTTTATACACTTCCCATGTATTTTCTCTCAACCGTTCTTGCGAGAGTCGGGTACAAGCCAAAATGTTCCAAGCAAAAATGCAGTAATTAGGTGCACTGAAACTACTCTGTATTTGAGCGGGCATTTTTGTAAAACCACTTCACTCATAAGGCCTTCTCTAGATGAGCAATTTATCAGTATAAAGAGGTCAATTATAATATGAAAATGAGAATGAGAATGATTCTTACACGCGAAGTTAAAAATATAGTAAAACTTGAAACAATAACCTTTATAAATATTTTTAATATTTAAAAACTTGGTTCCGTATTTAGCAATCGTGGCAAACAATTATCCAGATTAATCAACTCGATCTCGATAGAATATCATTATTAATCAACTCGATTTTTTTAAAACTGTACAATTAAAAGTATAATGTTTTGACAGGCCCGTTGGTCGAGTGGCTAGAGACCCTGGCTACAAAACCAAGGGTCGCGGGTTCGAATCCCGCTAGGGGCAAATGTTTGTGTGATGAACATCGGCATTTGTACTCGAGTCATGGATGTTTATAAAAAGTATTTAAGTATGTCTATCCGTTCCCTGGCTTCCATAGTACAAGCTTCGAGCTTAGTTTGGGGCTAGGCAATTGGTGTGTTAGTCCAAGGCATTTATTATTTATTTATTTATTAATTTTTGCTTCACTACAGACGGAAAGTTTACTTTACTACAATAAACTATTCTAAAGAATTCTTCAATAAGTTCGAAGTAAATCATCAGCCACATATTTTTCTTTTAAATCTACTCGTCTGGCGCAAGCCTAATGTTCTGTGTCCATGTAAAATTACACCGATCATTATGGCTACACAACATTACGGAAAGCCGAAAAATTATTTAACACTGCCGCACACAGCAGGATTTATCCTATATTTGGTTGTTTCCGTATTTCGGGATGAGGGAAAAGCTTTATCTAACTAATAATGTAGATATGTAAGAACGTTCTTACAGAATGTTTCTGCAAATATCATATCGTAAGGTATGTGACTAATAAACATCCTATGTATAAAATGTGTTTTTCTAATTACAAATGCTGATGTTCTTCGAACAAACATTTACACCTAGCGGGATTTGAACCCGCGGCCCTCAGTTTTGTAGCCAGAGTCTCTGACCACTAAACGACCATTAGTTATCTTAGCGTTGGGTTTCATAGCGGTAAAGTCATAACTCTACCATTTAGTTTTTTTATGAAATGCGAAAAAGTCGCGCAATTCTAAGAAAAATAAATCTGCTCATGCAATATTATGTAGATAATAAGGTAAATTTTTAAACAGGAATTATAGCTAAACAATAAAGTACCCAGACTATGTCACTGTTATTACTTAAGCCACCTTTACAAGCAAAGCCCTATAAAGTTAATCCGAGAAAACAACGAATCCTCAATAGAAATAAGATTTCCTTTATATCGGAGTTGGTATTGTAAAACGTTTCATAATTCATTTGTTTTATGAGCTTGCCTTGCCGTGGAAGCAGCTTAAGGTACTGAATAACTTGCAGTTTTTATAGTCCAGTTGTTTTTCCATTTGAATTAATTCGCAGTATGCTGCTGGTTGCTTTTTAAAATGTAGTTAGTTAAGTTTTGTGTGGGGGTAGATTGGCATGTATATGTTACGGTCGTAGTGACATAATGGATATTATATAAGACGTAATTTAGCCCAAGATCCGTTGAAAGAGTCGCTGAGGATCGGGCTAAATGGAGAGCCCTAGAAGAGGCCTACCTATGTCAAGACTGCGATAGGCTGATGATGATTATGATGATGATGAATTTAGCCCAAACTGAAAATAGAGTCCAGGACCCATAATATACCATTAACTATTAAACAGGGAGGTATCCAATTCTTAAGCAATTAACCCCCTAAGCTTAGGTTGGTGTTTAATAGCACAAAGTTGAAAACATAGCTTGCGGTTTCCTGTTCACGCCCCATTTGGATTAAGAGTTAGTTTCAGTACAAAGGATAGATTATTTCCTAATACCATTTAAATAAATATTAGAAGTTCCAAACAAGAAAAAAGGTAAAATTTGTTTTTAAACTTTTAGTCAAATGATTAATTCTCGTCAGGCACTGCTGGAGTAGTATTTCGTATAATAAGGATTATGCCCATAATAAGGTGCAGTTCATAAAAAAAGAAAATATTTTTGATCTATTTGAAAAACTGTATGACTGTGTGACTTAAAACATTGTAAACAATCGTTAAAAAAATTGGCATTTGAAAAGAGCAACTGTCAAGTTTCTTGCTGATTTTTCTCGCCAGTAATCCTTTCGAATCGGTGGTAGTCAACATTTGTAATATGTAGGTGCGTCTATGAAGACTATTTTAATAAAGATTATTTTGAGTTTGATTTTTGAGTTTGATATCGATAAGTCGCTTCGTTTGTAGGATACCCACGGGAAGATATTTTTTTCATAAGGTGTTTTTTCATAAACATAGACTGGCACTTGACGCAGACCTACCTAATGTTTAGTACCTAGAGACACAATCGAAGGCGTAAATACTATTTGATAAAAAACACGAAAAGCTGAAATAAGGCGACCGAAGTTCGGCGGGAATGCATTTACTATTCAAAATTACGCGATGTGATTTGATCATAGTGTTTTATCTTATAATACAATGCAGGCATAGTAAAGCCGAAGTTCGGTCGCGTTTTTCCCGCCTAGTGTGTTTCTATGCTTATAGGCTGAAACGACTGTGTAATATGTAATATGACGTGTATGGAAAGTACTTGTAATAAAGCTAATTTCGGGAAGTTCTGGTTCGATTTGATTTTTTTTTTGTGTTGGATAGTCCATTCGACGAGGAAGGTTAAAGTATATACCTAAATGTGTGGACACTAAAAACGCGTGTGGTCGCGGGCGGCTGCTAGTGCTATAATATGACATGTATGCAAAGTACTCGTAATTTGACGTGAGCATATAATGCATGTATAAATTATCCTGACGTGCGCTTGTCAGGACGGACACAGTGGAGTTTAAGTGGCTTCTTTTAGCGTTCGTAACACAATTATTGCGGGAACTTTTAATATGAGTTGGGAGCTAAAATGAGCGAGAGAGCTCTCGCTTTTGAGCGAGTTTTAGGCGATTAAGCGTGTACTTATCTAAACGACCTATTATAATGATGGCGGCCTTTATCTTGCATGGGGCTAGTTGTCGGCCAATTTGGTTTGATGGTGAGAATCTTTACTAATGTTATAAATTGGAAAGTGAGTTTTTTTCTTTATTTGATAGTTCTTTCACGCCGTAACTACTGAAATTTTGCAAACGGAAAGTAAGAAGTCCGAATTAAATTATAGGGTTCTTTTTATCCCTAAAAAAATGATATTCCCGAGGGAAGTCAAAAATAATGTTTGCTGGATGACCGAATTCCACGCGAGCTGTTATATCCCAGGGATGTCAACCATATGGCTGACAGGAATAAATTGCCTGATCAGCGTTTTCAGTTAGGCAGGCTCGCTACCGCGAGCCCGTAGTTAGTCCGTTTTCAACCATCATCGGGACAGGCTGTCTAAGGGTCGTCTAAATCAAATAATTATTTTTTTTAAAAACCTTTCCGGCCCACATCTTATAACATTTTGGTGGCAGCGGTGGGATCGGAAATCCTAAACCGGTGAAATTCGTGATCGTGAAATCCAAAATCAATGACTTTTCAATGATCGGAAGATCAATTCGGCACGCAAATCCAAAACGGACTCATAATATCTAAAGCCGTCCCGATTAAACGCGTAAAGTGCCAGTTCAGTGTCAGTGTGGAACATTCTCGTCGTCCTACTTACCTGTGTTACGTCCAGCATCGTCCCAGCTATGTACCAGCAACGTCTCAGCGTCCCAGCTACGTGTCAGTAGCGTCCCAGCGTCCCAGCTACGTGTCAGCAGCGTCCCAGCTACGTGTCAGCAGCGTCCCAGCTACGTGTCAGCAGCGTCCCAGCGTCCCAGCAGCGCTTATTAACGCCCAGGCAAAGCCTGGCATTACTTCGAGGACCTTCACGACTTCCTATGACCTACCTTCTGCTCGAAGTTTCGTCGTGTTGAAGATCGTCATTCGTCATTAAAATCAAGCATTCACGCTGTGCAAATACATTGAACATTAAAACATTCAGTGCCTGTGTCTTATCGCATCCGGTATGAATCGATTCCAGGTAGCCGTCGCACTCGCAACATTGTAAGTCTTTGCTCATTGCTTATCTAAATCATAACAGTGGTCGTGTTCTCAGAATTAATCATAGCATTTATAAATCCAGGTGGTCTTGTTCGTAGAAAGTAAGTTTATATTGACTTTTAATTTAACTTTTAATTTAAGTGTGCTTCATCTAATATGCCAACGCCAAAATTAACTATCGACACATCCGAGGGTAAACCCGAGGAACAACCTCCAGTATCTCCGGCATCGAAGAAAACCAAAGCCACAATTCCGACCATGGACCTGGCCATTCTGCTCAAATTTATTAAGCCATACAATGGCAATCGGGAGAGTTTAACTTCCTTCATCGTTAACTGCAATAATGCATTCGAGCTTGCATCAGAGGCGCAAACGCCCATCTTATTTAAGTACATACTAAGCCAGCTTGAAGGTAAGGCTCAAACAGCATGCTCTATAAAAGATTTTTCGAACTGGGAACAGTTAAAAGATTTCCTTAAAACGCAATTCAGTGAGCGAAAACATTACGCTCACCTAATAATGGACTTGCAAGAAAGCAAGCAAGGTCCAAGTGAAAATGTTTCAGAATTTGCGCTTAAAATCGAAACATGTTTACAACAATTATTGACAGAAATTACTTTAGCAAGCCATAAGGTCAAGGAGCTCCCCGGCCGTACAGCCGCTATGGAGGACCTGGCCCTTCATCATTTCCTGATGGGTCTTCACCCCCGAATTTCAAATATCGTAAGGTGTAGGACACCTAAAAATTTAAATGAAGCTATTAATCTTGCAGTCTCGGAAGAGCGCATTCAACAATCACTCTATAAAAGAGTCCAGGGTCATCAACCCGAAATCAAACAAAATAATAATTCATCGCGACGCTTTCTTGATAACAAATTCAGGCCTAAGCCTAATATAATTTCTAAACAGGACGCCCAGCCGTCCTCATTCACACAGGGCACGTCTTATTTTTGTAACTATTGTAAAACGCCTGGTCATAATATTAGGGACTGCAAAAAGAGAGAATATAATAATAAAATTCGAGACTCGCGATTTCAGAGATTTTCAGCTCCTGGGCAATCATATTCTAAGCCCATTCATTTAATTCAGGACGATCAAATTCAAGAAGAACTCGAAGAAATAGGACAGGACGATTTAAACGAGTAATGGGCTCACGCAGGTGTCTCGTGCAGCCCACACACTTCATTCTAACGACCTAGCTAACGTTTCACACGGCACCATTCCTAAATCTGAGGTCACACGTCAGGGTAACCAGCCCCATAAAGGAGACCTCACTCTTCTTCCAATTCCACGTGCTTCTTATTCTAAGGTCACACGACAGGGTAACCAGCCCCAAAAAGGAGACCTCACTCATAAAACTTCCAAAGTCACACAGCAGGGTAACCAGCCCCAAAACGGAGACTTTGTTGTCAACTCAATTCCAAGCACGTCACAATCCAAGGTCACACGACAGGGTAACCAGCCCCAAACCGGAGACCTCTCTTCTAAGACAATGTTGAATTTGTCTCAATCCAGGGTCACACGACAGGGTAACCAGCCCCAAACCGGAGACCTCTCTTCCAAGACAATGTTGAATATGTCTCAATCCAGGGTCACACGACAGGGTAACCAGCCCCAAACCGGAGACCTCTCTTCCAAGACAATTTCGAATGTGTCTCAATCCAAGGTCACACGACAGGGTAGCCAGCCCCAAAAAGGAGACCTTCTTCAAAATCCAGTCTCAACTCAGGCCGAAATCAACGACACACACGTCATGTCCAGTAAGCCTGACGATCAAACGATGACAAAAATCTATGAAATCAATATCGATATAAATAAAAGGTTCTTACCTCATGTACTTCTTAATTCACAAGTATCTGACGTTCCGCTATCACTTCTAGTAGATTCTGGTTCCGCGATTTGTTTATTGAAACAATCAAGTATTCTAAAATCACAAAGAATCGTAAAAGAGCCAATTAAAATAAAGGGTATAGACCCAAGCGATGAACCTACCCTTACAGTAGGTCATTTTAATTTAAAACTTCAACTTAATGAAACTAAATCTGCGTCATTCAAATTTCACGTAGTAAAATCCATTAACCTACCTTATGATGGTATCATAGGTACGGACTTTCTAACTCATCTTGGCTGCAAAATTGATTATACAAATGATATTCTTTCTATTGGAAAAATTAACATTAAACTAAATTTTTTTGATCCATATTACGTTATTCCTCCTCGCACCGAAGCGGTTATTGAGTGCTCAATCAAGAAAACCGGCCTTAAAGAAGGCGTAATTATAGATCAACATGTATCTGAAAATCTATTAATATCCAATTGCATCGTTAAAGTCAAAGACAACAATCGCGTGAACCTTACTATCGCCAATATCTCAGATACCTCTGTCAATTTTAATCCTAATTTAAATCTTTCTATAGAACCTTTAAATTGTGCTGCGTTTCAAATAAACGAAATGAAAACCACTTCTGAACGAACTCAAGAAGTCATTAAATCATTAAGAATTGATCACTTAAATCGCGAAGAAGCTGACGCTCTCTTAGAACTTTGTTCTCAATTTTCCGATATTTTCCATTTGCCTGATGATCAATTAACTCATACTTCCGCTCTCGAACATGAAATCAAAACCAATACAAATATTCCAATTCACGTTAAGTCTTATCGTTTTCCAGAAATACATAAAGCCGAAGTTAATAAACAAATTAATCAAATGTTAAAACAAGGTATTATAAAACCTTCTTCATCTCCATGGTCTTCACCCATATGGGTCGTTCCAAAGAAACTTGATGCTTCTGGCCAAAAGAAATGGCGCGTAGTCATTGACTACAGGAAACTCAACGACATCACTATTGGCGATACTTATCCAATTCCTCAAATCGCCGAAATTCTTGACCAACTAGGGAACAGTAAATACTTTTCCACTCTCGATTTAGCTTCAGGTTTTCACCAAATTAAAGTCTCTAAAGACGACGCTCCTAAAACAGCCTTTAATGTACCTCAGGGGCACTTCGAATTTAATCGGATGCCCTTTGGGCTCAAGAACGCGCCATCTACATTCCAGCGCTTAATGAATACTGCGCTTTCCGGCCTCCAGGGCACAAGATGCTTTGTGTATCTTGATGATATTGTCACGTACTCCTTTGATCTGAAAACTCACATCGAAAACCTGTCCAGCATCTTCCAAAAACTTCGAGATTTTAATCTCAAGCTTCAGCCCGACAAGTGTGAATTTCTGCGACGAGAAGTCGCATATCTGGGCCATATAATTACTCAAGATGGCGTTAAGCCGAATCCTGACAAGACAAAGTCTGTCACAGAATTTCCAACACCTCGGTGTCCAAAGGATATCAAATCCTTTCTAGGACTTGTGTCCTATTATCGCAGATTTATATCCAATTTCGCCAAAATGGCCAAACCACTCACATCCCTCTTGAAAAAGGATGTCCCATTCGAATGGGGAAACGAACAGCAGCTCGCTTTCGAATCCCTTAAGAATAAGCTCGTCACAGCTCCAGTATTGGCATATCCAGATTTTAATCAACAATTCATTTTAACCTGTGACGCGTCAAATTATGCTATCGCAGCAATCTTATCCCAAGGGCCGATCGGTCAAGACCGCCCTATAGCTTTTGCATCCCGCACGTTAAACAAGGCGGAGAATAATTATAGCGTGACCGAGAAGGAATGTCTCGCAATCATATTCGGTACTAAAACCTTCAGGCCATACTTATACGGCCGTCGTTTCAAGATCTTGACAGATCACAAGCCGCTACAATGGCTATTCAATTGCAAGGATCCAGGCTCCCGTCTCATCCGTTGGCGCCTAAAACTAGAGGAATATGAATATGATATAATTTACAAGAAAGGTAAAATCAATCAAAACGCAGAAGAACTCTGTAAAGAAACGGGCTTAGTAACATCAGTAGAATGTCGCGAGATGCTGGAACCCCTAGTAGTTCAGTACCACGATGTAGCTAGAGAATTTTCCGCAATTTCCCATCTCCTTGATGATAGAAGAAGACGCGAGGCTTGGATAGGACTTGGCGGAACAATCTTAAAGCAAATTTTTGGCACTTTAGATGAAGCAGATGGTGTTAAGTTTAGTGAAGCAATTAATGTAATGCAAAATGATCAGAAAAAGCTAGCTACATTAATGAAGCAAAATATTTTAGTTACAACTTCAGTTATGTCAATATACAATAATACATTAAATAAAATTAAAATTAATGAAGCTAACTTAAATGAAGCTATCGACAAGCTTAGTTCAGGATTAAAGAACATTTCCATTAAAACTAATGAATTGTTACTTCAATCTTACGGAAACGAAATTATTAATAAGTTAGAAACAGCAATTTTGGTAATTTCCTATCAAATCGAAGATATAGTTAATGGAATATTATTTAGCAGACAAAATATAATTCATCCATCAATTATCAATCCACAGGAATTGTATAAAGAGCTTGTCGAAAGTTATATACATTTACCTAAAAATGTGAAATTACCTGTAATATTAGATCTAAATTCAATACATTATATTTTACATATATCTAAGGTATCTTGTTATTATTTAAATAAGAAAATTATATTTGTTTTACAAATTCCTTTAGTTGCTCCTAAGGAATACACGCTGTTTCATAATATAGCTCTACCTGTACCGCATGATTCTGACAAAGCTGATTCATTTAGTTTGATAGTACCAGATTCAAAATATATAGCAATGACCAAAGACAGATTACATTATTGCAAGTTAGACAGCATCGAAAATTGTGTAAAGCCCACAATGAACGACTTTGTGTGTGACGTCACAAACGTATACTCAACTGAAGCAAAACCCATCTGCGCCAGTGAACTTTTGTCAAAAGTGATCAGTGAAATACCAGTGCAGTGCGAAACTAAATTTATATACGGTCATTTAGATGTATGGAAACCCATTAAGAACAATAAGTGGATATTTATACAAACCCAGCCAACTAAAGTATCTGTAGATTGTCCAAATTCTCAATTGATTGAAAATTTTATATCAGGAACTGGTATAATGAATATTCCTGCAGGCTGTATCGGATATTGTAAAAGTACCACTTTAATCCCGGAAAATAATATAATTAATATTAGTTCACCGATAAGATCTTCAAATTTTAATCTTATTAACGACACATGTTGTAACATTTCTAAATTTAAAAAGGTAATGAATGATGTGCCCCCTATTAAATTACAAGAAATTGATTTAGATAATTTAAATTCGTTAAAGGAAAACCTCATTAAAACTTCGAAGGAGTTAAATACAATTGGAACTGAACCATTTATTATAAAGTATGGGACACACCATTCTGTTTTATTATTCATTGTATTGTTTACTATTATTATATTGATTTTCTATGTATTTTATAAAAAGTTTATTAATAAATGTCGACCTGGCCACAGTCTTTTAGAAATAAAGAAATCTAATAAACTTCAAAATCAAGATGAAATTAATAATGTAGAGATGGCTGACCTCCCTACAATCAGGACGAATATTTAATTTATCTAATTCATTTAATTCACAAGAAACTTTACAAAATGGAAAGTTTCTTTTTCTATGGGGGGAGGTGTTATATCCCAGGGATGTCAACCATATGGCTGACAGGAATAAATTGCCTGATCAGCGTTTTCAGTTAGGCAGGCTCGCTACCGCGAGCCCGTAGTTAGTCCGTTTTCAACCATCATCGGGACAGGCTGTCTAAGGGTCGTCTAAATCAAATAATTATTTTTTTTAAAAACCTTTCCGGCCCACATCTTATAACAGAGCGAAGCCGCGGGCGGAAAGCTAGTGTTGAATAAAGTGAACAATGCAGTGGGTTCAATCGTGTCTTTCAGGACAAGTTTATCAATAGATATGTTGAAATATGTGGCGTCATCTATTCTTCGAACTTCTGGAATAAAAATTCTATATAGGTACCAGACTACTTGTTCATTCAATAGAATATGCTGAAATATTATTTCATACGGTGTCATCTTTTCCCAAACTACGAAAACTTAGGTAGCAGACGTCTTAAAACAAAAATGTTCGTGCTTATTATCAACTAGTTTTTTCCTGCGGCCTTGCCCGCGTTATCAAGATTCTTGTTTTATCCGATTGGAACATTTAATCAGGAAAAAGTATCCTATTTCAGTCAGCTAATACCCTGCCTGTATACAAAATTTCATCAAAATCTGTTCAGTAGTTTCAGCGTGATTGACGGATAAACATCCAAACTAACAAACAAAACTGAACTCTAACACAATCATTGGAAACCAAACTGTCACACATTGAATAAATCTTATTTTGGTGTTAAAATCTTATAAAACTACCTATGTTTGCGCAGACACTTCTAGGTTCTATAATAAAACCTTCATAATAGGTTCACCGTTGGGCGTATCTATTGTGGCCCGAATTCAAAAGGCAAAGCATTATTATTTACCAATTTTGCTTAACAGCGAACCAAAAATTGTAATATTCCTCGCAGGATTTCTCAAAGACATCGTTTTTTATCGCCCGCACAGATTTTTCCTGGTATTATAAGTTATTTCATCATCAAAGTCAACATAGCCCACTTTGTAGGTAGACCTATAACAATCATAATAAATTTTCAAAGGTTTTGGAAAGAATAAGATGTAATATCAAGGGGCTTTAGTGATTTAGAGTTCATTTTGTTTTATATTGACTCGGTATTTTAAAAAGTAAATACATGCGGGTTGGAAATCAGAAGCCCGTGCTTATATCAACATTATCCAATTTAATGGTTTTCTGATCTTAGACTTTTAAATCACAGAATAAACTTTAAAGATAATTAATTAATTTTTTGTTTTTTTAAATAAGAACTAATAAATTCTTACAAAATAAAGTTTATAATAATTTTGTTTTAACTTCTAAAATAACGAAAACTAATAACCTAATGGTTTCAGGGTCATCATCTTCCTAACGCCTCTCCTGGTTGCATCCTCGGCCATTGCCTCGGAGCCCAGGGTACACCACCAATATGATCCTGAATTGACCAGACTTGTTAGTAGGTTTTAATGCAGAATTTCGTACATAGCGAATAAAAATAATATTCAATTTGATTTCAAAAATAATTTACATTCCCAGTAGATATGTGAAGCGATCCTATGAAACGTTGTCTTTATCTAAGCATGGTCTCCACCTAAAACCGTAATTTTCAAACAGTTTTAGGTCAAGACTCATTAGTTACTAAAGAGTTTACTTGTTGCAAATAAGTATGGGCTTACAACTTGACTGAGCGATTGAAAATTTGCATATTATTAAAAACTACCGCGCCGAAGTCCAATGAAGCATAAAACTTTGAAGTTTGAAACTGTTCAATAGATAATTATGCGATTTTGCTCCAAAACTTTATAAAACTTGGTTGAATGTTGATATAAAGGAACACGTTTATTCTACACAACCTCAATCTGCAGATTCAGAAGAAGTAGTAGCTCAAATCTGCTGACACGTGTTAACTTACTTTTTTTGTGCGATAGGTATTGAGGCAAACTAACAAGCGAGACACCTGATGGTAAGTGATCTCCATTGTCCATGGACATCAACAACCGTACACGGTTCGTAGATGCGTCGCCTGCCTTTAAAAACCCCATACCCTCCCCAACTGAGCACTGGCGACCTTACTCACTAGCAGAAACATAGTAAAACAGTTGCAAAGTGCTACTTCACTGCAGTCTTCTGTAAGTTGGAGGCACTTCCCCAGACGAGTTCCTCCGAGTAGAAGTTCCATAGTCTCTACCTCACTTACCGCGTAACGTAATGATGTTAGCTAGGCCTGAATTCGTAAGTGGTTTTCGGAATTATACATTTCTTTCTTTAAGCCGTCTCTTGTTTTAAAGCTAGTCACAGCACAAGGCCAGTCCGGTTAAGCTGTCACCATTGTCACAGCCGCCGCCCAGCGACGTCTGATGGAAAAAAGAACGGTACAATGCCTTGCAAAACAAATATTTTAGTTACTGCTTTTCCCGCGTTATCAAGATTCCTGTTTTATCCCATAGAAGCATTTAATTGGGATAAAAAGTATCCTATCACCTAAGTTACCCCGTACTCTGCCTGTATACAAAATTTCATGAAAAGCCGTTGAGTAGTCTCGTACATATTAATAATGATATTTGGGGATTAAAGCTATTGTGACAGTTTAAAAATAAATTATTTTATTCTAGTCATTATAGTTTAGTAAAGTTGATTATCCCTCATTAAATAAGTGTGAACAGCACAATTTATTACTCTAAATCTAACTACATGAATAATCTTTATATTCCATTATTCCCACGCAATCATAATAATTCTTCTCAAAATCTTATTTTCATTATTGCATCTCTGAAGTATACATTAATAAAGAATTATTATGATTTGATTTGAATGAAATGAAAATCACTGGTGCGTTTGAAACAATACTGTGTAATTATATCGTTAAATTATTTTCTTTATCTTTATAACGTTGAAATTCATTTTCAAATTATTTTCTGCTCTCTCTTTCGTTAATAACATGATTAAGAAGTCGTGCGTAAACCACTTTGTTTTATTCTTGATCGTAACGCGTATAATTTTTAATTTATATACGTAGCTCTATAGATTTTTTTCATGTTTCGTCGAAGTCAAAAAGTAAAGTCAAAGCAAATTATTTAGCAATGTTATCAACAGTTTTTTTTTGTTGCAATTCAACCATTATTTTGATCCAGAACCTACATTTTTACCCAAATGGCCTGCTGAGAAGATAAGCACAAACGTATTTCGTTATTTAAAATATAATTCTTATTTATGTACAATTATATTCAGAAGTAAATGTCAATGAGAAAAAATAAATACGCAGAGGGGATCAATCGTTACATCGTGTCAACGTGTGTTCATCTCTCTAAATATTCATTTTTTAAACTTAATTTATTAATACTGTCTGATACGTCAAACCTATAAGTTTCGCCATAGAATAACTTATAATTAAAACGGTCATTCCAGTTTAATGTCTCTCATTATCTCCGCTTTCAACCAAGAGTAGCCGTTGAGAGCAAAAACTCGTAGAATGATTACCCACGGAATCTCTTCAAGTGGTATCCCAAAAGTTTCCCCGAATGGAATATTAGTATGGGCCTGCAAACAAACTAGTTGGTGCCGAGTTTTATCAAATTTATTTCAACTATTAGAGCGGAAACCCGTGGCTCTTCCAAGGAAAAAAAGTTCCATTTTATCATTCCATTACGTCGACACAATGCCCTAATGGAATGGTGTGTTTTGTGTTTTTAAGTAGATTGGAAGACTCAGTTTTGTGTTTTAGTTTGTTTTTGTGGCGCTGTAGTTTTCAAAGACCTATGTTCCTTTTTAACCGACTTCAAAAAAGGAGGAGGTTCTCAATTCGTCTGTATGTTTTTTTTTTTTTTTATGTATGTTCATCGATTGTTTCGTCAAATATGGACCGATTTCAAAAATTTTTTTTTTGTTGGATAGAGTTCAGTTCTGATGTGGTCCCATTTTCACCAGTCCAGGATCTGATCATGGAATCCAGGAGAAATCGAGGGCAACCACCGAAAATTGTATGCTCGTATGGTGTTTTTGTTACGTTATCATGTTTTACTCAGGTATATGCTTCAGGGTGTCAACATTTGATGATGCTGTCCTGATGATGATGCTACAGTACTCCTTAGCGGTTAGGAGTTGGAAGGCAGAACTGCAATTGGTGGATGAAAACTATTTAGTAGTATGTAGGGCTTAAATGTTGCTTGTGAGGTATGCTTGAATCAACATCTGATGCTACTGTGCTGATGATGAAGCTACAGTACTCCTTAACGGTTAGAAGTTGGAAGGCAGACCTGCAATTGGTCGATCGAATGTATGTAGGGCTAACGTGATACTTGTGTATATTACATCCAGACCCACGGCGAGAAATCTCGCCGAGAAGTCTCACTGGGCCTTCTCGCGAGAACAAGTAATTTATCCACACTCTCATTTACTTTTAACAACAACTAAGTTCCTATTAATAATTAAGTTCACGACGCTTTAACACAACTAAAAATCATGAAATAAACTGACTTTTTAAAAAAAAAATAAACCGACTTCAAAAAAAATCGTGAACACAAAAATAAACTAAAAATTAAAAAATAATTTCTAATATCTATTACCTAATACTATAATTTTCCTAAACTATGTCAAAGTAATCTTAAACAAACTAACTGAAGTCGGTGCCTGCCCAAAAAAGCAGAAGAGAAAAAGCACCGACTTCAGTTAGTTTGTTTAAGATTACTTTGACATAGTTTAGGAAAATTATAGTATTAGGTAATAGATATTAGAAATTATTTTTTAATTTTTAGTTTATTTTTATGTAACAAATTGTCACCCAAGGCTGCGTGATCGGCAATTATGTTGAGATTTTTGTGTATTTTTTTCATATGGTAAAAAAAATGAAAAAGTAATTGATTTGATGCAACCGCAACTATTAACCGTATTTTTTTCTTACAGGTACATCTCTGGCTGGATTGAAAGGTATTTATCAGTTTTTATTTATAGTTCAAACAGTTCTCTTAATGATGAAAGAAAATGTCCTTTTAACATAACAAATTGAAATCGAACATATATATGGATAGATACGAATGGATTTAACGTTGTTAATTATTCGACATAAGAAAAAACTCACTCAATGTTAATAAAATATTTTTTATGATATTCCTTTTAATAATATGCTTTTGTCAATATTTATTCAACAAGTACCTAGGTAAAATATATTTTTATTACGAATAAGCATGGAAAGTGAACAAAAAAATTGTCTTTTGCTTACATACTTTGAAAAAACTAATTACTTTAGTATTTACCGACCCGCATGTTTTGCTTGAGACAGTTCGTTTATAGACTGATAGAGTTAAAAGATTTTCAATTCTCTATTAAACTTCGTACCAGACTATTGTAACGGCAGAGTATGAAAACCTTTTTCGCAACATTTGTTATGAAACTTTGCTCAAGGTCCTTCTAAAACAACAAAGTTAATTCTGCAGCACTTCTCGAAGTATATAAGTTTAAGAAGTTCCGAGTTGGCAACCACTGGCCTAGTTTGTCTTTGCAACCGTTATGTACTAATATTGTGCTTCCTGAATTGTAAGCTTTGAGCTTAAACTAAGCACAAGAAGCTTTGGAATTAAATTTCCTTCGGTAGATGTCGGCGCGACGTACGAAATATAGCTTCCAGACCTTAGGCGGAATTTACGGGATGCTAACCGTACGTTCTGGTTGGAAAATTTGCTAAAATTTTATCCGCTGTGAATAGACGTCGCCGACACGTCTTAGGATATTAACGGAAGTGGGAAAAACGCTGTGCAAGAACTCTTTTGGCTGCTTCAAGAAAATCTTTACTAAAGAATAATTATATATTGGAAATGTTTGTAAATCTATATTAACAAATTGGAATGTTTAAGAGCATGTTTGAATGAAAGTGTTATCTTCTGAAGCGTTAAACAAACGAACTGGTTAATGTGTTCGTAAATTATTGGTGCTCTTTTACTAGAGATAGCTAGGCTAGGCTACTAGCCAAGTTGCCACTTCGACAACTATCACCATCGCCATCACTTCGACTAATATTGCCGTCCCGCAAATGAAGTAACTGTGTGAGCAGGATGGAGATACTCGTATAAGTCGCAACAATAGCGAAAGCGACAATAGTCCAAGTGGCAACTTGGCTAGACCACCTGGTCCCTACCTCAACAAAGATGTGAAGGAAAACCCAGAAGCTCATTGAGACGTAAGTCCTTAGCCTCATTTAAGGCTGCAGGTCTAGCTAGCCTGCTGTTATGCAGAGCCTGGATGACGAGCCGCTTGGTGTAGTGGTCAATAAGTTGACTATGAGACCAAGAGGTGAAGGGTACTATCCCCGCGCAGGACAAACATTTGTGTCCATGAACATGTTTGATTCTGCTTGTCTGGGTGTTATATTCTGATATTTGTAACACAAGTGCTTAAGTAGCTTAAGCCACTTAACATGGAGTCGGATCAATGTATGTGATGGTTTGAGATATTTATTTACTTATGCTTGTAAATGCTTGCCCCTACAAAAAAGATAGTAATAAATATAACCAAATGTATGTAACGTTGGATCACATCAATTGGTCCAAACCATTTGGAATTCACCAAACGCAACTGGTCTGTTTCGATTCCCCGTCACGGTACACTGAACGCGGTAAAATTTTATATCTATTGTCAAAGCTTCAAATGTTACAGATATTCCTGACTGTAACTGTTAGCTGAAACGTTTCCCGCTGAAAAAAACCTTTCAAACGACACGTGTAAAATACGATTTAAAAGCGACGATGGCTATTTGAAACGTCCACTGTATTTCAACATTTTCAACCAATTGAATTCACCTTAAACTTAAAAACATCCATTTATAACGAAAAGGAAGAAATTTATTTACATTAAATTATTTTTTTGTTTTCTTTTTCTGCTTATAATGTTACTTTAGGTAAAGAGGCGCTTCGTAAATCATCATTTCATTACGTTTATTCAATATTGTTTACAGAAGAGTAAATCCTCTCCTGCTTTTGACCGCATATCAGCAAGATTCGCTTCCTTCAAATCTCATTTACGCGTAGTATCTTCTAGCCAAAAAATGTGCTATGTTTAGGGCTTGGGCTTGAGACATCATCCCACTACCAACTAAGACCATGGAGTTTACTTCGCTCCCGTTTAGTGGGAGGGAGAGGTTTTTGGGTTTGTTCGGCTAGTTGCTTATAGTATTTTGCATCTGCGGTTAAACACCCTGGTTTATTTTTTAACGGCCCAGTTAGATCTTGATGGTGAGGAAAAAAGAAGCCAAGTTGGTCTAGCCAAGTTGCCATTTCGACCACTATCACCATCGCCATCGCTTTGACTAATATTGCCATCTCGCACACTAAGTATGTATGTGAGTGGGATGGAGATATAAGTCGCGACGATAGTGAAAGCGACAATAGTATGATTTTACCAAGTTGACTGATTGCCATGACAACGGGTGCGGTACCGATACTTCTTTTGTTTTTGTGTTTGGCCCATGGGTGTTTCGATTAAGAGACTATCTTGCTACAATATGTCCTACTCACAAAAAAAAAGTCCAGCTGAACATATGAAGTCAGATAGAACCCAGTGCGGTGGAATTAATTCAAACATTCCAAGTCCTCAGTTAAGCAGACTACTCGGTTTAGCAGACTGAGGGGTGGGGGGTGACGCGTCCCACTTATTCGTACAAAGCGTTTCACTTCATCTCTCATTATGCGAATGGAACAACCCTTCACAATCTGAGCTCCTTGTATCGTTCCTAGGAATTTTCGAGGAACAAAGAACCAGGCTTAGTTAAAGTGTTCCTTATAAGTTCAAGTTTTTTTTATTTGGATCATATTGTTACTTTCTAAGGAGGAAGCCAGCAAATATTTTTTTTTCATGTTGTAGGGAGGTAAACGAACTAGAGGGCCACCTGATGGGACGTCACGAAGATCACCGCTGCACATGGACATCAATAACTGCAAAAGGGTCGCAGATGCGTTGCCTGCCTTCAAAACCCCATATCCTCCCTAATTGAGCTCTAGAAACCTTACTCACCAGCACATACAAATACATAGCACAACAGTTAAACAGCTGAAGAGTTTGTTTGTCCTTTAGACGCGTTCTCTAAAATCAGGAACTACTGGTTCGAATTGACATAATGTGTGAATTACTGAAATGCGCAATGCTGTATAAACTTAGAATCGCCTTTTAGTTTTTCAATTCAATTCAAGTATTATTGAAGTTTAATAAGGACCAATCCAACAACTTTGCACTGTGGGAGTTTACGAGGCTGAATTTGTGCTTATTATTCACAAATCAAATCTTTACTCAACAGATTATTGTGGAATAATTTGCCACAAGTCTTAGTCACCTTTAAATTAAAATATCCAGTCTCTGAAATAATCTAATCTTCTCTATTAGTAGCTTAAATATTATTCTTTGATTAAGGCAGTCATAAACTGTTTACAAACAGAATACCCAGAGTATTCCAAACAACGAAATTGATCAATCTCAATAACTTAATATTAAGTAGACTAATAAAAAATCTCCAGGCTACTATCCAGAAAATAAACCTTTTCATGTAGGACATAAAGCTTGAGTTCCTTTGCACAGTTGCATGAAAATGTTGAAGTGATTTTTCCTTTCTTTATTTTTAAGTCCACTGCCAACATCGTTAAAGTTTCGTTAATTATGAAAGACGCTTCTATTATTCTTTTTTATTATTTGGCAAGAAAAAACTTCGCCTCGTTTCCGACAATAATAACAGACTTGAAATTTGAATTTGTGATTATAAAGTTTAAATTCGCCACTACTATGTATTTGATTCAGTTGCGTTACGAGTAGTTGTGAATGAAATTGTAGAAGTAACAGAATTATATTAATTAATTATTTTTCTCGGAAACTTGATATTTTAAAAGAGGTTTTTGTTATAAATTATTGTCCAATATTTATTAAAACAATTTATTAACAAATTTACCTTTTTAAAGAAAGATTGGAAACTGTATCATAAACGTTTACATGAAAAATACAGTGTATTATTCTGCTTGTGTCTAACTAAAATGGTTTCGCCAAATTACCGTTAGCTTTAGAATTATTACAATAAACTAAACATTAGAGAGTAAATTAATGAAAGTCAATTAAATTTAATAATACATACCAAAATATATAAGTACACGTAAATCTCAATCGTATTAGAGTATTAGACGAAATCAGGCAACGCAAAATCCAAATGAATTCTGCGTTGACTTAAATGAATGCGGTTGAGACTGTCACTTAAAATTCAACCTCGGTAGAAGTTTAGCGATTTTAATTTGCCAGAACTGTGGAACCTACTAAAAGTTGCCTCCGCAGCGAACACAAATACAGAAAAGATTTTAGAATTTCGCGTTGAATTTAGAAGCACAGACCTTGCCTTATGGATAAGTCGACGGTAACTTATCTGACGTATTGTTGGCTTAATTTTACTTTTAATTTTTTCCGGTGTCAGTTGACGATTCAAAGGAATATCGGCACTATTTTTTAGCAATAAGAACCATATTGAAAAACATACAAACAGCTCGTAGAGCTTATTACCTTGAAATAAAGCTTTATTTCGTATAAAAAGTACACCTGCCACAGAGATCATCTTAAGGTACAATAAAAAAATGAGATTTTTCTATACGTTGTAGTGTCAGTTAAGTGTGTTTTATTTTTAATGTAACTTTTCTCACTACAAGTTCGCAATGAGCAGCTTATAACCTAGACCAGACGTATCAAAGTTTGTTATTTCTTTTTAAACACACCTAAAGATTGCACCAAACAGTTTAAAGAGCACTCTATTAGAGCATTTATTAGATTTACCTGTAAAGAACTTTGATTCCAACTTTTCGTTTATGTTACGACCAATTTAGAAGACGTGTCGAAATATTTTGAGTTTTTTTTAGATAAACCATTAAATGTCATTAAATGTTAAGTACTGATCGTAAATTGCCGCGCAAGCAAAAACGTCGGGGAGATAATTGGGTAAATTAGTTTTCTTGGTAAAAGTTTCCCACTCAATTAGATTTATAGCGGCAATGAGAAAAATAATAGCAAATGAACGGGCCAATAAAAACAGAGTGCTTCTTTGACTTAACCATTAACTCGTGATCATCGTTTCCAAATTGAATTGAATTGAATTTGTCATAAAAAAGGTATTTGTTTATCTTTATGAAAGCAATTTTTATTTTGAAAAGTACCTTAAAATATTGATTCTTATAACAAATTACGCCTCTTGAACTCGCAAATAGAAGAAAATATTTTATCACATAGGAAAACGACCTGTCAAAAATGTTTTTCTTGTCTCAAACAAATAAACCAACTAGGGAAATCAACGACGGCTTAGCTTATGTGTCACACATCAGTTTCAAGCGTAGACGATTATCATGTTTTCTTCAATAAGATATTTCATGTGTAGAATCACACTAAGCGGAAATAACGCTACCGAAAATCGGTCGAAGTTCATTTTCTTTACAAATTACGCGACGTAATTTCGGCATGGTGTGTCATTTTCATTTAAAAGTCATTGCAGGCGTAGTCACGCCGAAGTTCACTCGTATTTTTTCGGCCTAGTCTGTTCCTATACAAAGTTTTAAGCAATAATAAGCAATATCACCACCACACAACAGACATAGCGTTGATTGAATTCTATGACCAAAGTTGTCAGCGTCAAAATGCAATCTACTAAAACTTTATCAAAATTCATTCATTTGCCCAAGCTAAAGTAAGTGAAATGAAGAGCGACAAACGAGGTGAAAGGTGGAAGATAACAAAACTGATTCCACATGAAATGGGATGAGGTTAGACGAAATGAGATCGCGAATGCAAATTGCAACCAAAATAGTCAAATGGTTGAAGATGTGAGAGCAAAATCTCCAGTTGAGTAAACTAGAGCGCACAGATTCAAGTTATTTTGGTTCTAAAATTTATTTTTGTTTTTTTCTCCTGATTTGGATAATTTATTTTTCAACTTTTAAATTATTTCTTAACTTTCTAATTGCTACTTCTTACATCCTAGATATTTCCAACCTGTGTTTATAAGTTATAAGTTAGTAGTTGGGTAATTTATACTTTAAAAGAGAAGTATTCTCATGGTCAAACATTGTGTACAACAATGAAAACTAGCAGATCGAACTTTTTAAAAAAACATCTAAATTTTATCATGACATATCTGAAGAGGTATCCCCTAATTACAATGAAAAATATGACTTTTTTTTTTTTTCGCTGAGTTTCAAATAAACGTATCTTATACGTGTACTTAAAATCCTATCTGCTAATTAATATAACCAAATTCAATTCTGCAGAGAACGAGTAAAATAGAAGTGCTACAACCGTCTTAAATTTTAATACATGTCACAGTTAACCGCTGACGTTGCTTTGCCTACCCGAGGAGTTATAGCGATACAATTCGCGCTCACCTCAAGCCGTCACGGTGCAAAACACATAAATTGAACCCCGACATTCAAAACAAGAAGGCAATTTAGCATTCTGACATTAAATTAAACACATTCCTTTATAATCCAATTTACTTAGACACTCCGACCTTCCATTCTACCAATTATAATGTCGTTTGTGTTAAAGAGATTTTAGAAACGCGGGTCAGTATATTTTGGCCGAGAAACTTAACGGGAGAAATGTAAATAGCGTAAGATAACAAACAGTTGTGCTGAATGGAATAGTTTTAATTAATATTCATATAGTGTTGAATAAAGCATGTTGAAACAGTAACTGGTTGGCTGGCTTTCAAATTATTGTTTCATTCGTGATTTTAAACATAATACTGTTTGAATTATTTATGGTGAGTCGTAAAAAATACAATGCTAATATTTATTAGTACATAATGGTTATTCTAAAAGATATAACATTTATCATGCCACATTATTTCACTAGTCTAAAAGCATATTTTAAAGCATTGTTTTAATACAACGTTTAGAAACTATAAAGAAGCGAATTGCCACTAAACCGTATTTAAAAAAAACATTGTTAAATTATTTATTCAATGAAATTGCTTAATCAAATAGCAATATAACCATACAAATTAAGCAATAACCAGGCCTTGTTATGCTATACAGGTGACCAACACGACACAATAGCATTTCGACAATACATCGACGCTTCCGTGTGTATTCAGGGCAGTAACCATCGAACAATACGGGCGATGGACATAACGATGCCGCTTAATGAACCAAATCAGTAATGACTATTCGATGCGCCGGTTCCGATGGATCGAATAACAGTTACCGCTGAATATTAGAACCTATTGTGTATTGGTTTGTGTTATTTGAAATGAGTAATTGATCAATTGCATTAGTTATCCACGATTATAACTATTTATTTATTAATTTTGCTACTACTTGTGCTAAAGTTGGCGATGCATTAAATTAATCGAAAATTACTGATACAATCATAACAATTATTGCAGTCATTAAACGCCTCGATGGTCTAGTTGTTTAATTACCGGGCAGTTGTCTCGAGGCCCTGAGTTCGATTCTTGGGTCGGGTTGAATTTGTGCTTTTTTTCAAACACAGCTCGGTTTCGTCATTGCCATCCTGCATTTGGCAAGTTGACGATCTACTTGCATTGGAGGTTTTGCCACAACCCATGTTGGCATAATCACCACGCTTGCCAACACTGTAACAAAAACATGATTTCAAATCCTCACAGCTTCAATTCCGAAAATTAACAAATTTAAAATGCAGCCTATTTACAGTTAACAAAATTGAAATCTGAAAAATTTTCATTCGACTGCAATTTCATTGCAACTGCATACATAATGGACGAACCGAAAAACGCTTCGTTTTCAAGTTTTCTAATCATACTTCTTAAATTTTTAAATGTTTCAATAAGCGTGGAATACGTAAAAGCTTATAAACTAAGCTGAAACTAGCTAGAAATTTTATTGCATCACTGTAGCTGTGTCGTGGCCATATCGTTGAAATGTACATTTCATGAAATGGCCAAGTCTTAACTTACTACTTATATTTGACCAGATCGTGAAAACGTAATTTCAAATAATACTTATTAATAATTATAAATATGGTTGGGAAGGGAGAGGAATATCATCGGTGAAGGTGATCGTTGGTATACTATAAAGGCGTCGCGACTGACATTTCTCTCTGTTCCACGCGATGGACTCGGCACCCGCACGGATAATCAATGGATAGCTAAGAAGTTCGTCTCATGATAATATATATTTCATCCACCTAATAATTTAAAAGGGGAAAGTTTTAAAGGGTTTACAAGAAAAATATAGCAAGACTGGAACTTACACTTAGACTAGAAACCCACTATCGCGAAAAAACGCGACCGATGTTTGGCGGGAAGTTTTGTTAGATACACACTAAGCGACAAAACTTACTCAGTTTTAAATGAATCATCCTTTTTTATTATTTTTTTTATTTATTCTGTAGAAGTGTACGTAAGTACATACGTATTTGTCGTACAGTCGGCCATTTTTGGTCTTCATTTTCATCTTTCGTGAATATATTATAAATTTACATAATTTGGCAACAGAATTCAAATGACTGTTGCAGGTCAAGTGGGTTTATGGGAGTTTGCACCTCAGTTTATGGCTATAGAGGCCCATTGCAATGTGGAATACCTTGCCATGTAATTTTAAAAAAAATGCACTACTTTTAAAAATTCTTAAATATTTCAATAAGCACGGAACAAGGTTCGAGACTTGTACTGGCATAAGCCGGTAGACGGGATTACGTTCCCAGCGGGTTCACGAGCAAATCTAATTTAGCTATAACGCAATTTGTACTGGCATAATGTCTCCGTACAAATTGCGCGGAACGACGAGTACGGGTATATTTCAAGCACAGGTGTCGTTTAATGTTCCAAGACCTGAACAATCGTTGTTTAAGAGTGTAGAGGAAATATGTACTCGTAATAGAAGTGATATTATTGGCTAGTTAATATTATGTTGTTGTTTACATACATGTTTCCTTACATACATTGACAGGCCCGTTGGTCTAGTGATCAAACCCCTGGCTACAAAACTAAGGGTCGCGGGTTCGAATACCGATAGGGGCAAATATTTGCGTGATAAACATCGACATTAATAAAAATATTTAATAAGTTTGTCTATCCGTTCTCTAGCATCCAAAGTACAAGCTTCAAGTTTGGTTTGGGGCTAGGCAATCGGTGTGTTAGTCCAAGGCATTTATTTATTTATGAAGTACATAATCTAGTAGGATGTTTTATGTTAATAATTTTGAAGCGATGGTAATCATGTTGACAATGTCCAAATAAGTCATCATCATCCTAGAGCCTCACCCGGTTGCATCTTCGGCCATTGCCTCGGAGCAATCTTGCTGAATCCTGAATTAACAAGCCTGGTTATTACAAACAATGACCAATTAACGTTTATGTTTAAAGCAAATGAGGTATTGTTTTCTAAGGACAAAGTCAGTCAGCAATAACACTTTTCTTGTATCATTTTCTGATGTTATGAACTTAAAATTGTCAAACTGCAGCAAACTAAAAAAAAATTTTAAGATAACCTCAAATGAACTGCCTTAAAATGTTAGTGGTGATGTATCAAATCCATATACTTCTAAAGGTTTGTCTTTCAAAGGTATTCTCATCAACAATAAAATCTTACAACGAAACATCTATAAATATATCAAAATATCCATTGTAATCTCCTCTTATTTAACGAGAGCCTGCCAAAGAAAGACATCTTCAAACAGTCTCATCATGCCTTTGCAATCAGCCGCGAACCATGCCTAATTGTCTAAAGGAATACCGTCTCGTCGGATTTGAATAAAGGCCAATCCATTCCAAATTAGGGTTCGGACCCCGGGTAAGGCACCCCCGTAATTCTAAGCGCAAATTAAATTTTTATAATGACCTTACGAGAGTGATACTGATGGGGTGTGAAACTGAGGTGCTTTGCCTTTGTGTTGAAATGAAAGGAAGTGTTATATTTTATTCAATTTGTTCTTCGACTTTTATACTAAGCGAGTTTCGAGTTCGCACGGAAAACGTCAGTCAGTTGAATTTGTTTTACATATTTTATGTAAAGATATTTCGAATGCTGTGTATTTTTAGAAATGAAATAATGCACTCTAGGTCAATAGGGCAATTTTTATCTAACGATTTGATTTCAAAAAATTGTACCTTAAATGTGCATACCCTTTTTTGAAGACAATTGAGTAATCACTGATATAAAAATGAGACAAACGATTTTTAAGTGATAAAGTGAGTGATGTTTGGTCATTGTGTCATAAAGATTTATACGTATAGGTATTTATTTTTAACATTTATAAATACTGAGTTTAATAAAAGTCCTGAAGCAGGGCTTTGCCACCTTGAGAAATCTGTTTACGTTTGAGCTACAGAAAACGAAGAGTACCCAGGAGTATACAAGACAAGCTGTTAAGACTACTGTGTTTCTGACACACTGAGTTTAGTGGCTAAACTCAGTCCTTCTAAAACGTTGGGATTTTCACGGTTGAGGGAGAACCTACCACTAACCAACCCTCAGACTTAGGTTTAACTCAAATTGTAGCAAGTAATCTATTTAGGTGTTTGTCAACTTCGTTAATCAACAAAGTTTCCAAGTGACCTTTCAGCGTTTGGCATGCCTTGTTACCGAAAATAAAACTTTGGTCACGTTAGCATATTTGGACTAAAATTAAAGATCATTAGCGCTAAAAATAAAAAGGTAAAGAGGGTTTTATCTCAATTATAATTAAGCCTAAAACAGCTTGTCACTCTAAATTTCTAAACAAAACTGCCATGTCAAGCGCTGTGGCTGGTAAATGTCGAAACTCATTAGCAGCAGTTTAGTGCTGACCTACACAATCCTTGTTGACTAGATTGTACGCATGCAGATTTAACCGCATGCAATAATGAGTCTTATTCTCATCACCATAAAGTTGGACACTACAGATTATGCATGCAGATTTCACCACGTGCAATAATGAATCTTATAATCATGATGATAAAGCTTGATATTGAATTTTTCATGGTGTAGTGTTGTGCACCGGAGGCAATATCAGCTACCGGATATTTCGCGGGGACTTTATTAACAGTGATTCTCAGGATTTGCTGAATGGCTAGCAGATACGCAGTTCGATAAATGCTTGGTAATCAGTTTTATATTAAGTTCAGACGAAGGCCAAATATTTACAGTTCTTTTATTGAGTTCGACGTAAAAGTAGCATTTTGTTAACATGTTTAAATTGCTCTTTAAAAAGCCGAAGTTTGGCTGTAATTCATAATTATAAAAATGGTACCAAGAAACCTTTGCTCTGTTGGTGTCCTAGTTCTAATAAAATACCTACATAATAATAGCGTGATTAACGGACATCCAAACTAACAATCTTATAAAATAACACACTTATAAAATAAGAATGATTAAGCGAGTTTACAAATTATCGGAAAGTGTAGAACAAACGCTTCCCATCACTGATTGTTATTAGATCTGTAGTTATGAATTTCAGGGTGCTATTTAGCTCCTGCAAGAGGGTTGGGATTAAATTTTGGCACGGAATAAGTGAAAAGATTAAGCAGGTCAAGACTTCTGTAGGATAATACAGGAATTATCTTTGGATAAGATCTGAATTTCGTTATTTGGTGTTTATTTTCGTAATTGCTTTTAACGTTTGCACCAGTTTAAATTTACATTTTGCGATGCCAATTATTTTGACAGAAGAACAGTTTGAGTTAAAACGAATGTTCAGATGCAAATCTTTCTGAATTTGTACCGTCAGCTCAGATTTGTATCTAATAGTACAGAACAAGCTTTCTCTCGACAGTCACTCGTGCCATTACATTAGTGTGTAGCTTACATGTATTAAATAGCGTTAGAATTTGATGAGCTCGATGGCGCAGTGGTTAGTGCACTCGCCCTGTTAATAAATAAGCAACTTTCGTAGAGGCCAGTCATCGGATGGGTCAGAAAAATTTTGAGCCCCTGGTCCTAAGCCTGATCTCTCTATAGTCGTGTCAGATTAATGTCTCACCGAACTGCCAGCCCCAGCGTCGCGATCAGTCTTTTGGAAATACGGAGTTGTCTGCCTTTGTTTTTTTTCCATTTCAAAACTTTCCTTCTCCATCGCACTGGTCTATTGTATTATCTGTGGCACTGATATAATTATGTATGGCACACGAGCTTTCTTTGAGTTTCAACTTACGACTCACGCATTTGATATCGCGGCTTCCGAACTCTTCGGCACGTCTTTTATTGGGCATATTTTATTATTTATCATGATTAAATGACCTGTTCCCTATTACTTGCACCATTGGCGCACCCGGCTTCCAGAGCGCGTCTCGACAATTTCGCAGATTACCATTGTACACTGCGTAGACGTCAGATCTGCATGCTTTTGTGTAATTTTTCATAACTTCAAATAAGAGGAAACGCCGCGATAATGTCGTATTATGTCCCAACGAAAGCTTTCGCTGAGTAAAAATGAGATATTTTTAGATATTTTTTTACGTGCGCTGTGTTTTAATTAAAGGTTTGACGATCGGAAAGTAACAGGGTTCCAGCAATTTATTAAAATGCTGTACTTATTTTGAACGCCTCAATGGTCTAGTGGTGTACATACGGGACCTCGGGTGATCTCTATGTCCTGGGTTCAATTACCGGGTAAGAAAAAAATTGTATAGGTATCTTGTTCTTCCTAGCGTTTATCCCGTTTCTATGCGGGGTCCGCTTTGACCATGACCCAGGATTTGGCAAGTCTGGTTATTATAGTGAAGCGACTGCAATCAGACCTTCGTAACCCATAGAGGGGAACCAGACAGATTAGATCATGGTTACACATTCAGATCTAACTGAACTAAAGTCAGAAATCACTGAATGTGCAGGTTTCCTCACGGTGTATTCCCTCACCGCCGAGTTAATGGCACAAATCCACACATTGATTTCGAAAAATCCAGAGGTGTGGGCCCGGATTCGAACCGCGGACCTCACGTATGTGAGGCGCCGTCCACTAGGCCACCATCGCTCTCAAAAAAAATGTATAGGTATAGTCAACCAAATCCAGGTTTGTGATCTTGGTGATGACAATATTAATTTGGCAAGTGTGGTGATTAAATCAGGTTTGGATAATGCTGATATGATTTCAAAGGGTCTTTGCCCTGCAGGGAAGGATCTTTTTGGCTGATTATGAATAAATTAATTTGATGCTTAAGACATTCCTTTGAGTAAACGTCGTTTCAACTTAAACTGCAAATACTTTTCGTATGAAAATCAAAACGTCACATACATGATCGAATACCGCAGTCTTTTACACAACAAAGCGGGACTGTCAAGGAATAATCTAATAAATATTTCAAAGTACGCAAACTTACTTTCACCAAACAATATATGTAAAAAAGATTCGTAAAAAATATTAAAGGTTAACAACGGGCCAAGTTTGAACGAGGCCAGACTAATAAAAGTTTTGAACGGTCTTAAGTTTTTCTCCAAGTTATAAACTTTGACTTTCACTGTCTGTTGCGTTCTGTTTGTTCTCAGGATATATCTTTGAACTTTGACCATTTTTATGTTAACTTTAGCTTTTCATCGTGTTGACAGAAGAAGAATTTAAGTGAAATTACGTGGATTTAATACTTCTTGAATCTTTTGTTACCACTGTTTGCTGGAAAAGTCTCAAAATCAATGTTTTATAGCATTTTACATGTCATATTTTTTTCTTTCATAAGCAACAACACTTATGGTTAGATAAGTCTTTTTAAAATTAGTGCGTATATTACTTTAAAATTATCCCAAATTTTTGGAAAATGTTTTTAGAAGTTTGATAATTGTATGGATATGGGTTCCTATACAACTTGAAACAGACTACGAGCATTAAAGGTCTATTCAACCGTTCCATGCACTCGAAAATTCAAAGGTTTTAATTTTTTTGACAAAAAAATGTAAGCTAGGAAAGAGCGATAATGAAGCAGGTAGTTGCTTTAAATGTTCACCTCATCAACTACACAGCCATTTGTTTCGCAACTTGGCACTTCACTACCGCGCGCATTCGCACTCTTATAATATCACGTTGATGTGTTTTGTAAAAGTTCCATCATATATCATTTGGGAACTTTCTTTGCCCCGGGATAACTCAAGGCAGTATTATGTTAATACCTTTATATTGCGTTTTGTGTTCTTATTTATTACTTTAAAACTTGGCTTACAGGAAATACCCGGCACTTTCGGTGTTTTCCATGATTCCATTCGTAGAATATTCTATTCTTTTGTCGGTTTGTTTACTGTTCGTTGTGTTTCGTACCGCGTTTTGCCCTAACGCCTTGGAAAGCTTTTTGAGTTCTTTAAAACTTAAAACTAAGTAGGTAGTACAGAGGTGGGTAGTAAAGTTTGTTCGCTTGTGGAATAGTCGTATATTTCAAGGTTTCTTTTGTTTGACTTTTTGTTGTGTTTTATTATGGTATCAGTTTTTTGTTTAAGAGATACATTATATATTGAGGTTCCTAATATAACATTAATAATGTTATTATTTCACACTTTTATTTTGAACTACATCTTAGTTGTTTGAAAGCAACTTCCTTCCAATGTGTAAACACAAATTACTTTTCATAGGTTATCAAGTGGCTAGCCCTAACAATTGGTAGTTATTGTGATTTTGCTGAAACATTTTTGTAATACTATATTTGCTTACTATTCACCCATTCTGAGAAAACTCAAGTCTAATTTATCATTTCCAGTTTCCAGTACAATATAACATCACATATTAAACAAAGATCTCACATTTCGAAATGGAAACAATACTCGGAAAATTAATTTGTAAATGTTCCCGTCATTTTCTAAAGGCAGGATAAGTCTATATTACAAAACACATTTCCCTCTTTTCCTTTAAATGGTATAAATATGTCACACCATAAATGTACAGCTTAATTCAAAAACTCCCCTTTGAAAAGAAAATCACAAATCACCCTTTAGTGTTGGGGGGTTGAAAACAAAACACAAATTACTCCGTCGTGGCTAAAAGCACCCTATGAATGATAGGGTCCTGATGTACTGAGATTCCGTCTGTGCGTGTATTTCATCATTTGTTATCATCGTCAAATAATGGAAATAATTAAAAGCTTGTCACGAAACGCCGCTAAATGGTGTATACTGTGCGCAATCGCCTGAAACGAAATGAATTGTCGAAATCTGTCACATTGTGTTGGAGTCATAAGACGAGAGCGCGATACGTTGCCGGCCTTAAAAAACCCATTCCCACCCCAACTGAGCTCTAGCGTCCTAACTCACCAGCAGAAACATAGCACAACCGTTACGAAGTGCTTTTTCAATGTGGTCTTCTGTAAAGTGGTACTTCCCCATACGAGCGCCTCATTTAAGTGGAAGTTCTAAGCTCTACCTCTCTTAAACTGTTTTCTTATCACTTTGAAAACTTTATGATTCACTTTTATATGTCTATCAAAAATGACTTTTCATCAACTCCCTAGCGCACTAGTGAGACCAACTCCATAACGTATCAAGGAAATCACAATATCATGAGTCTTGTCTCAGAGGTGATTTATGTTAATGAAAACCTCAGCGGCACCTCCGGCAGATTGGGTATTAATGGATCAAATGGCGCCTTGGAGCCTCAACGTGGTCGATGTGTGGGCGAGGAAATTATCTTTGTGTTACGTAATATATTATTAGTCACTTAGGTTTTGTGTGCGAAGGTGGCGGTTGAAACTACGGCTTGGGCGGTAAGCGATTTACGTCGCTTAAGTACTTTTGGCACTAAATGCATCATTCGTATTTATTTTTTCGTAATTTTGTGGTGTACGATTTATGACGTATAGAAAAGCTACTTACTAGATGTCTTTCAAACCAAATTTCGGTGGAAGTATGCACATTGTACCAGTTTTCAACTGTCTCCCGCGCAAACTATTCACCTAATGAAAAATTATATCACAATAATTTTGAACACCTATCAATTGATACCCGATACGTACAGGTGTAATGTTTTTTTTTCTATTTGAGAATACATGTACTTATTAAGTTTTAACATTCAGTTCTTATAAAATAGCTTGCGACAGGCAGATGCAATAATCTATAATCATAAAATATATTATGTACCTACCTTATCTGTAGTTAAAATGAACAATAATAATATAATATAAAACTAAGAAGAATAATAATAAATTCTATTGTCTCTTATCGTCTTAAAGAAATTGGCTATTGAAGTAATAACCAATTTCTCGTCATAGGATTATTTATAACAAGTGGCCGTTCGCGACTCCGACTGCGTGGATTTTGGTTTCCACACACATTTATGTAGTTTTTTTTAATATCAATCTATTTGAATCGAGTGTTTTGCACAAACATAGTTTTTTAATTCGAAAGAATAATGCTGTAATTTACGCGGTCAAATAAACAAAACTCTTCAGCCGTTTTTTATTAGTACTATTAGAGATTTCACAAAATATTGTTGTGAATGCCCATTTTAGATTTTCCTAATAAAGACCTCTTCACAAGCTTTTCATATTAGGTTTTTTAATTGAACCAACTCCCACATTTCATATTTTTGGTATAAAGCTAGTCTTGAGCAGTCATTTCACCGTACTTGTTCAGTCTTAAGTAAAAATTGGCCAAGTTCGAGTCGGACTCCCGCACTGAGGGTTCCGTACAAATTCTATTTTTGACGTATTAAAAAAAACTACTAATTAGATTTCGTTCGAACCAATTTTCGTTGGTAGTTTTTATGGTAATGTACATAATATAATTATTTCAGTTTTATCATCCTCTTATTTTAGAAGTTAGAGGGGGGGGAGACACACTTTTTTACACTTTGGAAAAGTCTGAAAAAAATCAAGTTTCAGTTCTGACTATGGGGAACCCCACTTTTTTTTATTTTTTTTCTATTTTCGTGTGAAAACCTTGTTGCGGTTCACAGAATACATCTACTCACTAAATTTCAACAGTATAGTACTTATAGTTTCGGAATTTCAACAGTATAGTACTTATAGTTATAGTTAGACCGTGCGAAGTGGAGTAGGTGCAGCAGGAAAGCGGACCCTGGACTCCGAGGCAACAGCCGAGGACGCGACCGGGACAAACGCTAGGATGATGATGATGATGATGAGTACTTATAGTTTCGGAAAAAAGTGGCTGTGACATACTGGCGGACAGACAGACAGACAGACATGGCGAATCTATAAGGGTTCCGTTTTTTTGCCATTTTGGCTACGGAACCCTAAAAAGGAGTTTATATTTTTGGCTAACAATTTAGCTATGAACACGATTGCGACTGAAACTCAAGTATTCTTTGGGCCATTAAACATTGTACGACAGATTCGGTCACACATACTATTTTTAAAAATAAGTACAAATTAGTGATGTTCCGGAGATCCGTATCCGTTATTTTTGCAAATCTTTTACGAGTCTTCTCCCTACTCATTTTCTATTTATAGGTTGAAATGATATCTAGGAGATAAGATAGAATTATTTAATACAAATCTTAAAAACTATTTAGAGTACATTATCTGCGTGCCATACAATATGTCCTGTGTGTCGTTGCGTCGAGCGAAGTGTCCAATATCGTTTTTAAAGTCACTTGCGCCTATATGTATTGCATAGTAAAAATTAAGAGCCGTATCCACTTTACACATCTTTCGGGATCCGGCAAATTACTAGTATGAGAAGATTTAGTATGATGTTTATAGACGTCTGCGTTTTCTTTTTAACATTATACGACAGTTATTTACAACAATCAAGCCAGTAATTAAGATGGTTAAAACGAAAGTGATCATCAAGCACGGGATCTGATTAAATATCTATTCTAAGATGCGTAAAATCTTACAAGCAAATCGCCTCTCGTTGACCAAAAGGCATTCTTTTAACAAAATAATTGTACCAAAATTGTGTCCATTAAACCCAAAATCTTCCCGTCCTGTCAGTTTTTATTTGACCTTGCTTTCATTATCTCGTTCTCTTTTCATAATTTGTCTTGTTTTTGAGCGATGGGTCCGTTCCTTTTCGTTTCCTCGATGTCATCTATTAATGTCAGATCAGTTTTTTGTTGGTCTCACTTTGAATGTTTTCGCAGTCACTGTTAAATTTCTCAAGGTTATTGTCACTATAAGTTGGGTATGACTTGAGATTTTTGTAGTGACTCTTCGTTTTCGACAAGTTGGTCGTCTTATTACTTTTGTTATGTAAATTACATTAATCATTCGTTTGGCTAGTGTTCAATTTGGGTTTTATAAATGTAAAAATACACAAAAAAAATTGCTTAATTCAGCTCTGTTTATGAAAAGCATGTACAAGACAGTTTGGACTAAGCCAATACTCAGCAAAATAGTTTTTATCTAAATATGTACTACTCAAAGGTGTCTGACTGACACAGTGATCTATCAACGCACAGCCAAAACCATTGGATGAATCGAGCTGATAGGCATGCAGGTAGGTATTATCATGTCATTTGCTAAGATTTAGATAAATACAACCCCCTAGGGGTAAAATAGACAATGAACGTTTATGTGGCCGCTAGTCATTCATAATACTGCGGCCAATTACCCACCAACTCAGCATGTGACTATTATTTTTATGGAGGAAGGCACACGTCCAGCCATTGACTGCAACAAGCTAATAATGATGATTCTTGAAGGCTACACAACGTCCTTCTATTCACAAACAATTCGCAAAACGTAAACAACGGTTGCTGCCAGACCATCAAATTTTGACAATGACAGACTTTTCCGAGCTAAAAATTTAATGAAATGGATTCCCGACGCGCCCGCGTTTATTGATAGGATCTATGTCGACCTAACAAAGCCACAGATAGATTTACGACCCAATAGAAATATACGGAACCATAAAATGTCTGTGTAGACAGAAATAAAAATTAATGAACGTGTAATCTGATGAGGAAAATGCGGATAGATTTCTTTGGTCGGGGTTTTTTTAGAAATAAATACAAGAAAGTTTTATGAAAGTTATTTTTATAATTATGTTTAGAATGACAGCGATACTCTTTTCAATTAAAATCAAGATGAGCAATAAACTGTAGCCTTCAGATACCGTTATTATAAAGATGAGAAATGACAAAAAAACGTTGCATTAGCGGTAGTGGTCTGACACAGGTTAAATCGAAATTATCTAAAATCTTCGTCTAAACTGATGCAGTAGACAACACACAAAATATAGTAGTAGTAGTAAGTAAGTATTTTCTAAAACTAAGCGAATAAAACGCCACGACGGCCTAGCTAGTGGTTTAAGTAACGAACCGTAGTCTCGTAGTCCTGGGTTAGGTTCCCAGGTCGACCAACTCTGTGTCGGTTTTACTAAACACAGCCCGGGTTTGTGATCACCAATTCGCATTTGGCAAGCGTGATGAAAATCCATATTTGTGACGAAAACATGATTTCAAATGATGGAGGCCTTTGCCCTGCAGTGGGACTATGACAGGCTTATACTTTACTTTAAGTGGATAAATAATTTCAACCCGTTTAATTTTGCAATTACTAACCCTCCAACAGACGCTCGCTTCATTGATTTTCTCCGGAGCAAGACAGCCATTTTTCCAATCCGCCTTTGCTGCACTTGGGACCAGCAAATTACTATCGACTCAAAACGTCCCGTCAAACTCGGGCTCAAAGTCCTCGTTTTCAGGCGCCCTCATTTTAGCTGACAACCTCGTTATAAAGCCTTGTCAGTTGCGCCAAACTTAATATTACGTGAGGATATTCTAAAGACGTGAAAAATTAAGCGCCGTTTGAACTATGATATCGTCTTGTGATTATGGGTACGGACTAAAATGTTTAGACGTGAGCTTTATTATTCTAAATCATGTTTCAAAATTGTATGGTGGGCATATCGAAGACTTAAAACACTATAAAACTTGGCCGCATAATATTGTAAACAAAACGCGCCTACCTTATAGTAAGTATACCTTAAGCATATCAAACAAACTGGATGAATAAAAATTGCAATTTGAATCAAACATTATTTTTTTTCATATTCATTCGTGTTGTACTTGTTCTGTTCTGAGGAGCTCGATAGCGCAGTGATTAACGCACTCGGCCTGCGGTTGCTAAAGTTAAGCAATATTCAAAAATTTCATCTCGAGCTACTCCGTGCTTCGGAACTTCGGAAGGCACGTTAAGCCGTTGGTCCTGCGCCTGATCTGTCTACGGTCGTGTCAGACTGCTGTCCCACCGAATTATGAGAGTGAGGGAATAGGGAGTGCACCGGTGCTTGCGCTCTCACTTGTGCACTATAATATATCCTGCGTACCTGGCTGATCGTAAGATTTTGTTGTTACTTACATATTATATATTTTTTAAATAAATTGATTAATGAATCTAGTGCATAGAATTAAATTGGATCAATTTATTTGTTCGTCCAAACGAATGCAAACCATTACAATGTCTCGTTATACAACTTTGAGTACTCTGAATTTTCTACTTGATTAAATTGTTAAGTGTTTCAAATTTACTTTCATGACTCCATTTATCAAAGTTTCTAACGAGGTAAGTTTGAATAAATAAAAATATTTAATCTTTTTGAATTATTGTAGAATTTCGCTTTAAAAAGCTGCTTGTATTATTAAGTAAGTTAAAGTCTTATAAAATGACATCCTTGAGAAAATAATAAGATACGTTGCCCTATCTTGTTTTCTATTGAGTTGAAATTGTTTTATAAGCTTACCACAACAAACATAGCATTTCTTGTGATTACAAGATCACAAAAGTTTCAAAGTTGTTGGTCGTTACCAAAGCACATCATCATCATTGCGCTGTCATATCGTAGTGCACCGCTGGATATAGGCCTCTTCAAGGTTCCTCCAGGTAGCCTGGTTTGTAGCCCAATGATGCCCAGGTGTGGTCTGCGATAGGCTGATGACAATGATGATGGAAAGCGAAGATTACCCTTGAAACTGCCAACCTGTTTGGTGTAATGGTCAACAAAATTGACTATTTGACCAACATTTATTTGCATGAAAATGTCTGTTAGTCTTGTTCTGGGTGTATATGTATCTATTTAAGTATATTTGTTATATTATTGTTGATTTTAATATCGACTAGCGGCCGCCAGCGACTTCGTCCGCGTGGGTTACGATATCCGCACACAGTCTTACTAAAATAGCTGAATAAAACAACGGTCTATATGCAGGCAGTTAACTTGCACACTTTTATTTAGGGGACTAATAACTCAAGATAGAATAAAAGTCAAATTAAGTGACGGAAAACGCTTATTAACATTAACAATAATCTGGAGACCTTATACATTTGAGTAATCATCTGTACACCGCGATTCAGATCCACGGCCGCGCCTCTAGCGAGGTGCGCCATCTATCGGCACATTTTAGAACTAAATAGTTTGCTAGCACAATTTACAATGATAAAATAAAGGAATATACAATAGCTTAAAGCCTACCTCGACAAATGGTAAGTGGTAAGTGGACTATCCAACACAAAATGTTTTGTCAATTCGAACCAGTAGTTCCTGAGCTTAGCGCGTTCAAATCAATTTGGATCTTGAGTTGCACGTGTTATTGTGAGTCAACCATAAAAGATAGACATATGCTGTTGGGGGATATTTTTTAGGCAATTTTATGTAGAATATTTCCGTCATATATGATTTCTATGTGACTTTAACCATTAAGGCTGCACACGCAACTAAAGCTTAAGAAATGGAGTAAATTCTCCCGTTTTCCCCACATTTCCCTTCACTACGCTACTCCTGTTGATTGTAGCGTAATGAAAAGTATCCTATAATATGCCCAGGAGTATGAAGAATAATGGTACCAAGTTTCGTCAAAATCCGTCCAGTAGTTTTTGTTTCTATAAGGAACATAAAGACAGACAGACAGACAGACAGACAGACAGACAGACAGACAATAATTTTACTGATTGCATTTTTGGTATCAGTATCGATCACTAAACACCCCTTGATAGTTATTATGGATAAATATTTAATGTACAGAATTGACCTCTCTACAGATTTATTATAAGTATAGATAACGCAAGAGCTTAAACTTCTTAACAAGGAGGTAGATCAATGAGCATAATGTGATGTTGTGAGATCTTTATATTTATTTTTAAAATGACAAATCGGAGTCTTAAAAGGTCAAATACAGCCCTGAATTAGACAAGTATTCCAGGGAGGTAATCCTAGTGTGTACCCTAATTTAATTCCATTCAAACAACACAAGTGCCTAACCTATTTACTTTGGGATCGGATCAATATAAATGTAATGTTGACTGAACGACCTACTCTCAATACGGTTAGGCCATTTGAATGAATCAATGGGTCATAATATGGATCCTTGGTTCGATATGGGTAATACTATTTGTTTCTTAGTATTTATCTTTGGCAGTATACATCTAGGTATATGAGACGGATAGAAACAGATGTCGCTATTTTTAGAACAGCAATAGTTTCTCTTCAAAAAGAAGCGATGAGGGTTAATTAACCAGAACAATATTTTTATCATGTTTGTTACTTATATAAAGTCCGCATAATAAATATACTTGAGTGGGATAAGTCAAGTTTAAACAAAGGATAAAATTGTTGCTTCAAAGCATTCTGTACACTATTACGACGACCTTAAAAGTATTTAAGATAGACTACCCTACACAAAAATATTTTTTTTCAATTTGGACCAGTAGTTTCTGAGATTAGCGCGTTCAAACAAACAAACTCTTCAGGTTTATTATATCAGTTTAGATTTTTTTTTGTAAATAAAATCATACGAGTATATTACCATAAGTAACTGGAGGCGTTGACTGAACTTGCGTTTGACATTGACTGACTGTGGGATCTAATCCGAGATGCGTATTTGCTAACACAAGGTACCATTTGTTTGCTAGGTACATTTTAAGAGAGGTAGAGCTTAGTGGAACTGCCACTTGAATGTGCCGCTCGTCTCCGGAAGTGCTTCCACCTTACAGAAGACCACAATGAAATAGCATTTCGTAACTGTTGTGCTATGTTTATTCTAGTGAGTAAGGTCGCCAAAGCTCAGTCGGGGAGTGTATTTGGTCTTAAAGGCTGTAAACGCATCGGCAAAAAACACAGAATGTTACGATGACATGAATCCAAATAGAGACGTTTGCGCTGCAGTGAGCATTAAAATGCTGATGCTTTCAATATATTGCGTGCATTAATAAGTACAATTATTACTCATACCGATTATTTATGCCAGTGCTCATAATTTGGTTCAATTCAAGCTAATGTACTGTACGTTATAAGCTGGAAGCGGGATCCTCGGTGACGTACGACGACGACTACATATGACGTGTACGATTATTCTATTGACAAATACCATCAAGCAAACTTGTCCCACACAGCTCAGAGCTTCTACTGGTACAGATTTACCAAATACGCAGTCGTGATAGAGGGCTGGGGGTAATTAATTAACGCATCGACTGCGGATGATCTACGGGACAAAACATCTCTCACGCAGTGTTACATTGTTACAAATGTGAAGCGCTCGTGATTTATGACGTCACAACGTTACATAACGTAACATGATCTGGAATGATGACTTATTTCATACTAATCTAGGTAGATCGGTGCACTAGGCACTGCGCTGCAAAGATAGAGGGTAAGAGCTTTGTGGAACTTCCACTTGAATGAGCTGCTCGTCTGGGGAAGTAACTCCACCTTACGGAAGACCACAGTTAAGTAGAACTTACTAAATGTTGTGCCGTTTTCTGTGTTTGTGTTAAGTGTCTGCTGGTGAGGAAGGTCGCAAGACCTCAGTTGTAGAAGGTATGATGCTTTTAAGGGCAGGCATCGCATCTGCGACTCTTGTGGAGTTGTTGATGTTCATGGGTAGCGGTGATCACTTATCATCTGGAGACACACTTGTTCGTGCGCCAACCTGCCACTTAAAATAAAAAATAATAAAGTCTAATAAATGTCAGATACTGCACTATTAAAAAATTTAAGACATTTATATAAAAAAGTCTCTCTACCGACTAGGCCTACTAGGAGAGAAAATGCCTGAATTTATTAGAGAAGGGTTAATTAATTAACGCATCGACTGCGGATGAGCTACGATGGCACAAAACATCTCCCACGCGGTGTAACACTGTAACACTGTTACAAATTCGGAGCGCGAGTGATTTATGACGTCACAAGCAAATGGTTTTACAAGACGGAGTGTAGCTGTTATGTAATTTGAACCCCGTCTTTGGCAGTAAGTGCTATGTAAGTTTACTAATGTTCTATTGTGGAGTTGTCGAACGGATATTGGAGTAAAAACAAGCATACAATATTGTGCTCATGTGAGTAATTTACAATTTGATTTAACTAAGTATCGTCTTGTCGTACCAAATTATTTTTGGCTTAATTTGGATGTATTAAGGTTTTTAATTGACGGAGGTACTCCTTCCCCATCTTTTTGTCTATGTTTCACGGCAACGGGTTGTGGCGTGAAACAAGTCTTAATATAATGTATGTATCAAGGCTTTTTTCTTCAAAATCTTCTTAGATCAACCTACGAAAAACTTTTGGTGATATAATCAGTTTTTAGTCATTTTCCCTTATGTGACGAGGACTAGTCAAGTTGTTTCGTTTCATTATTACCGACAGTAAGCTAAAATATAAGATCATAATATAAGAAAATCTATATGCGAATGACATAGATAATCTTTATCCTATTCCGTCACAAATGAACCCCCTCTCATTATTCCAGTGTTTGGTCATCGGTATTTTTATTTCATATAAACGATTGCACCGCAGCCATTACTTTAATCGGCTTACTCTCCAACACGCGGTAATCTGTTTTCACAATCTGTCGTCATGAATACTGTACATCTCATTACAAGGTAAGACCACTGTTCGTTTGGTTGAATCATTTTAAAATTTAAATTTAACAAGTTTTTATTTTGTCCTTTATCACCTGCGCATTTGCTATTACGATACAATGTTTTCTTAATCATTATTTTATGTGAGATTAACAGAGGTCGTGAGTACAAATCGCGCGGGAAACACTTTACAAATGAACCCTCGCTATGAACTTTGTGTTGGTTTTCTCAGTTTGGTTAGGACACTGCAGGCTTGAATCATCTGATTGTCCGATAAAAACGATGATTCTGTGCTTTGGAATACTTGCTAATCTGTTGGCCCGACTTTGACCCATTTCTATGTAAAACATTATATAATTGTGACGAGTCGAGATAGTTCATTTACGTTAAATATAATGAATGGTGGAGTGACGCATTGCCAATGGTACTGCTTGTACCAACATAAACTAAATTGTAAAAAAACTTTTATTAATTATTCCTAATGCCGGAGTAACCTTTTTCTGGGTACAACAAGGAAAGAGAACATGTTTAAGGGGCGATAAACTACGAGAAATAAAATAATATTGAAGGAAAAACATACGTTTTGATTATAATAATAACTGAACCCGTTATTAATTAAGGATAAATACAGGAAATATATATTTATTCAATTAAAACATTGATATAGGTAGAAATTCCCTCTCACATTTTTTTACAAGCATCCAATTTGGTTTCACCGTTACTGTTTTTAAAATAACACGAAGAACATTAAAAAGGGTAACAAAAAGTGGGAAAAATTAGAACCACGTTTCAAATAACTCAAGCCCGAGGAAATTAATTGAAAACTCTCGCAGAAAAACATGCTTTTTCCCACTTTTAAAATTAACTCTTTCAAAACGGTCTGAGAGGCTTTTTATACTAGCTTAGGTACGCGTTAGGTTTTACGCGTTTCTTCTTAAAACGTGGTTTGTAAAGTACGTACACAATATTTATCTTGCTGTATGAAGATTAAGAACTTTTAATAAAAATATATTCCCAACGTTTTTGCAGCGTTATGGCTATGTGCTTTAATCTCTAAATACCCCGTTTCATTGAATTCCTGAGGAAGGTTTACATCTCACTACATACAGATAGAGTATAATCACTATTCTGAAAACTCAAAGCTAGAAGATATAAGTAGTCTAGTTTCAATAAATACATAAATTCCATATACAACACACCAATTGCCTAGCCCTAAACTAAGCTCGAAGCTTGTACTATGGATGCTAGGGAACGGATACATCCTTAAATACATTTCGAAACTTAGAAGTTATAAAGTAAGGGTAGGAAAAGTTTAGAAATGTTACAAAGTTTTAAAGCCAAAAACAGCATTTATATCTAGGTCCCCCTAAATGTTTAAATCTGTCAAAATCACATACTTCCCACAAAATCTGTAATCGAAATTCCTTCCATACTCTTAAACATGTCACAAAATAAAATAAGACTAAATCTTTACGACTAAATATTCGCGTCGCATTAATTATGCAACGTGCAACTACCAAATGCACTTCCATAGACTTCCATGTCTCGTTAGTTTGCAGCTCTAAATTCGTTTCGGTACAAATTTAATTTAGACTAAAAAGTTTACGGGCTTGCCTTGTAAATTGCGCTGAGAATGTTACAGTGTTTAAATTAAGTCTACTTCTTAACTTCTAATCGTTAAGGACTTCTGTAACAAACAAAATGCATGTGCCTAGTTTTTTTCTAAGAAAGTTGACTAGCGCTATTTGATTTAGGTTTTATGTGTAAATTGAACATTAAATTTCCGTCAACATGCTCGTTAGTCATAGTCATTTCCTATAATGAAATAACCTTTACTAAAGGTTGTGAGTTCTTACCCATCCCAAAAACATAATTTTAATAAGAAAGATAATATTTTCTATGTTAACATTTATAACAAGCGCTGTGATATTGTAAGTTTTGGATTTTTGGTGAACACAAATTCAAACACATTCTTGTCTAGAATCCATAAGTAAGACCGGAATAATCAGTGTTTCACACGTACTTATTTGTATGCCTATATTTGATATTTTTGATTTTTGATTTTGAACCAAGCTTAGTTTCCCTCAATGTAATATTGCACAGTAGACGCTTACCATTACAAAAAAGAATTACTGCTGGCTGCTCTTTATTTACTTACTTACCTGACATAAAATATTAAAGACAGTCGACTGCCAAATACACAATAGTCCTTGTGCATCATGGTATTGAAATTATGAAAATTTTTATATTGTTTCACGCAGCACACCTTCACACAAACGAGATCCTACCGCGAACAAAGAAGTTAATAGACGTTTAAACTCCGGTGCTTTGCAAATTAAGGTATCAAAGGGTCGAGCAATCATTCCCTAACAAAATTCATTAATGGCCTATAAACAAAATCCTTTTGGACCCCGAGGACCCCTAATGGGTCTTATTAAAATGAAGGAACGTAAACAGTATTGGTAAAGTTTAATACCTGTTCGGGGTTAAAATGTAAATTGAAAGGAATGCGATCACTGGCTATAGCCGACTTGTTTTATAAAGCGTTTTGTAAATGGACGGCTATCCCGGAATTATGATCGATTGGGTTGAATGATTTATTGGGACAATCAAAGGGTTTGGATTGGGTTAATTAGCATGATCCGTTCGGATTTGGTCTAAACGTTTTTTAATATATCTACAGTGTTAGCGTAGGCGTATTGAAATTACAGTAATATTTTCGACTTAAACTCTACGTTTTTTTTTAAATATAAATTATTTGCCATAAATATTTGTTAAATCGACATCTGGTTATTTCCTTCTCACAAGTCCTACAAATAGAGCAATTATATAAACTAAGGCTCAAATAAAAACCTACTTGTCAATTTTAAGTACTCTAGACACTCGTTAATAGACTAGAAAATAATGTCAATAACTTTGCCAAAAATCCGCGTAAAATTCACCAACACAAACATTTCTCGAAACTGGGTCATTTCAACCAAGCAATTATGGAATAAATTACGCAACCAAAACAGAAACAAAGCGATATCAATTGCCTCGATAAAAGCAAGGAAGCACATAATTAATTTGAATGTTCGCTTCTAATAAGGTTATGAATAGCTGGGACGACAGTCATCTGTTACCTGATGCTGACGCCGTTGAATGCTTAATAAATAAAGTGTCTCGCCGAAGTCGTGTTTTAGAATCCATTACGGTACTTCGTCAGAGATCGAAGACAGGTAGTCTAAACTTAAAAATATGTTTATTATTATTAATTTTGTTTGAATTTTACGAAAACGAGAATTTACATCTCTAACCACTCTACTTTAATTACCCGCAGAAACAGCAACTGTGTATAAAATAATTCTAGAAGTATAAGATACTTACACATACTCGTACCAGTACTATCAATTACATTCTCACACTCACAAATATGTAAATTAAATCACCTTTAAAAAAAATCTTATTCCATTATGTCACCATAACGAGACAGAAGAAACTGGCAGGTCGTAAAAATCCTAGTTTACTTTTGAAGGACTAATGTGAATTTGTCAGTTGTGTACCGATTAGGATTACTTAAAAATTCGTGAAAGATACTCGACGTCATGTACGATTTTGCCAAATTCGACTCCTAAGGGATTATTTTTGGCGTTGTAAGTTTCCATGAAACTTCTATACTATAAGTGCAAGCAATATCAAATGCTGCATGGTTTGCTCTTTAAGAGAAAGGTGATCACTGAAAAGTGATATTACAAAATACTCCAAAGGGGTTATAAAAGGCATTTCGCACCAAAAACAGGAAGGCCTTATAAATTGTCTCAGTAATACCGAGGCGGAGTAATTACCCGGAGTGTTCGCAACAACTCAAAGCTGCTAATAAGGTAATGAATAGCTGAAACGGCTGTCATTTGTCAACGACTGCTTACGTCATCGCTATAAATGCCTAATAAATAACTACAGGAGCAAGAAATTTTGCAAAATGTTACCTGTAAGAGGCTTTTGTTGGGGTTGAAAAGTTCTATGAAACTTCTTTATACTACTAGTGCTTCCTCTTGACTTAAGAGCTAGGTTATGTTTTGTGCAGCTGCATGTACATACAAGTAGTCTAGAATTTTTCGTAGTGTTTGCTCACGGAATATTTTTTAAAATAATGTCTCGAAAGGAGTTATTAAACGCATTGCTTCAACCAAACAGGAAGATCAATAGGGATGTTGCCACATATCACAATGAATTTCACGACACTTTCCTTCGAAAAGAAGCACTTAATATATTTATTCGTAAGATTCGGATTTTAATAAATTAAATTTACATAAAATGTGACGTCATAGTGTGTTATTGTCATAAAATTTTCACATCTTTCGACAGAAAATAAAAGAAAGTCAAATGACTGGTGGTGTCAAATACCCTTTTGTCTCAGTATTACTGAGGCGGAGTAATTACCCGGAGTGTTCGCAACAACTCAAAGCTGCTAATAAGGTAATGAATAGCTGAAACGGCTGTCATTCGTCAACGCCTGCCTATGTCATCGCTATAAATGCCTAATAAATAACTACAGGAGAAAGAAATGTTGCAAATTTTTACCTGTTTGATGCTATTGTTAGGGTTGCAAGGTTCTATGAAACTTCTTTATACTACTAGTGCTTCCTTTTGACTTAAGACAAAGGCTCTTTTTTGTGCAGCTGCATGTGCCAGTAGTCTTTTTTTATGTCAGTCGCCTGATGGTAAGCAATCACCGCCGCCCATGGACATCTGCGACACCAGAGGTATCGTTGATGTGTTGCCGGCCTTAACCCCATACCCTCCTCAACTGAGCTCTGGCAACCTTACTCACCAGCAGAAACATAGCACAACAGCTACGAAGTGCTACTTCACTGCGGTATTCTGTAAGGTGGAGGTACTTCACCAGACGAGCGGCTCATTCGAGTAGAATTTCCACAAAGCTCTATCTCTCTTTAGTCTTTAACTTTTCGAAGTGTTTACTTTTAAGACGATGGTCAACGTTCAAGGGATAATGTTCAAAATTTGTCTCTAAAGGGGTTGTTAAACGAATTTCTTCAACCAAACAGGAAGTTATTGTCTCAGTAATACCGAGGCGGAGTAATTACTCGGAGTGTTGGCAACAACTCAAAGCTGCTAATAAGGTAATGAATAGCTGAAACGGCTGTCATTCGTCAACGCCTGCTTATGTCATCGCTACAAACGCCTAATAAATAACGTCGAGTTCAAATCGTGCCTTTTAATAGTAATAATGCTCTTCTTCTGTGTGATTTAAATAATTATTATTATAATATTACTAATGCAAACAGGAACAAGGGACACCTGGTCGGATCATTATTCATTGGGTTTTTAAAATAAATAACTTGAAACAACAATCACTAAAGTTATCACTAATAATAATTTAAATGACCATGTGATATGTAGCTTATGCGTATTAACGTGGAGTTACAACTGTATGTATAATTCAATATATCTGTTCATATAAATAGCCAAACAGACATGCTCGGTTATGAACACAAATTTTTGATCCTAGCGGGAATCAAAAAATGAGAAGTGACCGTCACTTCAAACGTTGCAAAATTGAGAGTGGGTGTGGGTATGTCGAGGGCATAATATTAAAGAATTAAATGTATGCTATGATCATAATATAAACATTTATCCTATTCTAGACGTTAAACCATTACGAAAAACCGATGATTTAAATCAATAACCTTGCTGGAAACGGTAATGCCCAATCCAATATCCCCAACCAAAACAAATCTCCGATAGGCCCCAAATTAATACATCGGCCGTTGGCAACAATAACTCACGGCAACTAATAAGGTTATGAATAGCTGAAGAGGCCCCATCCATCACGCGCTGCGGCTGACGTCTCACAAAACTCCCCTCAATCGAAATCACCGCATCACTTTCCATTAAGGAGAATATCGGCGCGGATGTTTCAATAAGCACGCTTTGAAAGCGTGTCCATAGTTCCTGGATCGTGTTTTGTTACGTTTTTCGGGAACGCGGTTTAAAAATTGAAAGAGAGAAACCGAGTTTTGGGATTATGGGAAACCCTTGAACGATGATTTAGCAGAAAAAGACGGCAATGCAGAAAGGATGAACGGGAGTTTTATTAACATGAGTGCATTTTGTAAAGTTGTTTGGTTATATGAGAAAAATCTAGATTCATACAGCAACACGCTCTGCGCGAATAATTTCGCATTAAATCATGATTAAATGGAATATTGAGGACCTAAATACTGTAATCATTACACATAAATGAATTTTATTTTTCTTCATAATAAAAGGAATCTGCAACAAACATATTGGACTGGTTAGTGTTAGACAATATCGGCGCGGATGTTTCAATGAGCACGCTTTGAAAGCGTGTCCATAGTTCCTGATTGTGTTTTGTTACAATTTTCGGGAACGCGGTTTAAATTTGGAACAGATTTAGAGGTTGTGAGTCATTTCTTTAAGGGTAATTTTGCAGAAAAAGAAAGCTAAGTAAGGTTATTTTGCAGATAAAGTTTATAGAAGCACATTTTTTTTGCAACGCGTTTAAAACACACTTTTGAAATCATTTCTGACCACACTTAATATGCATACTTATCTGAACAGTCAATTTTAAGAAAAGCAACTACAATATCTTAACAGTGGGTTACAATCGAACTAACGTTGAAATGTCAAATAAAGATTAACTTTATTCCGATAGCATTTTAATTTCTCTAGAATCCTAATAGTTACCCAGATTAAGTACTTACTTCAAAATAATGAATAATAATATTTGTTTGTGTACATTTTTGTGTCGCACTTAAAACTTCTTCTTGTTTAACTATGTTTATTTGTCTCATTTTCACTTCTAATGGCTCTAATGGTTATAATGATTGCTTAAACTTCTGTTCAAGTAAAAGTTCCAATTCTAAAGCAATGAAACTTCTAAAAGAACAATCTGAACGAATTAAAGACGATAATTACATTTGAGAGAACTCTTTTGATGATCAAAGTAAAAAGAACTCAATGAAATTATGCCAGCATAAACGCGTAAGTGTGTTCTTCTCTGTAAAAAGGATTATCTTGAAACGTTTTGGTTTAGTGAATTGTCAAATTTAACAGTCATTCGAAGTTGATTCAATTATTGACCACTCGTTATAGTCTAGTTACGCATAATATATTATAGTTTCCCATTCCCTTACTCTCAAAGTTCGGCGGGACAGCAATCTGACACGACCGGAGAGAGATCAGACGCGAGACCAACGGCTTGAAGTGCCTTTCGAAGTTAGGAGGAGCGCGAGATGAAATTTTTCGGTCACCTACCCGACGGCTGGCCTATGCAAGAGTTGCTTAACTTAGCAATCGCAGGCCGAGCGCGCTAACCACTGCGCCATAGTGCTCGTCAACGATTATTACTAAACAGTTGAAAGGTTAGAAAACATAGCTAAAATGAAGAATCATAACGAAGCAAGAAAATCATTTAGGCACACCAAAATTTGCTTTCAAGTAATTCTGTAGCGGTAAATCAAATCAAAGAATAAAATCGCGATGTTTCGTGCAAAAAGTTCGTTCGTTTTGTAGGTACTTTGCTAATATTTTACACAAATGGACACTAATATACTGTATTTAAGTTACGAAGTTACTCTTAACAAAAAGTTTCTTTATAACTGCGAAATTTTGGTAGAGCAAGTTTTGCACTTGTTTACTTTTTAACTTACTGACTTTCTTTTATATTAATGGTCATTAAAAGCGATGGAAATTTTGCTACTCCGTGATAAAACTTTAAGTGGGTCTGGTTTCTCTTTAAACTAAGTTAGTAGTTCAACATTGAGACAGTTTTGTTAAGTATTGTTTTTTTATTTAATTGTTACCAAACCTAGTTGGTAAGAATTATAAAATTCAATTAGAAAATCAAACAACAGGTACATACTAAAAAATAATACTAATTTAATATATATGTTTCTTTTCAGGTAATCAGTTAAGGAAGAATGTACCTCAAACAGGCCCTTCGGTAAATATACAGAAGTTTTACCAAAAACATAATTAAAACCATGTAAATAAAATATTTAAACTGACGTCTCCAACATAAATTAAAAAAATCTAGACGTCATAACTAGTCTATATCAAATTATTAAGATAGCAATTGTAACGAATCACATTTGGTATTAAAATTGATTTGACGACCCCCTTGGTCTAGTGGTCAGAGACCCTAGCTTTAAACAGCAAGAGTCGCGGATTCGAATCCCGCTAGGGGAAATTTTATTTGTCGTAAACATCGACATTAGTACATCCGTTCCCTAGCATCCATAGTACAAGCTTCGAGCTTAGTTTGGGGCTAGGCTTTTGGTGTCTTAGTCCAACGCATTTATTATTTTTATTGTGTTAGGACATCACTTTTTTCTACTTGTATTCGTAACGTCTCATGCTTCACTACGTACTATAGAATTTAATTTTTATTTCTTGCTTGCTTTCAATATTAGCTCAAGTTACTGACATTCAATAAAAAAATACAGAGTAGTCAGTCATCTACACAATCGTCTCAGCCTCTCAACAACAGAAGAATTCGCCATAAACTTAGTTTGGGAGTTTTCAAAACAAGGCTATTTGTCGTAACGGCTGTCACTTCGGGAATTGTTCAGTTTTAATGTTCTTTAAATCTACTTAACGGTAATTCCAAGTGTCCATTAAGAAGTTTGAGATGGTCCCACGATCTGCCTTCTCCATCGAGTTCAAAATTACAGCTTAAACGTTCTTGTTTATGTTAATTGATGGGTAGACGAAATTCATTATCTGAATAATTTTGTGTTTCTGTTACTCACGCAGAAAATAATGACATCCCATTAAATAGCTTGAAAATATAATTACTGTCGACTAACTGCGCAGGACATAACAAACATACTTTTGAAATTAATTCGCACTGCCCCTAATGGAGCAAATTGTTTTTGGCTTTATTTCGAAACTAGCTACCGCCAGCGACTCCGTCCACGTTGATTTCCGATTCCGCACACATATGTAGTGTCATACTATAGATAACAGCCTATCTCGCCAGATGGACTATGTAAAACAAAAATATGTTTTTCAATTCGAACCAGTAGCTCCTGAGATTTGTGTGTGCAGACAAACAAAATCTGCAGCTTTATCATTATTATATTATTATATTTCGATATGTCAGCAATCATAAAACTGAAGAAATATTAAGGTAACAGTTAATGGAAATAAATTTAATCATTTTGGCTTGATAATAAATATTGAAGGCGAAGTCGTTGATCCTACATAAGATAATCATCACAATACCACGTAGGCAGTCAATAGAATAAATCAGGCTATCAATCAACAACCCATCCACTCAAATGCCATGTTGAATAAATAATACCACTCGAGACGCCATCTTTTTAAGTCGCTCAAAGAAGTTTATTTTCGGAGGGGTTCAATTTTAAACCCCACTTCATCCGAGGCCCTCGACTCGTTGTCCATGAAATAGATAAACCATTCGTGAAAATTGAACTCTGACTTTCTATTTGACTTTCCGAGTATTATATTAAGAAAGTTTCCTTGTGGAGGCAGAATCGTTATTAGCATAACTGAGAAGTTGGCGGTCAAATGATTAAGCGGAATCCATATTCCCATAAAGCTCATTCCTAAAAGGAACTATGTACAAGTCCCAAACCCCGTGATAGGACATCCCAATTGGAATGACACTGATTGTCGGGTGACGAGCCACGTTTGTCGATCAGACGTTATTTTTAGGCCGTTGTTTTGACCAAAGCTGATATCAATAAAGTACAGAAGGCTCGGTTTCACGACTTATTTGTACAATGCTTTTTTATGCCAAGGTTGCCTATTTTGGCCAAGCAATTCAGCTTTTTTTGTTACGTGGAGACAAGAGGTTAAGTGTACGTTAAGTTTTATGAATAATATTTTACTGTTACTGTAACAACTGTGCCTTTTAGTTACTGTACATACTTATTGATTATATTTTTTATACTACATACTACAGTTTTCAGAAATATTTTGTATGTAAATTAAATGGAATCTACTCCCACGCTTTCCTCGTCACATGGACTATCCAACACAAAAGTATTTTTAATTTAAACCAGTAGTTCCCGAAATTAGCGCGTTTAAACAAACAAACAATCAAATTCTCCAGCTTTGTTATATTATAGTATATATTGGCTTTCCCTATAACCCATCCACAAAACGCTGTTACTAAAGATTTCCCACAAAGAAGCATTGCCAAAAAGGGGCACGTATTCAATTAAAAAATTGCGGTAAATATCACGACATCGCATTCAGTTATTCAACGGTCGTACCGCAAACGGGTCACGACTGTTGAAATTAATAAATCATAATGTTGGGGGACAAATAAAATTTTATTACCGCCCTTTAACTGACTTTCGCTTCTTCAACAACCTGTTTATTGGTTCAACGATGCCGCAAAGAATTTGCTGTGGCCTTGTAAATGGCGGTAAGAGTTTTAGTAGGTACTTATGTAAAAAGCCTAAATTCCTGCTAATTTTATTTTTCTTTGTTATGACAGAGGTCGGTCTATAAACATGTTAACAAAGGAAAAACTTACGACTTTTATTCTATTAAATTGAGAGCCTATACTTCATATAACTTGGTGTATTTGTTTTAAAGTATTGTTGTTTATTAAAGACAAAAAAAATACTATAATATAAAGGACTAATGATAAAATAACAGATTGTCAATTAACATTTTTTCAATGACAGATTTAGCTTAATAAACACGCTTGCCAAATGCGGATTGGTGATCACAAACTCGGGCAGTGTTTGAAAAACAAACACAAAACCCGTCCCGGGAATCGAACCCATGACTTCGACCCACGGCACTTAAATTACAAGACTATCGAAGAGTAACTACGAGTACTATCGAAATTTCATTTTGACAATTTTTAATTTCAATCGACAGAGAATGCAATTTGGCACGTACCGGTGGCATCCGAGAGCTCGATATTGGATACTAGTGATTTTAAATAGCAATAGATAAAGCTCCTAAAATTTTAAACGATCATTTCGCTGCAAACATATTTGAAGTTACGTGAAATACCTTTATATAACGTTCGCCAAATCGAGTTGCATATTGCAATTTTCTCTAGCCTGTCCTATTTATATTTTTTTACATTTTATTAGAATGTTTATTTTAATTCATGTTATGAGTACGGAACTCCGTTATATTTCCTGTATTAAAAGTGCAACCGTTTCTTTCTGGTAGCATATTTTTATTATGTACTGTTTAAAAGAATCATTAGGAACTTAGCCCATAAAATATATGACTCATAAAACTATAAAAGACATTTTTACTCCCGCTTTTTGACATTTGACAAGGTACGAGTTCCTTTATGATAAGGTAGTATTAACGAGTGTTGTGAACAGGTTATCTTATCTGATCTAACAAACCATTGGTTATTATTGGTAAATCACCAGATTTGCGAAATGCAAAGGATATCCGACAAATCCTTTACAAAATTACCCCAACTCGAATTTAGGAATAGGGATTATTTATAATAGTTTTACTACTCGAACTCTAAAAACTGAGATAATCTATATTTTTCTATGGGGTCATTATGTCGAATCTGCTTTAAATTTATTTCAAGGCCGTATTGTGTGATAAAATAAAATACAAATTTTGACAGACCCAGGATTTAAACTGAAATCAAAATCAAAATATACTTTATTTATGTAGGCCTCAGTGAGGCACTTATAAATCGTCAATGATATCACAATATAATGAATCTACCACCGACTTCGGAACGCAGTCATCTACCGAGAAGAAGCGGCAACAAACTCGATAGTTGCTCTTTTAAATCGCCAATAATTACAATATTTTGGTTATACATTAATTTCATAACGTTCTTTAACTAAGCCATACAGTTCCTTATTATGCTTAGTATAAAAATTAAAAAATTCAAACTCGTAACCATTGCTATTCCTGATCTCATCGCAACCCCATCCGATTTGTCGTCGCCTCCGTCATGGGATTAATCAATCACATCCACAAAGTCCGGACAATGTCTGATCTGAATTTAGAAGATTAGCTCGTTTGGTTTGTTCGAGCGCTTGTATCGCACGAATACTCTGGAGAAATTAACGTATTATTCACTGTATTCGTTTTTGTTTTTGACAGCGAAAAAATGAACTTTTTCGTTACAGTTTTAGTAAATTAAAAATGAAACAATTGTGTTTAGAAGGCTCGTAAAGATGCTGCTTCACGCCCCTCCTAAAAAGCCCAGGATCATAGGTGGAAGGACAGCCGACATCCAGAAGGCATTCTAACACCAGAAGGCACGGGGTGAAAAAAAAAGGAACAACCTGTGCCTGTGCGTTTCACACTAATCTGATCATAAAGGAAATCAATTTTGCGGGTTGCAAAGAAGCGTAGATATTAAATAACAATACGATTAATATTTTACATAAGTACTATTTAGATAAGCGAAATAAAGAATATATTCAAAAAAGTATTTCATATTTTTGTCTTCAAAGTTAGTCATCCGAATAGCTTTTTTAAAATCTATTTTATTTATTGGTATACAATTGACAAGATGGATAAAATGAATAAGATAAGCTTTTGCTTTCGAGTTAAACATTCGTTAGCCTAAAAGCTTGTGTTAAACGAAAAATAAGTCAGATAATAATCAAGTCTGGATTTAATGTATTTACCAATAGTTAAATAAGAATATTGAAAAGACAGATATACATTTGAAGTAGAATTAAATTAGAAAAAAAGACACAAAAGAATCGTCTTAGCTATACCTGTTTTTGAACGAATTTTCTGCTTGACTGTAAGAATCTTAAAAAAATATTTAACAACTAGCTTCAAAGTCTTGTAGACTTGCATTAAATTAAGCTTCATATTGAAACTCGCTTAATTAAAAAAGGGTTATTAAAATGCAGAAAAACATTGCACTAAAGGATTCTGCATTTGCTGTCTCGCAGTTTGATATTTTTTCTTCTTTTGGTAATTTATTCAAGTGTAGAAATTTAAATGGGCACATATTTTTTATAATTATTTAAAAATAGTTGTACTGACATCTCCTTATTAAATTATAACTATTTGACTATAGATGACTAAATTACTACTTTCACAGTTGTACCTTACTATCAGTTTAACTACTCATACCTGCTGTTTTGCTTTAGTTACAAAATCCACTTTTTAACGATTTATTAATAAACAAGCGGCTGCCCGCGACTCCGTTCGCCTGGAATTCGGTTTACACACAAATATTATTTATATCTGCCTCCGTGGCGCAGTGGCTAGTGTGTCGCACATTAATGCGGCGGCCGCGCCGGAGGTCCTGGGTTCGAATCCCGGGTCGGACCGATGAATTGTGTCTATGTTTTCATGATGTATAACATAGATACAGTCCGGAGTTTGGAAGTTGGCGGTGTAATTACACCCCCGTGCCTCGGAAAGCACGTTAAGCCGTTGGTCCTGCGCCTGATCTCTCTACGGTCGTGTCAGACTGCTGTCCCACCGAATTATGGGAATGAGGGAATAGGGAGTGCACCTGTGCTTGCGCACGCGCTTGTGCACTATAATATATCCCGCGTAAGTGGCTAATTGTAAGATTGGCCGCCGTGGCCGAACTCGGCTAGGAGGGTATTAGACTATAGCTTCAAGTCTTCCTCAACTAATGCACTTTCCAACGTGAATAAGATAAACGCGTTCAAACATTCAAACACACTCTTTAGCTTTATTTTGTTATAAATTAAACAACGGTCAATATGCATGCAATCAACTGGCACAGTGCACACTACTCATTACTTAGGATAGAACTAACAGTCAAATTCAGTTACGGAAAACACTTATCATTCTTTCTTAACAATAATCTGGAGACCTTATACATTTGAGAAATCATCTGTTCACCGCGATTCAGATCCGCGACCGCGCCTCTAGTGAGGTGCGCCATCTATCGGCACATTTTAAAACTAAATAGTTCGCTAGCACAATAATTCACAATGATAAAATAAAGGAATATACAATAGCTTAAATAAAGCCTACCTCGACAAATGGTAAGTGGTCAGTGGACTATCCAACACAAAATGTTTTGTCAATTCGAACCAGTAGTTCCTGAGCTTAGCGCGTTCAAACCAATTTGGATCTTGAGTTGCACGTGTTATTGTGAGTCAACCATAAAAGATAGACATATGCTGTTGGGGGATATTTTTTAGGCAATTTTATGTAGAATATTTCCGTCATACATGATTTCTATGTGACTTTAACCATTAAGGCTGCACACGTGACTGAAGCTTAAGAAATGGAGTAAATTCTCCCGTTTTCCCCAAATTTCCTTTCTCTACGCTACTCCTGTTGATTGTAGCGTGATGAAAAGTATCCTATAATATGCCCAGGAGTATGAAGAATAATGGTACCAAGTTTCGTCAAAATCCGTCCAGTAGTTTTTGTTTCTATAAGGAACATACAGACAGACAGACAGACAGACAGACAGACAGACAGACAGACAGACAAAAATTTTACTGATTGCATTTTTGGTATCAGTATCGATCACTAAACACCCCCTGATAGTTATTTTGGAAAAATATTTAATGTACAGAATTGACCTCTCTACAGATTTATTATAAGTATAGATAGATAAATAAAAAAATAAAATACGAAAATATTATATAAATCCTTGAATTTTTAAGTAATTTACACGCAACAGAGTACGAAGTTTTAGAATTTTGTACAGAAACAAGTTACATAAATTATGTTTTACGATCATTTTAAATATGTCATTCGACATTAAATAAATGTGAGCAGTCTTTGCCTATCTATTATTAAACCTCTCAATATTTGATTTATGTAGGTGTCTCGAGGATTTTGTAGTACAAATCTTAAGCTGCTCTTGTTATTTATTTGCTTTTATTATTCAAACAAGGTTGATTTACAAATACTTGTTTATTTGTATTTGGCGACCTTTGGTTCGGTGTAGATCAATCTGTACCAATATTAAATACGACTTTGTTCTTATTTGTTTGATTTGCGTAGGCTCCACGATCAATGGAATCCGTTGGAATCCCAAGTTAGCCCTAGGAACATATAAAGCTTTTTTTTATATACTTATACACTGATTTTAACGTTCATTGATATCCCGCACCCAAATTATAAAATACTATTGTGGTGTAACCACATTCATTCGAATTAATGTTAATGGCGTTTATTGATACTTTTTTGGAATATAATTAACTCTACAGCCCAGTTACCATTGAAAAATGGATCTCAGAACATTTTAAACAAAGGTATATGAGCGCTTGTGTTTATTGAAGTCAAACAAGGTTTTTAATAACAATTCGAAAACGTAATGGCGGCGAGTAAAGTAATCAGCTTTTATTCGTTTTCTTTTTTCGTTAAGCAAACATGAGTTATTAATTTCATCTGTATTTAATAATGCGGCTATTAATAGGTTTTGTTTCGGCGAGGCAGTTACTATTACAAACTTCAAAGAAACAATGACTGAGGTACTGCGTTCAAACCAAGACCGCAAGGAACATTGAGAAAACTTTGTTACAATTTGAAGCTTGGAACTTGGCGATGTGTTGAAACTTTGTGTAACCACTAAGAAATCGGATAGGCAAATCGTGCGTGCCAAGTACGCATTTTTTATACTTATATTTGAATTTCCTTATCACGCATGTTCAATAAGACCCGATATCACTAGGAGCACTATTTGAACTCTTTGATGGTCTAGTTTTTTAAGTACGGGGCCGTGGTCTCGAGTACCTGGGTTCGATTCTCGGGTCGGGAAATTTGTATCATTTTTTCCGAACACCGGCCTGGCTTTGGGATCACTGTATTTGGCAACGTGGTGATTAAGCCAAAACCCATCTTTGTAAGGAAAACAAGATCTTAAATTATGGAAGCCTTTGCTCTGCAGTGTTACGTTAATAAGCTGATACTTTATTTTTTTTCTATTTGAAATGCGATATCTTACCCTTTAACTCATTTAAAAATGTAAACAAAAACTGGCAACATTTCACTTGTTATCAAATCGCAATTCAGTCTTACCAAGTCCACTAATCAAATTATTGTTAGAGCCCACTGAATAAATTAGCCAAGTACGGTTCGAACTGAGTACCATTCCATTTATCCCGGATCAATCAATCAGGGACAAGTGGTGACGTTATGAATTCTATATTTATGTACCCGTTTAGCTAACGCATTTAAATTGAACTGGTCAATCTGTATACATAAAAAAATAACTGTCTGACAACTAGAAGAAGTACGGTTTGAAAGTTAAAGTTTACAACTCTAAATGAACCATATTTCCTTTCTTTTACAATTATAATGAACAAAGGATTTTCTGATCAAAAATTGCATAATTATTTACCTGATACGAATTTAGCTAATTTACTTTTTAATGGGACAAAATTAAATGGAAGGCTCTAACGAATATGGGATACGTCTTGTTCCTGTAACAAGATCGTTTGAGATAATTGTCCACTTAGACGCGAACGAAGCCACGACCAAAGCACTAGTGCTAAAGTAGCCCTCGAACCCTTCAAGTAGACTTCTTGACAAATCTGTCTCGATTGAAGAAAGGGTTTCATTACTATTAAGTGCTACTATTTAAGTGGATTTCTAGAGCTGGCCATTTCAAAATGGAATTCGGATATTATATGACGCTTCTTGAATAATCAGATTAATATACTTTCATTTGTCTTTTAATGGCAAGATTTGTTGCGAATTTGTTGAAATAAACGGGTAAATGTATTATATTTGGATTTATAAATCCTTAAAGCTTGGTAGGTACTGATAGCATTTCTGTTGGGGAGTAAGACCTTACTCACCAACAGAAATGCTAATGCAAGAGACCTCTTGAGATCAGTTAGGGAGAGTAAGACGTTTGAAAAGAAGGTATCGAATTTGCGAACTTTGTGGAGATTTTGATGTCTACGGACAGCGGTGATGACACACCATCTGGTCAAGCTCTTGCTCGTTTGCCTCCATTTTATATCATTTAGTAGATAGACACAGACAAAAACAGTTTGTATTAAAAAAAAATTAGACAATCAAACATTTAATTTTCATCTCGAATCATCTGAAATGTTTCAAAATTTCGCAAGTATTATAACTGTTTTGCTTACCTCAAATTCACTTAACATCTTCATCTGCCACTGAAATCAAAGGACTGTCAAGCAAAGTCGGAATCGTTTAAGTTTGTATTTCAATTTGACAACTACAAAAGTAGCTTACAACAGATTACTTCAACGAAATCCTCGGCAACTTCATAACTTCGAGTTATTTTGTTTCACCTTCAGGTATTATTTACCTTGTTATTCTGAAATACAATTTACAAAATCAAAGCAGCCAATTTGTGGCTGTGTGAACATGTACGTTTCTACAAAATCAATAACGTTCCAATTTAAATAATAGTTTATTAAATTTAAATTTTTATCAATCAATTTCTTGTGTTATTTGTAGTCGACACATGTGTTAGTCCTTGGTAAAACATGTCTCGACTTTTGATATGAATGGAAATTACATAATGGTAAAAACTTTAATATTTTAATATAAAAAACCGTGTCGGACAAGCCCATGAAAGGGTTCCGTAGCCAAAAGATGGGCCGACCGCTTGAGACACCATTTAGTAAGGGCAACTGTGCAACTGCACGTCATAAGTTGGTCGAGTTGTATAAAAATAACTATGTATGACATCTGTATCATCGAGTTCGCTATAGTTTTCGTTGAAAGTTCTTACTTAGAGGTATACAGCACATTTTTTTCAGAATTATTGTAATAGTATTTCAAAAGTCAAGGGGGGGACGCTCTAATTTTAACTTTGTTTTAATATATCTCGAGACTGGGGGGTTTGGTCAACATAGTTTTAAGGAAATTTTTGTTGTATTTAAAAATACCTTTTTAACGATACCCCACACGATGGAGTAAGTCAAGTTTTTTTTCAAATTAACTTTCCTTCTTATTAAGTGGGGGGGGGTTAAAAATAATAATTATTCGATTATTTTAAAATCTATTTTATAATTATCACTATCCATCTCTCCACCAATTTTCGTGGCAAACGGTGCTCCTTGCAATCCAAGCAAAGCTTCTATCGCGATTTCTTAAATTTTGCAAGACATATTCAATTTGACAATTTTGAGTTAAATCAAGATCAATATTAAAGACTTATCAATCACACAACTGTATTCTAGCATGACGGTTTTGGGAGATGTTTATTGAATCGAATTCCTCAGAATGTGTTCCCCTCACAGGAAATTGGTTTCATAGCTGACGGTATCTCATCGTATATGTGAGATGTGTGGTGTTCTCACAATCAGATTTTTTGAAAGAATTTGTGATTGGTTATTTTTGTCCCCTGTTTCCAGGTGTTAGGCCTACATATCATACTAATATGATTAATGTGAAAGTTTGTTTGTTTGGATTTCATTCAAATTCAACATATTTTTTTTAACATAGATTCATAGAAGCGCTTATTAAACGTCAGAAAACAACAAAATAATGACCACCGCTTCGAAAAACATTGGATGTCCATCAATAACATTGAAACTATTAAACGGATTTTTATGAAATCTGTAATACAGGTAGGGTTTTGGCTGACGCAGGACATAGGATAATTTTTTTTCCGATTAAATTCTCGAATAGGGTAAAACAGGAATCTTACCAACGCCTGCAAAGCCGCGGTAAAAACTAGTACAAAACAAAATTTAAACTGACCGATTGGAGAGTGTACTCGACGTGCTTTTCAGTTGCGAATATTTTTTTACTGACTGTTGAGTTTGTTTTTTTTGTTATTGTTTTAATATATCTCCAGGTATGTATCGCTGTCCTTTGCAACAAAGCGGTAATATCAAAAGTCATAATGTCATAGGAGATTACACAATGGATTTTTCTGGTTACACTTTCATGTTTTTTTGAGGGCAGCGGTTTTGATGAAATTATATTAAGCTTTTTATTTTATTACTTGTTTATTTGACTCTTAAATCATCATGCTGCATGATGCTTGTAGAATTAAAAGAGTATAATTTTTTTGGCTAAGTTTTAATCAGTATTAGTCAGTAACGCCTGTATAAAAGGTATATCAGTAACGGTTCAAATATCAGACCGTGGTGGTCTGGTGGTTCTGGGTTCGATTCAAAATTTGTGACAGTTTTGCAGGCCGGGTTTGTGATCATCAACCTGCATTTGGCAAGCGAGGATGACCACACAAACCGAAACCTATTTTTGTAATGTCTTTGTCCTGTAGTTGGACATTTAAAGGCTGGTAATTTAATCAGTATAGTACAGTAGTAATCCAATCCATCCCCTTTACAATATTTTTCCAGATGCCTATGTACTAGTATAATTATGTTCCAACAGAGTCCGCCAGAGATAACACAAGCACAGCACGACAAATTCTAAGCTGTTTATCCTGGCATCGTTAATTACCAGCTTCGTACGTGCTTGCTTTCAAGTTGCCCGCTTTAATTTAGGAGTTTGCAAAACGATAGACAAAGGTGTTTTGCAAGACCTTTTTTGGAGGTAAATGAGATTTTGATTGTCTCAGGTAAACTTGTTTTTAAATCTCGAAACCTCAAAACCAATAAATACCTTCATTGTCAAATCGTCACCTTTTGAGACGAGAGCCAGATCATGAATGTCTTGATGAAAGTTCTATTTCTTTGCTTTGGAAATTTTCCTAATGTTACAGTTACTAGACTAGGTGCATACTGTTACAAAGTACGTACATAAACCATTATTTAAAAAAAATAGTAGCAGTCCTATGTTTATGTATAAAATTGTTAACACATTCCAAAACATACCTACGTGTAGAAAAAATATTTCAGCCGCATTCCATAATAAAAAAAAAGCTAAAAACGAACGAATCTGCAAATGAAAAAAGCCGTGAACGTTACCCACTATACACACAGAGTAAAAACACAAACATCAAAACTAAAAAAAATTGGTCAACAACAGTTGTGTAATCTAAACCCCTGACAATTAGAATTCGTAACACAAACATGTCAGTATCGAAAGCTGAATAAAAACAGGACAACAAATCAAATTCAAATTCGAAAAACGAACGTTCAATGTTTTCCGAAGTAACTCAATTAACGGTTTTCGCGACTGGCTGGCAACTTTTGCGGATTCGCAAACTAGTCAACTAATAGTGATGATAAATGACTGTGAAATGTTTAAAGCGAATGAATTTGTGTTTTGTGACAAAAAAATCGCCGGTTAAATTGAATATTTTGCACTAGTTTTTAGTTTTTAATCGACTCTGCGGTCTCGCAGTGGAAATTCATTTTACTAACAGCAAGTTTCAGCAAACTCGTCGCTGTGAGCGGTGATTACTAGGGAACTGTTGTCACAAGTTCATTAATCAGTATTCTTAAGCTTTAACGAAGATGTTTTCTCAAATCGACATTTTCTCAATTTCTTTACAACTGACTAAAAACAGGTCCTGTCGTGGATGGAAAAATGAATCTACATATTATTATGTGAAGAAGTACATATAAATAAATAGTTAACTTATCTACGGGCATCAATTTTCTTACCTAGTTGACTATGGCGGATCGATATTGGATTTAAATGTTTTCTAAAATAAATATTATTATAGTTTTAAATGGTATGAGAAAAAGTATCGAACCACCGACGAAAGTTGTTGAAAATGCATTTAAGAAAATGTGCACCCGACTACTGCAAATCGCTAACGCATAGCAGTAGGCCACAACATACCAATAATCACTTCTCAAACCTATGCACACACAAGAAATAGGTTTAACGTTCCTTCACGCGACGAAACTGAATATTCTAGCCCGCCGTCCAACTCTGCTTCTAAACAAAAAACTCACTCGACCCACGTGAATTTCAAAGGAACTCAATTAACGTTATTGGCAACCGCCGGGCAACTTTCACGGATTCGTGAACTAGTTAGCTAATAGCAGAGATTAATGACTGGGAGCTGTTGTCGCGACCGGGAGTTTTGTGTTTTGGCGCGTAAAATGGAGATTCTTGCAGCTGTTACCCAGTTTTTGGAATTCGAAAATGAGTTTGTTCATATTATCAAGGTCTGTTGTGACTATTGCACTTGTTAAGGTTTTTGTGACATACTTAATGTTTCTGTGTAATAAAATGTTGCTAGTTCCCATTGGTTTTAGAGACTAACGGAAATTCTTGAGAATGGGCAGAAGCGTTACGTCGTGAATTTCTATTCAACCTACTACGGTCAACCCACCCGACTGCCTTTCAAGGGGATTATGCCCTATCTAACTATCTAGGCATCTAGGCTACGTCCAGCTGTAAATTACGATATAGGTGATTGGCAACCACCTGGCAATTGTCACGGATTCGTGAACTAGTTAGCTAATAGCAGAGATAAATGACTGGGAGCTGTTGTCGCGACCGGGAGTTCTGTGTTTTGGCGCGTAAAATGGAGATTCTTGCAGCTGTTGCCCAGTGTTTGGATTTCGAAAATGAGTTTGTTCATATTATCAAGGTCTGTTGTGACTATTGCACTTGTTAAGGCTTTTGCGACATACTTAATGGTTCTGTGTAATAGCAACGTTGCTAGTTCCAACTGGTTTTAGAGACTAAGGGAAATTTTGGAGGATGGGCAGAAGCGTTTCCTTGTGTATTTCTATTCATCCTACAACGGCCGCCCATCCGCCTGCCTCAGGCATCTAGGCTACGTCCAGTTGTGAACTGCAATATACGTGATTGGCAACCCGGGCAACTTTCACGGATTCATGAACTAGTTAGCTAATAGAACAAATAAATTGACTGGGAGCTGTTGTCGCGACCGGGAGTTCTGTGTTTTGGCGCGTAAAAAGGAGACTCTTGCAGCTGTTGCCCAGTGTTCAGAATTTGAAAATGAGTTTGGTCTCATGTTGTGACTATTGCACTTGTTTTTAGGTTTTTGCGACATACTAATTGTTTTTGTGTTATATCAATGTTGCTGGTTCCAACTGGTTTTAGAGACTAAGGGAAATTTTGGAGGGTGGGCAGAAGCGTTTCCTTATGTATTTCTATTCAATCTACTACGGCAACTCATCCGCAATCCCGCATGTCTCAGGCATCTAGGCTACGTCCAGTTGTGAACTATGATATAAGTGATTGGCAACCGCCGGGCAACTTTCACGGATTCATGAACTAGTTAGCTAATAGAACAAATAAATTGACTGGGAGCTGTTGTCGCGACCGGGAGTTCTGTGTTTTGGCGCGTAAAATGGAGATTCTTGCAGCTGTTACCCAGTTTTTGGAATTCGAAAATGAGTTTGTTCACATTATCAAGGTCTGTTGTGACTATTGCACTTGTTAAGGTTTTTGCGACATACTTAATATTTCTGTGAAATAAAATGTTGCTAGTTCCCACTGGTTTAAGAGACTAAGGGAAATTCTTAAAAAATTGCATAAGCGTTACCTCGTGAATTTCTATTCACTCTACTACGGTGACCAACCCACCTGCCAACCGAGGTGATTATGTCCTATCTGGGCATTTAGGCTACGTTCAGCTATGGACTACGATATACATGATTGGTAACCCGGGCAACTTTCTCGGATTCGTGAACTAGTTAGCTAATAGCAGAGATAAATGACTGGGAGCTGTTGTCGCGACCGGGAGTTCTGTGTTTTGGCGCGTAAAATGGAGATTCTTGCAGCTGTTGCCCATTGTTCAGAATTTGAAAATGAGTTTGGTCTCATGTTGTGACTATTGCACTTGTTAGGGCTTTTTCGACATACTTAATGGTTCTGTGTAATAGCAACGTTGCTAGTTCTAACTGGTTTTAGAGACTAAGGGAAATTCTGGAGGATGGGCAGAAGCGTTTCCTTATGTATTTCTATTCACCCTACTACGGCCACCCATCCGCCTGCCTCAAGCATCTAGGCTGCGTCCAGTTGTGAATTACGATATACGTGATTGGCAACCCGGGCAACTTTCACGGATTCGTGAACTAGTTAGCTAATAGCAGAGATAAATGACTGGGAGCTGTTGTCGCGACCGGGAGTTCTGTATTTTGGCGCGTAAAATGGTGATTCTTGCAGCTGTTGCACAGTGTTCGAAATTTGAAAATGAGTTTGGTCTCATGTTGTGACTATTGCACTTGTTAAGGTTTTTGCGACAACCTTTATGTTTCTGTGAAATAAAATGTTGCTAGTTCCCACTGGTTTAAGAGACTAGGGGAAATTATTAAAAATTGGCAGAAGCCTTACCTCGTGAATTTCTATTCACTCTACTACGGTGACCAACCCACCTGCCAACTGAGATGATTATGTCCTATCTGGGCATTTAGGCTACGTTCAGCTATGGACTACGATATACGTGATTGGTAACCCGGGCAACTTTCTCGGATTCGTGAACTTTAGCAGAGATAAATGACTGGGAGCTGTTGTCGCGACCGGGAGTTCTGTGTTTTGGCGCGTAAAATGGAGATTCTTGCAGCTGATGCCCATTGTTCAGAATTTGAAAATGAGTTTGGTCTCATGTTGTGACTATTGCACTTGTTAAGGCTTTTTCGACATGCTTAATGTTTCTGTGTTATAGCAATGTGGTTTTGAAAAAGTTGTCTATTATATCAAAAGGTCCCAGGTTCGATTCCCGCACAGGACAAACATTTGTGTGCATGAGACAATTCAAGTTCGGGGTGTTATATGTACCTATTTAAGTATATTTTGTAATACCACTGTTCATTCTGATGTCTGTATCACAAGTGCTTCAGCTACTTAACACGGAGTTAGATCAATGTATGAGTAATGTTGTGAAATAAAAATTGTTTTACTTAGATTTTAGCTAAAACCTATTTCATGACAAAGATTCCACGAAGTACAGCTAAACTCGCATAGATAATTTGCTCTAGGCCGGTATCAAGCAGAATCCAAATTGTCGAAAAGTCGGGGTCTTCAAGATCTCGAAGACGCCGACAACAGAAGTCGTCGCGGATATACGCGCAGACGCCGGCTCGTTGTACAAATTTGTGCTCCAGGGTGTATCCTGGGTATGTAAGATACGCAACGTCGGCAGGACTTCGTATCTGCGTCTCCGTGAGGAAGAGTAAATGCGGCTTCTCGGTTTCAAGGTGGTGATGGACCGGCACGATATTGGAGTGCAGACCGCGTATATTCGCTAGGTGCACTTTAAGCGACAGGACGTGCATCCGCTGAGAGCACTTACTTTTGATACCGGCCTAGAGCAAATTATCTATGCCGGTGTCTATCGCTCGCATAGCGGTGACCAGGAGACAACCAGGTTATTCCAACATCTAAGTGAAGCGGCTGATGTGGCTCAGCTGAGGTATCCTTCCGCGCAGCTGGTTATCCTTGGGGACTTTAATGCCCACCACCAAGAGTGGCTGTACCCATTTAAGGATACCGACCATGCAGGGAGAGAAGCACGTAGTTTTGCGCTCACGCATGATCTTTCCCAGCTGGTTAACCAGGCGACGCGGGTTCCTGATGTGAGTTACCACACTGCATATTGTTTGGACCTTTTGCTGACAACTGACCCAGACCGATACTCTGTGTCGGTTTCTGCCCCTCTGGGCACCTCTGACCATTGTCTGGTGAAGTCTGTATCCGTCTACTCACCCTCCGACTTAAGCCAAAAAGGCACGAGGCGAGTATGGCGATACAAGTCAGCTAAATGGGATGAGATGCGTCACTTCTTTGCGTCTTACCCATGGCGGCGTATATGCTTCTCTTCAGATGACCCTTCGTCTTGCGCCTCTTCAATTGTCGAGGTGTTGCGTCAGGGAATGGAATACTTTATCCCCTTCCATGATACAACTCTCGATAGTAAAGTTAGCCCGTGGTTTAATGCGGTTTGCAAATCAGCAAACGCCAAGAAACAAGCTGCGTTTTTATCATGGGCGAACGCTAGGAGGAGCAAAGATCCCGATGTGGGTGTCAAGAAGAAGGCCTATAATAAAGCTGCCAAATCATGCAAAAAAGCACTGCAGAGAGCCCGGTTCGAACACATAGGTCGAATAGGATCCAAGTTGTCTTCTTACCCTGCTGGGAGTAAGGCATACTGGTCCCTAGCCAAATCGATCGAGGGTAATTTTGCACGCTCTTCACTTCCACCCTTGCTGAAGCCTGATGGATCGCTGGCTCATACCGCGCTGGAGAAAGCGAATCTGTTCGCCTCTCTATTCGCGGAAAATTCACGACTCAATGTTGCCGGTACTACTCCACCTCAGTTACCTCCTCTTGGCCCTCAAATGCCGTCAGTTTCTATTCGCCAGAAAGAGGTACTCAAAGTTCTGCGCTCATTGGACGTGAATAAAGCTAGTGGCCCTGATGGTATTCCAGCAATTATTTTAAAAACCTGTGCACCTGAATTGTCCCCTGTTTTAACTCGTCTGTACCGCCTCTCACTGAAGACTGGATTGGTCCCTAAGTGTTGGAAGCTTGCCAATGTGCAGCCTGTGCCCAAGAAGGGCAGTCGCGCAGACCCTGTCAATTATAGACCTATTGCAATCACCTCCTTACTTTGTAAGGTCATGGAGCGTGTATTGAACAACCGCCTCCTATCATACCTAGAAGACAATGACCTCCTCAGTGATCGACAATACGGCTTTCGTCGAAATCGATCCACGGGAGATCTTCTAGTGTATGCAACCCATTTATGGGGTGAAGCCATCGAGAGACACGGCGAAGCTCTGGCTGTGTCCCTTGACATATCCAAGGCTTTTGACAGGGTCTGGCATAACAGCCTGCTTGGTAAGCTTCCAGCATATGGCATACCGCCCGATCTGTGTAGCTGGATTTCAGACTTCTTGAGTGGTAGATCTATTCGTGTAGTCCTAGATGGATGCATGTCTGATCAATTGGCGATAAATGCCGGTGTCCCTCAAGGGTCAGTTCTCTCTGCAACTCTCTTTCTGCTGCATATCAACGATCTGCTCATACCCGGTACCTTTGGGTATGCAGATGACAGCACGGTTACTGAGAGATATTTATCCACTGCCCGAGCCAGCGCGGCCGAGACCCAGTCCCGGAGAGAGACCATGGTGAATAGACTTGATCTCGCATTAAGGTCTGTGTCCGATTGGGGCGACGCCAACATTGTGAGGTTTAATACTACCAAAACGCAGGCGTGTTTATTCACTGCTAAACGGAGTACGTTCCACTATACTCCGACTTTTCGTGGTGTGTCCGTGCCGGTTACCGACCGCCTGGAGATGCTGGGTGTGAGTCTGACTTCCAACCTTAACTTTGGCCCCCACATCGAGTCGAGAGCCAAAATTGCTGCTAAAAAGCTTGGTATCCTCTCAAAGGTCAGACGGTATTTCAAGCCTGAACAGCTTCTACAGCTTTATCAAGCACAAGTTCGGTCGTGCTTGGAATACTGCTCTCACCTTTGGGATGGCTCTGCTAAGTATCAGTTGGCTACACTCGACTCGTTGGAACGGCGTGCCATTAAAATCATAAATGATCCTAAACTGGTCAAAAGGAAGCTACAGACTCTCGCCCACCGTCGCCGCGTGGCTTGTCTCTCGGTGTTCTACCGGCTGCACTTCGGAGAGTGCGCGCAAGACCTCCACAACCTAATTCCTGCAGGTCCTTTCCACCTCCGGACTAGCAGACGCACGGCGGGATACCATCCTTACATTGTCGACATACCTCCTGCTCGAACGAAGCGATTCGCCTCCTCCTTCATTATACGAACCGCCAAAGAATGGAATTCCTTGCCGGCCTCTGTTTTTCCTGAAAATTATGATCTTGGTGCTTTCAAGGCCAGAGTAAATAGGTTATTCATAAGTGGGTATGCTCCACCCTCGACCGCATTATCACTTTCCATCAGGTGAGATCGCGGTCAAATACCCACTTATTCTTAATAAAAAAAAAAAAAAAAAAACTGCAGCCCCGATTATTCTCTGGCGCGCTGCTGTTTTTGATTTCATATAAATTCAGAAATTCATTTTGCGTTTCACGTGCGATAAACTAAAACGTATTTGTATGCAGCGTTTCTCTATTGATTTGACGTTTCCAAATTTAGAACTTTGCAGTATTGGCTTGCACACATACGTATGTCTTCATTGTTATTCCATCAAGGGTAGATTGCAGAATGCAAAGCAGGTTTTATTAAAACTCAGAAAGCAATGCATGCATACATGCATACATAAAAAAACTGTAATTCTAGTCAATAATCCCTATGTAGATACGTAGTTATAATTTATCGATTCGTTTTCTTTATCGAGCAGTCTTATTTGTGATTCCCTTCTCATGTCCTACGGGTACTATTGTTCTTGCAGAAATGATTTTTAAACCCAAGATACATTGTTTTCGGTTCGCATACCCTTATTTATATCTGACTAGCGGCCACTCGTGACTCCGTCGGCGACTTCAGTTTTCGCACACTTTTTTTTTAAAGCCTTTCTCGACAAGTCGGCTATCCAACACATAATTATTTTTTTACAACTATTAGTTCCTGAGAGTGCGTGCTCAAATAAACAGAAAAACGAACTCTTCAGCTTTATTAAATGAAGTATAGGTAAGTCGTTTATTGTCCCTGTTTTCCTAAAAAGTATTAAGGTTTACGTACGAATTACGATATTTTCTAAGAAGTGGCGGAAGAACACTTTTTGCCAGTACGACTTATTTCCTGTAAGTAAATGTATGTTTTGATAAAAGTCTCTGATTGTCCCCGAATGGTTCCTTTTTGGCACAAACATCCCATAAATGTTTTGTGTGTCACAATCATATATTTCAACGAGTGGCACTTTGTAAAAAATACACAACTCTATTTACTGCCCTAACAAAGAATTGTTAGCGCAGAATGGATTTATAGGGACACTAAACTTATACGAGTAAACAGGGCAATTCACACACCTCACTTTGTGGGGAAAGGCAAATTCTAATAAATCTCCTCTTATGTATATGAAAAATATTTTCCCCGCTTCATACAAGCATAATCCGTCACTTCGCTCGGGATTGTTTGCACACTTATACATCTCACTTACTTTCAAGTTTTGTTTTTTAATCTTATCCGCTCGGAAATATATTGCCTTTGTCATACTGTTCATGTTTGTTCGCGCGAAACGTGAATAAATTATTATGAGTACCACACATGTCATATTTCCGCCGTATAATGGTGTTTTATGAGATTTAAATTTCTACTGTGGTATTTAATTTCGTTTGCAAGGTGGAATGTGTCAGCTTTTTCCGACGGGCTGATTATTATTTTACTTGATTTTTAATTTGTTTTAGACTAAAAAAAATGTTAAGGTCATGTAGGAGTTGCTTAAAATACTGACAGATAAAATAGTAGGTAAATAAGAAAAAGGTTGATACGGATTAAAAGCTATGCCTTGAGGGACTTGTTCCCCGCAGGTTGTTATAAAGAAATGATTTTCAAAAGTTATGAAACATCCAATGCTTTTATCTACGTGTTAAATGACAGACAAAGATATCACATTACACACATCATGACTAGTTTGAGAAGTTATTTGAATATTAGAAAACTTTAATTTTCAATGGAATACAATTTGCAATAAACGAAACCAACTTCTATCTCAATTTCACAACTTTTATAATCTAATTCGCCGAACGAACGTTTGTAATTCGAACCGAATATGACACCACTATCATTTCAACTGTCGTAACAGTAAACGTAATATCTCAACTATTCCAACTAAGATTTACACAGGCCCATATCAGAGTAACAAAGGGCCTCATTACAGAAAGCAGTTAATTAAAACAAACGTTATAATTATGTAACCCGCTCTGTTAGGTAGTACTAAATTAACCCGGTTGTGTACATAACAGTCAAACAATCAAGTTTGGCATGCTCCAGTTAACACCAGGAAACTTTGGGCTAAAACGGTATTTACACCCACAGATTATGAAGCTTGAAATGACGTCACTATGAATGGTAAATCAGCTGTAACAGTCATCCATATTGAATTAATTCAACATGACGGATTATCAGATTTGACAGGCCCTTTGGACTAGTGGTCAAAGGCCCTGACTACAAGACCGAAGGTCACGTGTTTGAATCCCGCTAAGGGATAATGTTGATGTGATGTACATCGAGCTTAGTTTGGGGCGAGGTAATAGTGTTGGTCCAATGAATTTATTTAAATTGACGGCAATAACTTACATTGCCACCCACTGAACTTTACTCCTATCATCTATTTTTGGATCTTTCGTTTCAAGTGAGCTGTTTTACCACCAGCATCACTCATAATTATAATAATTATAAATGTAAAAGATCTTTGTTTGGATGTTTGTCCGGCAATTACGCTGAAACTACTGAACAGATTTTGGTGAAATTTAATATGGGTATGGACTGACTTAGCTGATAGGATACTTTCTGTCGAAACGGGATAAACGCTAGGAGAGAGAAAGAAATTGAGATTTGAAATCAACCCGAGAACAAGACACCTGTTCACGTCACAACTGACAAGTGAACACTTGAGACCATGAATTATCTTAATAGCAATAAATAAATATCACGTTTAGTCTCGTTCAGTTTTTAATAGAGCGAGACAGTTTAAATTCTTATTACCTTAAATCGTACATTGTAAAATTCTCTTAATTCAAGTCCTCAGATCAACCATGCTTGTAACTTACGGACACATTGTTTTGTTCTGGTGGTATTCATGCCTGGTTTTAGCACAATGAAATGTATTTATGTTGGTATTAATATAAATGTGGCAGTTGTCTTAAGCCTGTGTAATGAAGGATGTTATTTAAGTATAAGCCTATTTAAAGGGTGTAGAATAAATTCTATTTAAGTATTTAGGGGAATTGGATAATGAGACATTAACAAGGAAAATAAATTAATAATATCAAAGAGTAAGGTATACCATTTTTATATTTTATTTGTTATGTACATTTGTAACGTTATTATTTTCACTACTACTAGGATCTAAGACATTATACAATATAATTATTTTTAACGGCTCGCTTAGCGTAATGGTCAAGAAGTTAGCTAAGCGGGCGCGGGTTCGATCGCCGCACAGGACAAGAATTTGCGTGAAGCAAAATTTATTTTTGGTCTGGTATAGGTGTCAAATGTAAATGCATATTGAAATATATATTTTGATTACCACTTTTGATTCTGATATCTGTAATACTATTGCTTAAGCTACTTAACAGAGAGTCTGATTAGTTATTTTTTTTACGTGTAAACTACGTAGGTAGTTTAAGTTATTTTAAAATATAAAAAATTTAAAGCGAACTCTTTGTAGTGACTATGAACTCAGTAACAGGGGAAGCCAATAACATCTCATTCTCTTTTTTTTACCTTAGAGGTAAATAGCTTCCCTTTTACAGGTATTTAAAGGTTTAAATTCCATTGATAACGTCTAGACATAAAATTCTATTAGTCTACCAATTTTGTTCACTGGATCTTATTTGAAAGACACGTAAAAAGTGTAAAAAGTAAGCGGCAACAAAGGTTGTATTCCGTCGTCCATTTTAATTAAATACCTGTTTCGTAGTACAAGCAAATAGTTTATCAAATTCCTCAGGTTTTACGTTTCGGTAATAGTTCGCTGTAAGTTTGTAGCTGTAAGTTTTGTATCACATTCAGGCTTTTTGTCACTATACAAGTTTTTCAAATTCCCATTTACTAGTTGGATTTAAGATGACAAAGGTTAACGCCTGGATGTTCTAGTGGTTCAAGTACCGGGACGTGGTCTCGAGGTCCTGGGTTCGATTCTTGGATCGGGCAAAATAAAGATTAAGCCAAAACTATCTTTGTAATGTTAACATGATTTCAAATGATTGAGGCCTTTGTCCTGCAATGGGATATTAATAGGCGTTTTACTTTTCTTATTTCATTTACCATAGATTCATTGCCGTCGTGTTTATAAATATTAGAACAGTTTTCTTAAACTTTAAAGAAACACCTTTGACTGCGAAGCTGCCTATATTCCGTTATTTCTCAGGCTAGCTTCTTAAACTTCTTCATAAGGCATTACGTTTACTTTCTCTTTTATCTGACTTATAAAACTTATTAATTTTTATACTGATGGCATTTAATGACTCGTCTTGCCGATTTCTAGATCACTGGGATGAAATTTACAAAGCAACCTTTTAAAGATTTTTTAGATAAAAGATAAAGGTATGATAATACGAGTAACTTGCATGTAAAAATGCTTAAAATTTTTATACAAAAAGTTCGTTAACGTGTTATCTTAATACAAATAAATTATAATATTAATAGAAGAAGCTAACAGCATTCAGTACATATTACAAAAAAATAAACTAAAAATTAAAAAATAATTCCTAATATCTATTACCTAATACTATAATTTTCCTAAACTATGTCAAAGTAATCTTAAACAAACTAACTGAAGTCGGTGCTTTTTCTCTTCTGCTTTTTTGGGCAGGCACCATCATCAGGACAGCAGCATCAAATGTTGACACCCTGAAGCATATACCTGAGTAAAACATGATTACGTAACAAAAACACCATACGAGCATACAATTTTCGGTGGTTGCCCTCGATTTCTCCTGGATTCCATGAGCAGATCCTGGACTGGTGAAAATGGGACCACCTCAGAACTGAACTCTATCCAACAAAAAAAAAAATTTGAAGTCCGTCCATATTTGACGAAATTATCGATGAACATACATAAAAAAAAAAAAAAAAAATTATACATACAGACGAATTGAGAACCTCCTCCTTTTTTGAAGTCGGTTAAAAATAAATGCGAGCTCCGGTTATTACATCATAATTCCTTCGTTAATATCATTATGATATATTTCTGTTACGGTCATAAATATATCAGATTAAATCCCGGTTCTTATTCCGGGGTAAATATATCTTATTCAGTATTTTCGGGAGTCGGACGATAGCTATATATAAGTTATTGCAATTTTACTCTTGAGTCTGCATTTAGGCGTTTCAAATGTCAAAGTGTTAAAAAAAGTAGTTCAAGTAATTTTTACATCACTATTATTATTTATAATTAATATTATGCAAATAGTGTAAGCTGATCTTCTTATGCGGTATTTAGTAAAATAAAAAATAATAACAGTGAAAAATGAAACTTAAAGCTTATTTGAAATGACAGAATTTTAAAGCAATCAGTGTTTTATGTCTTAGCGGTTGTTTAAAGACTATGCTAGATGGGTTTGGGCCATTATAAGCAATTAAGCTAGACTTTTAAAAAAATATCATTAAAACAATAATTACAATAAAAATATCTACTTTAAAAGAAAACAAACGCTCCTCAAATCAAAGCTACATTATCTATCATTCTAAACGCTAAAAGATCTTAATGTAATCATTCAGTAAAGAATAAGATTTGAAAACGAAATATATTTCTAAGTCTTCAAATTCTACTTTCCAAGAATAGACTTTAACATTCAGAAGTTACGTTTCAATTTTGATGAGGACATTGAGAAATAGGAAAGAGGGTACGATTATGTAAATAACGCTGTAATGATCTCATCATGGGATATGTCGTTTAGACTTGATGCGAGAAGAAAACGATATAATAAAAGCCAAATATATTCCAAAATCATGTATTTGATGAAGTGCGTACACAAATAAGGTGAAAGCGGTGTCAGAATTGTAATTTTTAACCAATTTCGTAAGGTAACTGTCTCCTTGGTGTAGTGGGTAGAGCGCTGGGCTGAAACCTCGGAGGTTGTGGGTTCGACTCCCGCGGATAATACTTTTACTTTGTGTTGGTTTTTCCAGTTTGGCTAGGACATTCTAGGCTTGAATCACCTGATTGTCCGATAAGAAATATAATTGTTACGTAAAGGGTTACGGAGGAGGTCCGAAGACAATCGCTCCATTTGGGTTCATAGTTGTAGCGTACAAAAAGTTTTTAGGTATGTCTATCCGTTCTCTAGAATCTCTAGTACAAGATTCGAGCTTAGTTTGGGGCTAGGCAATCAATATGTTAGTCCAAAAATTTAACATTTACATGTTTATTAACCCAAATATTTTTCCGCCACAATAGCAATCAAATAGTGTTGACCACAGCATAACCTATTATTTTATTACGTACGCACTCCATTTAATAACAGTTGGAAGTTAATCAAACTGTCAATAACACGACGTAAACTATTATTAAAATTAAGTGCGTTTACAAAATAATTTTCCATTCGAGAGCATGTAGTTCTGTGCTGGCTTTTGATATTGATATCCGATATTGATGCACGATAAAATGAACGCTCACTTTAATTACATTTTTTAATTAACTTAAGCTGTGAACTCATTCAGTGATATTGTGGTATTACTTTCCAATTATTTGAACAATTACGACGTGTGCACTGTTTTAATTAAAAAGGATTGCCGAAAACTGGCTCGAGTCGATTGAATTGGTTTCATTTAATGACAGTTTGTAATTTGGCGTAAGCTTTGATATCATCTGGTTGCTTATTGCTGCTTGCTTAAATGCAGTGTATAAGTTGGCGGTTTGATCGCAACTTTTGTGCAACTATATACACAACTTTCACAACTTACAAGAGAAAGTTTTCTATACAGAAATTCCATTCGGATTCATCTATCTTCAAATTTAACTGGGTTTCCCAGCGGAACATTTTGTCAGTTGATCTATTACAAGACTGCATGCAAATAAATAAGATAATTTATTATAAAAGCAAACCATGATTAAGTTAAGATTTATGTGTAGTACATTGTCATAATAAATGACATTCATTAAATAATATTTTAAACAAACCCTTAACCTACAAAACCTTGAAGGAATTTCAACAAAAAAAGTATATTTTTAAACTCGATTTCTAACAGTTTCATAGACACCCGAGCTTGGCAATCGTTCTGGAAACAAAATAGATCCGACGCGAGGGTCCATCAAATAAATCCCGGTTATCATAACAGGATTGTTAATCTGATGGATTTGTTTGGCAGTTCCCTTTTAGGCGGATGCTCTTTTTGGAATCCTTTTAGAGTTGTTTCTGTTCTTTTTCGATTGCCACTTTTTTGGATGTTCTATTTTTTTTTGTTCGTGTACATTCACATTAACAGTTATATAAATAATAAATATTTCACAACATCACATACATTGATCTGACTCCGTTTTCAGCAGCTACTTAAGCTTAAGCACCTGTGTTACAGATATGAGAATCGACAGTGGCATTACAAAGTATACTTAAAAAGATACATTTAGTTAAATAAAGAATCCAGAGACAAAATTTGAAATGACAGAATCAGTCTGATCGGTTACCATAAATTCATCAAGATTTGATTCACGTTAAGATGTGAGCCACAATGAAAAAATACTTAGGAATAATAAGAAAAACTAATATTTTCTGCTTTTTGTTTCAGGTAATTGCCTTAATATAGTTGCAGTTGTGGTGAGTGTAGTATTTCAAACATATTTTTTTACCCGTTTTAAAGATATTTGACCAGTCATCTCGCAGGAATAATAAAGAGAGATCTTGAAGAGCTATGTTTTTGTTTATAACATAAAATGAGTTAAAAATATGCGATAATGTTCTGCGTATTATTATAACCAAAGTGATAAGTTAACCAAACGTGATATTCATATTAAACTCTTATATTTTACCTAAGAAGTACTAACAAAAGAAATGTCATTACTTAATAAAATGTCTGCAACGGTGATCTTTCATAATTAATTCAGACATGTTTTTAGATCTTGGAAGAAGTCCACTCTGTGCGCCCAGTTTGAAGCACCAGTAACTGAGCACTTGGATAAGTTCACTATAAATAAATGAATATCTGACAACACATACACTGATCTGACTCCGTGATAAGTAGCTTAAGCACATGTGTTACAGATATGAGAATCAACAGTGGTGTTACAATTTATACTTAAATAGATACAAATAACACCCAGACCAGGACAAACAGACGAGATCTCTATGTGCGGGTGCTGTAATATTAGGTGCTCACATAAGACTTCATTTTGCTACGTCGTTTGACGTCGCTTTTCATTCAACCTTCGTGTATAAAATAATTAGCTTTTTGTTTTAAAATTTCAAGTAAATTAACGTTACTCAAACTAATTGCCTACCTGACTGCTGCTCGTCGTAGAGCTGTGGTCCGAATGTTGACGTTAAGATTGAAGGGAAATGTTTGATGAATTTGTTGTAAGACTGTGGTTTGAGTGAAAGCGATGAGTAGTGTTAAAACGTTTTAAGCGTACCATTTGTTTACCTTAGAAATGGAGTTAAATATTCTAAGTAGATTATATCTGTACTAGATACTACTGTACTTTAAATCTGCACACTAATTTATAGGGATCAAACTTTTCCATGATCTAAACTTCAAAAGTCTCTTACGACAAATTAGTTGTCGACTTTGTCTTCTTCTTTGAAGTGAGCTGTTGTGGGTGGGATTATTCGATATTCTATTGAACTCTAAAGATAACAAGTATTTATATTAATACATTATCGATTCCATTTTCTAATCCTGCCATAATTTAAAGATATCCGCTCGTTTTTTTCAAGTTCATCGCTTAATCAACGACCACGGCTCTAGAAAAACGTAGACCCACGTTAACGAAGATTAATTGTATCTCACGAAAATTGTTTTTTAATTAGACATTTAAATGTTTCCCTAATAGGGCAATTTTTTGAATTAGCCACTTCGGGATTAAGGTTCCACGCTAATTTCGGCTTTGACCCAGCAAATTGCGAAGTCAGGTGAATTTCTTCGACTTTTCTTAATATAATTACACGAACTCTCTTTTTAATTTCTTACCATGTTTTTGCATGAATTAATTTTGTCGAGCTAAGTAAACATTTTAAGAAAAATGTTTGTCTTATATTTTTATAAGCGGTTTGTTCTTACCTAAATTCTAAGTTTAAGTGGTCTAGTTACTGCATCTCAGGAACTTACTTAAGATATCCATTACAATTAGAGATAGGGATATAACTCCAAAGGATTGCTTCAGTAGATTCAGTAAACGAGTCCGCAGTAAGATCTCAGCTACGTCAACTCCAACCAACACAGTAATCCAAACGATAGAACGAATAACACCGAAAATTTCCAAAGCTCACAAGAAGGAACACAAAGGCGAAATTACAAACATAAACGAAAGACATGTTTCACCGTCCGTCCCTTGGAGGCGACAAAAGTTGCACGTCATAAACCTAATACAAAGGTAACAATGGACTTACTTGCCCCACAAAGGGTTACAATGAAAAGAAATAAAGCAATGACAAAGTTTATCTTCAACAAAATTACTTGCCACTATGGAAGTGGCGAGTTCGCTTTGTGTTCCATTGTCTGACTTGATAAGACTGGGTGAACTTCAGCCCGTGAATTGAGTAATGGCGCCCCGAACATGTTTTATTACGCACGCGTGAAACAAAGACTCCACTTTTGGGTGTGAATGCTACGTTTTGTTACTGCTAATGTTATCTTTCCGGGTGATAAGTAAACACTTATCTTATTACGAGTATAACAAAATTATATAGTGTATCTATAGCGTGGTAGCATAGCATTCTGCAGAGTCTTATCTCTTAAAATTACTATACCTGACAATATAGTACCAATAAGAATAATATTCTAGCCCTTGTATGAGGGAAAAAACGCTATTATAAATTGATATTAGCAGCTTGTTTTTATGCCTGAGGTGCGATTTTACAGCCGCTGCGAATATGACGCAAATGTCATATTCGCAGCGGCTGTAAAATCGGTGACAGTAGTAAATTAGTACTGTCACCGATCACACAGCCGTGAGATTCCCTCTGGTGTTATAGATACAAGGTAACAATTGTTACTTATCAGCACCTGAACATTAAAGTGTATAAGCATTTCCCTTAAAAAGGGTTACCCTTCACAACCCGCAAAACTGGACAGTTTGCACACACTCCTACATTATTTTGAATATCTAGAGGCACTTTCATATAGAATTTTTCTTGTGTCGAGTTGGTGAGACTCAAGTTGAATCGTTTATCTCTACTTTTTGTTATGTATCGAAATGAAAGCGTACATTGTTAATTCAATAAGTTCACTTTATTTACAATTTAAGTAGCCAAAACGACGAAAGTAATTAAACCCATCCACAGAAACATTGAAGCACCTACCAATCCGCTAAATTGTAACACGTTGTAAATTCCTACTTTAATTACAACTCGTACTAATTGAGTTAGCGCTGTCATGACGGATCTGTTCAGCAAAAATTCCAGCAATTACTTAAGTAGATTAACTAAAATAGCGTTGAAGACAAAGGGCTGATTAAGTCTTGCAGTTGTGAGAGTGATTAATGGAAACGGGTACACAGTGAAGGACAGATGTGTTAATTAGATCCGCGCATCAGTTCGGATCTGATTTGGATCGCCCGAGATACGGGTGCTGAATTAGATTTTATTGCAGATAGAACGACTTTCTGGTTAAGTGTGAAATTATTCGGGTGGAGTGATCGCTTTTAGTAATCAGAAAATTTAGGGTTTTTATTAGTTTAAAATCGAGTATTTTGTGAATGAAGTCATTTAGAGTTCTCGTTTGTAACCTCATTAACAGCGATAAGGTTAACTAATTTTATCATTGTTTCATTTATGTATCCTTCTGAGTTTAAATTAATCTAAAACTATTGAACAGTAAGTAAAAGCCAGTAGGTACTCGATAAAAATGTGTGTTATCTCAACTGTAAAGCAAGTTTGCCTAAATTGTATTCTGCCTAAGAGTTTATAGTACTCTATTGTTATCAAAGATTTGGAAATGTTTTCATCAGTCGAAAGAAAATGTATCAACTCAATAAAGTAAGCACAGAAACACACTTACTTTTTCGTCAAAACCCAAACCGGACAAAATAACAAGGCGAAAAACAGAAATTATTTAAATAAATTACTCATATGGCTAGATTTGTACAGTACAGAATGGAGGACGGGTGCAAAGGAAATTAATTATGCTGGAATATTGAAATGAGACGCCTCGAAATCCCTAGTTCCAATGCTTTAGCTGATTAATACTAGAAAGGGGAAATTAAATGTAGCGAAGCTTTGTTGGATGTAACAAGGTTTTCTGCTTTTGAAATGAGCCCTGTGTCATGTACAATCGCAAGGATTTTATCTCTCACGTAAATAATAAACAAATGAAAATAAGCTTTTACTTTTAAATAATTAATTGTAAATACAATGCCGTATCTAGGTAATGGATTAAAACCATTGAATTGTGTGAAGCAGTCAGCTGACTGGTTTACAAATAAATAATCATTTTAATTACATATTGGCCTTTCAAAATAGTTTCTTCATATTGTTCTTTATGTTTGCATTCAGGAAAAAGAGCCAAATGGAAAACAAAGTCTAAGTTTAATCTATATTCTAATCATATGTCATTACATATTAGAAGTTTTGATCCATAGTTCTGCCGTCAAAAGCTATTGGCATTTCAAACAAAAACCTGACCATTCGTTCAACTATAACCAATACCGCTCACAGACACCCACGTACATAGAAAATGATTAATGAATCCCCACTTCTTGAAGGACAGACTTAATTAGACTTCGGCTCGCCATCCGTTGCCACGTTCTCACACGACTAGATCTGTACCGTCCTGTGTCAGCGAGCAATGTACAGGAAATTAATTACGAAGGAATATTGAAATGCGACGTCTCGAAATCCTAAGCTCAATGCTTGAATGCTGAAAGGGGAAACGTGATATGTAGTCTTTGTTTGAGTTTGGTGCCGTTTGAATATTAATGAACACTTTGTTGGGGAAAAGTAGGTTTTTTTACTTCCTAATGTGGAATGAACATTTCAGTTACAACATCAGTTTCCATATTGTACCTCTTAAACTTGTAAATCTTAAATTCTTACGTCACAAGGTTTTCATCTTAAAAATAATGTTTTACGCTATCCAAGATTATGATGGTCTTTATGAATAATGAGAAACGAAATATTTTTCCTGCAATATTAAAGTCATTCTATTTAATAACTAGCACAAATTGCCAGTACCTAATCCAAAGAGATATTACTACATAGAATAATCAACTTGAAAATTAATTTCGAGAGTATTTTCTTTGACGGATGAGTCTTCGACTAATATTATTAGGCAGTTCAAACTTCGCACCATTCAATCAAGGCCATCAAACAAACAAAGTATTCTCACCAAACTCCTTTCGCGACGATCATCGAGCTAATCTTCAACACTAAAGAAGATAAATGACTCCAATAAAATTACAAACGACAGTTTTATTACATTCCCAATACAAAAGTGACCCGTTAAGTCTGCCTAATAGGCAGTAATGTGTTTAACGGGTGCTGGAATAGGTGAGTCAGCGATTTCGGTGTTTCCTTAACAATTGCCGAGATATTTGGCGGTTAGGCGAATTGATTGTTAAAGAATTAGCGAGCAAAGTTACCGTCTAGATATAATGTTTAATGGATGCCATCAATAAAGTGCTTTGGAGGTGCAATTAATACTTTGATCTGTGATAAACTAGGATCTCAAAAGAAACTGGCATGATGGTATTTTTCCTGCTTCATCACTCTTCTGAGAAATCACTCATTTTCTAAAATATTATAGAAGTACTTCTGCCTAGCGGTGATCTAGCTCGGGGACCGAGGTCTTTACTACACTGGTTGGTGTAGTCGTGTATTTGTATACGGAAACTCTGCTAGCGCGATGTAGGTTTGTATGGAAATATAGCTGCGCGTATCAGCGCCATCTGTTGAGGTGTATCTGAACACTCCATACTGGCGATGAGGATATGAGTCGCCACAACTACATAGTATTCGTATACAACAATTCGTATGAAGCTTTTTAATCCATTTATGACAGATCTATACAAGGTAGAAATTTTGATGTCATGTTTTTTTATGTTCAAAGATATAAAGATATAAAGATAGATGTAATCGTTATTGCTATAACTTATTAATACACAGTGGTTCGCAATCTCAAAAATGGAGGTTTGTTTTTCAAATCAAGAGTGCGTCTAGAATAAACCTGTTTTGTGTGAAAGAATCAATACTCACCGAAATTAGGGCCCGTATTTGTAACCAATCTACTCACTTCCGGGCCTCCAAATAAAATATAAATGAAAGTGGGAAGTTGCAAAGAGACCTTCATTATAAATTCAAAGGAACCGTGGATTGGGAAGGCCTGATTTTTTTTTTCATTTACGTAACAGATGACGCGCCGATTTCGCTTGTAACTTGTTACCAACTCTGAGAAAAGTTGACATGTTCCTACATTTTTCTATATCAAATCGAATGTATACAAATACTCAAATTGACTTCTTATCAACATTGCTGTTGAATTTATGTATGTTTCTTATGATTATATTGAAGGCTTATTTAATTGTGTTTTGTTGTGTTCATAGATTATTATGATAAATATTTACGGCTACAAATCATAATTATGTCATTTTAATTTGCCGGCGGTTGTGTAATGTTTTAAAATTCTCTTTTGTGCATTTAGCACGTTTTCGTGCTGATAATGAGAGTTTTGTCTTTATAGATTGCCACCATAAATCATCTGACATAGACGTAGAGGCCCGATTGAATGTGTGTTTATCAAATTAAAACATATACGAAACGACCTTCCGTTTTGTAACTGGTGTATCACTTGATTAAATTTAAAAATAGGGTTTTTATCTCTTTTCATTACAAAACATAAAGTATTATATTTTTGCTAACAATACGTGGTATTCGTTTTATTTGGAAAAAGTCTATTCATAGTTTGATAATAAACTCTCTATCACGCAATAATCTGAACCTGATGTCAAAACTAGGTCAGACACCTATTTTACCAGATTCAATTATTATGAAAAGCATTTATTGATCTTAAGTAGTAAATTAAGGTAAGTCATTTAAAAGATCCCTTCCTACACTAGAAGATTTGTTGTAATTATTCATAGAAATCCTATTTATATTCTTCTAACGTCTTATTACTAGATATTTCTAGCGTCTCCGAGATGTTTATGTAACTGTTTATTTTGTTTTTTTACCATTAAAGTGGCGTTCAAGACTAAAGCCATCCTACGGATCTTCATTTTTACTGAACGGACATTAGTAGTACACAGAGAGATTATTGTTTTGTTTCTTAATACTCTAGTCTGCATTGAAACCTACGTTGGTAGGTACTAAATATCCCAAGCCGCATCACGTCAAAAGTCGCTTCGTCGTGCGCCCTGTGTTTTATCTCGCGACGTTTTCCCTTGCCTTGGATGTTAATTATATAACTGCTTATTGTGTTTTGTGTATGTCATTATGTTTAAACCCGTTTTCGGTTATAAATGCTTTATTTATTTACTCAGTTGCAACATAGGTACCTACTTACGAGTACTGTCAGAAGTCACATCACCTCAAGCGTCCCGCGCCCTGTGTCTTATCTCGCAATATTTCCCTTGCCTCGGATGTTTATGTAACTGTTTATTGTATATGTCCTTATTTTTGCGCGTCCTCGCCGACGCAAACAATTCCAGCCTTTATGGCGTGTGACGGAGTGGATGGGGTGAGTAAATATGACGATAATAGTTGGAAAGTCGCGCCTTGAAGGACTTCAATGGTCGTTCTGCTGTGTATTATAAGATACAGTGTTTGTATAAGTAAGTTATGTGATTTAAGCGGTTGAGGAAAAAGAGTTTTCGCGTGTGAGGAAATAATAAATATGAGGTTTCTTTGTATACGAAATAACAATCTATTTAAGGTAGATATGATGAAGGTTTTACAAATAAATAAAAAAACTGTTTCCTGGTCCACAATAAGGTTTTTTTTATCATTCCTTCTGGTTCTAGGTTTGTTCCCGAGTAAGCCAAAAATTGTGTCGTTTTGTTTTGAACATAGCACTGGTTAGTCAATCCTCATTTGGCAAGCGGGAAAACCCATCTCAATAACAAAAAAAAATAATTTCAGTATAAGAGTGGTAGAAATTCAAACGAAACAGCAATCACACATCTCTCAATCGAATCCTTCATTTTAGTCTCCTAAATTGCAAAATGGAAGCTTCAGCTCAGCTTTAAAGATAGGATTTGAAGAACTTTCTTCCGCTCAGCTTAACGCAATATCCAAACCTTTGCATGATTGCCAGGGGTTTGAATTTTCTCAGGCCAAATAAAAATAAATAATAAGAAATTTTATTGCGGACCATTATAGGTAGCGCTTTTGTTCCTACCGGTAAGGTTACAAGGCATTTATTTGTTTTCAAGTATGTTTACCAATTTTCATTTAAAATCATTATCCGAGCAAACAAACTTTCACATAAATATTTATTATGACGTATTGAGTTCTTGGTACATTGGGAAGTATGCTGATTCATCTGTTATTTATCATGCAGCATAATTGTAACATTGTCCTTCAGTGTGACATTAATAACCCGCATATTTAAACACCAAATATCCCGTCACAAAATGTTTAACTTAACTAATTAAATTACCTCGCATAGGTACAAAATCCAACAAGACAGTCATTTGCCTAATTGAGTGCCTAAAAACATTTAATGGGATTTTAGCGGCGCACATATTACTCTCACATAACGTAGGATTCTATCTCAATTTTACATTTTATCAGGCCGTAATTAACTTTTCCAAACAACTTTTGGCAGGGACGGAACAATCTCTCGTGTCCATGAACTAGTTCGTAGACAGCGAAATTTGTAAATGTAAGTAGCGTAACCCTTTGTTACCTTTATGGTTTAATACATACATGTATACGTTACGGAGAAATAGCAGTTAAGAGGAAAATATTACAACACAATAAAATGATTACAGGTAAACGTCTTACTCTTTTGTATCCCTCTAACATATATACTACTGATGTAATAAAGCTGAACAGTTTGTTTGTTTGAACGCGCTAATCTCAGGAACTTCTTCTTTAAACCAAAGAGCTACGCTCTTGTTGTGTAGCTTTTTCCATTCTTTCCTATTCCAGGTCAGCTCTTTGACTTCTTGATAGGACACGACGTTTACCTTCTCCTTTATTTGGCTCATATAAGTGTCTGGAACTACTGGATCGAATTTTTGTCTTGGATAGTTCATTGAGCGAGGAAGGCTTTCAGCTATAGTATACATAGTATAGCAAGTTTAGTTTATGAGAATCCGAATCTATTGAAGCTGAATCGAGAGTGAACGGTATTTTCCTCCTGGTAACGGGAACATTTTCAACTTTACCGTGAACGAAGTCACTGGCAAACCACTAGTTATGCATATTTGCGATAATATCACGAAAAAGATCACTTTTGGGAACATGAAATCCGCAAATCCAGTGCAAAGTTAATGTCATTGGACCGCAGTCGACGTTCGACACTCGAACTCACACGCCCACACGCAATAGCTCCCATTAGTCTTGCAAAAGTAATTTACAGAATTAAAACCATCTCAACATTAGCATGTAACAGACAGCCCTACCCGTCCAATATAATATGGGCAGAATTGCGTCGAGTTGAAACGAGAAGAAATTGAGACAGATTTGTAGAAGCGAAATCATTTTAAGACGGCTCCAGCGGAAATCCGTCATACAGAGGCGTGCTCACAAAAGTGTAATTAGATTTTTGAGGGCCGACTTTTCCAACGATTTTTCTCTTGAATCGGGAAATTATTTTTCGCAAAGGCTGTTTGTTGACGTGCATGCTTTGTGCAACCGGCACGCGAAATTGATAAATGTATATTCGAGTGATGTGACGAATGAAGCGTGATATTTTTATGTATTTTCGTATAATTTTGGGTGGAACGTTTTATCGGTACACCTTTATGAGTTTACGCCTGAGTTGCACATTGTTCAGTGGTAGAGCGGACGGTACTCTTGTGATGGAAAATGTGATAAAAATAAATAATATTTTATTAATGAATTCAATATTTTCTTTTGTTCATGCAAGCGCACAAGTTGCTGCAAGTATGAACACCCGATGGTAAAAGAAGTTGTTACATAGACATGAAAACCAGTTGTTGATAATAAATTCATTTTGTATTTCTACTAAAACGAACTATCATCAATAAGCCCATGTCTAACTTTGTCGAGTAAAATTTAAAACAGATTTACAAAACGAACTGTGTTCGGTACCATATTTATCAAGCCAAAATTCATCCTTTACACAAAAAAAAGAAAATTACACAGAATACACGTTAAATTTCAACTAAACACCATCCCAAACATAAAACCACGTACACTAAGCCGCGAATCTTGCCAATTCGTTTTCCCTTGATTTCCGACTCCCATTCCAGATATGAGGGCACTTTACCGCCGTGTAGTGGGAGAAAAAATATAAAGATATTACCAAGGAAAATGGCAGGTCGTAAATAATCGCAAGTGTTACAATCCGCGGCCGGGATGCCGAGAATTAATGTTGCTTGTGGCGGGGATTAGGTCACTGTTACGTTACATGACGTAACGATGTAACAGGGTAAAGGGTATAACAGCGAGGCACGGGGATTTAGAGTATCTCTTATTACTGATTATATATAAATATATTTTTATATTGGAGAGATTATACTCTCTTCATTCTGACTGATGGTAAGCAAAAGATGAGCCCTGATTGCCGTGACAACGGATGCTGTGCCGAGTGGAATCCCATACGTTGGCATCACCGCATAGGCCCGCAAAATAATTCTTCACGCTTCTCTTGAAGGAGACCAGGTTATAGAAAGGACACGTACGCTGGTAACGCATTCCACTGGGTTCCCAATGGAATAGTGGCCACAGTAAACGGATGGCAATGTTGACCAGCGCGCGTGGTTCTTTAGCGGAAAGGGGAAGGAGGTATAAGGGAAAACATGCGGTAAAAGACACTCAGGGAACCTTATGTCCCTTTGCAACCGAAGAGGTTATATAGCCGGAACTTAATGTTCTTCCCCTATTTCTGTTCTATCTACTGTTTCGATCGATGGTGTTTCAGTGAGGTAAACACCGGGCCGTCGCGTCGAGGACCTAGATTAAATTCCCATGTCGGGAAAAAATATTCGGTGCTACCGAACAAGGTCTAGGTTTGTGATCACCAATATACATTTGGCAAGGATGGAGACTAAGTCAATACTGACGATGGCTTTACCTTGCAACGTGACGTTAATATGATAGTACTTAACTGTACATAAATGTTACGTAGCATACTTTCTGGAAATAGATTAAAATTATGATCATGTTATATTAATATTCCCACAAAACATTTTCTTCCACGTTAAAAAATCAGATAATTTAATAACTTCACTGTTCTATCTCTTACACGAGGCGAAAATTATTACGTAACGACATTCAACCCTTGGTTTCAAGTGTCCTTGCCCCAACATTTATATCATTTAAGGGTTTTTCCTCATTGACAGTTTATATTGTTAGTCATAAGTTACAATTACTATAAATTGATTGTAGTGGAGTGCCGTAAGGTTTATACCTCGGAATCCAGGGCCAGTCAATGAATCTGAATAAAAATTTCGAAAATATGTTTTTAATAGTATATAGAAAAATGTTAAAAAAAAATTTTTACGCGCTCTTAATTTTTTTTTTTATAAACAATTATTAATTTTTTGGAGTTTTTGTTAGCTCTAAGGCAAATTATTTGCATATATCCACGTTCAAGACGTACAGGGGCCTTGGTTAAACGAAGATATTTATTAAAATATAACTAGCTGCCGCCCGCGACTTCGTCCGCGTGGATATCGGTTTTCATTATACGAATGTTTTTTCCCGCTAACTCCCGTTCCCGTGGGAATTTTGCAATATCCTTTTGCAACTAAGCATCAAGTTTACTAAGGGATATGCATGCAAAATTTCAAGCGTCTAACTTAAGTAGTTTAGATTTTTCATACAAACTTCCACCCCCCCATTTCAGGGAAGTGGGGGTTTGGTATGGGTCAAAAAGTAGCCTATGTTACTCTCCATCCCTTCAACTATCTCCACTTAAAAAATCACGTCAATTCGTCGCTCTGTTTTGCCGTATTTTTTTTAAGATAATCTAATAATTAACATTGATGTTACTCTGCACATATAATTTATTACAGATAAAATTAATTCTTTCACGGCAAAATGGAGCGACGAATTGACGTGATTTTTTAAGTGGAGATAGTTGAAGGGATGGAGAGTAACATAGGCTACTTTTTGACCCATTCCAACCCCCCACTTCCCTGAAATGGGGGGGTGGAAGTTTGTATGAAAAATCTAAACTACTTAAGTTAGACGCTTGAAATTTTGCATGCATGTCCCTTAGTAAACTTAATGCTTAGTTGCAAAAGGATTTTGCAAAATTCCCACGGGAACGGGAGTTAGCGGGAAAAAACATTCGTATAATGAAAACCGATATCCACGCGGACGAAGTCGCGGGCGGCCGCTAGTTATATTTTAATAAATATCTTCGTTTAACCAAGGCCCCTGTACGTCTTGAACGTGGATATATGCAAATAATTTGTCTTAGAGCTAACAAAAACTCCAAAAAATTAATAATTGTTTATATAAAAAAAAAAAAAAAATTGAGAGCGCGTAAAAATTTTTTTTTAACATTTTTCTATATACTATTAAAAATATATTTTCAAAGTTTTTATTCAGATTCATTGACTGGCCCTGGATTCCGAGGTTTGACCATTTTTATGCCTTACGGCACTCCACTATTGTGAAGGAAGTCAATCTTCATGACTTGAATATTAATTTTGGTCATACCGAACAAGTTAAATATTATATCCACATCTATCTGCTACTTGCAGGGCATGAAATTAAGTCTCCAATAATAGTACCAGTAAAGAATCCAGTTTGAATTTAGTAGTATATAAGTGTTTTTAGGGTTCCGTAGCCAAATGGCAAAAAACGGAACCCTTATAATTTCGTCATGTCTGTCTGTCTGTCCTGGCTCGTTCTCCGCCGTTTCTGAACCGATTGCCACGAAAATTGGTGGAGAGATGTACAGTGATAATTCAAGAATTGGTTTTTAAAATAATCGAAAAATAATTATTTTTACCCCCCCTCCCATACTGCGAAAAGAAAATTCTAAAAAAAAAAAATCGACTTACCCCATCGTGTGGGATATCGTTAAAAAGGTATTTTTAAATACAATAAAACCTGCCGTGAAACCATGGGGATCAAACACCCCAGTCTCGAGATATATTAATACAAAGTTAAAATTTACTTTTGAAATACTATTACAATAATTCTGAAAAAAAGTGTCCTGTATACCTCCAAGTAAGCACTTTCAACGAAAACTATAGTGAACTCTGTATCATACATAGTTATTTTTATACAACTCGACCAACTTATGACGTGCAGTTGCCTTTACTAAATGGTGTCTAAAGCGGTCGGGCCATCTTTTAGCTACGGAACCCTTTCATGGGCGTGTCCGACACGCTCTTGGCCAGTTTTTTAAGGTTTTTCATTAATTTACAACAAATGGTTTTTATCGTTATGGTAGTGGGTTTCTTGCTATGAAAGTTTGTATTTGGGTTATAGTAATTAAATCTATGTCATGTAAAAAAAGTTTTTTTTTAATTACTTGGTTTAGTGAAGGGCAAGCCTCGAAAGTCTTGTTTGCACTTTTTCTTATTTTTCAATTATTTTATTTATTGAATGTATAAAAATTTCTGATGTATTTAAAATCATTTGTAAATAGACTACAAGACAACTCACAGAGATCATTACTAAAATAGTTATTTTACTTGTTATGTCATCAGAAATAATTTTCCTGATTTTCTTTTTCTGGTTTCCTCACTTTACTGTAACCCATGTCGTGTCCGACAGAGTAACATTTCGGTTTACGAGATGGCAACTAGTAAACGTGTCGCTCAAGGCATTTGCGGATCTAATTGTACATCTGAGATAGGATTCGGATATTCAACAGTCTCTGCTTAAGTTGAAAAGGCAAGTTGAAAGATATCCAGCATTTCAAAATATTTGACAGCTAAGACAATAATTGAAATGATGTTTAGTATTTCAACGTTGTTGAAGGTTCATAACATCAAATATCGTTGTTGGTTTGTAATCGTAAACAATTTGTTGTTTGAAATGAATTTAATTTTGTTATTATTAGCATTATCATGCCTAGCTCCGAATTTAATAAGAGCAATAGACCGAAACGTATCCACTTATCATCTTCCATAAACTCTTGTTATAAAAAATATGTCATCTACTTAAATGAAAACAATTCTTCAATGTGCATTTGATTTCAGAATTTTTAATAATAACATCAAAAATGCTACAGAAAATTATTATTATAGGACTCAATGTTAACGTTTTAATACCGACATCTCTCAATGTTTATTCAAGTAACATTTATAATGGTTCGACCCATTTCAAGCCTTTTCCTATTGTCACAACTAAGTGCTGAAGTTTGTTTATAAATTTCAAATTTGCTTCTCTCAGACTAAATATTTATTATTCTTTCATAAATTTCAATTCGAAGCATACATACGTTATGATGAAATTAAATATTTAAAGTTAGTGATCTAGGTCGCATAAATAGATGCTGGATCCTCAAACGAGAATAGGAATACTTTAAAATGTTGTATGTAATTTTAATTGGTACAAAGTTAAGCTAAGTTAATTCAAAAGGCAAACAATACACAGTGAGCTCATCTTTCAAACCTTTACTTCAAATAGTAAATAATAAAATTCTGGCATTCTTATAAATACACATTGACACAGTCAATTGTATTATGCCGGTAGGTTTTACTAAAAAAAACGTGGGAAATTATGTCCTACTTATAAATGAACCTTATACAAGTACATGTATGTGTTGTACTTCAAAAACTTACAAAAAAAATCGTCACGCCCAACTTAAAGGAAACCAAATACGTTCAACTCACAATCCTAACACAAGCGACCTTATAACTGACAAAATAAGCCACCTTCAGTGAAAAAGTAGGTACTTAAAATATGTAAAGGAAATAAAAAAAGAACAATATGCTGATATTAAAATTCTCAATAACGTTTTGTTGCTAACAAACACAGTTTTCATGAACAAAGTTTTGTTGAAAGAACTAAGAAAGCATATTAATCAAAAAACTTGGATGGAGTTGAAAACATTTTGTGCAAGTAACTATGGCGCTGCGCCCTGACCTGTATACTCGGGTCAAGTTGTGAATGTAAATTTAAATATACAGGGCAATATGTACATTATATACTATAACAATAAGAAGTGTATTTGTTTGGAAAAGGTTAAAACCTTTTTGAAGGTTAAAACCTTTTTGGAAATTGCTGGGTGCAGGCTAAAATAGTGTCAGTTTTTTTGTCACCATTTTTTCGAATCTTAAACTCCGTAAGGCATTGTTAAAGCAACAAAAAATGTGTATACTCAAACACAAACACATCCTTTTCACCAACTTTCTTAATAATATTTTCTGATGCAATGTTTCTTATCTATACTTTTTTGATAAGACATTGTCACTGCAACAAGAAATATATACACTCTGACACAAACACAATTATCCTTTTCCTCAAATACATCAACCTTCTATTGCTTATACATACACACAATACGTTATAATAAACAGAACAACGACCATTGAAGTCCTTCAAGGCGCGACTTTCCAACTATTATCGTCATTTACTCACCCCATCCACTCCGTCACACGCCATAAAGGCTGGAATTGTTTGCGTCGGCGAGGACGCGCAAAAATAAGGACTTATACAATAAACAGTTACATAAACATCCGAGGCAAGGAAATATCAAGAGATAAGACACAGGGCGCGGGATGCTTGACGTGATGCGGCTTCTGACAGTAAGTACCTATGTTGCAACCGAGTAAATAAATTAAGCATTTAGGACAGAGAACAGATTGAAAAGTAAGGATATACACAATAAACTGTTACATAAACATCCGAGGTAAGGAAATATCAAGAGATAAGACACAGGGCGCGGGACGAAGCGACGCTTGACGTGATGCGGCTTCTGACAGGGAGTACCTATGTTGCAACTGAGTAAATAAATTAAGCATTTAGTACCAAGAACAGGTTGAAAAGTAAGGATATACACACTAAACTGTTACATAAACATCGCAGAGGAAAGGGAAATATCGCGAGATAAGACATAGGGAGCGGGACGAAGCGACGTCTGACGTGATGCTGCTTCCGACAGTGATTACTTACCTAACTAGGTTGCAATTGACTGAATCATTCCGACTCAAGTACTTACATATCACCAAGAAAAGGTTTTAAAACAGGCACATAAGCATAGCAGAGGCAAGGGAAATATCACGACATAAGACAATTGGCGCAGGACGATAATAATATGTGTGACGTGATGCGGCTTCCGACAGTGAGTTAGTACCAAGTTTGCGATCTAAATAAATGCGTTTGGGGGTGTAAAGGCTCTAGCTGAATATCCATTACACTCTTTCCTTTCCACTCTTGGCTTTGAGAAAACACTAGGTAGTAGCTAGCGGGAAGTGGGCATCTTGCCCCACATAATACTGTAGTTTTGCTGAGTGCAGGGTAGGCTTAAAAGTAATTTTCCTACCGTCAAAATCAAACGGAGTTACCACTTCCATTTTAGTTATTACCTTTCAACTGAGGAAGGACATCCTTCTTGTGGCCTTGTTACTTGTGCTATACTTGTATCGGTGAATACGGTATCCATTCAGCCCAAGTTTAATATGGAAAAAGGTTCTTCTAGGTTTTCACGTTGATTGATTCGTGACACTTTATGTATTCATACCTTAAGAGGCTCATACAGCAACGATGCCAATGAAATGGAACTCGAATATTTTGGTGAAGAGGTAAAATGAAAAAGAGTTTTACGCACGTGTATCTTTGAATTATATTTCTGTCGCCATAGCAACAGGCCGTCAGGATTTTCCGTAGTTTCATTACGAAAACGTATTAATATTTTGGCGTTAAGTGTACTTAACAAAATTGTTTGCGAAAATAATTAAAGCAAAAATACCGACGGTGAATACAATTACTGAAGTACGCTTGGAAAATAATGGAAAATTTTGTAATTACTCGTGACGAAAAACTGGCACGTTCCTAAAATAAAATAATAAATGTGATTATTTTCAGCGTAGTATTTTTGTCCAAAACCTTTTATATCATTATTATCATTTTATTTATTATTCGGTCATTATGTTATACGTACAATATGATAAATAACAAAGCCACATTTTTTTTAAACCAAAATGCTGGGCACTTCTGAAAATTTTACATTCATCGATCGGTCGAATAGACAACCTCCTTTTTTTAAATCGGAATTGAGTTTTTTTTTTCCAAAAAAGGGTACTTGTAGTAGGTGTATTTACTTTTTGTAGGTAAGTAGGAACTACCTACCTCCCTCTACCTCTTACCGAAGAAAGTACTTAACGTTTTTCCCGGAAAAAATCTAAAAGCGGCTAACGGTACGGAAACTTTTTACTATCATTATAAGCTTTCCCTAATTCACAGACTAGAAAAAACTGAAGGAAATACACAAGAACTAGATAAGATACCTAGTGTTTTAATAATATATTTTTTGGTATCAAAAATGTAGTTTGAAGAAAGAACGCGTAAATATTTTTAATTGCGAAGTTTTAAAATCTCATTATTTGTGTTAGCCATTTTTCCTGGACTGCCATAAAAAAAACTCATTCTGTTTATTAAAAATTAAACATCAGCTTCTACGTATTTTCCATCCTCGAAAACGACAGTAAAAATTCAACAACATACTGCGAATTTTCAATAGTACAAGTGTTTATCCGCTTCCAACAATTACTTACGCGGAAAAGCACTGGTTTATGCAACAATCAATTAAATCAATCCTTGTTTTCATTTCTCTATTTTTATGCCAAGGCTGTTTTCAAAAAAAAAAAAATTGTCGCTCCACGCGGGTATTAAAAACGCATACAAAAACCGAGTGCGCTTGTGCCCGTAAAATTTTACATCGCACCGCATCATAAAATCAACAGGCAATCTCCGACAGAATTGCAACCTGACCCGGGTTTTCCGCTATAAACAAACGGAAAAAGTTCAAATTAAAAAGTGTCAGAGACAGGGCTAGTTTTTGCCGGGCAAAGCGCCGGTGTCGATTGCAATACACGGAACTTTTAGACTCTTTGTTAACTCGCCGAATTGCCGGGCCGAGGCCGTGTGGACCCGCCGATTAGAATAATATCGATGCTCTGTTCAAAGCGGGACGTGTTTTGTTTTTCTCTGTCGACGGTTAGTGGGTGTTATACATGCGATTAGAGGTGTAATTACACCATTAATACACTGCACACACCTTGATTAAGACAAGTGTTGCTCAAAATTATTAAGAACACAATTTTTGACATGGTCAAATTCTGGCCGTTCAAAACTACACAATCTCTAATGACACACTGGAAAAAGCCTTATTTTTTTTGTTGCGAGTTGAGCTGGTCTTAATCACATATATAAATTGCACACCTATGCATATAATGTGAATATTCACATTATATACATGTCTCATTGTGTGTTTAAAGTGACCGTGTTCTGTTTTTAACTGACTCTGGTTGGTGGGTTTTGATAGTTTCGATACTAGAGATGTAATTTAGCACTGTGATGATATTATACTTCTTAAATGTATCTCAGCTTCTTTGAAGTGGATGTGTAAAACACACATTTGCCCTTATCAAATCTTTTTATTTTAAAATTAGACTTCAGCCTAAAATCACCAATCAATCTAGTTTTTTTTTTAAGTTATACTTTTGTGTATCAAAATAATAATTTATTTATTAAACTGACTTCGGAATATTAACTTTAAATATTGACGAAATGGACTTGATTACATTATTAATTTTATTGGGAAATATCAAAACTTATTACTTCCATTCTCGACTAAATTAGACTAGATATTGTAAATATTTCTCAGAACTGAAGTCATTAGCAAGTGAATTACTTTTACGGGGAATTCTTTAGTGCCAATATTGGGAGAAATATTTATGTTTGTAACTATAATATGTTTTTCAATAACATTTGATACATTTTTCGCTTATTATGTAATTTGTGTCCCCTATTCTTGCACCTTTAACTGGACACATTAATAAAAAAACCTTCTTTTAAAAAAATGTTTTATGGCAACACTTTAAATGGCTTAAAGTACCGAGGCATGATCGACCAACGATAGACATACGGTCGTGGTTTCAATTCCCGGGTCGGGCAAAGTTTGTCGATGATATTAAAACACGTTGGGCGCCATTGCGACGGAGTACGCTGGTATCAAGAGAATCTAGTTCTTCACAGCGCTCATGTATGTAGTAGGTATTTGAAGTAAAAGCAGCAGATCACCAGACTCGTTTTTATTTAAACTTTCACAATTACTTGGCAGCATTTCATGGTTTATAATTTTATTTTTGTATCATCATCATCCTAGCTAATACACCGGTCGCATCCTCGCCCATTGCCTCGGAGTCCAGGGTCCTCTTTTCTGCTCCTTCTCCTCCAATTGTTTAACAGATACTATTAGTATCTGTTGAGTAATTAATGAGAAAAATATTGCAAGCGGCCAGTGCGTGCGCTGATTAGAATTTCCAGCCTTCATGGAGGTCTGACCATCAATGAAGGCTGAAAGGGAACGGCACTGTTATAGTGGTGATTAAACCAAGACGAATATTCGTAACGATAACATGGATTATCATGATGGAGAATTTGCCGTGCATTGGGACATCAGAGACAGGCTAATACTTCACTTAGTATACGCCAAACACCAGACCACTCATTTCCACACCGCCCCATTCCCCTACATATAGCTAATGCTGCAAGCATTAACTTTGTTACCGCGATTCTCCGTATATCGATAACATGGTTTAATATGATTGAGGAATTGGCCATGCATTGGGATATGAGAGAAAGGCTGATAATTTACTTATTATACACCAAACTCCAGCCCACACAGCCCCATTCTCCCCTACGTATAGCTAATGCCGCAAGCATTAACTTTGTTTCCGCGATTCTCCGTATTCCATTATTTCAATGCACGACCTCCCCAGTGTATTTGTGCATTTGCAGATTACATCCAACTTTCAAACCCGTTATGTGGTATTACTGTGCTAGTAAAAATACGTATTTTATTATATTAAATTTGAGAGTCATGACTGTGTCCATATTACTTTGCTTTGGCTGATTTTTTACATCTAGAAGTGAAAATAATGTATTTTTTTAAAGTAGAGTGATGAAATCCGGCAAGAGAAATGTATTTTTTTAGTTATAAGTATAAATTATTTATTTTATTTTTATTATGATTGCTATAATTTTATCATTAGCATCAACAACCTACTATTAACCGTAGCCCTATCGAATGACACATTTATAACCTCAGTGTAGCCATCTTCACACAAGCAGAGCTCTAAATTGTCCTTCAAAACACGGCGTTTTCCGTCAATTATCTTTTATCTTTGCCATAAAAAAAAAAATTGCGAACTTCCATTCATGAGTCTATTCCCCTGGTTTTTGTCCCGATGCATTTTGATGTACCAAGTCGTGTATTTTGTTTTCTACCAGAATAATAGGTGCGGTAGGTTCGTTTGCAGTTTTTTGTCCGAGCCTCAAAAATAGAACGGAGTTAGCGGGCGCAGTAAAACGGCAATTTTGACTGGGAAATGTTTTAGTACGCGGTTTCACCAACGAGCGATGTTGAGGCTAAAGGATTTTCGTTCACTTTTTTTGAGAGACAAAGTGGCTGAAACAACGTTCCTATTGTGAATTAGTGATGTTGTTTTATGCTTTGTTCATTGTGGATAGTCTTGAATAAAAGTCAACGCACCGTATAAATGTTGATCTGATCTCAAAGTAAGTACTCATTAAAAATGGTAAAAATAATATTTAAACTACTTTGCTAATCTGGACCTAGAAAAGATCCAATGTGCTTCACTAAACGTCAATTCCAGAAATTTTAATATTTACATACGTAGTTGCTTGATCTAATAATGACATAATAATACTAAATAAAGTAAATTTTCATAAACTGCCAGTGCATCATTTAAGCTCATTTTCTACCAACCTGTTATAAAACAATGTCTGTGTAAAAGCACCACTTTTTTAGTAAGGCGCCTGATACCTCGCCTCCCGGGGGAACCATTACGATATGTCGAGAAAACTCTGTACAAACACAAAATGAGCGGAAAAAACAGCCCTAATATTTCTCACGGCTGCTTCGCAGTAAATCTGCAGGAAGCATCGTTCATTTTAATAGTCCCTGTAAAAAATAATGCTCCTACCAACTGGGAGCTACGATCATATTATACTATCAATCATACATTGCAACGGTTGTTCGCGACGGGAAATCGTCTGACGGATCTCGGCAAACAATGGAGAGGGATCATGTCAATTTGTTTCCTATGTGAGAGTCGGTGTATTTTTTTGTGCTACCGATTCCTGGTGCTGAATAAATGCATAACGTGTGTTGCACGCATTGAAGTATTACTACTACGTATAGTGTAGACACCTCGAAGAAATATTTTCTTATACGCACTGTTCTCCATGACAAACAGTTTCTGGGCCAACTTGTGTTTTAAAAATATGTTCAAATCATTAAAGGACGGAAAATTAAGCTGCTGCCGTGACGTTTCATAGATAAAAAGACAAAAACATTTAATTATCTACCCCCTTCCCTTCAAGTTGACGCATAGATTTTGGTCTCGATGTCCCCTCGTGGGGCATAAAACTTATGTGACTTCAGTTAAACAACTAAATAATAAAAAAAAAACAATTCTTTTTTTGTTTATTTTCTACTATCAGCAACAAATAAAAATAAGAAAAAAAAATTGGCCAAGTGCGAGTCGGACTCCCGCACTGAGGGTTCCGTACAAATTCTATTTTTGACTTATTAAAAAAACTACTGAATGGATTTCGTTCGAACCAATTTTCGTTGGTAGTTTTTATGGTAATGTACATTATATGTTAATTTCAGTTTTATCATCCTCTTATTTTAGAAGTTAGAGGGGGGGGGACACACTTTTTTCCACTTTGGAAGGGTCTGTCAAGCAAAGTATTCACTTTAGAAAAAAAATAGCTTAGAAATCTCAATATCATTTTTAAAGACCTATCCATAGATACCCCACACGTATATGTTCAATGAAAAAAAATATTTTCAGTTTCAGTTCTGACTATGGGGACCCCCCACTATTTTTATTTTTTTTCTATTTTCGTGTGAAAACCTTGTTGCGGTTCACAGAATACATCCACTCACCAAGTTTCGACAGTATAGTACTTATAGTTTCGGAAAAAAGTGGCTGTGACAGACTGGCGGACAGACAGACAGACAGACAGACAGACAGACAGACAGACAGACAGACAGACAGACATGACGAATCTATAAGGGTTCCGTTTTTTTGCCATTTTGGCTACGGAACCCTAAAAAGACAAGCAAATTCTTTATTTACCCCACAATAGTGTCTATTAGAGAACGTCAGCTGAAAATGTCTTTAGTTAGACACAATATTTCCTTAAGTGTGTACCGACTAAAAACGTTAGCAAACTACAGAACGAAAATGGGGAGCGGACAATGCCAGCCCAAATTTTATTTGGGGCTGCCCAACAAAGGGATGGAAATAGGGACACGGTGGAAAATTTGTCCACCGTTCTAGTAGGTGTAGAACTCAGCAGTCAATGGCTTCACCGAGCAAATCCGGGCCCATTGCAAGACAGGAAGAGGGATTATTGAGAACGAGACTAGCGGTAGTAAGTTGGTTTTTCGCACGTATTTCAATTTCATATTTAATATTTAAGTTAACATATGACTTTACTCTTAAATAGTACATGTTAATTAATTTTCCACTGTAGCGTCAAGGCTTTTTGCAAGTTTTCGCCTAAATCACCACGCTTGCCAAATACGAATGGTGATCACAAAGTCGTGTTGAAGTCGGAAAAATCGAAAAAAAAAAACGCAGGACCCGGGAATCGAATCAGGACCTCGAAAATATTCATAGGGATTTATGTACCATAACAACAACAAAGGGATACAAAATAATAATATGGACAGATGGAAACGGTGGTTTGTCCACAGTTTGAGAGAGTCAGTTTGTTTTTAGTATTTTAATTTCATCTTAATTTGAGAGAGGTATTTTTTAGCTTTTTTCTACGGGTACAACGTTAAAAATTTAACGTTTCCAACTAAAAGTCCGTGCGTTTTTCGACAAAAGTTAGTGTCCATGCATAATCAACGAAACTTTATTCTGTGACCGAGTAGTAAAACTAATTCGACGTCAAAGCCAGCGTCATTGGATTCAGTTGATACTAAAAATCTGTCACGGTGCGAATAAAGTTCACGTGAATTCCTCAAAAAAGACATTGATTTATAGATAGACACGGCCCCAATCAAAAATCATTAAAACTATTAAATTTTACAAAGCGCATCGATTGATTGGTTCTTAAAACATATTATAGTATAACCATACTGAAAAATACATCATATTTTAATCTCACGAAATTTTGTGGTAGCGACATCGTAAAAATGGAAAACAACTCTATCAAAAGTTTCATTGATTAATTCAAGCCAAAGACTTTGATAAATAATTTCATTAAAACGTATTTACGCTGCTACATTATATCCGTCTATGAAAAATAATAAGTTTCGCAAAATTATGATGATATTATTATTTAAAGTTTAATTCTATAATGACACTTCCTGTTTCTCTCAACAAATACACCTTCGTCTATCGATTTTACTACCTTCATTTACGGTGTACTTTATATATTCTTATATACCTTATTAATGTAATCTAAGAGTATATAAAGTGCTATAAACGTTAAACAGCCATCCTATATACATGGTTGTGAATTATAAGCAGGGCTATTGGTGAATTTCCTTGTCTTGCGCCGATCTCGAAAGTCGTAAAACTTTTACGACCTAAGAACAGTTGGGTAGCGGCGTCTATCAGATAATTCGATTGTACCGATCTTATTACCCGTCAATTAATGAAACAAGGAACGGGGGAGTTTCATGGTAATTACTTTTTTTTTGTCACCCTCTACTGTATTGTTACTCGAATGTTTTGTTAGCCTATTGACGTTTACGAGCCTCATTTATACTAAAACAAATACTGTGTTTATCCCACTGTGAACGAAATGACGTAGCAGAAAATACAGCTAAATTGCAGCTATTACTCGTATTTGAATTTGATTAATAAGTGCTAAAGCTTATTGTAGTAAAAAGTAAATCATTAGTATTGAACATTTTAGAAACTGCCTAATTGTATAAATGTTATTCTTTATATTAGCACGGTACAAAGGCTCCTTTCTGCCTCATGCTAAGCAGAAGGAGCGCTAACTGCCATGACATCGGATGTGGTACTATAATGGTATCTAACTTGTTGGCATCGCCATACCTGCCCGCAAGATACTTCATCACTTGACATTTACACACTAAAACTCTGAGCGCTATGTTGTATTTCAAAACATTACCAAAAAAGAAGGATGATGTTTCAGACCGAACCCATTAGATAAACGTACGTTTCACATGATAAACGGTTCACATATTTTAATCAGGGTCTGCAATGAGTTTTCATCCTACTTCCCAGTTTCAGTCGCGCCACGTTTTACCCACTTTATTAAGGGAAAAAGGCCACGACAGGCCACGTCGTCCAACACAGTATCTAAATAGGCTCATCTAAAACAAAATACAACATTTATTGTATGGCGCATTGCGCAAACTCTAGACAACATATCAACCTACCTCGTCGCAATAAACGTCAAAGTAATCCAAAACATTTGCTGTTTACAATTGCTTTTAAAGCCCGTAAAATAAACAGGCATGTAAAAATCCAGCAAAGTGCAGTTAAATAATCGAAATGAAACGCATAAAACTGCAAACTGAGCTCAGAACTTTGTGAATTCTAATAAAAGTCTGTGGAACGCGCAATAAATCGAGGCTATAAAATAAAATAACTATTTGACCAGTAAGGTAAGTTGATGGTAATACTGCAATTTGGTCATCAAAGTCGCACAATGGGTTGGCAATTACATCGTTTGAACGGTGCCTCGGATAGGGAGCCTCGTTTGATACAGCAATGATCTGTCAGCCATTATATCAATTGAAACGCAGGTCTATTCAGAGAACAAGAACAACTGTTCATATAACTGTAATAACATTAATCCTTAATATTGAAGAAATAATTTAGGCAGTGTGCCAGTTGCTTCTTGACTTTTTGATTGTATTACAATAAATGATTAATTTCAAATATCAGTTTCACTCGAATGATTTCGTTGAAGTCTTTAATATTAAAATTGTTTACAAGCAGAGAAATAGTATTTCTTGACCGCCATCTTCATGCACGCTTAAAATAACTTTTAACATGACAATGTGATCAATATTGCGAATATATTTAGTGTCGCAACACAAACGTATCGTCTTCTACTACCACAATACAGTTTTGCATCGACTACAATCAACGAGAGTACAGGGTGCATCAGCTCATGCAAGTCAACTGGCCCATTCAAACGATCCTCTCACCAGTTAGAGTTAGGTGAATGGATTGATACGTACTCTGCAATTTTCCCACTATTCTGTAGCTGTCTTTGTCATTTACCGTTTTGGTTCACAAAGGGAGCGGTGGGTCAATTTGTAAATAATGTATAAGGTTCAGTGAGGCTTCATTTTAGCCTGTGTTCAGGTGATTTACGCCGTATTGTTCTTTCACTGTGAATGGGCCAAATGGAGGGGAAATAGTGGAGCTTGTCTGTAATGTCTTTGAAAAAATTTATCGGTATTTTTCTCACTGTAATATGCCTTCTTAATTAATGATAGTATGTATTTAAGCATTACATTAATTATTTTGAATGTAATATTTTATTTTTATTAAAAATCGTTCTATCAGCTTAAAGCTGAAATTAACATAGAGAGTTGAATTTCACTTGCATCAGAGAGTAGATAAATGAAATCATCTCTTAAGTATTGATATTGATTCTATTATGCCAACACAATATCTTCCCCAATATTCATACGATCAACAACGCTTCTTCACATTTTCAGAATTTAATAATATTAAGATACCGGGAAATCCTGATGCAAGAATATCACGTTTCGTTCCAAGAACAAAATTATCAAAGAAGACTTAAAATAGGGAAGTACTGGGCTATTCTTAACTAAAACCCTTTTACATGATAGGTTCCCAATATCTCGTGCAGAGTTTGAAAGTCGTTCATAAAGTGAGGTAGTTGGAGCGGCTTCTTCGCGGCGGGTATAAAGCACAAGGCTAATATGTTCTTTACGAGGAAGTAAATAACTTGTTATGAGGTCCCGTTTAATGGGAACTGGGACCTTTTGTAGCTATATTGCTTTTTATCTAGTGGCATAAGAAGTGTGTTAAAGTTTTATGGTTAAAAAATGAGAGGTAGATGAACATTATTGATAGGAAATGTGAATAAATAGAAAGTATCGGTGATCACATAATATACAAACTAGCGGCCGCCCACGGCTCCCCCCGCATGGATTTCAGTTTCTTCGCCATCAATTCAAACAATTAACCAATGTAGAATTTATAAAAATCCTAGGGGATGCTTACTTCATATTAGCGTTATGAATGCAAAGTCTCAAACGTCAAGTAACTAGAAGCTAAATAAAAGAAAATCTAAAAAAGTAATCACAAGAACAAAATATCAAAAATTCCACTAACATTTACAAGGCATGTCCTCCAAGCAAATTGTTCAAGCAATTTTCTCCAGCAAACATGCACCCAAACAGAACTCAAACTTGAACTCTGCCTTTCTACAACTACACCAAACTTTCCACTCCGGACGCTCACAAAGGAATATGCCGAAATATTCACAAACAACCATACGAGGTTATCCTTTCACAGAATTCCAACGCGAATTAGTCTCCTACGTGTCAGCCGTTGAAAGCCACGGCTAACTCTTATTTCTAAAGGATTAGGTGTCAATTTGCTTTGTCGTCCCGCCGTTCGTGTGATTCAGTGGAGTATCCGAGCTGGAACTTTGAATATTAAATGAAGTTGGACTTGTGCTTTCTGAAAAATGTTTGCAGGTGTCTGGTATGTTTTGTATTTGGTATGCACGTCGCTAGTTTTAAGGCTTCAATGTATTTAAAAAGAACATATAAGAAGATTGTAATAAAAAATATCGATTTGGATACGAATAAAAAAGGTAGGTACGCAATAATGTAAAAATCATTATCAAACAATTTATTCTTATGAGTTCTATGAAACAAATTAATATTTTTACATTTTGTACGTTAACAAGGAGGACAAATATTTCCCAATATTAAGAAAAATATTTCGATCAGATTTTATTTTAGAACTTAGGGGCGTATTTTAATGATATAATGGTCACTTCTTCATTGAATGAAGCTACTAAGAACGGATTCATTCTTAGAAAACATTAAGTAAGTTCCACTCAGTTGAAAATATCGTTATTTCTCTCAAAATGAAACAAATATTGTTCATTTTCTTTACATCAAATCACGAGATAGAAAATTATTTCTATTTTAAGTAACATTTCCAGGTACGTTATAAAGCGAAAATGAACCAAATTAATATCGCGAAATCTCGATTTCATGGAAACCATCTAAGCAAAACAGGATTACTCCCAGATTTTACCACGCACATGTATCCGAATAACCCTTCATTGACCCCGTCAATTGTAAAGGTAAAAAAATCAGCCAAGTGCGAGTCGGACTCGCACACTGAGGGATCCGTACAAATTCTACTGTTGACGTATTAAAAAACTACCTTCTAGATTTTGTTAAATCAAATTTCGTTGGTAGTTTGTACGGTTATTTACATTACATATTTATTTCAGTTTTATCATTCTTATTTTAGAAGTTAGACGGGGGTGGGGGGGGTGACAAACATTATCTCACGATTTTTAAGACCTATCATAGACACGTATTTGTTCGATGAAAAAAAAAATGTCGAGTTTCAGTTCTAACTATGGCGACCCTCAATTTTTTTTATTTTGTCTCTATATTCGAGTAAAAACCTTGTTGCGGTTCACAGAATACATCTACTCACCAAGTTTCAACATCATAGTACTTATAGTTTCGGAAAAAAATGACTGTGACAGACTGGCGGACAGACAGACAGACAGACATGACGAATCTATAAGGGTTCCGTTTTTTGCCGTTTGGCTACGGAACCCTAAAAACGCCTCGATATTGGTAGCACCTGCGTTAAGCAATCAACCCTCTCTGGGTCGGGAAAAACTAAGAAGCACCGAATTTGTCACCCATGTGGGCTTTGTCTTAAAATTTAGTTCACCGATGGCCAATTAATAGCATTGAATGACGTGAAATATAATCATTTATTCTTTTTAAAGTCAAAACCTATCATTTGGTAGTAAATTGTGAGATGGAAATCATTTGTGTTTTTTATTTTAAAATTTTGTTAAATTTAGCGATTCTGGTAAATATTTAAATAAATATTTCAATATTATAAATATAAATATTTCACAACATCACACATCAACATCACATACATTGATCTGACCCCGTGTTAAGTAGCTTAAGCACTTGTGTTACAGACATCAGAATCAACAGTGGTATTACAAATATACTTAAATAGATACATTTTGGTACAATACAATTTTGGTATATATAGAAAAGTTGTTATAACTTTAGTTTTAGATTACTTGATACTTAATTACATAATCATAAATTATGATGAGATTGTTCCTTATTTTAATAGCAGCGCGATCTTAGTATCATGTGTTCTGTATAATTAACTTTACTTATTATGTGGTACGAGTATTATACATTACTTGTAATTCTAAATATCTAATATCTTATGTTAATCCTTATCTAGAGCAAAATTTATAATAACACAGGTCTTCTTAGAAACTCGATCCATTAATACGTACGTCGTACATAGTTAAAAATAGTAAGTTCACGTAGTAAATATACCGTTTCTTTCTAAAGTATACTTGATTAATTAATTTATCCCAAGACAGCGTTTCCAAGAAACTTAATCCATTCACGTAGTTAAAAAGTATTCCCGTATCATCAAGATATTTCGGTGAAATGTCAAAGGGCTTTTAGACGTTCTTGTTTGTGTGAGGTGAAAAAACTTCCAGATATTGGTGGCACCTGCGCTTAGCAATCAACCCGGGACGGCGTGGAACAAAACTAACAAGCGCCGTGTTTTTCGTTATTTCTCAGAAGTATTTTGAAATTACTAGGTACGAGTAGGTACATCAGTTATGGTAAAGTCGGACCCCATTTTAAAAGTAAGCGCTATCATGTACCAAGCTTATATTATAAGCTTATGTTATACTCGGAACTCGTATTATTTTTATTTAGTATATTCCTTCTAATTGCCCACCTGGAAGTTTATCACAATAGAACGTTTCTTGGAAACGCGATCCATGAACGTTCCGTTGTTTTAGTAATAGTAGGTACTCACATTTTTTTTTTCTTATACCAAAGGGCTTTTGGACGTTCCTTGTTTGTGCGAGTTGAAAAAACCTCGAAATATTGGTGGCACCCGCGCTTAGCAATCAATCCGGTACGGCGCGGAACAAAACTAACAAGCGCCCTATTTGTCGCCTGCGTTGCCTTTTTGTAATATCTAGCTACTTACGCATTTTGTTTCTAATTAACTAGCGGGGTGTTGATCATAAAACAGGGCTTCATAGCAACTTCATTCATTTATGGACCTAGGTCTTCATAATCAACTCCGTCCATTAACAGTCCTGTGTATTTAAAAGCAGCCCCGAAAAATTCTGGCTTACAGAAACGGTGTGAGGTGAAAAAACTTCTAGATATTGGTGGCACCTGCGCTTAGCAATCAAGCCGGTACGACGCGGAACAAAACTAACAAGCGCCGTGTTTGTCGCCTGCGTTGTGAGTTTGCGTTGCCTTAATCCGCTCCTCGTTCAGTAGAGACGGCAAATAAGGTTCTTTCAAAGAACTCGCTTTCAATATTTGGATTTCGTTCGGGTCAAAATAAAACTGACTATTAAAATTGAATCAGTTTTTACTAGTTCGTCTGCGAATGCGTAGTTAGAAACTAAGGTAGTTGGAAAAATACATATCATGAACTCAACCAGGGTCAAGTAAGGTTTCGGCGGCTTATTGGGAAACAGGTCAGATTGTAAAAGGCTAACAAACAAGAACTATTTTTTATTGTTGATATAAATATATTATAAGGTGATAGCTTGTACTGATAATACATATGTTTATGTATATTGTATCTGCGAGGGAACGCATGTCATAAACGTACAATTAAAAATAAAACAATGCGATTTTGCGAGTACAGGTGCCGATGATTATTACATAAAAGTTTGTCCCTAGCAGGATTCGAACCCGCGACTTCCAATAAACCACGAGGCCGTATAAATGATGTAAACCTGCCAATTTGGGCTATAGCTGATGTAAAATGAAAAACTGAATAATTGAAAACCAATTTTATTACAAAGCAAACAAAAAAATTGTGCCAATCTAAAATATTTTTTCATTCAGTAAGAGGCTTTGGTCTTTTTCTGCTTCCCGAACATTGCGGGAATATGTTTTACGCATTGTACTAATGGATTTTGATGGAATCCCAGTTTAAAGCTCCTGTTCAGCTTTGGGATAGCGGGCATTGGAATTATTAGCATTTTTGAACCTTTATTCCCAAGTCGAATATTCCGAATTTTTGATGTTAGAAGTATTTTTAAATCAAAATTATGATGTTTTATAGTGAGATTTTGCACGGCAAAATAGTTTAGTTGAATTCGCACAACTAGGATTGGAGTTAAATAATTCTTCCAGCAGTGTTTCGATACGGCTTGCAAAATTGACGTATAGATTATATTATTTTATATAGGCCGGCAATTATTCATACGTGTTACATCTATGGAGCTTTACTTTACAACTGTACAGTTCCGATTTTGGTCACCCGCCGTAAGGTGATATTGCAAATTAAAAGTAAAAATAAATTCATTGGACTAACACACCAATTGCCTAGCTCCAAACTAACCACGAAGCTTGTACTATGGATGCTTGGGAACATGACGCGAGTACAAATGCCGATGTTCATCACACGAACATTTGCCCCCAGCCGGATTCGAATCCGCGACCCTTGGTTGTGTAGCCAGATTCTCTGACAACTAGACTAACAGGCCCGTCAAAATCACCCAAACATTTATGTACAACCTTTTTTCTAAAAAAGTATCAGATTTTTATTTCAATGTAATCCCATTGTACATCTTTGCCATCAATTGCTGTCGCAGATCAATTTGTTCTTTTCATCAGTATTTACATATTACTGAAGAAGTCCAATTTTGAGCCATTAAGTGATTTATTCGAGAACCATTTTTCAGGCTTCAATGAGATTAAAGGGTTTCTGAATAAATGAAACGGCCAAAGCAAAATCCTTTCTCGTTAAAAGAATCGAAATGTCCATTTAATAAAAGATAATTAATCCTCAACAAATTCCTGATTTTAACTTCTAAAATTCACGGAACATTACAATATTGGACATGCCTCAGTGAATTGTTTTTTTATTTTTAGTATTTCGGAATCCAATTAATTTAAAAACATCAAATTAATGATGTTATGACGTAAAATGGGCGAACAAACGAGGAGTAACGTAATAATTTAATCTCTAATACAGTTTCTGCGTCAACAAAAATCGCATTATCCTTAAAATCTTTCGTTTTTTTATAAAACGCTTGAAGGTTAAGTTGGTATTTTATGAGTTAAAGGAAGTGCAGGTTTATGATCGTTGTAATTTGTGAGTGTTGGCAAAAATTTCTTGGACTAACACACCAATTGCATATTACATATTATTATCTTCAAATTAAGTATGAAGATTATGGATGCTAGGGAACGGATAAACACACCATAATTCCAGTACTCCATCCAGTACATAAATGCCTGTGTTCATCATATCACAAAAGCATTTGCCCGCATCTGTACTAATATAATAAAGCGGAATAGTTTGTTAATCTCGGGAACTACTGGTTTGCATTGATAAAATATTTTTGTGTTGGATAGGCCATTTGTTGAGAAAGGCTTTAAGCTATAGTATAACTCTGTGTGCAGATACCTTAATCCACGGGGACGAAGTCGCGGTTGGCCACTAGTTTGTTCATAGCTGGATTCGCGCCCAGAACTCTTGGTTATGTCATTAACCATCCAGTTCAGAGCAAACAGATGTGTTCATGTATTACACAGTGCGGGAATAGAACCCGCGACCTCTTGATTATTACCAACTTCTTCACCATAACACTGAACAGGTTGCCTAATACTATAATATCATGAATTTCCCTGCTATCGCTACTAGCATGTAATGCTTGAGCATTAGAATACGCCGACTAAGTCCAGTGCGTGGCTTGCGGTTGCCTTCCCGCCTCTGAGTTACAGTAGGCTCTCCCGGAGATATAGCTCGGCAGTCAATGTACTCACATTTGCTGTAAAGCCGAAGCATAATTAGTGGATAAATTCAACAATTTATCCAACCCTCAAGCCACACACATGACACCTCATGTGTGTGGCTTGAGGGTTTTTGAATCGTTTAATGATGATAGGATTAGTAATTCTAATAATTAGAGTTGAAATGTGAAGGACAGAACATCCCAATAGCGTCGATTCGAGTCACCAACTTTTGGTTTTGTGGTCAGGGAAATGTTTCGCTGGACCAACTGGTCCAACTCTTGAGCCAACTGGCTCAAGAGTTCTTTTGGCTGATAATAATAATAGATTATAACACTGAGAATTTCCCTGCTATCGCTACTAGCATGTAATGCTCGAGCATTAGAATACGCCGACTAAGTCCAGTGCGTGGCTTGCGGTCGCCTTCCCGCCTCTGAGTTACAGTAGGCTCTCCCGGAGATATAGCTGGGCAGTCAATGTACTCACATTGGCTGTAAAGCCATGTCCTTTGTAAGCGTGGTGAATAATTAGTGGATAAATTCAACAATTTATCCAACCCTCAAGCCACACACATGACACCTCATGTGTGTGGCTTGAGGGTTTTTGAATCGTCTAATGATGTAGGATCAGTAATTCTAATAATTAGGGTTGAAATGTGAAGGACAGAACATCCCAATAGCGTCGATTCGAGTGACCAACTTTTGGTTTTGTGGTCAGGGACACAATTTGCTAGACCAGTTCGCTAAAGAGTACTTAGCAGAGTTTTATGGACTTTCAATAGGCTGATCATCTTAATAAATCTTAATTTAAATATTAAGTGTCATTTCTGGTTGTCATTCTATAACTCAAGAACAGTCTCACCTCTCTAAAGCAATTTTTTAGAGTTTGTTTGGACTATTTGGTAGATGGTTCATGTGAAGTTTGCACAAAATCGGTCGAGTGACTCTTCATTTACCACACGTAGCGAAGTAAGTACCGGGCCGATAGTAGATTATAATACCATGAATTTCCCTGCTATCGCTACTAGCATGTAATGCTTGAGCATTAGAATACGCCGACTAAGTCCAGTGCGTGGCTTGCGGTTGCCTTCCCGCCTCTGAGTTACAGTAGGCTTTCCCGGAGATATAGCTCGGCAGTCAATGTACTCACATTTGCTGTAAAGCCTCGTCCTTTGTAAGCATGGTAGACTAATTACGCGATAAATCGGTGTCTAGAATGTGACTTGAGAGTTTTTGAAGCGTTTAATGATGATGAAATTAGTAGATTTCATAGTTAGGGTTGAAATGTGGTGCTTAGTGTGTAAGGAGAGAAAATGCCAAGCCCACGACTTTTGGTTTGGTTGCCAGGGACACAATTTGCTAGACCAGTTGGCTTAAAAGTACTTAGCAGAGTTTTATAGACTTTCAATAGGTTGATAATCTTAATGTAAATAATAAGTGACATTTTGGCTGTCATTTTATAGCTCGAAAACGGTCTCACCTCTCCAAAGCAATTTTTTGGGGTTTGTTTGGATTATTTAGTAGTTGGTTCATGTGAAGTTTGCACAAAATCGGTCGAGTGACTCTTCATTTACCACACGTAGCGAAGTACGTACCGGGCCGATAGTAGATTATAATACCAAGAATTTCCCTGATATCGGTACTAGCATGTAATGCTTGAGCATTAGAATACGCCGACTAAGTCCAGTGCGTGGCTTGCGGTTGCCTTCCCGCCTCTGAGTTACAGTAGGCTTTCCCGAAGATATAGCTCGGCAGTCAATGTACTCACATTTGCTGTAAAGCCTCGTCCTTTGTAAGCATGGTGAATAATTAGTGGATGAATTGGTGTGAAGTGTGTGGCTTGAGGGTTTTTGAAGTATTTAATGAAGATGAGGTTAGAAGATTTACTTGTTTGACGAAAAATGAGGAGTAACTTTGTTTATCAGGTTTGAATCCTAAATAAAGTCAAAACGAATATCGTTGTGGTCCAATACCATAAAACCGTTAATATAGTTTTTATGACTATTTCAATTGCTGTAAAATCGTCAATAAAGCAACGATTGAAGGTTGGTCCAAGAGTTTTCTTTTTCGCTTATTTATTTAATGCACGTTTGTGCAGACCAAAGGGCCAAACATGACCCCTTTGTTCAGTTGTTCTGGTTTTATGTCGTTTAAATATTGTTTAACATGTCAGGTCCATTGCTCTAGTGGTCAGGGACCCTGGCTACAAAATCATGAGTGGCGGGTTCGAGTCTCGCCAGGGGCTAATATTTCCACTCGTTTCCTAGCGTTCATAGTACAAGCTTCGAGCACATTTTAGGGATAGGCAATTTAATTATCTTACTAAAACACTAAATTGAACGTGACTTCAAAAACCAATATTGTAGAAATTACTTCTTCGATTTACGAACTTAATTATCCTTCGTAGTGTTGTTGGGTTGTGGTTACTTAAGTACTGCGAGATGCTAAACTCTACGGTCTAACTTGCTTGAAATACTGCAGAACAAATCTTTCTATATTCAATATTCAAGTCAAAAGATAACTTAAATTAAAGGAGTCAATCGTTTTTGTATGGAGAGTTAGGCCCACATAAAATTTTTGCGTTTATTTACGAAATGGGTATCAATTTATTCCTTATAATCTTCAGATTATAGTGGTAACATTACTTTTTCATATTTTAACCGGAATCGTTAGAAATAAGATGTGAAAATATATATTAACCTCATAAACTAATCTGTCTATTTGCTTTCCTGACTTTCAACGCCTCAACCGTAAAGACTTACACATAAGGGCGATTTTCCATTATGTTTTTCCTATGTATCAGAAGTAAAAGCAATTTATTATGACTAGTGGCCGCCTGTGGCTCTGTCCGCGTGGAATAAGGTTTTTGCACAAATAGTCTTTACTTAAGCTTAACATTTTTAGTTTAAGCCTGGCTCGACTAATGGATAATCCAACGCAAAAATATTTTTTCAATTCAAACCAGCTGTTCCTGATAGTAGCGTGTTCAAACAAACTACAGCTTTTTTAAATTATATAGTAAAACCATTAATGACAGTTGACAGACGGAAGGTTTCTGACATTGGTATTCAGTTTTTAAATAAAATCAAAATCCGGCTATAGACTAGCACTTGCGTTCCGTTATACGGATTTTTTTGTATTGTTTATTCGAATTATTTTATTTCATTAAATAAATGATTAAAAGTCACTACCAATTACCGCCTTAGATAAAAATTGGCATGAAAACAGTTCCAAAAGTAAATTGCGTCTCCTTTATGCTCGACTTCAAGTGTTTTATTTAAATTCTATTGATAAAAACTTTTTTTCCTTCAGTTATCTGTATGTCAGCCATTGTTTACCAATCTGTGGACAGATATTTTACGGATATAATCAAAATAAGGCTTTTTATTTTGGTTTTATGACTCCGGTTTCGTTTGAAATTCACTTCAATTGCAAAATTCATAAAAAAAAATATAAATTTTTAGCATAGTTCTCTTTCTCTTAAACGTTACCGATTGTTGGTGGGCCCAAAAATAATTGTCTCCTTTCAAAGTGTTTATTTATTTAAAGCTTTCAAAGGAGTCAATCGTTTTTGTATGGAGAGTTAGGCCCACATAAAACTTTAGCGTTTATTTACGAAATGGGTATCAATTTATTCCTTATAATCTCCAGATTATAGTGGTAACATTACTTTTTCATATTTTAACCGGAATCGTTAGAAATCAGATCTGAAAATATGTATTAACCTCATAAACTAATCTGTCATTTTACTTTTCTGACGTTCAACGCCTGAACCGAAATACTTGCACATAAGGGCGATTATCCATTATGTTTTTCCTATGTATCTGAAGTAAAAGCAATTTATTATGACTAGTGGCCGCCTGTGGCTCTGTCTGCGTGGAATAAGTTTTTCGCACAACAATCTTAAACTATAGCTTAACATTTTTTAGTTCAAGCCTGCCTCGACTAATGGATAATCCAACGCAAAAATATTTTTTCAATTCGAACCAGCTGTTCCTGATAGTAGCGTGTTCAAACAAACAAACAAACTACAGCTTTTTTATATTATATAGTAAAACCATTCATGACAGTTGACAGACGGAAGGTTTCTGACATTTGTATTCAGTTTTTAAATAAAATCAAAATCCGGCAATAGACTAGCACTTGCGTTCCGTTATACGGATTTTTTTGTTTTGTTTATTCGAATTATTTTATTTAATTATTTAAATGATTAAAAATCACTAAGAATCACCACCTTAGATAAAAATAGGCATGAAAACCGTTCCAGGAGTAAATTGCGTCTCCTTTATGTTCGATTTCAAGTGTTTTATTTTAATTCTATTCATAAAAACCTTTTTTCCTTCAGTTATCTGTATGACAGCCATTGTTTACTAATCTTTGGACAGATATTCACGGATATAATCAAAATAAGGCTTTTTATTTTGGTTTTCTGACTCCGGTTTCGTTTGAAATTCACTTCAATTGCAAAATTCATTAAAAAAATATACATTTTTAACGTAGTTCTCTTTCTCTTAAACGTTACCGATTGTTGGTGGGCCCAAAAAAAATGGTATCCTTTCATGTTTAGATCACTATTGGCTCGCAACGGTTTCGCAAAGAAATATCATTCATCAACGTTGTGAAAACTTCTTCTTGAATATTGAAAAGCGCATATTTTTCATACATTTATTTATTTTTTAAATACATAGATTGATCTGTGGGTTAACAGTTTTTAACGTGCTTAATAATTTACCATGTAATCTACATGGTAAATCTACATGGCTGGATAAATTATTTCATTTTATAAGCATTCGTACATATTTCGTGATTAGTCTCCCGCGCGCCACCTCTACACTTTGAAACATAGAGACATACTCGTACACCGTACCGACTTTGTTTTATGTATTTTGTGATTGGTACGTCGATGTCGAGACCACCAGATCATCCGAGCATACACACACTATACCTATACAAACATATCCAACGAATCAATTCCTAACAGTCGGCCTCACTGAGATCAAAGGTTGCAGTGGTCATCGTGTAAATATTCTTCAACGGTTCAGATTTAGTGCAAGTTATGCAAACTTCGCCGCACGCAAGCACCTCGTGTGCAAACTGCGGCATTTGCAATACAGGAACGTTGCTGACGATGCATTTTGAGGTGAATCAAAGCTGTTGCATAGTTGACTATGAGACAAGATGGTATATTGCTAAGGTAGAATAGTATGACCCTAGTTCTTTTCGTGAGCAAAGAGACTAAAGAATACGCTTTTCCAGCGTGGTGACTTACGGATTACCTTACATATGTAGATGACTTTTAGTCAAGATGGTCTATTGCTCAGGAAAATAGTACGACCCTATTTTTTACTGCGAACCAAGAGACTCAGAGATACGCTTGCCCAGTGTTATCCGTCAATAAACAGCAGGCCTACAAGAACCACAGACATTACTGAATAGCCTTATTCCTTAAGTTGATCCGACAGCATCTTGAGCTCATAAGGCACCCTCAGGTTTTTAGCAGGAAAATATTGGGTCTACTTGAGTCTCAGACCCCATAACCAATCGACCAATTCCCCGATCAATAAGCTTAAACGCATTTTCATGACGCAAAAAACCAAGTGAAGGCCTATGTCCAATTACAGAGTACTGAGTTGACATATCCAAATAACAGTTACAATTTGCAGAGTAAGCCTAAATAGTATTTGCTTCAAACTCTGAGATAAACAGTCGAAGCGGCCATGATTGCAAGACGCAGGTGGCACCAATAATCGGACCGATTCGACCTGCGATGCGATCGGTCGATGTGTTCGGGCCCGAAGATTGTAGTCTTATTGCACGATTCTTTCCAATTGTTCCTATATCTTTGACTGCGAACCCTTTTAAGTCGAACATTTTCCTGTTTACGTCCTGCGTAAGGTGAAGATTTCCGCCATTTAAAGTCGTTACAAAGATGGATACTGGCTTAATCACTAAGATTAAATAGAGAGTTTGATAATCACTAGACCAAGATTTCTTTTTTTTTGTTACATTGTTCCATTAACTAAAGTGTCGTATTTTAAATGGCAAGAAGCAAATTTTGAACCTGTGTTATTACAGATTAAAAAAAAACGGAAGTAATACATGAAATAATCAGGAAGGTCAGATCAGGATCATAGTCGCAGCTTACCCAGGGTTTCACAATGGGTGTAATTGACTTAGTCGTCAACTTGCGAGCGAGAAACTCTCAAAAGCGCAAAAGTTGGCACTTTTCGGTCTCTTAGATGAGAGGGAGTAAGTCTTTTTTTATCAAACAAAGCTCCCTTTTCAATCTCTTAAAATACCTAAACCAACTTACAGAAATAAAAGCCCTTAGTTATAAATTATATCATCTAATTGGGTATTTGACTGCATACGAAATAAATTATGACATTCTAAGATTAAAGACGAAATCAAAAATTAGGCACAATTTTTTATCTCACAGTTACTATTGAGCTTTTAACAAATTCTTACAGCTAATTGAATTTAAAAGAGAATTGATTTGACACAACAGCATCGTGACGTCACGATTCAATATTTCATACATTGTTTCCTACAAGGTTACGTTTTTGAAATTTAAAAAATGTAGGTGATTTGACCTAAAATACCGTATTGCAAACACTTTAAATTTACATTACACTAAGAATAGTAGACATAATAGTGTTTGTTGTTACTTGATATGACAGTTATTAGTTCGTATAAAGCAGTTGATAAACACAAGCGAGTGAGCGACTAGAGGCGGCACGCGTGCTTGCTTAGTTCGCATCGTTGCACATTAAACACTCAAGCCGAGCTAAGTACAGCTTGACTGTTATGTGCCTTGTATCTGAAGATTCTTAACATTACTGATGATCGTGTTTGCGTTAAGCATTGCTTTTATTGGGTGAGATATCTTCATTGAAGTTCGAATAATTAATATAATGTATAGTTAAATTGTTAAGTATTGGAAAAAAGGGAAAGATCTGTGCCATGAAAAGTCGTTACATATAAGGAGACTGGCTAAATTGATACTGACATCCAAAACCAAGAAAGAAAGAAGAAAGAAATAAATAAATAGAAGTGAAAGAAATAAAGACACATTTCTTTCATGTAGCCTTTAGAGTTGCAATAATATGAATTCGCTTTATTCTGAATTTGAATTTTGTGGCTATGTCCGATAATAGTGGTATGCATGAACAATCTAGCAAAATAGACTTACACCGGACATTTCAAAACTAAAAAAACTCAATTCGAAAGTAGATGTAGAAATCGACATAATAGTGTCTGTTGTTACTTGATATGTCAGTTATTAGTTCGTATAAAGCAGTTGATAAACACAAGCGAGTGAGCTACTAGAGGCGGCACGCTTGCTTGCTTAGTTCGCATCGTTGCACATTAAACACTCAAGCCGAGCTAAGTACAGCTTGACTGTTATGTGCCTTGTATTTAGATACAAGAGGCGCTGGGTTCGATTCCCGCCTGAGCCATGAGATCAGATGAATTTTTCTTTGTTTATAATTTTAACATTAAAGTTAAAAGGTATAATAATACCTAGCATTTAAAAATTGTTAAATAAAAAAAACGAAAGAAGAAAGAAAAAATAATAGAAGTGAAAGAAAAAAGACACTTTTTTTTCATGTAGCCTTTAGAGTTGCAATATGAATTCGCATTATGTGACTATGATTGAGGATAATGGTATCCATAAACAATCAGGTGGAATTGTCTTCCTTCTATCTATTAAAAGGGACCAGAGACTAACAGAAGTCAAAGCCCTCAATTTGAAATAAGATGCTCATACATTACTCTAAATAAGGTAGACATAATAGTGTGTTGTTACTTGATATGTCAGTTATTAGTTCGTATAAAGCAGTTGATAAACACAAGCGAGTGAGCGACTAGAGGCGGCACGCTTGCTTGCTTAGTTCGCATCGTTGCACATTAAACACTCAAGCCGAGCTAAGTACAGCTTGGCTGTAATGTGCCTTGTATCTGAAGATTCTTTACATGTTTATTTGATAGTGTTTGAATTAGGCATTGTTTTTGTAAAATGAGATACCTTAATTAGAAAATTAATCTTGATTGTGGGAGTTATGAGCTACTCAAATTCAATACTTATGAGCATAAAAACTTTTAGAATTATGAAGAATTGGTTGGCTATACATAGTCAAATGAGTTAATTATATGTATATAACTAAAGTTTTTAAAAAAATAATAGTGTACAACGGTGCTTAAACCCTATCTACTTACAAGAGTAAAAAGAATAATAAAGGTGTCATTAGCAATACAAAGTTAACATCTCACAAATATACAATAGATAATTTAATTAAAAGAATTAAAAACATTCTTAGTCTACAACAAGCTTACCACTTCGAAGAACCAAAGTGTTATCAAAGTAACATTTCCATTTAATGATTTAATGAGAACTCCCAACAAGTTCGTGAAACTTTAAAATTTCTAAGAGAAAATTTGTAAAAGACCCTTGTCGTTGCAAACTTCACGGTAGTGCATCGAGCGCTTTCCAACATAATACATGTAAGATAATTACAGTGACAAAGCATCGGCACGAGATTTATTCGATTCACTTCAAAACAAAACACTGGAGTCACAAACCACCATCTTAAACTATCCATTGTCTTCTCCCGACCAACAAATCATATCACCATCGCAGTGACAAGCAGAAAGGCAACAAAAAGCCCGAGTATGCCACCGGCTTCCTGCGCTAAGACAATGTCTCTTTGTCGCAGTCCGTGAGGAAACGATCAGCCAGGTTAGCAGGGATATATTATAGTACCCAAGAAAGTGCGCAAGTCAGGTGCACTCTCTATTCTCTCACTCTCATAGTTCAGTGGGACGGCAATCTGACATGACTGTCAAATGATCAGGCTAAGAACCAGCGTGCCTTCCAGAGTGCGGAGAAACTCGAGATGTACATTTTCTGACACCCATCCGACGGCCTGGCGTCAAGAAAGTTGCTGAACCTCAGCAATCGCAGTCTCCTCAAGATAATTACAGTGACAAAGCATCGGCACGAGATTTATTCGATCCACTTAAAAACAAAACACTGGAGTCACAAACCTCGTCTTAAACTATCCATTGTCTCCTCCCGACCAACAAATCATATCACCATCGCAGTGACAAGCAGAAAGGCAACAAAAAGCCTGAGTATGCCACCGGCTTCCTGCGCTAAGACAATGTCTCTTAGTTGCAGTCCGTTACAAAAGTCGTTTGTTCGAGATACCGCCTACGGTGACGTCATCATAATGGCTGCCGTAAATTTAACGGCCCGAACGAGCCCTCGACGCAATTGTGAGAATGAAGCGGTTAAATTGTCTATTCAACTACTCTGGTCTGCTTAAGGCGCTTGAAGATCAGTAGTGAATGTCTTGGCATTTCAAAACATAATAGATGTCTGTCATCTACTCCTTAGCAACAAAATTAAATAAAAAAGTGTGTAACATTTGTTTATTATTTGATGTTTTTTTTTTTTTTAAATTGACAATAGCGGCCGCCCGCAACTCCGTCCGCGTGGTTTCCGGTTTCCGCACTCATAGCCATACTGCATTTGACAAGCGTGTTGATAAATCCAAAACCTATCTTTTTAACAAAAACATGATTTAAAATGGTTTAAGTATGTCATACATTCCCTAGCATCCATAGTACATATAAGCTTCGAGCTAAGTTTGGGGCTAGGTAATTGGTGTGTTAGTCCTAGGAATTTAATTTATCTATAGTAATCTATAAGTACTAATGTAATAAAGCTGAAGAGTTTGTTTGTTTGTTTGAACGCGCTAATCTCAGGAACTAATGGTTCAATTTGAAATATATTTTTTTTGTATTGGACAGTCCATTTGACGAGGAAGGCTTTAGGCCACTGAAAACCGGAATCCACACGGACGAAGCCGCGGGCGGTCGCTAGTTTGAGGATAAAGTATACTCGCTTATCGCTCAAACCCTACTTGGGAACGTTTACATTGCAGTAAAAGTTTGTTGTTGACACGCTTGGTTAATAGGTCGTTGTTTTATGTCCCTGCGGTTGCAATAAAACACATTATAGGAATAAAGGAATGTTTACCCGTTCCAGTAATAACTAGGGGAAAATTAATAGGTGTTTTGTCTAAAGTTAATGTATTCGAAGTAAATTAATTAACTATGAGAAAGGATAGGATAAGACGGGATTTGGTGAAGTGTGAAGTCTCAAAGTAAAGGAGTTACAAATAATACTACATTATTCTCTTATCTATTTTAGTAATCATTCAAAATTGACTGTTATAACGGTGTACAATTGTACATGACATAATTATAGGAACAAAAAAAGTGCCTCGTGCAACAGGTCTAATTAACATTGCTACCAGAAAAGCAGACAATGTCTGGTAAAAGATTATTTCGTCCTCTTATGTAATACTAGCCTTCCGCCTGTGGTTTTAGCCGCGCGTCACTTCTTTTTCAAATATCCCCCCTTTTTCCCACATTTCCGGGTGCAAAAGTACCTTAGGTTCACCGGGGAAAGCGTAGCTAGCTGTGTAAGAATTATTCAAATCGGTCCAGTAGTTTTTGTGTTTATTCGTTACATACAAAAAAACAAATTCTTTTTTATAATATTAGGTAAAAATGTTGTTAGTGTACGAGTAGATGTGAATGTAAATCAAAACCTATTGCGAAAGAATGTGGTATTCAAATAGCAAATTGCTGCTATTATGTTCTTAATTTAACTGGGTAACAATAATTAATTTGTAATGAGTCTTTCTAAAAATAAAACATTTTCATAAAACATGGGCAGTATGAAACAATAATTTTTTCGTATTTCTTCGAAAGGAATTTATGACTTTTTTGATATACATAATATTTGGAAAGGGCGTCAAATTTCCGGAGCGGCCGACCTCACCCTCAACCTTTGGCCCGGTTTATTTAGTCCGGTCGAGATATTCTCCGGTTTATATCACTTTTAAAAACATTTCAGCCTTCAAAATGAAACATGATTTCCCATTTAGGGGCAGGTTTCGTAACAAGGACGCCTCGTAAGGTCATAATTTTAATTATAAATATGTACACTAATACATTCTACCAGCTCATAAAACTACTGTTTCATTAATTTCTTAGCTATGTTAGGTTGGCCTAATGTAAAAAGATGACACGCACAAACGTTTATCCAACTAGGGTTTGACGCATTACACTAGCTCTTAAAACACAACATAATTAAACTACCGACTTCTAAAACAAAGACCAAAGAAATAAAAAATACTTTTGTAATTGTTACTGCTTCATCCCCAAAAATAAAACAGAAGCATATAGATACTCCTTTTCGTACGCCTTTTTTGAATGTCATTAGTAACCTCATTAGGGATTGAGCTAACAGCCCCAACATGTAGGTAAACAACTGTTGTGCTAAAAATACTTGTAGTTATACACATTGTTGGCGCCTCGATGGTTTAGTGGTTTATGTACTGGGCCTTGGTAACGAGGTCCTGGGTTCGCTTCCCTCGTCGGGCATTTGTCGGTTTTTCCGGACAGAGCCTGGATAACTGATCACTACTGATCACCAATCCGTATTTAGCAAGCGTGGTGTTAAAGCCAAAACCCATCTTTGTTACGAAAGCTTGAATTCAAATGATGGAGGCCTTTGCTCTGCAGTGGGTTATTAATAAGCTGATACTTTGACTTTTTGACTTTATACACATGGACATTCGTCCGCCCCACTCCGTTTATCAACGGTGACTATTTAAACTGCGTATATCAGCAGTGTCAATTTATATCTCCCGGGAAGTTTATAAAGACCTCGGCACATTTCAATAAATCCCATTGGAAATACGAGTATATTTTATGAAATTTCACACGCGTCAAATCATGGGGAATGTTGCAGGGAGTAATTTGATGGAAAGGATTTATTTTTTACTTGCGACACGCCCTGACTTCACATGGTAACGATAAGGTTTTCTTATCCTACTACTATTATAAAGGCGAAAGTTTGTATGTGTGGATGTATGGATGTATGGATGTTTGTAACTCTTTCACGTAAAAACTACTGAATGGATTTGAATGAAACTTTACCACAATATAGCTTATACACATAGGATATTGGAAATCGAAATCCACGCGGACGGAGTCGCGGGCGGCCGCTAGTTTTGTACTAATTGTTTACTTTTGTTACTTCAGGAGACATCACTATCTGTAAAACCTGTAACTAGTAACTAGTCGAAATGACATTTTAAATTTATCACCTTAAAAATAAGTTCGATACTCCTTCCGTCAGCTCAAAAAACGCTTACACCGACTACATCGAATTCAACCGACCAATCAATATCGACTGATAAGCACTTTATTATTAATATATTCATTTTCCATCCAGTTTATTCCGTGGAAAAACTGCAATAAATAAAAAAACCGACAACCCACCGTTAAATGTGGCGTGAAGCCGGCTAAACGAAAACGCAACCCGAAAAATAGTGTATTTAAAAACACTATCGTATATATTGTGCGTAAACTCCGCGGTGACAATTTATTGGGCAATTTGTTCTCGGAAACTGGAAGTCAGCTGTGTATAACGTGTAAGATTGATCGGAACGAATGCGTGCAAACTGATACGATTTTAATTAAAACTGTCCCGGTTGGATGGGCGCGGGCGGATCATCTTTTTGATGTTACTACATGTGATGTGTTGGAAGATTGCATTTTGTTTTTAACTTACAGGGTTCGTAAACATTTCTATAAGCCCTTATACTCACAGTTAAGCTTACGGCTTATGCCCTGTTGGTCAGCGGTTTTCAACTTACAGGGTTGATTAACATTTTAGAAGCCCTTATACTCAAGGTTAAGCTTACGGTTTCTGTCCAGTTGGTCAGCGGTTACGGTCGCTTATGGAATAACACAAAAAAAGACCAACGGTCTTTTCCTCCCCACAGAAGGGGGACTGCAGGGGTATTATTATTATATTAACATAAGTACATTTTAAACGCCTTGACAGTCTAGTGGTATAAGTACCGGGCCGTGGTTTCGAGGTCCTGGGTTCGATTCCCGGGTCGAGAAATTTGTGGCGGTCTTTCTGAACACAGCCCGGGTTCGTGATTGCCAATATGCATTTGCTAAGCGTGGTGTTTAAACTCATCATGTTTGAAAACATGATTCCAAATGATGGAGGCCTTGGCCATGTGTGCGAAATTAAAAGGCTGATACTTTACATTCTAAAGTAGAGTAGAGCTTCGGAAGGTGATTGCATTTCCCTGAAAAATGTGTTTGGCGTACTTAATACGTTTTTAACCGAGTCACCACACCCCTTCTTTTTCTTATAATTATTTTCTAGGAATTTTGCTCACCGACATAAACAAAACAAAATACATACTACAAATGCATTCTACATTTTGTGGGCTTCCATGAGACTACGAATATTGTTAGTGTAAAGTGGATCTTGTAACTTAACTAAACATTAACCATAAGCTGCATTAATAAACTCAAGTTTTGTGTGAGCAGTTGATAAACACGCAACCAACTTAAGGAGGTAAACTTGTTTGTTTAATTGCATCGTTGCACTCCAAATATTTTAGCTGCAGCCAACTCATTAGGTGTGTTTCAGGTTAAATATTCACAACCTCTTGTATAATGCATGAGTCCTGGGTTAGTGAAGACTTATTTCTATGTCAATAACTGTATTGAGTATTGAAAGCATTTGTCATTATAGTTACGCAAGTATTTTTCTTGTTAATTGTATTCAATATTCGAATTGGTTGTGGACAGTAGGAAACTTCTGAATAAAACTTATCTTTAGGTGTTTTATTTATCAAAACATCTTGACCAAAAATAGGATTTAAATCATCGGATGATCTGAATTACAAAATGATAAGAATGTAGGTCTTGAAAAGATGATGAGAAAAATACTTATGATATAAAAACGGAAGGAGTGGCATGTATATTCCGTATCAATGTTAAAAACTTTCCTACTTATAAATTACATAGCAAAAGGCAAGATACTAAAATGATTTTAAAATACGGATCAAACCATGCTAATCTTCTGATCTGCCTAACTCACATCGGTGAATACCAAAGCTCTCAAACATTATTTCAGTCCAAAAACCACCAGACCAAAGAAACACAATGAAACCAAAACTTCTGCTAAATGACGTACATAAAAGTTGCTCTTTTTGAGATATAACGTTTATTCATAAATGGACGTTATATTATCGTCTGAAAGTTTAAATTTGCTCGACTTTGTGAACTGGCGTTCTCTCAGCAAATTCTCTACTGTATAAACGATTTCTCTTTAAATGTGACTGAATTAATCTGGACCTAAAGTTGCTAAGTAGTCAACCCAACGGGCATTCCGCAGTGCACGAACGGATCCCCCGCTGTTATTAGATTAGACTTGAGACTTTTAAAATGAGATATTTTTACAATTTCCACAAGAAAGTCTCTTCTGTCCAAATAATTCGGATTTCACCTTTTATACGTAATCAGTGTTGACCAAACCAATTTTATTCATACCACTTAGGTATAATACGAAATTGGGTCAATCGACGAATAACAATTGCTCATTTTATTTTGCTTATGAATCACTCAATTTGTTGATACTCAATTTCATGGCAATGATTTATAGAAGAACTGAATTATATTACTTTATTAGGTTATTATAATTATTCTCGTTGGGCATGAAAAAATAAGATAAGTCACTTGACCATAAAGAGCCCTGTGCCGTCTTTTCTTTTGAAATTATTTTGGTTCATGCCTGCCGAAATTATTTTGTAAACTGGGTCTATACCAATACAATGTTTTATCATAATTATTATCTTAAAAATAAACTGTTTTAAGCTACCTTTCTCGTACAAAGAGATCGCAAAAAAAGACATAAAAAGACTTTCCAAATCCTTTGACATAAGGTACATATTTACAAATAAAGTATCCGATCATTAAACCGAACAAAAAAGAATAAAAAAATTACATATTTTAACTGTTAATAAAATCGTAATTTTGTAGGTATACAAATTCAACTATACAATATCGTTATCGATACAAATGGTATTAATAAGTAGGATAGGCAGTAATAAAAAAGGAAGTGTGTAAACATTTTATTGCCATAAATATGAAAGCGTAAAATCTTAATGTAGGTCTGTGCCGTATCTCCGATCTAAGGAAGCTGGCATATTGTGCTGCGAGTAATAAAGTTATAAAAGATGATACACATCCTTTCAATATTTTCCCATGTCCTCTTAGGAGTGAGTTAGTACTAAGTCACGGTAAAAAAAAAATATGCACAATGATACTTGTACTACATCAATTTATAAATGAGCCAATTATTCTCTTTAATATGGAAAGACTCGATGAATGAAAACAAAAGCTATTGTATTACACTTATACAACGAAGAATCGATTCAAAAGTTGTGGAAAAAAATCCAAAAAATGCGTCACTGCACTGGACGCAGGAATTCTAAAACCCGAGCATTATGACGACGATAGAATGTTAGTAAAATAATATCGTTGCACCCGGGCACAAATCTGAACGGGTCGCTAGTTACAATAAGACCAAGATCACAAAATTTTCTTCCGGCCGATAAAATAAAGTTGAAATAACAAAATGAAAATTTGCAAACGGTAAAGCCTACGCTAGTTACAATATAAGGCAAAGATACACAATTAGCAAGCCGATAAAATAAAGTTGCAATCATCATCATCATCCTCCTAGCGTTAACTCCGTTTCGGTGCGGGGTCCGCTTTGACTATGAATATAAAGGTAAAAATTTGGTTATCCAAAATGTACAATTTTTGTACACCACGTTCAAATTTCCTCTCGGAGCGACTATCTGCTCATAGCACTTTGTCCTTATCCTTACGAGCCCTAAGGTCACGTCCTGGGTTATGTTGAACCATATTTTATTTCGAACATCATTTACACGTTCGAATAACATTTCATTTTTATATCACATTTTTTGTTGAGGCCAGTTTTTTCTCTGGCGTCACTTTGTCTAGACTTTTTGTTTTTTGTCTATCTTGGTAAACTAGGAAACGGAACCGTGTTATAATAATTGATATAGTAAAGTTTTATTTGATAAAGTGGTTGAGTATAGTAAATTTGTTCTATTTTCGATAGAGGTAGCTGTATGTTATTTAAAGGTTCTGAAAATAAACCGGAAAATTACAATTTCACTAAGTAGATTATAATAATTATTATCATGGCTCTAATTACCCCCTTGTAACATACGCAAAACAAATTATATTATGTAAACTAATGTTTCAGTAAAATAAAATGCTTATTTTAGAACTTCCTCCATATTTTGAAGTAGGTTTTAAAATAAAAAGTAAAATATAAAAATTACTTCTACTGACGGCGTTGGCTCGAACAAAACGACTAGAGAAAAAACAACACTACAGACTCAATTAGCCAGGCTCGTTGTTTTATAAAACACTTTCCATTAAGTTTTATAGTTTACATTCCCTCCTAAAGTTTAATGTTTTTAATTTTCTCCCTTGTTTGAAAAGTGTTGGACGAGGCAAATAGAACTTTGACTCTTTTATAAGCTGAGTCGGTAATGGTGATGATATAAAGCGAAATATGAGAACTAAGAGTAGCTGGTCCTAAAATAGTTTAAGTTTATTACTTTCACAAAATGTCATTGCCTTGCAAATAATTAGTTCACACGACACACACACTACTTCATTAAATTATGAGGAACCAACTATTTGTGGAATGCCAAGTTTCCTATTTTAACAAATGTTATTATAGAAGAATAATTTAATAGCCACTTTTATGCTTTATTGAACTAGGTCTCAAGACAAGTATTTTAAATTTAATCTTAAAGCCATATTGTGCAATTCATTCTTTTGATCTAGCAGAGACTGTGATGACTGCTTTAGTACTATTTATATAACATTTTATGTACATTTTACGGGTGGGTTTATGTTTAAGTTTGTATTTAGAAATTTTATTGATAGCTTTTATTTGAATAATATAATAGTAAAAGTAAAGTAATAGCCTATTAATGGCCCACTGCAGGGCACAGGCCTCCATCATTTGTAATCATGTTTTCGTTACAAAGATGGGTTTTGGCTTAATCACTCCGCTTGCCAAATGCGGTTTGGTGATCACAAACCCGGGCTGTGTTCAGAAAAATCGACAAAAATTTTGCCCGGTACTTAAACCACAAGACCATTGAGGCGACTAAAGTAGTAAAATACTTTTATTTGACATTTTCTCAATTAAATGCTGTCATACACTTATAACTTAAACACAATAAACAAAATACATTGCCAATAAAAACTTCCAATTGATTGAAAGAAGCTTACTCGATCACAAACAAGGTAAAAGCGACAATGTCCTGAACTCGTTTTATCCAGTTTTTTCCATCCGTACTTTTCTTTTTTACTTTTTTGCTGGAACACATGGCTTATAAAAAGTATTGTGCCCGTTACACCGTATTATACTCGTAAGCTTTTGCGAAGAATATGTTTGTTCAAGATAGTATTTACAAGTACAATCTTGTGATTGCCTCTGTGGTGTAGAGGATAGACAACTGGACTTAAATACCTCAGAGGTGGTGAGTTTGAATCCCGCGGGGAACATGATTTTGAATATATTTTCCCAGTTCGGTTAGGACATTGCACGCTTGAATCACCTGGTTGCCCGATAAGAGTGAAGATTCAGTGCTGCGGTCGGTCCCGGATGTGATCCGTGCCTTGGGCTCCGAGGCAATGGCCGAGGATGCAACCGGGAGAAGCGCTAGGATGATGATGATGATGATGAAGTACAATCACGTGAGTGATCTTCAGAACCATTACCGTTTTGTAAAAAGAAAACTCTGCAGCAGTATATGACTGCTGTATGTTGTTATTTAAAGCTTTGATTGTAAAAGCCTGATTATTAAAGTAAAGTATAAAGTATGTACTTCGCGATCCACTTATTTCTCAGATTGACGGACAAAAATCCAAACAAACAAACTTTCACATTTATTAAGTTAGTAAGTATAATTATAAAAACGACTAAATAAGATATATCTGCCAATTTTTATCCTCATACGACGTAAAATGACGTAAAACCCTTTGTACCACGCGCAATAGTCCCGTTGACATTTATGCTACACACGTTAAATCTTTTTCAAAACCCAGACTTCAATATAAACTTTAGAGACTCCCAATGGGTTTTAAAAAGCTTTGGAACGCGCTAACAATACCTTCCAGCCCGTTAGAGCAAGGTGCCATCGTTCACAAACGATCAAAAAGCAATGGCACACCGATAGTTTTGCTACAATATTTTTTTACCATTCCCATTTTGCATTTTCACGCCGCGCCGCGTACAAAGAGAGGTATATTACAATGTTACACTATGTTACAAGCGCATTTGAGCATTGCATCGAATTGTTTACGAAAATAATGTTTTTCGAGATAATAGTGACATTCCATTTGTTCGTTTGAGGCGGGCGCGTTTGAGGTGCGAATGTAATTTTCATTCCGTTTTTCAGTGCAATAAATCGTGTCGTGTTTGTAGTGCTGGTTTCGTATTATTTTTTAGTAGAGTTTTGGTTGAAATGGCTAGTGCATTTGGTATCTTTTGTAGGTTAACAAGTACTCTGAATAATTGAGCCAATATAATTATAATTAGCATCAGCCTATCGCAGTCTTATGCTGGATGAATTGACATAAAGTATGTAAAGTAAACTATCAGCCTATTATTGTGCCGCTGCGGGCAAAGGCTTCATCATTTGAAATCATGTTGTCGTTACAAAGATGGGATTTGACATAATCACCACTCTTCACAAATGCAGATTGGCGAACACAAACCTGGATGTGTTTAGAAAAGTCAACATAAATTTGGCCTGATCTCGAAAACTAACTTAGGACCTATAGACCACGGCCCGGTACTTAAACCATTAGACTATCGAGGCGAGAGGTAAATATACCATAATAATAATAATACCTCCGGCCGTATTCGGCCATGGCGGCCAATCTTACGATCACCCAGGTACGCAGGATATATTATTATAGTGCACAAGTGTGTGCGCAAGCACAGGTGCACTCCCTATTCCTTCACTCTCATAATTCGGTGGGACAACAACCTGACACGACCGTAGAGAGATCAGACGCAGGACCAATGGCTTAACGTGCCTTCCGAAGCATGGAGGAGCTCGAGATGAAATTTTTCGGTCACCCTTCCGATGACTGGCATCTGCGAACGTTGCTTAACTTTAGCAACCGCAGGCCGAGTGCGCTAACCACTGCGCCAATTAATCCAATATAAATGTTATGGTTCGTCCGCTTTGAAGTCGAACCCCAACTTGTTTTCCTTCCCCTTTGTTTTATGTCAACATGCATGCCTCTCTTGGTTTTTGATGGAGGGCGCTCTATTTCAGTATTTTGTCTCCCAAATGCTGTAATTTACATCATGAAATTCTGAGTGCATTTTTGTAATCTTCATAAAATTGTGGTGGGGAGGGAGGAAGTTTGTATGAAAGTATGCTGAATCGAATTAAAATTTACATTACCATTTATCTTCATAAAAACATTCACTTAATTTATTTGATGTTTATAAATCGCTTTAAATAAATTTACACTGAGAGGTTCAGTCCAGTGTCGATTGCTGAACAAATATGTTTGTCTATAGGTATAAGTATGGTATAATATAGGTAATTAATTGGATATGCTTATTTCGGTATTATATAGCAGACAATGCACTGACAAAGGCTGAATCCTCAAAGGAGCTTACAGTAAGGCAGAATGTTGACAGTTGCTTCATACCAAATGGAATTGGCCTGTTAACTATTCTATCATACAAGTGACTAAACACACATGAACACGTATTGACCTTAAAAACGGCTTTAGGTAAAGGATTTATACTATAATTATTGGTTAATAATTAAGAAAACAAATTTCTCATTTTGCAACATTTCTGTAGTAAAATTTGTAAGAAATTAATCAGATGGAATTGGATAATAAGAACTGCATCATGATCACAGTCATTTTGCCAGAGTTTAAAAACTGTAGTACTTCTAACTTAAAATCTGAAAGCTTACTGACGGTTACAAATGTACATATAAACATAGAATAATTATAAAACTACCTAATTATTATTTCTTTCTGTAATACTCTTTGCTAATAATGAGTTCGTGATAATAGAACTATACAACTAATTTAAAGCGCTTAAACAAAACAGAAAACATCCTCCGCAGTCTCTAACCATCCTGATGGCATGTTTATGGGCGGAAAGGCACCATCTTCCATTACAGTATGACGAGGGTGAGCCCACTTGCAGTGGTAAAAGCGGGAATATATCACGCCGTTAACTGCTCCTGACATGGCTAAGGCGACTACACTTGCCGGCTAAGAATCTGGATTAAAAGCTGGTTGGGTTTTAAATTAACAGTTTTGGAGAGGTTTGAAATTAAAATCATGTGTGCCTAATCAGGATATGTCTATCTTCTCGTGGTGTCAGAAGCGACTATGGAACGTACTTACACTCTGGCCACAGCCCACAGCGGTGCGACTGGCGATGCGTCGTGCGCCGGCGAAAGTGGCGAGCGAAAAAATCAAATAAAGGAAATTGTATGAAGCATGCCACAGCTACGGCGGCGAGATGCGCGGGGCGAACGCGCGGCGGCCATACCCACGACTAGGGCGGCCGTCGCCGGCCTCGCCGGCAACACTGGCCATCTAGAAGAAGCCTACGTCCAGGAGTTGGCTGCAAGGCTGATGATGATGGAAGAGATGAATGTGTTCGAAGACCATGGTCTTGAACGACTTTGTGTCGTGAATCTATACTAATATAACAAAGCTGAAGAGTTTGTTTGTTTGAACGAGCTTATGACAGGAACTACTGGTTCTAATTGAAAAAACCTATTAGATTTTGGATAGTCCATTTGTCGAGGAATTATTTAAGCTAAAATATAAAATTATGAGTGCAGAAACCGAAATCCAAGCAGACGGATACGCGGGCGGCCACTAGTAAATAATAACAGGATACTAGCCTTACTTCTACCGTTTATCATCAAATAATATAGCTGCTTATTTGTAACGACTATTTTGCTAACAATGTTCCCTATTGTTTTAATTTCTCCAAGAATTGTATCTAGGTTGATGAGCTATCATTATGTAGCTCCTCGTAATCTTCGATCCACAATTTAAAGTGCACTGCCGCATTAAACATTAATATAAAAACGTACAATAAAAGTAAAAAAGCATATTGTTTTCTTCATAAAAGAGAGTTTTCATTGCGTTTCCTATACATACTCTCGTCATTCGTAATAGTAAGTTAAGAGGGCTTTTCCGGCAATAAAATGCTTCCGAGAGCGGCTTAACGGTATACGGAGTCTGGATGTTTCGAAGCTTTCATACCAGAATAAGAATAGCGAGTTCTGAAGGATTAGAGTAATGCGCTAAGCCTTCAATGATAAGAAGTAAAAAATTAAATGCTAAAAATTGTTTGGGAATAATCTTGGTGGATGATAAAACTTGCAGTACTGAAAACACGAGTTTTTTTTTTTTTTTTTTTTTTTTTATTTAAGACTAAGCTAGCACTTGACCACAAAGTTGCCTGATGTTAAACAACTATGTGGTCTACGATGGAGCGTGCTTGCTCAGGAAAAGCCCGTTTATTCTGGCCTTGAAGAGCCCCAAGTTATAATGTGCAGGAAATACAGATCTCGGCAGAGAATTCCACTCCCGCGCAGTCCGTATCAAGAAGGATGAAGCAAATCGCTTCGTTCGTACGCGCGGAATCTCCACTGTATACGGATGAAGTCCCTGACCGAGTCTAGTAGTTCGATGATGGAACGGAGCTGGCGGAACCAAATCGTGCAGCTGAGCAGCACACTCACCAAAGTGGAGTCTGTAAAATACGGAGAGGCAAGCAATCTTTCTACGATGATCGAGGCTCTGCAAGCTCTCGATCAAAGTATCATCACCGATAAGCCTCATCGCACGCCGCTCAATAGAGTCCAAAGCAGCCAGCTGGTATCGAGCAGAACCATCCCAAAGATGGCAGCAATACTCCATGCAAGACCGAACTTGAGCTTTGTACAGGTTTAGAAGCTGTTCCGCAGTGAAGTAGCGCCTGACTCTGGAAAGGATCCCGAGCTTTTTAGAGGCAGATGCTGCCATAGACTCTATGTAGCTCCCAAAGTTAAGGTTGGAAGATAATTCCATACCAAGGAGCTGTAGTCGGTCAGATAGGGGAACAGATACGCCACGAAAAGCGGGAGTCATCCGAAATGTGCTCTTTTTGGTGGAAAATAGACACGCCTGCGTTTTGGTGGGGTTAAAGCTGACTAAATTGGCATCTCCCCAGTCTGAGACAATCTGGAGAGACTGATTAATCCTGCCCACCATATCTGATCTCAGAGTCTCAGTTTCACCGCTACCTGCACGTGCATTGGACAAGTATCTCTCGACTACCGTACTATCGTCAGCATACCCCAGAATTCCGGGAGTAGCCAACAAGTCATTAATGTGTAGCAGAAAGAGCGTAGCCGAGAGAACAGATCCCTGAGGGACGCCAGCATTTATTTCAAGCGAGTCGGAGGTGAACCCATCAACAACTACTCTAATGCGACGTCCAGTCAGAAAATCTTTGATCCAAGCACAAACTGCTGCGGGGATCCCATAGGAGGGAAGCTTGCTAATAAGGGCATCGTGCCAGACCTTGTCAAAAGCCTTTGATATGTCCAAGGACACAGCAATGGCCTCACCATGGTTTTCAATAGCCTCGCTCCACAAATGCGTTGCGTATATAAGAAGGTCCCCAGTGGACCTACCTTTTCGAAACCCGAATTGCGAATCACTGAGGAGATCGTTACCTTCTAAATACGCAAGCAAGCGGTTATTAATTGTACGCTCCATTACCTTACAGAGAATGGAGGTTATGGATATTGGTCGGTAATTTGAGGGGTCCGCACGGCTACCCTTTTTGGGCACAGGCTGCACGTTGGCAAGCTTCCAGGACTTCGGAACTGATCCCTCCCTCAGAGAGAGACGGTACAGGCGTGTCAGAATTGGAGACAGCTCGGGTGCACAATTCCGCAACACTCTCGCTGATATCCCATCAGGACCACTCGCCTTGTTCACATCCAGACTGCGCAGAACCTTAAGCACCTCTCGTTGACGTATGTTAGCGAACTTAAAAGTCGATTCGCAACGAGGAAGATTTGGTGGTATATGGTTAGCAGCATCCAAATGCGAATTGCTGGCAAAAAGATGAGCAAATAAATTTGCCTTTTCCTCGGCAGTGTGGGCGAGTGAACCATCGGGACGAAGTAAAGGCGGAAGTGATGACCTGCAGAAATTTGCTTCAACCGATTTGGCTAGTGACCAAAACAACTTACTACCCGAAGGGTACGAAGCCAACCTGGCCCCGATCCGGCCAATGTGATTGAAGCGAGCACGTCGTAATATCCTTTTGCAGGACTTGGCAGCTTTGTTGAATGCTCTCTTCAAAGTATGCACCCCAGGTGCTTTGTGGCTGCGAGCTTCAGCCCAAGCGCGATAGGCAGATTGCTTGAGCACCTCAGCACTCGCGCACTCTGCATCGAACCACGGGCGAGCCACGCAAGAGGATGGTAGATCAGAGAACGGAATAAAATACTCCATTCCCTGACATATCACCTCCCTGACGGCATCAGCACAGACACTGGGGTCCTTCGAAGAAAAACATACTGCAGTCCAGGGATACGCAGCAAAGAAATGCCTCATACTGTCCCAGTCCGCCGCTTTGTACCGCCATATACGCCTGCTACCTTTAGGACTGGGGTCGGGAGGCGAGTAGACAGATACAGACTGAACCAGACAATGATCAGACGATCCTAAAGGAGCCGTAACGGTCACTTGGTAACGGTCTGGTTCAGTAGTAAGCAAGAGGTCCAGGCAGTTAGCTGTGTGGCTATCAACATCGGGAACCCTAGTAGCACATTCCACCAATTGGGTTAGGCCAAGAGACAGAGCCAAAACTCGCGCCTCTCGTCCAGCAAGGTCAGTCTTCTGGAACGGGAACAACCACTCTTGATGGTGGGCATTAAAGTCCCCCAGAAGGACAAGTTGTGCTGACGGGTACCGAAGTTGGGCAATTTCAGCTGCGTTGTTGAGGTATTCGAAAAATCTCGCTGTCTCCTCATCACCAGTGTGGGAACGATACACACAGGCATAAATATTTTTATTTAGCCCTGTATCCACCAGCAACCAAACAATTGAAAATTTGGAGTCTTCAAGGTCACGGAGACGTCGACTACAGATGCTGTCACGCAAATACACACAGACCCCAGCACGCGACTTGAATTTGTGCTCCAGAATATACCCTGGGTAGTGCAAGTAGGCCGAGTCAGCTGGACATCTGATTTGCGTCTCCGTTAGTACCAACATTTGAGGCTTTGCGGTTTCGAGATGATGGTGAACCGAATCGAGATTTGAGTGCAGTCCTCTGATATTAGCGAGGTGCACTTTAAGTGAAAGGACGTGCATCCGCTGTGACGCTTTCCTATTTTTATGCCTCATGTCATGTTGGGGAAGAAGGGGCAAGGGGAAGGCAGTTGAGCTGTACATAGTGCACAGACACCCGGGCAGCAGATCGCCAAAAAGTGGCGCAAAGGAGTGGCTGAATTGGAGCGCGCGGGGACGCCCGAGCCCCCCCGGGGGTTGCCATCGGGTCCTTTCATCCGGTCGCCAACCGGCACGATGGAGCATCCCGGGATTTTTCGCAAGGTGGCGGGGCAGCCTTTCGTAAGTGGCTAGCAAACTACTTGGGCCCCCTACTACCTGCGGTCGGCCAGCGGAAAACCGTGCCTCGGATCCCGCTACCCTCCAAATTCAGACACCATGCGCCACGAGGATGGTTCGCTACAAATGGTTTCGCAGATGCACATGCACAACCCAGACCCAACCCCCCAGAATGGCTACTCAAGGTGGAAATCCGGAACACGTCTTGCAACGCTTGGCGGATAGACTTAACCTTGAGGGTGGTAACCAGCCACGGCCACAGCCTACCACCGGGAAGTTTGCCACTCATTTAGCACCACCCAGGGGTCACGTGTAGGGGCTCGAGGGTAGACCTACGGACGCGAGTGACATTGACCCCCAATACTATTATAGCATTTGATTTAAGTATGTTTGAGAGTATAGAGATACATTATCCTTATAGTCGTATACATTAGAGAGGTAATAAATAAAAACAGATAAAGTCTATTTTTAAGGTAGAACCTAACAAACTAAATTAATATTGTATTTTTTCTGTTTCAGGTAATTTAAATACGTTCAAGTACGAGTTTCCACGAGACGAACATTACCAGTGTGAGTAATAAAATCTAGTTGCATCTCACGAATTGCCATTTCTTAGCATAATTTGGGTACTAGTGCTACCTGGCCGGTTTAAACTCTCAATCAGCTCACCCTTATCACGACTGAATAAGCTTCATTATACGCTAATGTAATTGGCTAAGGTAAAGCTATCATTTGGTGCAGGCGTCTTTCGCCGGTTAAATGTGCTGTTTCACTGTTAGCGGAACGTTTATGGAGTTTATAAATAACATATTATTGAGTGATTCATCATCATCACCATCGTCATTATCATCATCAGTCTCTCGCATAAATAAATAAATTTCTCACAACATCACATACATAAATCTGTCTCGGTGATAAGTAGCTTTAAGCATTGTGTTACAAATATCAGAATCAACAGTAGTTTTACAAATATACTGTAACAAATACATTATGCAGAACACCCAGACCAGAACAAACAGACATATCCATGCACACACGTTTTTTTTTGAACCTGCGATCTCTTGGTCTAATAGTAAACTTCAATATTTAATTTGCAAGACCTGCATTATTACCTCATTCGAAAAAACAAACTCCTTATATTTATGTTTAATTTATATGCAGCCTAACTACAATAGCTCTCGTTTGGGAAACAAAATAATATTTTAACGTATACAAGATAAGTAATTGGTTAATTAATTTCGATTCAAATAACACCATACTGTTTAGTCTTGAAATTCCTTAAATTTAAATCAAGCTACAACTTCCGCTTAAAGTCAAACCCTACCCCAAAAATGCGGAAAGACTCAAATTCATCCGTATCTCAGTGCAATTGCGAAGTAGGTCAGTCGACTCAGCGTAATTACGAATCCAACGGAATATATTAGTTTTAATTATCATACCTAAATATTTTTCTCAATGAAAATCCCTCTAGGAGCCCGGTTATTATGTCTTGGATCCTAAAATAACAGTTACATCCAGAATATTGTTTTAATATCAGTACTATGCCATTTAAAACGCGATGTTGGTAAATGTAAATCAATTGTTGACTTACGCTTAGCATGGAATGGATGGGAAGTGTTTCGTTCCGTTGATCACGATCCTCAAACATTGAATAATAATGCTGGATCAATTTGTGTTAGAGGAATATTATTTTTTTGTGAGTGCTTCCTTAACTATTCAGTAATTTTCACATCTATTTTGGAAGAAAATTCAATTTATTAAGATACGAGACTGACCATCATATTTTCTTGAGTTACTGCTGTAGCTCATATAAGATTAAATTCATTTTAGATTTGATTTAAGTAATTGAAAAGGTTCATTAGAAAAATGATTTACTAAGTTATTTTATTACAACTGAATTAGATAAAACGTAGGCCTCTACGAGAAATTAGGTTTTTGTTTGGCAAATATCTCGCTCGTTCATTAGTTTAATTGAAATAAACATTACTGAATATAATAATTAGTTAACTCTCATAAATATAAGGGGCCGCCCGCGACCTCGTCAACGTGGCCTATTTTATCCATTTACAGGTAGAATTTATCAAAATCCTTTCTTAGCGGATGCCTACATCATAAAACCTACTAGTCCAGTAATTTTAGCAATTTTGATCCGCGATCTGCGGAATAATTCCTAGTGAGCTGAATTTTTGTATACACCTTTATTATGATATTGTAATGATGATGTGAAAAATCGACATTGATATCGTGCCGGCAAAAAAAGTTATAGGGGTCCAAACGTCACCAAAATCAGTTTTTCGCAAATATCTCGCGATCTATTGCTCTGAGGTCAATAATGGTTTCATAAAAGTTGTACGTCGCAAAATTGTCTACAAAAAAGGTCTCTTGCATTTTTCTGTAGAATTAACCGTTTTTGAAATAGAGACTAGAACGCACTCACATATGGTATTGTATACCGTACGGCGCATACCAAGGCAAACACCCCATTGTTTGTTTTTTTCCCTTTTTTGTTTGTGTGTTTTTTGTTAGTATGATGTTCTACATATATAAATATAAAGGACTTGTAATACTAGTACAGTAAGGAAAATAGGAATATCAGCTATAAAAAACTAAGTGGCAATTTTTTTTGTCACTTTATAACTCAATAACGGGCTCACCGATCCAAACCAAATTTTCAGGGTTTGTACAGACTATTTAGTACATGTTTTATGTGAAGTTTGAACAAAATCGGTCGTTCTTTTTATACGTAGCGAAGCACGTACCGGGCCGATAGTAATGATATAGATATGCTATGTCCAGTGACGTTTGGACCCCTTTAACTTTTTTAGCCGGCACGATATCAATGTCGATTTTTCACATCTTTATCACAATATCATAATAAAGGCGTATACAAAAACTCAGCCCACTAGGACTTTTTCCACAGATCGTGGATCAAAATTGCTAATATTCACATTGCATATCTATATCATTACTATCGGCCCGGTACGTGCATCGCTACGTATAAAAAGAACGACCGATTTTGTTCAAACTTCACATAAAACATGTACTAAATAGTTTGTACAAACCCTGAAAATTTGGTTTGGATCGGTGAGCCCGTTATTGAGTTATAAAGTGGCAAAAAAAATTGCCACTTAGTTTTTTATAGCTGATATTCCTATTTTCCTGAGTGTACTAGTATTACAAGTCCTTTATATTTCTATATGTAGGTCATCATACTAACAAAAAACACACAAACAAAAAAGGGAAAAAAACAAACAATGGGGTTTATGCCTTGGTATGCGCCGTACGGTATACAATACCATATGTGAGTGCGTTCTAGTCTCTATTTCAAAAACGGTTAATTCTACAGAAAAATGCAAGAGACCTTTTTTGTAGACAATTTTACGACGAACAACTTTTATGACACCATCATTGACCTTTGAGCAATAGATCGCGAGATATTTGCGAAAAACTGATATTCGTGACGTTTGGACCCCTATAACTTTTTTTGCCGGCACGATATCAATGTCGATTTTTCACATCAGCATTACAATATCATAATAAAGGTGTATACAAAAATTCAGCTCACTAGGAATTATTCCGCAGATAAAATCTAAAATTCCTGGACTATACCTGCATGCCAAATTTCAGCCCGATCCGTCCATTGGTTTGGGCAGTGCGTTGATAGATCACTATGTCAGTCAGACAGTTTTAAACATATTTAGATTGATATTTTAGATATCTTAATATGCAATTTGGACTGCTCAATTACATAATGTTCAAATAGAACCGAAACATAATAACATTGCACGATTCGAAATGGGAGTGAAAATTTTAAATTTGTCCGAATTTCGTTTAAATTGGATTACAAGAGATTTACGCGGCTTTATTTTCGATAACATTATTTGCATCTGAAGTGTCCAGGCTTTGCAAGGATAAATATTCAACGAGCCGGACGAATAATTTCATTAAATTATTATTCAGATCAAAGATTATATTTGTGAAGGTTCCAAATGAGTGTTAATACCGATTTGGGTGCTGTTGTTGAGTAGTACATGATTTTGTGGTTTACAAGCCCTTTATTTTTTGAAATAAAGGGCTTGTTCATGGACTGTTTTAGTTACAAATAAATAAAAATATTCTTAGTACTAACAAACCAACTGCCTAGATCTAAACTAAGCTGAAAGCTTGTAATATGGAAGCTAGGGAACAGATAGATATGCTTAAATACTTTTTAACCCGCGGCACTTGGTTTTGTAGCCGTGGTCTCTGATCACTAGACCAACGGGCCCGTCGATCAAAAGCAGTTACAAGAAAACATTTTAAGGCAACAAGACACAACTAATTAAGACATTTGGTAGACATTCACAGATTAAATAAAAAACCACTCTGTAAATGAACATTTAAGAAGCTAACATTATAAAATAACGCTTGATTACACATAATCATTAGTTACACAATAAAACGAAAACGTAAACCTGACCGTCCCGTTTATCTCAAAAACTATCCAGGTCAAGAAAGAAAATATAAAGTCGAAATGACCACGCGTAAGTAAATAAGCATTCCACTCGACAACGGATGAAAGAAGTCTCATTTGCAAGAACGTTTCACTCTGCTTGTGAGTGTTTTGGTCGCGAGATGAACTCTTCTGAACGAATTCGGAATAGCCGTCGAATAGCCGAGGTATAGCCGTCGTATAGCCGACGAATGTACACTAGTTTAGCGGGTTGTTTATTCTCACTTTTGGACTGAATGACTTTGTTTCTTCGCTTTTAACGTGGAGTTTTGGTATTTGTAAAGGTGTGTTGGTTCTGCTGGAAGTGAATGGACGTTTCTAAGTGTACACTACTAAGACCTAAGATGGGAGGGTAACTTGATGAAAACGGAACAGAGATAGGTACATTCGACTAGTGGTAAAAGAATCACTAGTTATCAAGAAGACGTGTATAAAACAATTATCAATAGTAATTAAAATAACGTTCGATTAAATATTTGAAAAAGTTTATCATACAAAATACATTAAATTTAAGAACTTAAGCTTAAAAAATCTGATACTATAAAAATATTAATTATATATTTCACTATATGCTTAAGTCAAAATACCGTGTCAAAGTGTCTTCCAAGTGTGGTTAAAATAATAACATTGTTAAAAATATTTACAGCAATTACTAAGCATATTTTCCCAATGTTTGAAATAATAAATAATTAAGTTTGCGAGTAAATTTGTCATCATTGATGTCCCTTCGTGTCGTCTCGGCAGAATATAAAATAATTACTGTCATCGAATCCAGCAAGAATTGCTATCAAGTAAATTAAGCCAATAAAACGGTAGGGCATGGCGTTATGGCACAGTATGTACAAGTAAACAGTAGAACAATCTAGATAGTGCTGTTACTGTAAACTAATATAACAAAAGCTGAATACTTTGTTTGTTTGTACGCGCTTATCACAGGAAAACCTGTTTGAATTGAGAAATATTTTTGTGTTGGATAGTAGATTCGATAAAGAGGGCTTTAAGCTATAGCTTATGATTTGATGAAGAATACTTAACGCTATATGACACTATGTGTGCGGAAATCGATATCCACGCGGGCGGAGTCGCTGGTAGCCGCTGGTTTCTAAATATTGACGGATTTGATACTATGTTTAGAGTGCAACTGCTTTTGATCATTCGATATCACGACATTCAACTGTTTATTTAGCACTTGTTTTTACCTGTTTTAATTCTAATACACCTAAACCGTTGGTTATATTCTTGGCATAAAATGATGTTGTAAATAAGACTCCTAAGGACTTACTGAAACCGAGCATGTTTTAGCATAATTAAAATAGCAATCACAAAGTAAAAATAAATCAGCCTCTATTTGGCTTTATTTTTCTAATTGCTTAGAACTGTTAACGTTTGCAGTATTTAGGACATTTTGGACAACATTTTTCTTGCTGTTTTTAATAACATCCCACCAAACTGAAAAAGCTACAAATATACAATTTCACATTACTCACTGCATCCAACCGCATTACGCCAACGCTCCACCGCCTTGAAATCACGTAGTTCATTTCTCCCGTTTTTATGATCCGGGAAAATTAATGGACCGACATGCTAGTTATTGACGTGATAGTATGTCATTCGCTAGTTACGCTGATATTAGGGGCATTTGTCACGTCTTAGGAGCTAGGGGACGGCTCGTTGAGCCAGTAATTGGGTGAGCGGGCTTAATAACAACTTGTATGAGATATTGCATTGGATTAATTTTGTGATTTGCGAGCAGTTATGTAGGAATTTGAATTTACATAAGGTTAAATGGTTGCTAATGATTAGAACGGGTTTGTTTAAGAGGCAGGCACTACTAAAAATTTCCAGTTACCCCTCCACCTACCAGTGGGTGAATTAGGTGGGTGAGCCGGTCATCGCACCTTAAAACTTGTCAGGGAATTTGATTTTTTTTTATATGATAAATCTTATTTGCAAATGGTTTCTGGTATTCAGTGAACCTATTTTAAGGCAGACTTTAGGGAAATTTTTGTTCTAATCAATTGAAATTAAAAATAATCTACGAAAATTAAGATGTCGGGAGTGATTACTGGATTGACATACTAGTTATTGAGAATGAGAATAAAAATAAGAATAAGGAATATTTATTGTTTGAACTGTGTACATACAATGTATGTCATTTGCACATTATTGACGTGATAGTATGTCATTCGCTAGTTACGCTGATATTAGGGGCATTTGTCACGTCTTAGGAGCTAGGGGACGGCTCGTTGAGCCAGTAATTGGGTGAGCGGGCTTAATAACCACTTGTACGAGATATTGCATTGGATTAATTTGTGATTCGCAAGCAGTTTTGTTATTTGAGATTTATTATCGGGGAGAAGAGTAATTAAGATTTTGAATCGCACTATCGTTTCAAATTCTTATTATCTCTTCTTGTGGTTAACGCTCTCAAACAAAATATTTTTATGGTAAGGTTATCGAAGAATATCGTTTTTGTTTAAAATCAAAATAACGCAGTTATAAAAATCTTCAATAACATCACAATAGAATTAATCTTCCACCGACTTCGGAACGAAGTCATCTATTGAGAAGAAGTTGCTCTTTTAAACCGCCAATAATTACATTAATTTTCTAACTAAGTCATAAGTTTCCTTATGCCCAGTATAAAAATTGATTATAATTAATCTACATTTACATGAAAAATCTGGAGAGTTGGCTTGGCTCAGTTACGGCGTCGTTCTGTGGGGAAACAGCACCGACGCAGCCTCTCTGTTTACCCTCCAGAAAAAATTAATAAGAATAATTGCAAATATAGAACAGATCCACACCTGTAAACCATATTTTCTTAAATATAAAATACTAACCTTGCCGAGTTTGTACATTTTAGAAATGTGCAAGTTTGTGCGTAAATACCCACAATTTTATTCACAACGTAAAGATTTTTCATGTAAATATAGCTTACGTAATAAAAATAAATTAACATTACCAACTTCCCGTTTAAAAATCAAGTCATCTAGTACCTTCAGTTATTCCGTAAAAATCTACAATAAATTACCAGGTACATTACAAAATGAAAACAATAACTTAGTATTTACAAAAAAACTAAAGACCTACCTCATAGAGAAATGTTATTATAGTGTTAATGAATATTTTATTGACCACACTTATGTAGGTCACACTAAATAATGTTGGTTTTTATAAAAATTAATGTATAATATGTTTATGTTGTTATAGTATTATTAGAGTTTAAAAAATGGTATATGTATTAGTATGTAGAAATAAATAAGGTAGAATCTAATTTTTAAGTTAAATTGAATATGTATACAAAGGCGTTTCCTCTCTACTAGCCTTTATTGTATTGCGTGCCCGACAGGGTCCATAATTGTGTCCATGTATATTTCTATAACACCCTTCTGTACATTATGGTTTTGCAATAAACATATTTGAGTTTGAGTTTGAATTTTTTCTTCTGTGAACGCGCTTTTCTCTGAAACTACTGTACTAAAACCATGTTGTGACGATGTATAAAATACTACCACTCAAAACAACTCCCAGGTGATTCAAATTTGTCCCAACGCGGAAATAGAACGGCAATTCCATACGGCCGCGTTTCCCGTTGAGTTGATAAATATTTCAACCGTTCAAGGAACCATTGCGCTTTTTGCCTCTTGCATCCCTGGAGGAGTGCACTCGAGGTAACATGCAGAAGCGCAGTCCTGGGGCGTTCCCGGACGCATGTCGCATACGATACACGTTTCGGTTTCTGGTTGGAATATAACGGGTGAAACTATAAACAATTAAGGTTGTTGCATATTATAGGAACTAGCGGGCGCCCGCGACTTCGTCCGCGTGGATTTTGGTTACTTTATCACCTATTTTTCCCGCTAGGGGTGGAATTTTCAAATAATCTTTAAAACGGGATGCTTACGACACATTATCTTTATGAACGCAAAGTCTCAGCCCGATCGGTAAAAAAATGACAAAGTTCCGTTCTAATTTTCATCCCCTATTTGTCCCCCTTTGGGGGTTGGAATTTATCAATATATTTTCTTAAGCGATGCCTACGTCATAGTAGCTTTATGAATGCAAAGTCTCAGCCTGATCGGTTAAAATGACAATGTTTTGTACTCCCGTTCATCCCCTATTTTACCCCCTTGGGGTTGGAATTTATCAATCCCATTGATTAGGTGATGCCTACGTCATAGTAGCTTTATGAAAGCAAAGTCTCAGCCCAATCGGTTAAAAATTGACACAAGTTACGTACTAACGTTCATCCCCTATTTTACCCCCTTGGGGGTTAGAATTTATAAATATGATTGCTGAGCCGATGTCTACGTCATAGTAGCTTTATGTATGCAAAATATCAGCCCGATAGGTTTAAAATTGACAAAGTTTCATACTACCGTTCATCCCCCTTTTTACCCCCTTGGGGGTTAAATTTATCAAAATCCTTTCTTAGCGGATGCCTACGTCATAACATCTACCTGGATACCAAATTTCAGCCAGATCTGTCCAGTGGTTTGGGCTGTGCGTTGATAGATCACTATGTAATCAGTCAGTCAGTCAGCAATCAGTCAGTCACCTTTGAGTTTTATAGATATAGATTCGATGTTGTTGTATTAATAAAAAATTGGACTAACACACCAATTGCCTAGCCCCAAACTAAGCTCGAAACTTGTACTGTGGATGCTAGTGAACGAACGTGATATGTACTTAGGTACTTTATTAATAATAACCATGACTCTAGTATAAGTGTCGGTGGTCATCACACAAATTTTTAATTATGACCCTAGCAGGATTTGAACCCGCGGCTCCCGGTTTTGTAGCCAGGGTCTCTGACCACTAGACCAACGGGCCAATCATGCTATGTATTGTGATTTATGGTAAAAATAATTAGTGATTCTCTACTATATTAGACACTAGTTTTTACCAACGTCATCCCGATTCCTGTTTTATCCCATGGGAGTATTTAGTCGGGATTAAATGAGACCGCGGTCCTATTTTCCAGATGCGTTTTAAATATTTTTTTTCGTCAGGAGATTGGGACCAACCGCAATTTCAACTACAATTCCATTGTCTAAGTACCAGATTGAGGACAGTCAAAAATAAAAGAACGTAACTCTATTTATATTATTTTTGTTAACTTTACTGTAAAGCGAATTGGTTAATGATCCCAGTCAACCGATCCAATAATGTTATTCGGGCAACTGGGACCTATTTTAAACAGTGGTAATGTATCTAAATAATACCTGCTCTGTTTCCCGCTTGTAAAGCGCAAATATCGCTCAAAAGCAAACGCGATCCATTTGCGGAACCTTGAATAGTAATGTACTGATAAATTATTTATTATAATCGCATTATAGAATAGAATAGAACATATTAACCAATTCAATGCTGAGGAGACCGAGTCTGTGATAGTTGCCATAATGGACGAAGAGCGATTTCCTTAATGAAGGTTTCGAGCAAAGTGATTTAGTAATTATTTTTATGTTGTGTTTGTCATCACCAGGATAGACTTGTTCTAGAAACTATAAATTACCTATCAAGGTCCCATGGGACCTTTGTATCGGGAATATATCCTAAATGAGCACTGATTTTATACCAACTTTCATCAAAATATGGTCAGAAGAATCAAAATCCGAGTAGTTTCGACGTGATTGGCGGACAAACATCTTAACAAACAAACCCCTTACATTTATCATTATATTATATGTAAATAGGGATTTGTGAAAGCCACTTTTCCGCTAGTTCTTTGTAACATGTAATTTTTTTTAAAGAACTGACACCTTTAAAATAATGCCAGATAATCTATGGTAAAAAAAATGGCAGTCTGAACATTACATGCGTCTAATACTCCTAAACATCACTCAAACGCAAACGCATTCCATTTGCGCGGCTCCGCATACGAATTTATTCGGTCGCAATTTCCTGACGTCACCGCCACTGGGCACCGATGGCTGTATCGCTCGCACTGTGCTTACAACGGAGGAAAAATATTTCTTCAAACTTTCATTATTAATATTGGTTTCTTTATCATTCCAAATTAAATAAATTAACTCATGAATGAATAAATAATTAATGACAATCAAAATAAGTGAAACATCACTCAGTTCAATAAAATAATTTAGCCAAACTAATCAAACATCATATTATTTAATGCCTGTTTAAAGTCATGTGTACAATACGAAAAAGCTCTAAACTAATCAGCAGACAATGCACGCCATAGCCATAATAGTTATTATTATACAAAACAAATCAATTTAAAGTAGAAATAATATCTATAACTTAAGGAATGTACGTAAAATATTTATTATTAAAATTCAACATAAAAATTTCGATCTAAATTGAATGTAGGTACAAATCACGGATAGGGCATTACATGCGTCTAATGCTCCCAAACATCACTCAAACGCAAACGCATTCGCAAATATATTCGGTCGCTATTTCCTCACGTCACCGCCACTGGGGAGCAATGGAAGCAACGCTCGCAATTTGCGAACGACACGGAGAAATAACAAGAACTTTATGTAAATTCTGAAACGATCGATTTGAGAATTACTTACGCTGTAATGAATTCGCTTGAGTACGAGTATCAATACATAATATACACATATAAAACTTACCTAGTCGCTTTCTTCTGTCTATTCCTATGTATGCTTAAATGTTTAAAATTACGCAACAAATTTTAAACAGATAGAATGATTGCAATGGAAAAAGTACGGTGTATAAAACATACATAATATCAGAGAAACACTGATAATTTTAGGCGAAAAAGTTTTGCCATGCAAAAGAATTTAGTAAGTGATTACTTTATTTTACTTCATTTCAATAGTTGCATTCTTGCGAATCCGGCATATGTAGCTAGTACTATTAATAGTTTAGTGCCTGTTCCGCTGGTCTAGAGTTTAGTAATCCTGACCAAAAACTAATATACGAGGTTTGAGATCTCGTAGCCTCCATATTACAAGCCTCAAGCTTAAAAATAAGAGCTAGGCCATTAGCGATTCTATGTAATTAAAAAATGTTATATTTGTTTATTTTTTTTTATTATGTGAAAATAAAGGAACTTAAATTGATATGTTCAACAATTTATAGATGATTAATGAAACAATAGTCTAATTATAAACACACAATTTATAAAGTAAACTCAGTAACATAAATAATGATTCTTTTACTCAATTAAAAAGAATCCTTCTAAATATAGTAACATTATTAAAATGTTGTGCAAAAAGAGAAGTTGAATTTAAAGTAAAGGCATGTCTGCCTGCTCTGTCTCAAAGGATGGTTTTTCTTTGAATATAAAATTATCTTTGAATATAAAATTACTCAATTAATCCTAATTTGTAAGAGTTCAATTACAATGCACAAAACTTGTTGATTAAATGCTTTTTGGAACATCTTTTATAAATTCTGCCCAGCCCAACATTGAAACCTAAAGCGCCGAGACTAAACTTTGCGGGCTAGATTTAACCAGTTTACTAACTAATCGCTAATCAACTCATTAAGTTTAATTGGCCCATTAGTTAGGCTAATCAAATTAACCCTTCATCACTCGAATGGTGCCCAAATAGGTCTCCTAATCTAATCGCCATCGGCTACAGTTGTGCATTGATGTAAATCCACACTGTTATTGGGATAACATGAGTGAATACTGAACCCTCATTTCACAAAGAGACGTGGGTATACATTAATTAATTAGGCCACGAAAATAGGACGGTAAATTCAATGTTTGATACCTGAAGAGCAAATCTTTCGTAAGTCAACAGCAAGAGAGGTAGAGCTTAGTGGAATTTCGACTTGCTTGATCCACTCGTCTGGGGAAGTACCTCTACCTTACAGAAGACCACAGTGAAATAGCACTTCGTAACAGTTGTTGTGTTCTGCTGGTGACTTAGGTCGCCAGCTCAGTTAGGAAGAGTATGGGGTTTTCAATGCCAGGCAACGCATCTGCGACCCTTGTATGGTTGTCAGATGAGTCCTTTGTATTTATGCCTGCCTATTTTTAAAAAAAGAGTATTCCAAATTTGTCTCTTGCTGATTGCGGAATGAATATAGATTGGTTTCTAAGTTGTTTATGTTCACAGTCTGTTAAGTAAATCTGCTGAAACCAATAACAGTCTGAGAATAGGTCAAATCTCAAATAAGATAAGTAAGATGCATGTTTCTTATAGAAATATGTAAGTTATGTTTTTTTAATGAGATATGGAAAACCTTTTAAGAAAAATAAAGGACTCCATAGACTAGAACATATTATTTATAGCTTCTTCTAATTACCACTTTTTAGTAGATTATAAAACGTTTTCACGGCTTTCAAAATAATAAGGATGACCCAAAATGTGTCCTAAAATAACCAACGAAAGTAAAAAAGTCTTTACTGCGAAACCATTACCGTTTTGCGGCAATGTTCTAGTTTCCATTGAGACCTAACTAAACAAACTCTTACTATACAAACTTCCCTTATGCAAGCACTTTACATCCTATTCCGCGAAGTAAGAACGAAAGTGGGAGAAATGTGAAAAAACCTTTCCGCCTTACGGAAACTTTCTGTTCCACCATTCTCTATTATACATTTACCTTATGATCTAACATAGGAAACATTTTCTCGTAGGAAAGAAATCTGCTCATAAATATAGCAGAGTTTATGGGTAAGGAATGTGAGTTTTACATTTTTTTAACTTACGTACAACCCTGTTATATGCTTTTAGCAGTTAAATATACGAATTATAATTTTAGTATTTTTATATTTTATTCACAGAACATGTATTTATTGAGCGAATTCAAATATTAAGTTTTGAAGAGTTCGGTAGTGCAGTGGCGCGGTCAGGCTTCGATTGCTAAATTAAGCAGCTTTCGCAGAGGCCAAGGCACGGCACGGTTCAAGCCGTTGGTCCTGCGCCTGATCTCTCTACGGTCGTATCAGATCGCTAACCCATCAAACTATGGGAGTTACGGAATAGGCAGTGAACCTGTGCACTCTCATGTGAACTATAATGTTATCCTGCGTATCTGACTGATCGTAAAATTGACCACCATGGCCGAACACGGAGGTGGATATCAATGCAAAGTTTTTTTACCTTTGTCGTCAAATAATATCTTAATTATTGTGTTATTGTTTGTGTTTATTCGATAAAAGGTACTTTTAATTAAAGTAACAAATGAGAAGGTACAAATTAATAATAGCAGCAATCTGGAATAGGTTCTACGAAATAGTAACATCACTTTGCGAGTTAAACTTATGTTTAATATTCTAATTTTGATTGCTCGCATAGACGAAACTTACACAATATTATGTATGTGCGTAGTTGTAATGTTTACTTATTTGTTTTCAACTTGAACACGTCATGTTAAAGTAAGCTTATATGATTAATCAAGGTACAACATTCCGAATAGAAATAAAAATTTTTTTTTGCATCAACTTAGACTAAGTATAAACTTTTTGTAATAAGCTACAAAGTGTGGGTAGAAACTTCCTTTTAGGCAAAACATAGCATGTGTTAGGAAGAACCGCTCTTCTAGACTTTATTGTCTGTGGACTAAGGATGTTAATATGCTTCCTATAATGTGCTACTATGTTGCGCTTTGGTCCAAACTTAGTTACACGTATTAGGAGCTTAGTGCTATTTCCACTTTAAAGAGCAGTAATTAACTTAAACTATTAAAATTTTAAACAAGAAAAGTTCATCTGATCTCAGGGTGAGATTGAACATTTCTTTGTGTAGGTATTATTAAAAAAATATAGATAAAGGTAAAAATAATACATTCTTTATTAATAATACAGGTTAGGAAAATAACAAGAATATACTCGTCAAGTCACATTCTTCAAGTTCTAACTAAATAAGCTACTGAGACTTTTCTCTGTAGCTTAAGAGGGGGTGTAAAAAATATCGCGTATTTTCAAACACATTTTAAACCTTGAAAATGAACTTCAAATGACCCGAAAAAAAATCGTAGATATTCAAGCATCGTTCCTAAATAGTTATCACAGAAAATATTGAAAAAATTGCAATTTTCATTGATAAAAAAAATCTTGAAGTTGCGTCTGACTTGATTTTTGGTTACATTTATTTCCGAGACGATGCATTTTGGTGAACCAATATTTTGGCATATAATATCAAATTATATTATCTAAATATTTATCACAGAACATTTTGAAAAAATATCATATTTTACGAGTAATTCAAAGAAAACTAGTTTGGCGCTTACTACGTTCATATTGCGCGCAGTAAGCTATCGTCTGTCGCACCTGGCGCGTGCTCACAGGCATGTTTTGTTTCATCGGTTAGTCGCAACCTCTCCGTTGAGACGAGAAGACTATGATTCAGTGCTCTCCCGGCTCGAAAAAATATTTCGTTAAATTATTACAAGGGCTGACGTGAATGACGCATCGGCCGTGGGTAGTATATGCAAGAAATAATTATGCTTTTGCTTGTTAGTAGACTTGGTAGCAGTTTATAAATTTAATGAAAATACAATATACATAATTACAAGTCCAACCTGAACTTATATTCTATTGTCCTTGAAAAGCACTTCTCTATTCCAGAAGACATTGCGTTATCGTCGTCTAGACCAGACCTTTCATTTATTCTAGGAAACTTAAGCGCGTACTGTTGGTAGAACTTACTGTTCCATTCCATGGGAGACAAACATTCCCAAAGATCACGCGTTTAAAACAAGTAAGTATTATGACCTAACCAACGAGATAACTAAAAATGGTTATACAGAACGGTTGTATGCTGTGGAAGTGGGTGCGAGATGTAAACCAGTGAAATCTCTCCACAACCTACTGAAGGACTTAGGATTACCAAGATCTAAATTAGCTCCTTACTGAAAAGAGCAACTAAAGCCGCTTTACTCGGCTCATACCAAATATGGTTGGGAAGGGAGAGGAATGTCATCGGTGAAGGATCACACGCTGGGTCGAAAGTCCCAGGCGCCGACTGACACGCGATGGACCCGTCACCTGCATGAAGAATCCATGGATAGATAAGAAGTTCGTCTCAGTGGCGCACCAAACGGTTGCAGTAACTGCACGCGCTTAGCTCGCGTACCAGTCGCGAGCTGCACATTCTCGGCGCATTCGTCAGATACAGACGCACGATAAGGTCTGCTCATTCTTCTGGTATTAATGTAGATACAAGTGAGCATTTCTATTTATTTGGCGTTTGGTCTGTTGGGACTTTATCTTTCCATTTTTAGACTAATCAAAATAAATGTAGTAAGTGAAGATTTAAAAGAGCAGCTATCGAGTTTCCTGCCGTTTCTTCTCGATAGATTACTGCGTGGGAATCGTACACCGCCTAGTTAGTGATATTATAGGTAAGGAGAAGTTATTTTAACCGAATTGAGGTGCATGCTTATGACAAAATGAAACATGACACTGTATTTTGAAATCTAAATTGTGATTGCATTGCGTAAATATGATAACGTATTTGTTTAAGTATATCAATTTATAGGAATTGATAATTTAGGGATATCGCCCGGAATGAAATCGCATCGGAACTATTCTTTGTAGCGTTGTAGATGGGGTCTTATTTAAAGATACGTTAAAATTATCTAGGCCGTAAGTCTCATGTATCATTACTAATTGTCGAGATAATTAAAAAAATCTTGTCTCTTATAAAATGTTTTTTTATTAAGCAATTCTTTATTTTACCGTTGAATAGATGTAGGTAAAGGCAAATCACCAAGATTGTGTAGTACTCTGTGTGATAAGAAACATTTTATAGAATTAATAATTATATTACTTCCCTTGTAATGGTACTTTTGCGTTACAACTCATTTAAAGCATTCATAAAATAATTTATTATAATTTTTGCTTTAATTGTACCCTCACTTAAACTATTTTTATCTGATTTACTTTGCATACTGTGCGGAATCGCCCGAAACAAAATGAAGTGGCGACCTCTGTCTCATTGCGTTGGAGTCATAGGACGAGAGGGGGCCGAGGAAGCGCGCGGGTGCAATCCGATTGGTGTCATAATTGATGCGCCCTCTTAATTGGTTAGAGCGTCTGTTCGGATTTCAAGAGGTGATGAATTTTCTTTGTTTATTTATTTAAAATGATATATAAGTGTGAAATAAAAGTGAGCGCGTAAAGTGCTTAAAAATTATTATGCAAAAAAAGTTAACCTTCATAATATCATGCAAATCTAATGATTTATATATTATAAGATAATTCTTATTAAACATTTTTACCTGTTACAACAACGTAATAACTATTTTCTCGAAGATTTAACTAATTACTGTAGGTCAATATTATTTAAATAAGCTAGTCACTTATGGAAATAAATCGGATAGCATTCTATATTAATATTTTTAACAACGATTCATAGTGGCAAACGGAACAAAAAATAGCTAAGTGCCCTCTCCTGATACTTTTCAATAATTGGTACTCGAGAGCTCGGAATTCCAAAAATAAATCTAAGAATGTATTTATCCTTTACCTTTGGTGTATTTTTATTACACTACAGTTAATCAGCGTCAATCAGATAACTTTTCCAGCTCTTTCCACTCAGGTTATTTTCTCAAAAATATTTCTCAGGTGTCTTGTTAAAAAAATTAATAAGTTTTTATTTAAGATCTTTTGACATCATGAACAAGTCAGAAGATGTTTTTTTATACAAATACACGACAAATGCTTTTTGCATAATGAATGACAGATACAGAACCTCAATCAACATTTTAAGAGAGGTCTCTACCTCTCTTAAAATGTTGGTGAAGGAGTGGAAGTTACTTTAAGGTGGAGTTCTTAGTGGAACTTCCACTCGAATGAGACGCTCAACTGGGGAAGCACCTCTTTACAGAAGACCACAGTGAAATAGCACTTCGTAACTGTTGTGCTATATTTCTGCAGCTAAGGTCGTCAGAGATCAGTTGGGTAGGGTATGGGGTCTTGAAGGCAGGCAACGCATCTGCTACCCTTGTGCGGTTATTGGTGTCCATAAGCAGCGGTCCTCACTTACCATCAGGTGGCCCTATCGTTGGTTTGCCTACCTATAACAAATAAAAAAATAGAGAAGAATCCTTCTAAAATCAAATCGAATCGAACCTTAATAACTCCATTTCAAAACCGTTGCGTACTTTCCTCCACCACTTTTTAATCACATCGCTTTGTAAAACAAACAAAAAACTCATTGCAATCCGAAGCCGCAGCATGTCAGAGGCAGCATCTTGAATAGATCCAGTTGCAGATACAGCCGTCCTTTTTACCCGCTATAAAAAACGAGAGGGATAGTTAGATAGGTTGACTTTCGCTGGAATTAGCTGCCGATCGGTTGCAGCATGAAACTGACGGGTCGGAAATTACGGACATCGGAATTATCATGGCAATATTCATTGGCGCACGGGTGTTGTCTCCGTAGGGGTCCTCTTCAGTTTTGTAATAGGATTGGGGGCACTGCTTCCTAAATAAGCTGTCAATAAGTTGAAAACGAGGGGTGTGGGGCAGTTCTTCTTTAGGCAAAATAAAAAAGAAGGTAACATTTTCATCTGAGGTAGGAAGAACTTATAATGCTAGATAAAGATTTAGTTCCTGTCGGCACCTCCTAACATGTATGTACAAATTACACATATCTTCATATTTCTGAAAGATCCTCTATACATATTGTGTATTGTAGGTCATTCAAAAATATTTTTAAAATTCTTCATTTTGCAAACAAATATATAACCGTAAGTAGGTTAGGAATTTATTCCATTAATCAGCCTTTACCAGGTCGTTGCCCATCCCGAAAAAGTTCCTTAGTCTTTCCTCACGACACGGAAGGGATAACGCATTTTTAATATTAATCAAATGGAATATCCTAGACTCACCCCTCAAATATGCAGCTGCCATTTTTTTCTTTATTTCACTAAACTTGATATACGGAACCCAGCCAGTTGGCAACTGAAACACATAATTTATCTTTTACTCTGGACCCTACTATGTCTCGTCCGATCTCGCGACCGCTGTCCACTCAACTGCACTGATTTATATTTGAATTTATAACGCTTCGGTATGAGAGTTAAAGAATGGTGCTCCAGGGAACGGGTAGGAACTTTGACATTTTTACCGTTCGAGAGTAAAATATTTTGTTTAGATATTGATTTCAGCCACAGAAGATATTTTGCATGAAAAAAATATTTTCTAATGATATTTCTCTGTCTCACGAAGAAGTTGTAAAGATTTCTAAATAAATAAAAAATCGTCTTGATAGTTTCAGTTTGCTCTGATGGTTTTTGGCCAAAGAGACGTATGTTAATAGAATGATTCGTTTTTATTTTGGGTACCAAGAAAACTATATTGAAATGTACTATATGGTTATATTACTTATTTTGTGATTTTCTTTAATAAAAAAAAATAGGATGTAATGTTCCTAATAAAGGTCCTAAACATAAAACACGTTTAGGTCTTCTTTTATGCCCATAAACCTTTTTACAGTAGAAAAAAACGCATTTAATCCCGTGGTAAACCAGAAGTAGGTGAAATGCATTAGTGCCATTTCTTTCGAGGATAATCTGAAACTGCACTTTGTACTCCAAGTAGGAACAAAGCAGTTAAATCTTTCACGAAGAAGTGGGTAGCATCTGGAATCGGGGCAAGGAGAGATGCTTATGAATTTACAATACAATTCTATGATAAATATTTTATCTGCAGCTGCAGAAAGTGCACAGTAACAGTGATTCACAAACAAAGTATAACGATCGTTTTGTGGTTCTAGGAAGGGTATGAAATTGACACCAAGAGTAGATTTTTACGACCCATTTCTGACATTTTTAGTACTCAAATATAAAATATTTCATAAAATCTTTTAATCCTTGCATAAAAAAGGATAGATTGGAAGGAAAAAAAAATGTTTGCCTATTTCAGCTAATTTGCTAACTGTAACTTTTTTCCAAATTCTGTGAATCCAAATCAAAATATCTTAAAAAAAATCATGAATAGTTGCCTAACAACGTATCCTTGTAACTGTAACGTTTTATGAACCTGCCCTTCAAAACCCATTTCGAAATTCTATCGATAGGTACTTGCAAAAGGTTCTATACTTAAACCAAGTGGTTTAAGTATAGAACAATTAATTTTGACCACGTGTTCATGTGAAGTAAACAAGAATTTATGGTTTGGTCCACTTTGGTAACTGATCTTTCGTAAACCAGCTACGAAAACGGATGTTTTTCTTACTTTCATAACTTGCTACGAAAATAGAATTAAAATGTCGTTTTCGTAGCCTAGTTTCGAACCATACGTATTATGGTTTGGTCCACTTTGGTAACTGATCTTTTATAACCAGCTACGAAAGGAGATTTTTTTCCATTTCCAAACCTGGTTTTTCTACCATAAAATACCTAGAAGATCGACAAGCAAATAGCCCATCATTGTCATTGAAACGTTGATGAATATTGCGGCGTGCAACCGACGGAACATTATCATCGCATCTGCTCGGCGTTCCGTTTGTTCAACCCCAATATCGCCGTGGAGGGACCTTTCATATTAAACTGACCGTCATATCCAAGCCAAACTCCGAGGCTGAGACGGTGGTTGTCAAACTTTGGGCAAACTCCACTTCTTCAAGGCAACAGCTTCAAAAAAAAAATGTTTGTCACTATGCAGCGTTTGTTTTTGCGCCTATGCGTCAGGCGTTCTGCAGATGCCACAACTGATATAAAGAAGATCTATATAGATACGTTATAAAGACTTCAGAAATGTACTTAATGATTAAACCCCAATAATTACACAATAATTACATTTGACAGGCCCGTTGGTCGAGTGGCTAGAGACCCTGGCTACAAAACCAAGGGTCGCGGGTTGGGCAAATGTTCGTGTGATGAACATTGGCATTTGTACTCAAGTCATGGATGTTTATAAAAAGTATTTAAGTATTTCTATCCGTTCCCTAGCTTCCATAGTACAAGCTTCGAGCTTAGTTTGGGGCTAGGCCATTGGTGTGTTAGTCCAATAGTCCAGGAATTTTAGATTTTATCTGCGGAATAATTCCTAGTGAGCTGAATTTTTGTATACACCTTTATTATGATATTGTAATGATGATGTGAAAAATCGACATTGATATCGTGCCGGCAAAAAAAGTTATAGGGGTCCAAACGTCACGAAAATCAGTTTTTCGCAAATATCTCGCGATATATTGCTCAGAGGTCAATAATGGTTTCATAAGAGTTGTTCGTCGTAAAATTGTCTACAAAAAAGGTCTACTGCATTTTTCTGTAGAATGAACCGTTTTTGAAATAGAGACTAGAACGCACTCACATATGGTATTGAATACCGTACGGCGCATACCAAGGCATAAACCCTATTGTTTGTTTTTTTCCCTTTTTTATTTGTGTGTTTTTTGTTACTATAATGATCTACATATAGAAATATAAAGGACTTGTAATACTAGCACAGTCAGGAAAATAGGAATATCAACTATAAAAAACTAAGTGGCAATTTTTTTTGTCACTTTATAACTCAAGAACGGGCTCATCGATCCAAACCAAATTTTCAGGGTTTGTACAGACTATTTAGTAGATGTTTTATGGGAAGTTTGAACAAAATCGGTCGCTTCACTTTATACGTAGCGAAGCACGTACCGGGCCGCTAGTAATGATATAGATGCAATGTGAATTTTGGCAATTTTGATCCACGATCTGCGAAAAAAATCCTAGTGGGCTGAATTTTTGTATACGCCTTTATTATGATATTGTGATGAAGATGTGAAAAATCGACATTGATATCGTGCCGGCTAAAAAAGTTATAGGGGTCCAAACGTCACTGGACATAGCATATCTAATCATTACTAGCGGCCCGGTACGTGCTTCGCTACGTATAAAGTGAAGCGACCGATTTTGTTCAAACTTCCCATAAAACATCTACTAAATAGTCTGTACAAACCCTGAAAATTTGGTTTGGATCGGTGAGCCCGTTCTTGAGTTATAAAGTGACAAAAAAAATTGCCACTTAGTTTTTTATAGTTGATATTCCTATTTTCCTTACTGTACTAGTATTACAAATCCCTTATATTTCTATATGTAGAACATCATACTAACAAAAAACACACAAACAAAAAAGGGAAAAAAACAAACAATAGGGTTTATGCCTTGGTATGCGGCGTACGGTTATACAATACCATATGTGAGTGCATTCTAGTCTCTATTTCAAAAACGGTTAATTCTACAGAAAATTGCAAGAGACCTTTTTTATAGACAATTTTACGACGAACAACTTTTACGAAACCATTATTGACCTCTGAGCAATAGATCGCAAGATATTTGCGAAAAACTGATTTTCGTGACGTTTGGACCCCTATAACTTTTTTAGCCGGCACGATATCAATGTCGATTTTTCACATCATCTTTACAATATCATAATAAAGGTGTATACAAAAATTCAGCTCACTAGGAATTATTCCGCAGATCGTGGATCAAAATTGCTAAAATTACTGGACTACAAGGCATTTATTTATTTATTAACAAAATATACAATGATTCTAAAAAAACTATGAACGAGTAAATTATTTAAAAAATAATGTATTTTAACCGTATCACTAAACTATTTTTTAATAAGAATGAATCATGAACATTGTGCACTATAATATAAACATTTCTTCCCTTCTATTTTATATGAGTATATATCGTATGTTAATTTAAGGGACGCGAATAGAAAAGGGTACATTTTCAAATGGAAACTAATGTCGGAGCGGGTATCAAACCCACCAAATCCAGTTTAATACTCGTAGTTAAGCCACTTAGCCCTGATACCGGTCACATAAAATTATGTTTTTACTCTTAAATCTGAAAATCCTTTGGAAGTGAGGATACAAAAATTTAACAAATTACCACAAAGTCTTGTTGAATAACCTCTGCATACATTTAAAATTCAGATTAGGACTTTCTTAATGAGGAAAGCTTATGAAAGATAGGGGACCTTCTAAAAGACAGGGATTTGTAGTTGTGACAAGTCACAGCTTACACTTACCACATTTTTTTCTTGTGTAGTTTCAGTCATTAAAGTCTTGACTTAGAGTTTAAGGTCTGCAATAAATGTACTTTTTCATCTTGTTTTTTATATAAACAAGAAGCAACTGTTAATCGTATATTCATTACGTTGAAGTGGTTACTTGATAGTTACTAATCAGATCACCACTTTATTATAAAGATGTGTGGCCTGTTTTGAAAACTTCACGAACCTTTCCAATCTATTTACTCTAAAACTCTTACCTTATTCGAGTAGCCTATTATATTTTCTGAATATAACATCGCGTAAATAGACCCAAAGATGTTATACTACTTATTTCACTTTCATAAACGTGTTCAATAAATCACTCAACTATTTATAACCTCAAAGTTTGACAGCATATGGACTAGGCCCGTCAGTGACTTCAATATATTGCAAGACCACACGCCGAGACCCTTTGAAGGCTAACAAATGCGTTCGATCAATTTTGACTGGCCGATAATTACAAGAGCACGTTTTGAAACCGGTTTTCGCATATGCTCCTGAACGTTAGCTGAAGGCTAAAATTGTCTGTTGACAAAATGTTCACAGTTTAGTTAGGGTGCGTTTATGTGAGCACGGGAATTTTGGTGTGTTAATTTTTCATCGCATTTATTTATTAAGCATGGTTTTTGGGAAGTAGTCTATTTTAAACTTATTTTAATGGTATTATTTTAATTTCCATTTCAGTTATTTAATCTCATTTTTTTTTTCAAAAAATTCATTTTGTGCATTCGGCGTCAAGCACCCTTTTGCAATTATGACTGGTAGTTAAAAATTGCCCACTATTTATAAAAAGATTTTTTTTTAAATAATTCATTTCATTTTACGCCTTAAAATAATCTCGTTTGCGGTGCATAGGTCCAAGAAAAGAGATTTTCTTACCACCCCTTTTTTTAAAAAGAAAACTACAACTAAGGTAAGAAAAAAAGGAACGATTAAAACACTATATTTTTTGCGGCTTCACTGCCTTATAAAGACAGTAGTGTCGTAACTTACTGCTATAAAGCAAGTTATGTTATAACCATCGGACAAACTACAAAGTAAATTTTTTATCACCAATGTGTCTCAATATGGACGTATTATAACTTTTACGGTCGTAACGTGGCGTCGTAACTCTGGGAGACATGTGAATATGTGTTCAAAATTCATGCCGCTTACAAAAAAGCTATCTAATGGTTATCAGAATAATGGTTATCGTGAATATTCGTCTTGTACGAATAACACACAACGAAAGACGTTTAAGGACGATTGGTCCAATTTGCGGCTGAAGATTTTTTTCTTCGTGACGATGTGGGAGTGGGTGACAGGTGGGATTTGAAGGCGCCAATCTAAGAAAAGACAATTAGGTCGAGAGTTTTTTTTTTCTTCGCTTAAACATAGAGTTAGTGGTAAGTGGTGTGATTAACTAACATAAACCTACGAGAATCCCGTAAATTTTAATATATAGGTTTTATTATTCTATTAATAGATTTCAAGAAAAAAGTTAGCTAAGACAGAAGAAAATAAGTTGAGTGGCTTCTAGAGCAAGTTATCAAAGGTAAAATTAAGGGCAGACGGAGAAATTGCGTCACTAGAAAAATACCTACGCTAAAGGCACAGAATGTGTATATTACAGATCCACTGTTTTCACCAACGATATCAAAAGCATAAATCGCCTTAATAATCACCAACCTTCCCAACCTCAGCACTATAAGAAAAAGCGATAACAATAATGTCTCCACCCCGTATTTGTGTGACAATAATGAGCAAATCCAGGCGAAGACTTTATATGACATCACAAGGCCCTGAATTACAGTTGTTTACTAAACACACTTGGTAGCTCTCCAAGGATGTATCCAATGGGGTAATAGCACTTAGCAGGCTAGAATGTGGTCTATATTGTGTTCAGGCCGACGTCGAGTCGTACTGGGGGCCACAGTATAAATAGGGACAGTGCAACCATAAAGTAAGAGAAGGAATAAGCGGAATTTGCTTTCGAATATTTCAGTTTGTCTTGGACAGTGTACTTTAGGATAACTTTACTGCTAATTTGAATTGTGCTAGAGGCCAGTGGAAGTTTGCTGTGTAAGAAAGTATCGTTGAGCGAAATCGTATATTACATTGATATAATAGCAATATGTAGCTAATAATCTTGCCCTATGAAAATCAGAGGCAACAAAAATATCGCGAGTAATAAACATCAATAAAAATAAATATCTAGACACAACAATCACAAAATATTTAATCACATAATAAGCACGTTTGTCGTTGATATAATTTGAGCCCGCTTTTTTGTAAATAATTAATTATTTTATTCCTTACAGAGTTTAGTCTTACAATCTTTGCTTAAAATACAATATAGTCTGAATCTGTAAAATATTACCATATTATTTCCTTATTATTTTTATGTTACCTACTACTTACTACTTTCATTTCACTACTAACCAAAGTCAAATATATAATGTAATTTAACGTGAATTTTTGAACTTTAAAGCTACCTTTAGAGGTAGACTTCACTTACCGAAGTACATCTTACTGTAAACCAGGGACTGAAGCAATTTAATACATGTGGCCACGACAAGTTAATGAACATTAGCCAGATGGAATCGCCTACAGATTCTAGATAGATTTTCTATAACACGTCTTGGAAGACATGAATGGATATTGTAGGTGACATTATGACAATGATTACCATACTAGCAGCCGCCCGCGACTTCTTCCCCGCGGATTTTGCTTTTGGCTCACATATATAAATTGTAGCTTAAAGCCTTCCCCGACAAAAGTCCCTTCATTATAATAACCAGGCTGTTTAATTTAGGGTCATAATCGTACCATGGGCTGTTAGGCAATTGCCAAAGATGCAACCGGGATAAGCGATATGGGGATTTTTTTTATTATTATTTTTTATTTATTTAAACTTTATTTTACGATATAAAAATTGTACAAAAGGCGGACTTAAACTTCGGGATTCATGTTGTAAGGATGATAATGATTTAGTGAAAGGAAACAAACAAATTCTTTAGCTCTTATATTAGTAAAGTTTCATTGGGTAGGTTGTTTTAAGATGTAACTTAGTCCAGTTATTCTAAAAACATTCTTCCCACACTGGGGTGTAATTAAACCGCCAACTGCCAAACTCCGGATTGTTTCTGAGTTTTTCAAACAAACAACAATAATAATAAAAAAAATTGGCCAAGTGCGAGTCGGACTCCCGCACTGAGGGTTCCGTACAAATTCAATTTTTGACGTATTAAAAAAACTACTGAATAGATTTCGTTCGAACCAATTTTCGTTGGTAGTTTTTATGGTAATGTACATTATATAATTATTTCAGTTTTATCATCCTCTTATTTTAGAAGTTAGAGGGGGGGGACACACTTTTTTCCACTTTAGGAGTGTCTGTCACGCAAAGTATTCACTTTAGAAAAAAGTGATATTAGAAACCTTGATATAATTTTTATAGACCTATCCATAGATACCCCACACGTATATGTTCAATGAAAAAAAATATTTTCAGTTTCAGTTCTGACTATGGGGACCCCCAACTATTTTTTTTTTTTTCTATTTTCGTGTGAAAACCTTGTTGCGGTTCACAGAATACATCCACTCACTAAGTTTCAACAGTAAAGTACTTATAGTTTCGGAAAAAAGTGGCTGTGACAGACTGGCGGACAGACAGACAGACAGACAGACAGACATGACGAATCTATAAGGGTTCCGTTTTTTTGCCATTTTGGCTACGGAACCCTAATAACTTTATATCTAAAAGTACTCTTTTGCCGACTTCGACAGGGTACAGTTGCGCTAAGCCATGGTTTTCTGCTAAGTACGATTATTACCGAGTGACTGCATTCGTACTTCTGTAATCCTTACTAGGGTAGCCAGACTATTGGATCAAAGTGACTCACTACAACCAAATGCATTGTTCTAATAAAAACTAAAGATGTAGTTAGATGTAGTGGACCTAAAAATTTAAAGCAGATTCTTTGATAATAATTTAGATGTGTAATTGATACTACGAGATTAGATGTTTAATTAGATGTGTAATTGATACTCGTATTTCTAAATTTATGTAGGTACTCAGAAACACCCAGAAATGTAACATTACAAGAGCTTATACTTTTTGTGTGGGATTTGAACCCCAGTCCATTAAAGTCTACCTCAAATGCGAGCTGCAACTTTTCGGCACAGGATAGCTGAGAGGTAATTATGAATTTTGTACAGGGTAAACTAACCCCCAGCCTTTGTTTAAAATGTGCTAATTGGAATTTAATTACATTTCAGCCAAGAGTCTAAATATTGGCAATATGAGCCTTGCTGCTTTTCTAAGTGATTGAGGTATCTAAATAAATTAATAAATGCTTTGGAATAACATTGCCTAGCCCCAAACTAAGCTCGAAGCTTGTATGTACTATGGATGTTAGGGAACGGATAGACATACATGAACACTTTTAACAACATCCATGACTCGAGTACAAATGTCGATGTTCATCACTCAAACATTTGCCCCTAGCGGGATTCAAACCCGCGATTCTGGTCTTGTAGCAAGCTTCTCTGACCACTCGACCGTCGGACCCGTCTCTAAATAGGAGAAATTTTAATTTAAGAAGTATTAAGTACCTAATAAAGTTAAAAAAGTGTGATGAAATGCCCACTGAACCATTTACTCCCGAAAAAAGGCCATCTGCCCATCCATTCGTGACAAATTTCAATCCGGCCAACTTCTACCGCGCATACAACGGATCTCATCACACATCCCTGTCTTGATATTAACGGAGGAACCCTAACAACTTTCTTCGTTCAACTTTCAGAACCTCATTCCGACTAGATAAGGTTTTCGGAGTTCCGTGCGTAAAACTGAGGGGTGATCTTGAGATTTGTAATGCGAGTATTATGTTATTATGAGTTATGTTTTAAGCGGAGAAAATATTGTGAAGTCTGGTATAGGTTTTGAAAGTAGGTTGATAACTGCAATTCTTGTAAACTTGACGAAACAAACTATCAGCCTTATAAGGACTAGGCAATAGGGTGGAGCGTCAATGTATGGAGAAAAATAAAAGTCATCGGATCGATTGTGAATACCACTAAAAAGTTGTATTGGCATAAATTATACGTAATTACGTTTTTAATTATTTTTTCTGACATATTTTTTAGCCCTCTACCTCAGCTCAAAGTTTCAATTATTTGGTTAAATCAGGCATATTTTAAAACATTTTTATAATTGTACAGATGCGTCAATAATATTATATTTTGCTGTACAGATAACATTTAAAGACTCATTTTATGAAAGTAAATTTTTATTTAGCAAAAACATAAATATTTTTGGATAAAACATCAACAGAAAATGTAGGAAAATTTCGAGAAATTTCGCCTTCTATAGTATTTTTTATGGTATTTGAAAATATATTTTTTGTTTAAAAATACAGCATAACTGCATGCTATTTCTATGTAGCATGAATAAATATGTCTCTAGCTATCTGGTTAAATCACCAGCTACAGTAATCAGCCTTCGGTGCCCATCTTAACATATCACTTATGTGTGTCAAGAATTAATCAGGGAGCTCAACATTATTTTGGAATGTGATGCTAATAGGTCATCCAATCATTTGACACTGATATATTTTAGCATCGGGGAAGTTGCTACTTGTGATTTTCGCTAAATAATTATAGTCTGTGTAGACATTGGCACAAGCTTAGTTTCGAAACTTCGTATAAGAATGTTGAACTTAAACATTCTTATACTAGATTTCGATCGATTTCTTGTCGCGAGTTTTCGTCTGATTCTCAACTCCTTTATGTGTAGCATGCTATCACATAACCAATAACAGGTTTCCGGAATTAGCAAAAAGTGCATTTCTCTTTGTTTATGGATGAATAATATTTTAACATCAGGGTTCAACTATTGAGAAAATGCGTAAACGCAAGTTCAAACCCGCGTCTACTCTACAATTACATTGTTTAAGTCCTTGTTAAAATTTTATTTCTTTTTTAATACAAAACCACTCAGGGACATAACCTTTAGTCTCATCAGAACCACACCAACACTATTCAATTGGTAGATCAATGACTTCATTACCGGCCCGAGATTGACCATTTTACATGATGGTGATTCTCAGGGCTGTAACTAAGCTGTTTTGATCTAAGCAATTACATATAGCCTGATGGTATCTCAGTAAAATATCTTCTGAATCGAGACCTGGAGTGTGTTCTTTGCTGGTTCAGACGGGTAATCAAGTGGAGCGGAGATGGAACCATTAAACAGAAATCTTCATAAGATGGAAAACCTTTATTTAAAATGCCTGCTAAGCTGCGTCATCAATGGTTTCACCACCGCTCTTGATAAATCGTATGAACCAGCTTATGATATGCTTCAGGCTTCATTTTTAGAGAAAGTTTGTTGTGATGCCTTCAGGGTAAAGGTAACTGCTTATATAAATAATAAAAAGGCAGAGGTCCCATTACTTCTAAGTTGCAGCTCGAAAAATCTCCATCGGTTTTATAAAATCTGCCCCGCGAAGTTGCACTTTTTTTTTATTTACCATGGCCAATCCACAATAATTCCACAATTCTGTTTAATTTAGTTCTTCTTCTGTTCTGTTTAGTTTGATTTATTTATTTGAAGGGTTGGCATTGTCTTAATATTCGGTTAACCGTAGTTAAACACCGAGAATGAGCGCTTTTTTCCTGAAATTTTCCGCACGTTTCTCTTTTGGACATTATTCCGTAACAATATAAAACTGACAACTTAAAATATATTGCTATTACAAGTAATAGTTATCTAGTAAGTAGATGATTACATAATGTGGAATTAGAAATTAAAATAATGCATAAATAGTAACAATCTCAACTTACAAAAGTACCAACTTGAGTGTTAATTTTCTTCACTTACAGATGTCTTATATCATATATGAATGTAATGTTTATAGGTATATTACAGCTTTTTGTAAACATAATACGATCGGTTTTAGTGTTTATGAGTCATAAAAAGTAAAAACGATCGATATTTTTTGTTATACGATATGTTATAAATAGGTCGATCTGACGATTTTTCGTAATTCTTCAGAGGGCGGTAGAGGGCTAAAAATATGTTCCAATATTTTTTTTATTATTTTTTTCAAGTAAATAGAAGTATAATGCAACTTTTTAATACTATTCAATAACGAAAATCCAAAAAAAAATTTGACGCTCCACCCTACTAGGCAATAGCTTCCATTATTTGAAATAATAATATGTATTCTCCATACAAAGTTGGGTTTGTAGGTACTTCATGACAACGCTTGACAAATAGGGATTGGTGATCACAAAATCGGACAGTCTCGTGAAAACTTGGCTAAATTAAACAAACTTGAGAAAAAGTCATGAAATGGAATAAAAATATTCCACCAGTATTCATGATTTATACTGACATAAATTACGAAATGTTAGTAGCAATTATTTGTCTTAGGGTCCAGATATGCTTGTGTATACCAACGATTATTGCCTTCGTAGTAAATCATATCTCTTAATTATCACCACAGTTAATCATGGTATCACGTCAACCTGATTACTGTGGTCATCGTATAACCATTATCAACTTATGACGGAACCACGTAGCACGACGATAGCAACCCTTGTCCAATTTTTTATTTTGTTAGAAGAACGGAAAGTTTCGTGGTCATCTCCAGGTAGGGAATAAACCTTTAGTTATATTTCTTTTCCGCCTCAGTGCCCCCCACAAAAACATAGGAAGAAAAACTTTTGACATCACCCGATGTAAGGAAAACAGCGGTGTTTATGGCTGTTTTCGGAAATGGGGTTTTATGTGAACAATGTTTTGCTGTTAGTTACGCGAAATTTGAATAGGAAGTGCTTAAGCTAAAAGAATCCACCCGTGATATGATCGCATTGATGTTTGTCATAAATCACACGCTAGCAAAAATGTAAGTCCCTTCATGTGTTTATGGACATGCAAAAGTCTGATACAATAAATGTTTTATTTTTTCATGAAACTATAAAAGTTGCATTTTATGCGAATGTGGATTAACATGCTTTATACAAGAATAAAAATAAAATCTAAGCAATCTAAACGTATTGCAATCGATTGCCATTGGAAATGTTGCGTAATTTCATTTAATTATTCACACCAATTGTGTAACAGTAAAACTACAGCACAAAATTTTTACGTGCACTCTTTTCTGCTACTATAATTGGAATAACGAAAGGTAACCCATTATTTCAAATTAACAAACCATTTGTGTTAGAACACTCAAACTTTGCGCATCAAAAGTGATTAACACGCGAAATTAACTTCTAAATCAACCTTTACTCACCACAATCTATTTATCTCTACGACTAAATATTAAACTGCAGTATAGTGAGAATCTGCGACCGTCGAGAACTGGAGCGCTGCCAACCTCAGAATTAGAGCAAACGTATATCAAGAAGAATTCTAAAGGCTGACTTGCAGAGCTGTTTTTTTTTAGAGTGAAGTGAGAATATGATGGGAACAAAACAACTAGTTGAAACCTTTGATTTGGCAATGAATTGATTGATAAACCGATAAGTTCGCGGAAATTATCTGGAGAAGAAAGTCAGGGAATTCTGGTGAACAAACGCGCTAATAGCAGAATTTTGAGGTAATTTAAACGTACTTTATTTGTTTTTTAACGCTGTAAAATGAACAGTTGTACTTTAGCTAAAGTAAAAGGTACTTTAATCGTTCTATAGCAAAAAATTGCACAAAAGGTAGTTGTTATTTACTTACATGTGGTTTTCCATTTTGGTAGGTACTGTGTATTCCGCAACAATTAGATTTTTTGTATTGAGCAAAAACATAAATTAATTAAATGTTTTTGAAGTAACAATCAATTTAATTTACATTAAATTAGTAGACATTGTCTTTGATAGCTTTGTGACTTTGAAATACTAGCAAATCTAATCAATGTAGTTTGAAGTGATCAGATTTAGATTCAGCCTAGATACAATATTTAGGTCGTGCGAAATTTGTTTCGGGTTTTCCAACTAAGCTCGTTGTCACTCCGGCTAGCGTATTGATTAAATATGTATCTACCAGCTCTGTTTACTACGATATCATAATTTTAATACATAATATGTAGTACCTATTACATACTAAATTTGACAGGCCCGTTCGTCGAGTGGTCAGAGAACCCTGTTACAGAATCAATGGTCGTGCGTTCGAATCCTGCTAGGGGCAAATGTTTGTGTGGCATTTGTACTCGAGTCACGGATGTTTATAACATGTATTTAAGTATGTATATCCGGTCCCTAGTATCCATAGTAGAAGCTTCGAGCTTAGTTTGGGGCTAGCAATAAGTGTGGTAGTCAAAAAAAAAACTGCGTCTCGTCCATCGTCCCATTTAGAACTTAGCCCTCGTTAGAACTTATAATGGAACACAGTGTAGGGCTTTTACTAAATGACTGTTTGAATCATTCTTAGTCCACCCTAAACTCATTTATCTCCCAAAGACTAATATTAAGCTGCAGTAATGTGTGGGCATCTCCACTGAAGCGTCAACCCACAGTCTGGCGAGTCGCCAACTTCCGAATTAAATCAAGCCGCATCCAGAAGAATTACTACCTATGTTTAATTTGTTGAATGTTAACTAGAAACTTACAAGGATTAATACTGATTAGGATTTAATCGAGTTTAGTGGAGCGGACTGTTATTTAAGAGTGTGTCGGTGTATAGGTATTTTGTATTCGTGGTTTTGAAGGAGTTTTGTGTTGCAATACAATGCTAGAAGTTTGTGGTAGATTGAGCATGAGCAATGAACATGGTTAATGGGGGATTATGGCCTGTAATTGTTCGATTATTTTTATGGTGAAACGTGAAATCGATTTTAAACAATAAGTAGTATTATCACGTGTAGTTCATTGTTTTAATTTACAACTATTTAGAGTTTGATTTCTTTGTCTTTTGTACCTAGAATCGTGGCGTCATTGAGCTTTTAAGAAGATTAATTATGTTTTATGTCCTTATGTATAACATCAGCACGCCAAAGTCAAAGTCTAAAAAGTGAAAGTATTTTTTGCAACCTGAATTGCCTGCTGAGAAGAAGTGCCGGAAGAAACTCAACGACGTTTGTTAACATAAGTTTCGCATGCATTTATATTTTTAGTCTAGTAAGCATACCCAAAACATGACAGCATGTATTCTACCGCTAACCTTAAAAGCATTTCATGCTCATACCGAAAGTATGGGTTAAAGTTCATAGTGCAAGATGTAAAGCTAACAATGTTCCAGGTGCATATCTCTAGCCATTGTAGAAGATAGGGAAATTTTCGAGATAAAATATCCTAGATAGTCATCCAAGCAGGTTGATTCTTATCAAAACTTTCCGTTGAAAGGACGTGACTTTCAAAACTTTAGTATTTGGATCCCTTTTTGAGATTTTATCAAAGTATTGAATCATATTTTCACATTTTGTTTGATGATATCTTTCAAAGGCAATCTGAATGAACTGTGAAAGATTTCAGACTATATCGAAAGGGTTATGATCATCTCAAAGGATGTAATTGAGTTTTCCATTAAGAAAGTCCCAACATGAAGTTCGCACCCTTCCTTATACTTAAGTAGGTACTATCAGCTACTAATAACTACTTACAGGAAGGAGGTCTTCCAAAACTACTATGATGTAATCTTATTAACATTTATTTTCGCTTAGGTATTTAAGTATTTTAAAGCGGTGTTCCTAATACATTACATGAAAAATAACACCTAATCACATATTTGATATTCCAAAAATGAATATAAAATTTAAAATAGCTTCTGCGCGTGTAATATAAAACGCGATACCTAATAAAAGTACTGCATCACCGCAAAGCTTCACGAACGAACACGAACCTAACTAAACTACCTGTGTTTTGCACCACAAACAATAATTTATCATGGCGGCGCAAATATTAAAATCCAGTATCGTCAGGCCTCTGGCTTCGCGCCAACGCGGGAATTAGAACAACCGTATATCAAGAAGAATTTCTAAAGGCACCTAGGAAGCTGGAATGATTTACAAGTGTAAGTTGGACGTCCGAATAGAATTAGTTTAGAAGTCCAACTTTACGAAGACGTCATCGCGGGATGTTGGCTTTTTATTGAGATTAGTTTAATGTAGAGAGTGTGAAATGTGTTTTCTAATGCTGGTAGATATTATGACATTACAATATTGCTTTTCATAGAACATTTCGGACAGTCTGGTCATTCACAAAATTAATTTCTCATTCGTAAAACGTACCCTAATTCAATTAGTTATGCTTATTTCTGAGTGTGTTTTTGAAATAAAGTTACTCTTACATTAATATTGACGAAACATCGTGACATATTGTAACACGTTGTAACAATGCAAATAGAAACAAGCCACTTGAAATTCTAAAAAGTCTACTAGGATTTTTATGGGTGGTGATAATCGATTTTAATATTATGTATCAATCGAATAGTCAAGCAAGTCAAATATTTTGGCCTGAGTAAAATTCTTCTGTCCGACCTAACTATCAAAAGCATTTGTTATTTTTTTTTTGCTTATTTTCTTCCTATGATTGCCATTTACCCCCATATCCTCAACCAATCGTGTCTATACTATAGGCTTAGCTCAACCCAGCCGTGTGCAGCTCTCTTAACCTTCCGTGAAACGATGATCTGTCCCCCCTAAGACGGTCAGCGAAGCAGAAAATCTCCTTAACGGATCTCAGGGACCGATCTTAAGCGTGCAACTTGCAATGAATTGAGATTAAAATTGTCGATGGCTCCCCCTTATGTATTTGCTGATGATGCAACGGGGAATTTATTTAAGATTAAGCCGTATTTGCTTGTATGAAGGGATTGATAATGGTTTTATTTTATTTTTTGGCGATGGTGCTGTATTTATTTATTTATTTAAACTTTATTGCACGATGTAAGAATTGTACAAATGGCGTAGGTACTTAATGCCTCATGGCATGTATTTCCACCTCAGTATTTGAATTTTGAATTCTCGTGTTATGCAAATATAATCTTCATTACAATGTATCATAAGACTGTAATCAATTAATTTGATTATTTCATATAGAACGTTATTCTTGTCGCGAAAAAAAAAATAATCATTTACTGATAAAAAATAAATTTAGCACAAGTACCAAATCAACAATGTTTGTATAGCCACGAATCATTACAATAATACAAGCTTTCTAATTAGTCCAGTAGCTGAAATCATCGCATGACCATTATCAAAACACTAAATGCAACAACCTCCAAATCTCATGTCAAACAGATAAACTCTGGCGTAACCTGGTTCATGCAGATTATACTCACCAAACCAAAATATGAAATGGCGGATAATTAGATCGACACCGCAGTTCGTGACTGTACGTTCACAGTTGAATAATCGCTGCGAAATGTGACCATCTGATTACATAGGATGGAATGTTGCGATATCGATTAGGGGACGTTAATCGATACTTGTAATAGTGGTAGTAGCAAACATTCATGCTGTTTTTGGCATACATTTAGAGAGATACGCATTTTGAGAATTACAGTTACGAGTACAATGTTGAACGTTTGTTGTCACTAACACTGTTATGGCTAAGTTATTTCATAGATATTACCATAGAGATTTTTCTCGAATATTCACGCCGCGCTCTCCTGGATCCTATTCATGGATAGTAAGTCAAAATTTTTAAACATACGAGTTCGTGACCCAACCCGCATATGGCAAGCGTGATAATTAAGCCAAAGTTATTACGAAAACATATATTCTCTCTCAACAGATTTTTGATTTTTGATTGGCCTTTGCCCTGCAGTAGGAAATTCATGATCTGATACTTTACTTTTTATTCATATATTTTGTTTTAAGCTTTTATTCGTACTTTGATAGCCGTTTCTCGTATAATTAGATCGACTCCGCAGTACGGGACTGTATGTTCACAGTTGAATAATCGCTGCGAAATGTGACCATCTGATTACAGAAGATGGAATGTTGCGACATTAATTATGGGATGTTAATCGACAGTAATAGTCGATTAATGGCTGTAATGTAGTGTTAGGGATCTGATAAATATTACAATATATAAGCTTGATGTTTTTGTACCAAATTATTTTACTGCCTATAATAAAGTAGTGAGCATTTTGAGAGTCTTATGTTTAGCACTAAATGCGACAGGCAGATGGGAAATATAATGATCTATTCCCAAGTTGATTACAGTTCTTTCTGACTAATGTATAACTATATTTTGAATTATGATGTCTTTTTTAATTAAAATATATGTATGGAAATACTCTTTTTTAGGGACCTTACATGGATAAATAAATAAATAGCTTGTACTACTTAAATACTTTTATAAACATCCATGACTCGAGTATAAATGCCGATGTTTTTCACCCCATCACTTGTTCCTAGCGGGATTCGAACATGAGACCTTTTGTTTTGTAGCCATGGTCCCTAACCAATAGACGTGGGCCTGTCAATTATGAATTCCGTATTTAATTCTTTAGCTTTTCAATAGTATTCCCGCTCTCATATTAAGCGGTCCTATTCAAGTAGTGTGTAAAAATCTCGCTGTTTGTAAGCATTAGTGAGACGAGAGGCAGACTCGCCGAGTCTCTGTGAGGGCTGTTCGCGGCGGCGGCGTGTCACCTTGAGTTGACGCGGGCAGAGACAGAGAGAATGTTGCCGTACTTACTTTCTTTCATGTTTTTTTCCCTTCTTCCTATATAAGAAACAACAGTCACGAAAAAAAACATGAAAGGATTTTAGGCATTCCATCTTGTTTATAATGAGAGGACGCAGCCCGATACGTTGGTCCGATCAAATGCGCACTACACTCTATCACTTTATACAATACCCTGCATACAGCCGAAGCCAGGAGTGAATGGAGTATACCCTCATTCCTGAGGAATACAATGCATAAAGGTGTTGGCTAATGAGTGTTATTTTAACGGTTTGAATACTGATGATGTTCTTCAAAGAAGATTGTGTAAGAATTTCGCTGTTTGTAAGCATTAGTGAGACGAGAGGCAGACTCGCCGAGTCTCTGTGAGGGCTGTTCGCGGCGGCGGCGTCACCTCGAGTTGACGCGGACAGAGACAGAGAGACTGTTGCCGTACTTACTTGTTTCTTTCATGTTTTTTTTTATTGTGACTGATATTCTTTTGCGGAAAAATGGCGCTGTGCTCAGAAAAAAAACAAGAATTTTTTTCCCAACCTTCATTAAATTTTTCAAAATTTGAAAAACCTTCTCAAATACCAAACAGGATTGTATTCCAAAAGTTTAAAGCCGTAAAGAATTTTAACTGTACTTAATGTGTATCGTTAGAGGCCTAAACCTGACCTTATAAATTCTCAATAGTGTTCCCTATATTAAAAGCCTTCCAAGTTGCGTAAAAAGCTCGCTGTTTGTAAGCATTAGTGAGACGAGAGGCAGACTCGCCGAGTCTCTGTGAGGGCTGTTCGCGGCGGCGGCGTGTCACCTCGAGTTGACGCGGGAAGAGTCAGAGAGACTTTTGCCGTACTTACTTTCTTTTATGTTTTTTTTACGTGACTGTGGGTCCTAATTTTCGACTTTCCGTCTTGTTAATGAGTGTTTCGGTTTGAATACTGATGTTGTTCAAAGATTTGGAGGAATGGTTGAAGAATCTGCGTTGGTATGCAAAATTTGATATGGGAAACCATGTATATCGTAAAAAAAATCTCAACATGTGCGGCTATGAAATAAAACTACTTTTAAATGGATTTAATCACTGCACGACGGGTTATCCTGTGAGTGAATGTACTTTTAAAGTAGTTTTTTTCACGAGTAAGAGTCGCAAAAACCTAAGAAATCATCATATTCGGCAATGTTTGCGGGAAGATAGCGCTGTCTTACCACTTTCTTATCAGAAATAAATATTCCGAATTTTCATCAATCTTGCAAAATTTACAAACCCCTTTTCAAATACCATTACCAAACAAGAAAGTATCCTTATAGTTTGAAACCAACAAGAATTTTGACTGTACTTAATGTGATTAGACGCAATATATCCCCAGTACCGGCATCGTATGAATGGGGTTATTGCATTTTTCATAATGGATAATACGTCATAGTCGAGGAAGGATGCCCGCGGGCAATATCCTATTCACTCCGCAGAATTTCCACAACAGAAATTGAGGAATGGCTTACACATAACATGAAAGTTTTGATGCGTATCAACTTTTCTGACGGCGAAAATTATTTGAAGGAAGGAAAGGAAGGAAGGAAAATGTTTTGTTTTCCGAGAAAAAGTATTTATGATAATATTCTTGTTTTACCTACTGTATTGTGTACTTGTGAAACCTATGCTTGTCGGTTTTTGCTGTATATAATTTCGAGTATTTGGACGTTAGCAGTCTTAAACGTTATTGAACTATGAACTTTAGTATCGTATCCGTCGCCTATAAATTTATGTGTGTCACTTTGCCCTTGCACATTTATACTACTTTCTACTCTAGTGTAGGAACAGACTAGGCTGATATTACGCGACCGAAGTCTGCGGCAATGCATTTTCCACACCAAATTATATTTAATAGGAATATATTTTAAATCTTGGATATGTCGATCAAGCCTTTTGCCAGCCTAATGTTACTTTTATAGTACGGTCTTACACCCTGGCTACAGCCCACAGCGGTGCGACTTGCGATGCGTCTTGCGCCGGTGAAAGTGGCGAGCGAAAAAAACAAATAAAGGAAATTGTATGAAGCATGCTACAGCTATCGGCGGCGAGATGCGCGACTATTGCCGCAAATCACGCTCGTCGCCGTAGCTGTGGCTAGACCCTTACGCGACTGAAGTTATACGCGACGTAATTTGGGCTTGGTGTATCACCTCCCATTTAAATACATTGCTCCTTCTTCGGTTGCGTTTTTTTCCACCTAGTGAGTTTCTATACTTGAATATTATTTGTAGAGGCAAAACTTGACTTAATTTAATTTGACTTGACTTGGGTTATTGAGCCCTTGTTATGAACCTTGATGTTAATATGAACTAAGAATAAAGACACTATTGTATGGTCTTATTATCAACCATACAAACGAAATCCATTTCAATATGTCATTAGCCGATTTATCCTCAAAAAAGTAATTTTAATCATTCCTACTACTAAGGTAGCTATTATGGCTGCAATTTCCACCTGCCCTAAGCTATGGTAACAAATAAAACCGACTTAAGGCTCCGATAATCTAAACAAAGCCACTGACTCAGAGTCCGGGTTGCCTGACAGCCTCGGCTAGACTGAGCGCTTTATGTTAATGTTCCGACGGAAGCCTCTTAACATACCACTATAGTAGTCTTACTCTAAGCAATGCGAAAAGGAATTTATTATTTAAAAAAAAAGTAAAGTAAAGTATCAGCCTATTAATGTCACACTGCAGGGCAAAGGCCTCCATCTTTTGAAATCATGTTTTCGTTACAAAGATGAGTTTTGGCTTAATCACGACGCTTGCCAAATGCGCATTGGTGATCACAAACCCGGGCTGTGTTCAGAAAAATCAACACAAAGTTTGCCCGACCCGGGAATTGAACCCAGGACCTCGAGACCAAGGCCCGGTACTTAAACCACTAAGCCATCGAGGCGTTATCGAGGAATTTAATTTTTTCATGTCTTGGGTGTGTCGATTAACCCTATGTTCACCCTAATGGTACTTCTAAAATCTAGTCTAACAAGAGTTCTGTAAAAGATGGGACTAAGTGGTAATCTCATAGCAATACACGTCATGTAGTAGCACCGTTCATACTTTAAATGTCGCAGTATACTATTTTATGTTAAGTAATAAGTATAGAAACACTTCAGGCGGAAAAAAAGCAACTGAAGTTCGGAGTGACTACTCATGCAATGTATTTAAATGGAAGATGACACACTATGCCGAAATTAAGTCGCGTAATTTTGTACAGAAAATGCATCGTCGCCGAATTTCGGTCGAGCAAGCAAAATTATTTAAGTAATTTCGATATCACTACAAATTACACACAAAGCAGAAACACATCAAGAAACAGCTTCTACTTGCAGCTAAGAGTAGTTCTTGCTGTGTTCTAGAAATTAATCTTCAGCATTAAAGCCCGAATGGAAATACCGCGCTAAAAGCAACATAAAATTTGCTCAAATATTATTCTAACAATGTTGTTTATTCCTAACTTGTCCTTATGACGTCATAAACAGCCAATGGGTGTATTACGTCACGATTGAGTTATAGTGACTACATAAAAAAGTTACTCGTACGTTTAGTGAAATAGTTTTTCCTACTCGACGTCAGATTTACTTCGTAATACGAGTATAAATGTTCTAGCAAGGTATTAAGTTTGCAAATATGTTTCCTTTCATGTTATTTCGAGAATTTCTTTTACTTTGTACGTGGATGAGAAAATGGTTTAATGATATTTTTCACGTCAAGGAAAATTACTTGGAAATGCTTGGGGAGTGTTGGCCCCTAATGGTGTAGAACTCGATTTATTTCATTACACGACCCCTCAGGAAGTCAGGAAGTGTGGCTCAGTACCGCTTCCACAGTATGCTCTTCTGATCAAGATACCCTCGATTTCGATTTTTCTACCATAAAATACTTTGTCTCATTTCATTACTAACAAGCGGCCACCCTTGACTCCGTACGCGTGGATTTTGGTTTCCGCACACAGTATTATACTATAGCTTAAAGCCTTAATCGTCAAATGGACTATCCAACACACAGTCTTTTTTCAAATCAAACCAGTTGTTCCTGAAATTAGCGTTTTCAAAAATAAAAACAAACAAACAGACACGTCATCTTTATTATATGTGTATAGAGTAGCGTTATGACACCTGCAGTTTTATCCGGGTAAATGGAAAACATAACGAAAATGTAAAGTCCAGTAAAGAAGTCCAAAAAGGATTGCATAAAACTGGCGTCTTCTTTTTCTCGCGTCCACTGACCTAAAATGGTAAAATAATATTATGTACTCGTATATACTTGAGGTCATTTAAAACGATATTTGCTAAGGCAGTACAACTAAGCTCAGGCTGAACTGGGTAAGACATATTATAACTTCTTGCTTCATACATATTTCTATAGGAGTGTAAGTTGCTTGTGCAAGTAGTTTAATATAATTCTATAGGTAGGGGTTTTTGTGTTATATAGTTGATTTAAAAAATATGTCTGTTGTACAAATCATTGTTCTGTTGTACTCGTATTTATTTATCGAATTACTAAATATTGACAGAACATCATTCGCTTTGTAAAATTATTCCAAGCTTAGTCACTAATTACTGGCGTTTAAACATGAAAGTCCTAATTAACCGCTAATTGTAATCCAGTAATTATTTGCTTTAGGGCATAATAGTTAAAGAGTTTAATTACAATTGTTCGAACAAGAAGTTAAGTTTTGTGTTTAATTCTATTATTTAACTTATTCTGATGTTAATAAAAAGTATACTAATGAAACAAAAAAAAATATGAAATGTATTTTTTACGAGCGGTTCTTCACTTTATTGACGACTAGCGGCCGCCTGCGACTACGTCCGCATAGCTTTCGGTTTCCGCACATAAAGGTTCGCCACTCTTGCCAAAGGCCCTATCCAAAACAAAAATATTTTTCAATTTGGACATGTAGTTTTTGGGATAAGCGCGTTTAAAGAAATAAACAAACATACTCTTCAGTTTTATTATATTAGTATAGATTGAGCCAATAAAGTATGATGTTTAATCAATTCCCACAGGTTTTTTTTTGTAAAAAAATAATTGGTTAGACGTGTTCCAACAACATGTTAGAAATGAAAATATTTGCGTTACAATAGATTGTTTTAAAATTCTTTTGCACGAAAACTTTCTGTTTCTACCAGAAGAAACTTTTTGAAAGGTTAAACCGCGTTTAAGAGGGGTTTATCCTATAAAGAGTGACCCCTTCAGATCCCTTCTTATTCCCACAAGGAACTACGACCGTAATGCATTCCCCATAAAAGAAAAGCTATAATGTAGTTTGCTGACATCGTGAGTTGCCCTTTTTCTTCAATAAAGCTTTCTTGGAGCGAAGGATAGAGATGCAACGACAATTAATAATGCATGTAATGTGGGTTTAGACTGATGATGTGAGGGAACTTTGAACGTCGTTCGTGAGAAATTATATTTATTCAACTCTGAAACTCTGAACTCTTTGAACTCTGAATCTGTTTTATGGCTAAGACCAGCCTAATGATATCTTTAGTTTTTATAAACAGATGTAAAAGCGCTGAAACGTCTCTTCTAAAAAAAATATCGGATCGAAGGAAAGTTTTTTCTTTATGTTTATATAACTAAACACGTCGCCGAGGATGGAGAGCCCTAGGGGAGGCCTATGTCCAGCAGTGGACTGCGATAGGCTGTTGATGATGATTGATGATTGATGAACTAAGCACGCAATTATTTAATAGTTATTTGTCAATGCTATAGTTTTTAACAGGAAACAAATTAATTTAATACATTCTTTGTCTCACTGCAAAGGCCTAACAATCTTAGAGTTTTTTTCGAAAGTGTACCAACTCCCACAATAATTGCTGAATTTCGCCTAGATCAATTAAGGTGGCAAGTTTCACCCACAAGGATGACAGTAAGCCAGTCACAGTCCAAGTTTTAATAATAGTGTTCGCAACTAACAAGCAAACTTAATCTTTGTGGATGGCATCAGAAAGATCTCCTTCCTAGCGTTTATCCTGGTTACATCCATTAACAACACTATCGTTTCCTGAGTCATCCTGACAACTCGCTTGGTGTATTGGTCAAGAAGACGCAGACCAGTTGCCGGAACCAGTCCCTCCCAACACACGGGTGAGAAGGAAACACGCGTTTCGCAGGGTTTTAGTGGGAAGTGGGACGAATTCCCGAGCCCAACACAGGGCTATAGCCTAGCTAGTCTGCAGTAATGGCGCGTAAATGCGTTTCACTGCAATAAAAAGTGTCCGCTGCGACTATGTTTCTGACTTCACAAGCCCGGTCGATGCATTGGAGCGCCTGCTATCCGTAATCTTTACAAGGGATACCAGATACCAGACAATTGTGAGGATGATTCGAGTACTAGTGTCTTAATGTGCCTTCAGGAGCTCTGAATCATCATTCTTAAATTAATAACGATCAGGTAATCTGCAATGTCTGTATAAAACTGGAAAATCCTCCAAAGTTAAAATTTTCTCGTGATCTGAACCCACGTCCTTTGAGGTAGGTTAGATCTCTAACCACTACAGGAAGGAGACAGGATACCATCGAAAAGATATGAGCACAATAATTCATCACTCAGTCAGTATAAAAACATCCTGTTTTTGCATCTGTCCAAGTAGAATTCATCGGTGCGAGAGTGATACAGGGTAGTATATCATCCATTCTTGTCATGTGGGTCCGCTTCAAAGGGAGCTTATAGACGGACGTTAATTTTTGTGTTTTTGTATATAAAAGAGTTTTATTGTTCAGTTTAACCGCCGGAGAAACGGAATATTTTCATTGATTTTTTAATTTGATACATACTTAATGACTGTTGTCTTAACGACAAAATATGACAAAGACTGCAATTTTTGTGGGTTTTTTTACTGTGTTCTGCGCATACGTAAGAATTTTATTATGCAAGTCATACAATTTATTATTTTAAGTAAAGTTTTGTTTATTAACTGGACACCCCAAACCTTAAATGGTAGGTAGCTATACAGTTCATCATAACCTATTACGAGTATATAAAAGTTGTCAACTCACTTTGTTAACCTTCACGGAGATCGAAAACAAATATTTTCTTCATCACCCAAACACTGACGGATGTAATATCTGCAAAAGACAAACATACAGTCATCTTAAAACTTATGATAGAAAGCGTTATCACTATATCGATTGACAATCCACGTGTTGACCTTCAAGGAGCTTGGGAAAACAAATCTTCTCTAAATCAAACAAAGTCGGATATATCCGTAAAAGACAAACGTACAGTCAGCTTAATACCAGCCGGTGACGTGTCACGCGCAGCGGCATCACGCTCGAAGGACCACCGAAATCTGTGATTTGGGTCGCATGCGTTTTACTCGGCTTCGTATTAAAACTCGCATTTGAATTTCGAACTCGGAGGGTGAAAATCTTTTTCCTTTTTCAAATAAATTGACGCCTATTTCTTTTGTTTTTTTTTTCACGTTTTGAATTTTCCTTTGTAGCGAATAACAGCCAGTCCCATTCCTAGTTTCAAAGCAACGGTGAACTGAAACGAAAAAAAAAATATGTCACTCGAATATCCTAGATTTCTTCATACTTGTTTGATATGGTTAATAGTGAAATATGCATTTATTCCTTGAAAATTTTTAAATCAGGTATTCCGAAATCGGCGTTCCCTAAAAACACTATAATTTTGTTTGAAATGTTTGGACTATCAATCAGACAAATCAATTTAATTTGTTTCATTGATAGTTCAAGCTTTTGTCATTAGTAAAATTAATTAATTTGGAGTATTTATACGTACCGATGTACTCGTAGGTTCACATTTTCACCCATGCACTTCAACCTTAACTGATGGTTGCTTATTTTGTAAAGGTACCGAAACGGATTGTCGTAAAACCTTCTATCAGACTATCTAGCACTCGTCGTAAACCATCCCCGACGGAGGCGCACAAAAAATATCGCCAGGTAGATAGCAAACAGAAACGGTTGGTTACGAAAAACCTTATGTTGCTTTTCGACGGGATATTTATAGAGCATGGTACAACTTACATACGTATACATTTAACATGCATAGTATTAATGTTATACTGCTGGGCAAAGGTCTAAATCATTATTTTGCAATACTGTTTTCTTTACACACGTGAGCTTAATCAGAATCACCACGCTTGCAGGCTGTATTAAAAAAAAAATACACTTTTGACACTGCCCGACACAGGAATCGACTTTTGGTGTTTTACTAATTTAATCCTTATTAATTACGTAAAACCGTTACAATACTGTTGTTGTAGGTCAGTAATACTTCATTCACTCATTATTTGCGTTCAAAGTAACCAGCTTTACACTGTTAGTCCCGCGCATTATCTCTTTATGATCTTGTTAGATTGTAATCCCACCCAACTTTGAGAGTGGGGGAATAGGGAGTGCATATGCTTGCGAACTTATTTCTACCTTTTAATAGCCTGTTAAGATTAACTGCCGCAACGGAAACTCAACTAGGTGGATTTATATAGACATTGTAGAGAGTGCGAACATTCGTTTTTATGTTAAAATCGATCATACCCCTCACAACAGGATCTCATGCCGAAACCTCCTCCGATTACGCTAAATTAACTTTTACCTCAATTAACTGACCCTTTGAGCGTATTGCAGGGCGAATTACACCTTAATACCATTTCCTTAGACTTGGCCCGAACTTATGTATCGGTCCTTATGGGCCCTTCAACCCTTCCGTTTAATGGAGACCTGTACATGTGGGCGTATTAGGAGTATTGTATGATATACTTAGGGAGTGAGTTAGACTGTACAAATTTCGCCCATTAGACCAATTCGGCGCAGCAGTTGAAGATTAAATTCCTAAAATAGAGTTTCTAAATGAGTGTAGTATGTAGCACGGCATGCGTACCATACTATACATTAAGATGCTCCACTTTTGAATGAGTTATATTTTAAGGGATGTAGATTGAGAAATCATACTTAATATTATAAATGTGAAAGTTTGTTCGTTTGGATGTTTGTCCCGTCAATCACGAAACGAAACTGAATGAAATTTAGAATACTTGCATGGTATAGGCTTACTTAGGTGATAGGATAAATCCCTAATGGGATAAAACAGGAAGCTTGATAACGTGGGCAAAGCCGCAAATAAAATCTAGTAATAAATAAGCGAACATTCAATATATAACAGGTTACCATAAACCATTTTGTTTCCATATCAACAAAGCTCGACGTATTTTACTTACTAAAAAAGTTATGGTATTCTTTCACCATAAAATGTACACACATACATCCACACGGTCACCTTTTGAGTCTCTAACTGCAAAAGCGACTTCTAAGCGTAATCGATTACTTCCAAAATCACTCACCATTTCAAAGCGCAAGCAAGATTTATTGACTTTATCTATCGCTGACTTCAAATAAATCTTTCATCAAAGCGGTAATCCTAAGCTACCTGTACTTACAACAATATCGCTTAACTCGTGGATCGTATAGACTGGCTTATAAGCTTCTCTATAATGCCTCTCGATTTTCGATACAGCTATTTTTATTTATTGGATTTTAGGACACTACGCGACGGCGGAATATTGTCACCCGGGTCTTTGAGTCCTAAAGTTGGAATCTAAACGTTCTGATAATTTTGTTCTATAGTATAGATACTTTTATAAGCATTTTAATACTTTTGTCTTTTACAGTTTATGAGAAAAAGGGAATAATAGTAAATCTTCCACTTGAAATAATCTGGCTGGAAGTAACTTCAACTTGTCTGAAAAAAAATACTGCTAACCATAAAGTGCCGTAGGTATGATCTTTGCTTTAGCGGAAACAAAAATCAATATTTAATGTACAAGACAATGTTTGAGCGTACTATTCACAATTATTATTATATAAATGAGTGTGTTGATAATGAAACACAAGATGAGTCATAAATTCACAAGCTGTCTTGAAGGAGAAATGCACCATTTTCTTGAATACTTGCAAGTCGTATTGGTTCAGAGATCTGTGAGCAACAATGTATTTTATATATTGAAGTGATGGCTCATTCAATTTATTGAGCTACAGTTTTGTAAGCTATATATTTCCGTAATAATAAAGTACGAAGCCGTCTTGATTGTAAAATACGAATGGCAATAGAATTCAAGAATGTACCATTATATGAAAAAAGCGAAGTTGTTCTTAAAAATATATACTGTCAACGAAATGCAATGTCATTTTTATAATCATCAAATTCGGTGTGTCAATTTATCTATGAAAAAAATCGAATTTAATAATAAATAAAAAAATACTGATCAAAAATCTAAATTAAATAAAATAACAGATCATTTACTTGATGCTTAACAAATATTCATACCAAATATGAAAACCAAGATTAACTACGTAAGTTTTCAGCATTTTCAGGAACAATTATTATTATTATTATTATTATTATTAGCCCATATCGTCCCACTGCAGGGCAAAGGCCAAATTTCAGGAACAATATCACCTCATTTTTCATTATATGGCACAACGTTTACTCAAGTGTTACTTGACCAAGTTTTCAAAGTAGCAAAAATTTTCTCACGATTTTCTAATACGGAATGAAAGAAATTCAAAGTACTAGGCAAAGTCTAGACATTTCTACTTCACTCACTAACAGGTGCTCAGGTGAGAACTTAGCATCTTAAGCGTAAAGAGAAAAGCATAAGAGCCATTAACTACATGCACTTAGATAGTAAGTTAGCACAACTTAATATTATGATGCAGTTTTAAGTAATTACGAGTAAGTTTAACTTTAAAGTTTAACTACGCTTACACGTTGCATGGAAATTTCATTGTCTTGTTATTTATGGATTTGTGGTCTTTGGATTTTGGATTTGATTAACAGTCCGTGCATTTGTCAGACGTTTCAAATTACAGATCTAATTAAAACACAAATTAAGCACATGTGCTACTGATCTGCATTTGGCAAGCTTAGTGGGGCTTAAATTCATGATTTGCTGACCGATTGATGGATTACAAATTCAATGAGTATAACGACCCACTTCGTGTAATGGTCAAGAAGTTGCCTATTAGAATAAGTGGTCGCGAGTTCGTTCCCCGCGCAGGACAAACATTTGTGGGCATGAACATTTCTGTTTGTCTTGGTGTTATATACAGATACAGATATACAGATATACTTACAGAGATACATATATCTCTGTAAGTATATCTGTAATACCACTGTTAATTCTGATATCTGTTACTCAAGTGCTTAAATAAATAAATGCCTATAAATAAATGCTTTGGACTAACACACCAATTGCCTAGCCCCAAACTAAGCTCGAAGCTTGTACTATGAAAGCTAGGGAACGGATAGACATACTTAAATACTTTTATAAACATCCATGACTCGGGTACAAATGCCGATGTTCATCACACAAACATTTGCCCCTAGCGGGATTCGAACCCGCGACCCTTGGTTTTGTAGCTAGGGTCTCTAGCCACTCGACCAACGGGCCTGTCAAAAGCTTAAGCTTAAGCTACTTATCACGGAGTCAAAGTTGGATTAATGTATGTGTTGCTGTGAGATATTTATAATTTGTTATTCCTAATGTGTGGTACTTTTATGTGCTAACTTTTATATCACTGTTCATGCAAAAGAAATTATCGTATGTTTACATTCTGTGTGAAAACAATATTTATATATCAACAATTCTATTCCGTTGTAACAAGAATTTGGCCTGTTTTCTGTCACTTACCAGCTTATTTAGAAGCGTAACGCAACAATTCAAAGCTATCGCAATAAAACTCCTATTTTTCGAGCCGCGAAGAGAAAAAAGAAATATTTTTTTCTCACTAAAACGAATGAAACATGAATAAAACTCGAGTAATGCTGTAAGAAAATACAGTAGTCGTAAACCAACCGACGGGGGGTGAACAAAAATACTTATGTATCTACCTAAATACAGCGGCCAGTGTATCTTGGACTTTGGCTAGTTAGCTCTGCATTCGAGTACTAGTGTGAGTGAGAGAGCAGCTTAAGATGGATGTTTAGCGTTTTTTTTGGAGGCTTCACAAAGAGAAATAAAGACGAAAAATGAGATGGAAACCAAACAAAAAGGTAGTTTGTGGGCATGTTATAGCGGCAACTCGAGGGCGATTGAAATAAATTGCTCTTTATAATAAATAATTAAAAAGTTTTTATTTCTCGGCTTCTTCTATAACTAAGTTTATTTGGCTATGATGGTTGGTGTTTATTATTGTTAGTCAAGAACTTAAGAAGTTAAGTAAAATAGGATTTAATATTTCTAACATTGTGAATCATATTATTATTATACGGGATGAGGACACAATCATTTCTAATGCGCTTACGATTATACGAGTAGTTAAAAAAAAAGTGTTTCCTTCAAAAATTATCGCTTTATTTAAACATGAAAAAATATACAAATGTTACCGCCTTAATGTTATTAAAGGTGTTTTAATTATTTATCCTGAACGCTACATAATTTTGTATTACAAAATAGCTGGTTCTAATTTCTAAGAAAAGAAATAAGATTGAGAAAGCTGGCAACGGTTCGCAAATGCAATTTCCGAGCATTTTAGATTCTGAAATAAAGAAACCCTGTGTTTATCAGGCAAGCTCGTCTCGGAGAGTTAGACAAAAGAGAAAACATCACCTAAGCCTTGAATAAAATTGAAAAGAACTAAAAAAATATTAATTGGTGATAATTTCTATAACATCACATGTTTTTAAAATATAGTATTATTTAATTTTGTGGAAATTTATGACAAAAAATAGTAAGCAGAAAATGCATGAACTCGTAATGCTGCCTAATATGACATTTACTTATTTTTACTTGCGTAATTACTACAAATAAATAAAAAGTTTATGGCCGAATATTTGACTTTTCTCTTTTTTTTCATTCTAAGATAATAATAATATTTTACACGATACCAGTAAAATATCTAAAACATATATTGGTATATTTAACAAATGTTTTTTACACGAAACTTGGCTTAGCTCACTCGTGTACAAAAACCCAAAAAAAAGTGTAGCTTGAATTGCTACCGCAGTTTCCAAGGAGCCAAAAATTCCTTTTCCATGCGAAGGATTTCGGTGTTTCACGAAGACTTTGTAGTGAAATTGGAACATTAGATTTGGTAATGTGTAGTATGAGATATTCTCTTGGAAAATGGAAAACGTTTGAAATAGGCCAGTGTGTAACGATATTTCTACAGATCTTCGATTTCACGAACCACTTTGGCATGGAAATGTATATGTTTGTACTAGTGCGGTAGCTATGCCAAAGTGAAGCCCATACACAGATTGAAAATAGGATACTTAGCCTACTATGTATGTTTTTGTATAGGGTGTTGCTAGTTTTATGGTGACAAAGTTGGAAGGACCAATAACTATAACTATGGCTAGTTAGTATCAGCATATTATTGTCCCACTGCAAAGGCCTCAATTTGAAATCGTGTTTTCGTTACAAAGATAGGGTTTGACTTAATCACCACGCTTGCCGAATGCAGGTTGGTAATAACAGACCCGGGATGTGTTCAGAAAAACCTACGCAAAGATCAATCTTGACCAATTAATTATAATTAATAATATTAATTAATAAATATAATAACAATGACTGGCACTTAAACCATCGTAGGTAAAGGCTAAACAATAAAATCATATTATTATTATTATTTTTATGTAGGTACGGTGAGAGAGTCATGACTTTTGTATAAACGAGAAATAGTCCAATAAAATTTTAATACTTATATCGTTTAATTTAAAGTGCATTGAAGCCTGAATCTGATTCAAGTACTATGTAATCATTCCTTTATAATTATAAATTAATGAATCCTTGGAAATCGGGGCGATATATTATTTTGTTGTAATTATCAATCCGTTTCCTGGTACTGTTAACGGTTTTGAATCATTTTCCATGGAAATTTAATATTACTTGTTTTGTGTCGGTACTGCCATTTTCAAGGTATTTTAATAAGTTTAAGTATTATTTATCACAGATACTTGTTATCACAAGTATCTGCTATATTTATGCTATCGCATTAAATAAATTCAGTCAGATTTCAAATGATTTTACCTATCACATTATTTTACATTTAACTAGGTCGGGTAAAATTTGTTACGATTTTTCTGAACAATAATAGGCTGATACTAATTTTAGAACAATATTCAAACTAAGACCTCCAAATATGTTAACGACCTAACATCCCGATATTGTGACCTAAATTAATCACGCGAACAATCAAATCTATTCCCAAAACGTGAGTTTAATTTATCGGACACGTGATAAAATGAACGTTTAAAACCCTTCGTAATGTTAGAAACAATTAATCCGGAGGGAGCTCAAGCGATTATATCGTTTAACATGACTTGAATAAATAATGATTTCGTTTGAAGCCTACGTTTTCACTTGTGAACGTGGGAAAGGTTCAATTTTCCAGGTAGGAGATTTATGTTTTGTTGTAGTGATGTCATCGTTTTGAATGTATGAAAAATTAAAGGACAGGCCTAACGCAGGTTTTTATTATTTTCCAAAATGTGTCATCCCATACCCTAATGATAAATGGCTGTCTACAATAGCCAATGTAAATGTCCCATTTAATAGAGTTGAATAAAAAAAATTATCAATTTGAAATTACTAGGATGAATCACTCTTTGTCTGACAAAATAACATACGATCATATATTTTTAACATATTTTACTCATATCTATGTATCTAAAACTATGCTTTAGTTATATACTTTTGGCATAACATACATAGTATTGCAAAAAAACAAAGATGTAAGAGTAATTTAATATTATAAACTTTATGTTATATCTGTTGAAACCTTCGTATTACCGCCCCATATCCTAAACTGTATAGCAGGATACTACAATTTTTTGGAGCGTATTCATTTGTGCGCAGACATTGATGTGTACATAATTTGTATTGTGTAACCCGGCAACGGACGAGCACACTTAAATACGTTACCATTCCATTGCCCGCACCGCTAAATCCTATTCACGTTAACCATCAAATGGCATTCCCCTAAGCCTTTCAATAAAACTGTGATTTCCCAACACTTCGTCACTTTATGCAAACATAAAACGCGAATTTCATTTCAATATCCGTACAAAGTGTTGGAGGAAGGAGTGAATACAGCGAGGGAGGCTTATTCGCCGATCCTACAATGTCGGTCCGTCGGGGACGGCTTTATGCATGCACTTTGTAATGCGACATTGTCTCTCGAGCAGCAATGAGCCATAAAATTTTTATAAAACTGCTGATGTCACAGTGTGTTCGTTTTCTTTTACAATATGTGGCTTCATTTTGCGTCGTCTCGTCCCCTGACGCAACGGTTAAAGTGACTTTCAGATGTTTTTTAATTGTTACGGTTATTGTGATTTTGATTGACTTTCTCTGACTTTTAAATAGACGCAATTTTATTGATGTCATACTCTAACTTACAATTCAAGGACCTAAAATTAGGTATTGATCAGAATTCAAAATATCCTATTTCCCATTCACTAGAAACCAACTCAAATATACATAGTTTATTATTCTTGTTTCATTACGAGAAGATAATTAACCTTTCTATATATCAAGGTCAATTAAATCTATAGCTATATTAAAATTCCCCAAGGATGAAGAATGTTGCATAATGAACAGGGAAGAGTAATAATTTTGAATACAGAAGCAAATTAGTATAATTGAACTTTAGAAGACCTCTATTCATTTATTAATATCGCGTGAGCGGTTTAGATCTTGCAATGGGAACCTTTGAGAATGATAACGGTGAGAGATCACCAATTACTGTTTTGTAATGTGATATTAATGAGGGATAAACGAGAATTCCACGCCTGCGCCATAAATTAAGTATGAATGGATCGGCTTGTTTGAAAAGTAACGACTTTACAAGATGCTATAAAATACAAAGATAGTTCTCATTACTTCATTTCGCCGTGTAAATGGGTTTAGCAGGGGTAAAGAACTAAAGTTATACTTTTAAAAGTTAAAAACAATCATTTAACTTGATTGGTGAAATATGCAATCAATTAAATTCGCCTTTCCTTCATTCCCTTGCGAGAATTAGAGGGTACCAAACCAAAATTAATAATTCACAGGGAGCGTTATTTATACTTGGAAGGAGACAGGAGAAAAAACAATTTAAAAGTTAATATTAGGAGGGGACACAACTTTTTTAAAACAGGCAATACGGCCCTCAAGTTTAATCTGAAATGATGACTCCAGCTTACTAGCTAAAATATGCACAAATGGGTTTACTTCTGAAATATTCTATTTGTAAAATTGAAAGATCCAATATTGTAGCGTCTCGAGCGTTCAACAATCAAGCGCCGCTAGGGGGGCCAAAGCTTGTGCTCATAAAACATAATCTTTATTATTGGGCCCTAGATGCACCGCACCTCATGGTTGTTATAGAAATTGTACTAGATATGTTTTTTTAGCATTAAGTTGTCTTTACTTAACTTTATGCTAAAAAAATATATATATAAACATAAAGGCTAATACTTTTATCAGCCTATTAATGTCCCACTGCAAGGCAAAGGCCTTCATGATTTGAAAATCATGTTTTTGTTACAAAGATGGGATTTTGGCTTAATCACCACGCTTGCCAAATGCGGATTGGTGATCACAAACCCAGGCTATGTTTGGAAACACCGGCACATATTTGACACATCCGGAGATCAAACCCAGGACCTCGAGACCACGGCCCAAAATTTAAGCAACCAGGCCATCAAGTCGTCTTTCGGCATACTTTAGATTTATTATTGAGAAAAGAGAAGTTGAAGGGCTAGTTTTTATGTTGCTTAGCTTTGCTTGCTAGCGAGATTTTCCTTTGAGCAAGACTGTTTATAATTGACGCCATCTTTGATATCCCAACTAATATTATAAATGCGAAAGTAACTCTGTCTGTCTGTCTGTCTGTCTGTTACGCTTTCCCGCTAAAACCTCGCAACCGATTTTGATGAAATTTGGTACAGACAATCTTTAGACCCTGAGACAGAACAAAGGCTACTTTTTATTTCGAAAAAAAGAAATCCACGCGGACGGAGTCGCGGGCGGCCGCTAGTCTTATATAATTTATGCTACCGATTGATAGTAATTTCCTACTTTTGTTGCGTTATTTATTTATGTTATGCCAATCTATGTGCACGCATACGCAAAATAATTACAGTAGAAAATAAATCATTTTACTGTTATGTTCATCGAGAAATAAGAAATAAACGTATTTTAAGATGAGTCATACGTTGGCTGTATTAATACAATAACATAATATGCGTAAGTATGTATTCGTCCTAGTAATACCCAAAAATTTCACCTTAACTTTAACCCCATCTTCAAGATAGACTTAAAATATTTATTTACTCCGCTACTCAATGAAATTACAAATATAACGTACGTACAAGCGATCTCTTCCATCCCCTTACCTCTGTGGGAACCCTCCAATTTTTCCACCAAATACCGACACTAACTGAGCTCCCTAAGGATCTTTTACCGCTGTTATGACGCTCCAGTACTTCTGAAGGTTGAATTAGACCGTACGGTGAGGGATAAAAAATTTATAAGCACTTTGATGATGATTTTTTTCCGCTTAGTATTCTTAAGATGACATAGTACGAAGGGGATTTTTATTACCCACTTTCGCTTTCGGGAAATGAAACGTGTGTTGGTTCTTGGATGGAAGAATCGGTTGTTTGTTGAGTTGTTTGGTAACATTTTGTGTTAGTGAATAAGTGTTGTAGTTTTTTACGTTTGTAGTTCGATTTAAGACGATTTTATATTTTCTTGCAAAAGTTAATAATGGCAATTTGCGTACCTAATCTGAGTAAAAAGTATAGTGAACGTCGAGAGAGCATAAAGAATAAGATAAATTAAATCAGTTGGCTTCGGCCCTCGGAGCTAAATGCAGTACAAAGGAAATGTATTTTACGTTATAAAATTTTATTTCTTTATTTTCAGATCCTAGAAACGAGGAAACCGCTTGAAAGGGTAAGAATCAATTATTTTTTATTCATGTATTACATTGAAGACGGAATGCTCATTTGTTTTAATGATATACTTTGATTTGAAACAGAAGATTCTTGACAGTACTTATGTGATTTATTTTGACTGTTAAATAAATTAAACGATGAGGTTGAAAACTGTCATCTATTTTCTTGGCAGGAATAGATTTCGCATATAAATACGGTCGGTACGTACAGTTAAGAATAACAAGTTAAGTTTCAGGCAATGTATGTAAAGAGTGTACAGATAATATTTCTCTTTATATTGTAGTGAAGAAAATAATATTGGATTGGAGAGAAATTAAATCACTAAATGCTCGTCTGTATACCACTCACGCAATACCCTCAACGAACCGCTGAATCGAAACATTAATAAAATGTCCCCAAAATGTCAACATTAAATTAAATTTCGCAGACATCCTCAGCATAATCAATAGGTTGAAAGAAATTTGATCGGCCACAAATATAATAACATTGGAATCCGAACCCGGGCCCGTTTCTGTCAACCTATCAAATTTATCGAAAGACGCGTAAGCTAGGTTATCGATGGGTAAACCCTAATAAATAAACATGAGCAGACTTGTCCGAATCTCCTCAACGTATTCCTGATAAAATATGATAAGTAAATTTATTCGCGTAAATTGTCCATCGTCAGAAATTGTCATAAAAATAAGCGGGAAAAAAGGCGAGCGTGCAGTATTCGGCTTGGATGACTTCCAAAATCGGGGTCCGAGCAATGCTCGATCAGCCAAAATCAATTTTATTTTAGATAGAGCTCGGTGTTACGGGATAATCTAACGTACGTGATTTTGGGTTTGTTCTGCGATCAACGGTCGAAGCCGGAGTTATTGGTTCCTAAAATGCTTTGTAGTTCAGCGTTATAGTTTTTAATGAGTTTCGTGTTGTTGACGGTTTTATTATCAAACCTATTCGCTGTAGACAATCTTAGAAATTCTATTTCGAAAATACAAATCAAAGCTTTTAATCAAAGGAAAGATGTTTTGGAATGTTTACGAAAGCTTCAATGTTCGCATATTTTAATTTTATTTAATCTAACATAATTGAGTTATCAGCCCTAACATATATTAATTTGTCAGTTATTATGCATGCAAATATTTTATGAGGAACGTTTTTTAATCAATGTTTTGCTTAAGAAAATGCTTTTTTCAATCGATCTAAATACACAGACTGAAGAATTCCTTTAACTAACGGAAAGCAAACTTAACAACGTGCAATTAGAATGTTTAATTATTTTCAAAGACTTTTCTTAGTAAAACTACAAAGGCAGTCATTGTAAGTGACGTCAAAAACTTGTGAAAAAACACCTTTACCTAAACCTTTGTTTAAAATGCCCCAAACGAGAACGGTGTTAATTTCCCCGGAGTAATTTTACTCTTTTAGTTCCATAACCAGTGATTTTGCTGGCATAGCATACTCGTACTTTGGAAAAATGTGACCAAGTTTATTATAAACCATACGTGATTATACACCTATGTAAAGTTTACCAAACTTTGTTACATCATTTCATTTGTGTCTATAACTTAATTGTGTCATTTTGGGCTGGCAAGCACTTGTAACTCCTCTGGATTAGCGGGTGTCCATCGGTGGCGCTGATTGCTTAGGTACTATCAGGCAATCCGATTTTGAAATTTATAGATAATTATGTATCTGATAATTAAATGTTACAACTAATTTTTGGATACTTCTCAACTGTATTATTTTTCGACTCATTACGTCCGATCTTTCTTCTTGCAAAAAAAAACACCTAAACCTAAACCTTAGTTTAAACCGCCCCATGCGAGAACGGTGTTAATTTCCCCGGAGTAATTTGCTTTTTTAGTTCGCAACGCAACTCGGTCGTGACAAAGTGGTGCTTTGGCGGGAATTATGCTTAGGCAATTAGCCTGGAATCGTAAGTGGACTGGACGTGTAGTCACGAAATCTGTTAGTGCACGATTGGACTAATTGCTGGCTTCTTGGGAATTATACGTTTCCTCCAATAAAGGCGTTTAGTAAGTTAAACCTACGATTTTCTAGTGTGGAACCGCACGCCATGAAATTCTGAAGAGTGCATCGGAAAAATGTAAGGAATGTTAATATTTCGATGCTGTCAGATCCCCTCCCTAAAGAAACTATATTTACCACTAGATTTTTAAGGTCAATGTCAAAATCAAAATCAAAATCAAAAATATCTTTATTCAAATAGGCATACAAACAAGCACTTTCGATCCTCAAAACTATGAAAAAAATATATTCAATACATTTGAATACATATATATGGTGATATATAAAATATACTAATATAAATAAACATACTTTATGCGATTCTACCACTGGTTCGGAATGCTGATTCTGCCGAGAAGACTCCAGCAAGAAACTCGGTCAGTTGCTCTTTTCAATCGCCAATTTAGTACTACAATCATTTCAATACAATATTTTCAAAAAAAATGTTACTGGAATACGACGTCATACAGGTAACGGAAAACTCAATCATATAAAACAAAAACTTATACTAAAATGCATGCGATGATGTCGTTTTAATTTGTAAATGAAATAGCATTAAGAACTCATAATTGATGCTGTGAAATATGGGAATTGTATTTCAGGTAGTCTACATTACGTTTAGTAAAAAAATAAAGTTTGATAAATTATCTTTCAGGTGTTTAGTAACTTAAACCTATGATTTTGCTAGCGTGCGGTTTATCATACTCGCACATCGGAAACATAAGGAAAAAATGCTATGCAATTTTAGAATATCTTAAACTAAATATTGTATTATAACTTATATATGGATCGCTTTTCCAAATATCAAAATCATTATTAATTACAAAATAACTGAAACTAGTCGTCCGATTGATAGCTTATATTAAGATAATTGAAACCGTAGAGAAATTAATAAGAAAATGGTACGTCTTTTAACCATAATAATAAGAATAAACTTTCTGCAGCCCAACACGTCTTATTATAAGTTTCGAAGCAAGCTCAATAGAATCTCATATAAAGGCCCACAGCATATTCATATTCACATTGTGTTGTTTGTGCAAGAATTTTACATTTGCATTTGAAATACAATGTAAAGTTTCACCCGATATTAGTTTTCAATTTCCCAACACATAGCATACGGGGAGCAATGAATAAGAAATACGTGGATGTGAATTAAAATTAAATGAATATTATTAAGATACAATAAAAACAGGTTGGAAAATACTTCTTGTGTACTTTTAATCATACAACAACACTTGATTTATAAAATAATGCTTATTACACCATTTACAGCATTTTAATAATGGTAAATAAGTACCAATTTAACGGTTCGATAAAAATTTAATAGCTAATCAGATTTATTATGTAGTTATTTTATTTTATTCTTGCGAATTTAAAACCGCCACGCGAGTGTGGACTGTGGATTAGATTAAGTTCATTGTTTTCCATTAATTATCTCTTTATTATTCTTTATATATCTCCTTTTATTTATTCATTATTATTGTTACACGGTAACTATTTCAATAGTGTACTCGTTGTACGACCAAATATTAACATAAATTTAGTAGCATTACAGCTTATCATAAAACAATTCAAAAACGTATTAAGTTAATGAAGTTAAATTCTACATGAATGAAATTACAAGCATTACAGATTATGCAATGATTTACAATGTAAATGTCTTGGTAATTTGATTTAACATCACGAAGTTGCTTGGAATTTTAATCAGGTACCGACTTTAAGCAAGAAGGAGTTTACGCACGGTTGGTTGTTAAAAAAGTTGTGACAGCTCGCCTAGTTAATATAACAACGGAATGAGAAGAAATTGTGATCGTGTATGCTAATTTGTAAGAGTTTGGCCAAGTTTCAAAGTGTTATTAGTAAGCCATTGAATTTTTTTCTATTACTTTAGAATTAAAATTTAAAATTGGCTGTGACATACTGGCGGACAGAGAGAAATGCAGACATGATGAATCTATAAGGGTTTCTTTGTTTACCATTTCGCTACGAATCTCCTAAAAGATAGACATTTTAACAATTTGTAAATGAACTTTGTTGTTAACTTTAACTTTTTGCTAACTTATGTATGTATAACGTTGACATTATACATAGTAATTTATATAAAAAAAACCAAGTGCGTTTTCAAATTGCTCATCCCCTAAGTTAGCTCATTCCAGTATCAATTGCTAAAATATATAAGTATATGTGTGTTAAATTGTTTTGCTTTATTATGCACACATGTTGTACATTACATTGTGTATAGCTATCGTCTAATTACAATGCTCATAACTCTGTTATTGTTTAAAATATTATCGCTCTTACAAAATAATACAATACAACATGCAATTCTGAATGTCGAATCCATTGTTCTCTGCACTTCCATGCCCATATCAGTGTAATAAAGACCACTGTTTGCTTCAGAAAATGATACCCATTCAAACTCGCAGGCTTAGGTATATAGGTATGCTTAAATTACGCTTGTTTCGTCTTTGAAATCTTACAATGGCACGAGAATGGTAGACTCTCCGCTTCCCACTGTTGTTTTAGTTCAAGATAAATGTATTTTAAGATAACTTGAATCTTGGAAATGCGAGCGCAGTTTTAAAAGTTCAGTATTCTGAAGGTGGTTTTAGAAATCTGGTGAGATGGAATGACCGTAATGAGACCAGATAGTTTAACATAAAGGGTGTCTTCCCTTTTGTGGTTTATAACCTATTTATTATTGTTAACTAATAAAATAAAATAAATATTTCACAACATCACATATATTGATCTGAACCCGTGTTAAGTAGCTTAAGCACTTGTGTTACAAAAGACATGTTCGTTCATGCACACAAATGTTTGTCCTGTGCGGGGATCGAACCCGCGACCTCTTGCGTAATAGGCAACATCTTGACCATTACACCAAGCGGGTCGAATTGAAAAGGATTTAATTACAAGTAATTTATTTAGTGTTTTAGTATAAAAGGATGATGAAATGTAAAATTGACATTTTTCTAAATAACTATTTTTCCTTGTTTTAATGATAAACAGCAGCTGGACTTTGGCTGGATATATGTTTAAAAATGACTGTGAAGTTTAAATAGTTCATCCCCATCTTTTACCTTGAACAAAGTAAAGCTTACTATTCGTTGCACTTTACGGCCAATTCATTTTATTGACTGCAAAAGGTGCTCCACTTTTGAAAGTATACTTTAGTTTACAATACTGAAACAAAGTTTTTTAATAAATCATAAAGTTTTCGATAAACGGTTGTATTCAACGATTGCGCTAAACTTTTAAGTCTTAAAAATCGAAAACTTTCATAATTGAACATTTCTATCCAAAGACGTCTTAAGGTCCAATCGATAAATCGAGGACATCGATCGATGTCGATTAAAGCTTAATCGATTTATAATTATGGCAGACATTATCAATCGACGATCGATTGATTGGTGTACTAACACCATTGATTTACAAAAACCCAAGATACACAATCAACGCCTTAAAAAACGTCCCCAAAAAATGAGTGCAAAATGCACTTATTTCAAACAGTCTTGCGTCACCCGCGTCATCGTAATTTTGAACACTCCCTTGTGAAAACAATCTTAACTTTTCTGAATAAGGTTTAATTTGCAAATAATAATTTTCATAGTTTGACTTATAGTTTTGAATGACATTATTGACTGTTACTTTTGTTCGAGACTGTGTATCTTGGGTTTTTGTATATCAATGACTAACACTACACTAACAACCTTACACTTACAGACAAAGTTAAATAACCAGATCATATAGGACTAGTAAAGTTGAAGTCTATTTATATGGAAGTATATTTCATCTCGCTACACGGGCGACTCATAAGTTTCCGTTGGAGTAAATTGAATATACGGAACCACTAAGCATATTTCATGTGCTCGCCGATTAGGGCTGTCTTCTATTCAAGAACAATGACGTAGAATTTATTTCAATGCAAATATGTAGTAAACAAAACTGATGCAAAACGTTACATTACACATTGATGAATATTAGGTTAAGTAATGATTCTTATTACAGGTCATCATTTTTAATATGTATTTTTCATCGTGTTATGAAAACGGCTAAATCGGGACATGAACCGGTTCACGGAATTTTTCTGAAAAGAAAAAAAAAGTTACTACTATGGTCCATTTGAGGTCAGCTAAGATGATCCCAGTGACAGTTTGCCTTCAAAAGAAAATTGACACTTTTCTAAAGTAATAAACACACACGGCAAATCATAAAAACACCTCGTGAAACTTGTTGCCTTGAAATAAAGTTTAATCCCAACTAATATTATAAATGCGAAAGTAACTCTGTCTGTCTGTCTGTCTGTCTGTCTGTCTGTCTGTCTGTCTGTCTGTTACGCTTTCCCGCTTAAACCTCGCAACCGATTTTGATGAAATTTGGTACAGACAATCTTTAGACCCTGAGACAGAACATAGGCTACTTTTTGACCCATTCCAACCCCCCCACTTCCCCGAAATGAGGGGGTGGAAGTTTGTATGGAAAATCTAAACTACTTGAGTTAGACGCTTGAAATTTGGCATGCAGGTCCCTTAGTAAACTTGATGCTTAGTTGCAAAAGGATATTGCAAAATTCCCACGGGAACGGGAGTTAGCGGGAAAAAACATTCGTATAATGAAAACCGACATCCACGCGGACGAAGTCGCGGGCGGCCGCTAGTTTAGTATAAAAAGTACACCTGTAAGAGGGAAAAGAGTAAATTGTCAATCGAATGTAAACGCTTTCAGCCCCCTCGAAATATCACTTATCCGCTTCTTACAATAAACATCAGGAGTACTGTGAATTACTATTCTACACTACATGGCAAACAGGCTCCTCGTAAATATAGACTGCATTATCATGAATGATATCTGATATTGCTCTTATGATATACATATACACAACGGTGGAAACCAGTAGCTAAGGTGAAATTTAACCTTTTCCGGGCCTCGTCAAGGGAGAACTGCCGAGTTCTAAGAATTTTTAACATTTATTACAAGTATTTATGCAACTCCGTCGTTAGAACAAGAACAAGAAAGTTGGCCTTTTAACTGCTGTATTGCCAGCAAGGGTCTTATGTTTGAAATCCTCAAATGAAACGAAGAGTTGTAAAAGGGCGAAAGTGTGTATTACCTTTAATAACTCACATACATAGAATAAGACTATCTCAATTCAAAAGAGTAAGACTTATTTCGTGTGTCTTTGGAGATTATTGATGTATGTAGTTTTGAACGCTGAATCTGTCCTAAAGTCTTGGTGTGCGAAACGTTAAGTTATCGCTTCTGCGCTTGATATACAAGGGTGGTATGACATTGCTGTCCAATCAGTTCTGGGAGTAAGGGTCAGGAGGTGCATCTATGGTTGCAAGTTGTATATTTGTCAAGTAACAGTATCCGACGTTTCTGCATGTGTAATATGCATGATTGATACTAGATATTGATATATAATATTTTCAACATAGCCACAGAAGTCCAGCAAGAGTCTTACTTCCAGAACCTTAGCCAAACCATAGTCACACGTTTGAGTTATATTGTTAAGAAAATTAAATTGTATTTTGAAGTCTGGGAGTGAAGCCATGGATACTGGCTGCAAGAAATAGTGTAGGTAATTTGTTTTTCCAATATTCACATCTTCTATTCATAGCTCAGTAAGGGAAATGGAGTGCACCAATGTTTGCTAGCTGTGTAAGTATAAAATGATAAATATCGCTATGCTGTACAAATCACAGAGGTCGTAATCGGTAGCAGAAGTGAAATGAAACTATATCCAGTCACTTAACTACCGTAAAGTCTGTCGAGAGCCCCACGGGATAGCTGTCTTGTTCCAAGAATTGAAAAGTTTGAACTGCTTTCATTGTGCAAAACCCAGAAAGAAACGGCAGCAAGGGCTCTTTGTCAAAAACCTTAGCCGTCGCAAGATTGAGTTTTGATGTTTAGAAAATTAAAATGTATTTCTATTCTGTGATTGAAGCTGTGGTTCATGCCTGCTACATTATAGTGTCATCTGCTTTTCAACAACTCACCTGCTTTTCTACAATTCACTCCAACTATTCATATCTCAGTAAGGGAAATAGAGTTTACCAATGTTTGCTCGCTGTGCTTACATATATGCAATGTCTTATACGATGATAACAGATATCGCTATGCTGTACAGAGCCACAGAGGTCATAATCGGAAGCAGAGGTGAAATGAAACTATATCCAGTCACTTAACTACCGTAAAGTCTGTCGAGGGTCCCGTGGGAGAGCCGTCTTGTTCCAAGAATTTGAAAAGCATAAAACTACCCGCGGTAGTTTTACGTCTGTTCAGAAATTCTCGTCGAGGTTTTATGGTTAATCGTATTATTTATTTATGATGACATTGCGGTATTTTGTTCTTTTTTAATGAAGGCTTTTAGGTCTCTTTTCGTTTTGAATTTTTAGATGTTATTTTGTTTTTATAGGATGTTTTGTAGGATAATAAGAGTCCTGCTGTCTATCAAACGTCAATATTGACCTAAGAAATAGGTTACACAGATTTATGTAAATACATTCTAGAAGATTAAACAGGCTAACAACCTACGTGACAAAATTTCAATAACGGACCTAATTGTTAATGGTATTTTGGTCTTCTCAAACACAAACACTAGAAAACATTCAGCAATTAGAATTAAAAAAAAAACATATCGAACAACGAAATCCCAATACATCGCTGCGCCGACATTAAAATTTCCAATTAAAATACTTCCCTCATTGTTCTCAGCCGCCGGCCATATTTTTTCAACTGATTTACGCCGCGAACCGTCGAAAGCACCCACCTTAACTTTCTAGACGTGGCCGTTGTTTTTTCCTCGTCAGTAATGGAATCCTTTGGCAATAAATCCAACGGTGCAGCCTCTGCATCAGAGGCGGGCATAAATAAAACGGTTCCGATGCACTCGAATAGTGATAAGAATGCTGGTGAAACTGGGTATCGTTTATATCGGTTTTTAGGGTTCCGTAGCCAAATGGCAAAAAACGGAACCCTTATAGTTTCGTCATGTCTGTCTGTCTGTCCTGGCTCGTTCTCCGCCGTATCTGAACCGATTGCCACGAAAATTGGTGGAGAGATGTATAGTGATAATTCAAGAATTGGTTTTTAAAATAATCGAAATATAATTATTTTTACCCCCCCTCCCATATAGCGAAAAGTAAATTCGAAAAAAAAAATCGACTTACCCCATCGTGTGGGGTATCGTTAAAAAGGTATTTTTAAATACAATAAAACTTGCCTTGAAACCATGTGGATCAAACACCCCAGTCTCGAGATATATTAATACAAAGTTAAAATTAGAGCGTCCCCCCCCCCCTTAACTTATGAAATACTATTACAATAATTTTGAAAAAATGTCCTGTATACCTCTAAGTAAGTTCTTTCAACGAAAACTATAGCGAACTCTGTATCATACATAGTTATTTTTATACAACTCGACCAACTTATGACGTGCAGTTGCCCGTACTAATTAATGGCGTCTTAAGCGGTCGGGCCATCTTTTAGCTACGGAACCCTTTCATGGGCGTGTCCGACACGCTCTTGGCCGGTTTTTTATCTATATTTGAGTTTGGGGAAGTTACGAGCTTTTTATTTATAAGCAAGCATTAGGCAGTGCGCTGTTTTAGTGCAGGCTTTACCTTCGATCATTTTCTGATAAAATGTTCGGTACGATTACGTTTGATCTTGTCATTAAGTAAGAACATCAGAACTTAGTCGGGGTTGGCATAAAGCTCTTGAAACCTTATCGGGATGATGTGGTCTTTTGGGGTGACTACAAATAAATGCCTTGGACTTACACACCAATTGCCTAGACACAAACTGAACTCGAAGTTTGTAGGGAACGAATATCCTTCTTCTCCCTAGCGTTTATCCCGTTTCTGTGCGGGGTCCGCTTTGACCAGGAATAGCCATACTTAAATATTTTTAAAAACAGCCATGATTCGAGTACAAATGTTGATGTTCATCACACATACATTTTCCCAAGCGGGATCCGAATTCGCTGACCTTCATTGGACTGAATCAAGGTCATTATTATTATGGACAGCAGTAATCACGTACCATCACTGACCATCAGGTAACGTACTAGTTTGTTTTCTTATCACTCGCGAAAAAACAAATCTGGACTAGCAATACACTCAGCAAGGAACAACAGAAACGCCCGGTGGTCGAGCAAACACACCAAATTTCCGTAATGCATCCATTTCTGCATTTTACGTTTCCTATTACTGTTTCAGTGCATCAGGGTCCGTTCCGCTGCTCTATTTGTGTCAGTGCGGGATTCTGACAAGGGAACAGATTTATTACCGAAGGATTCCATTACTGACGGCGAAGCAGCGGCTAGTGGTAGATATTCAGGTTAATACTGAATACTGTAAAATGAAAGTATGACGTTGTTGATATCCATGGGCAGCGGTGATCTTATCAGGCGACCCTCTTGACCGTTTTCCTACTTTTAACATAAAAAACCACATTGATGTCTTCCTGGAGACCGTATTCTTTCACTATTTTATGATTAAACGTTTAACAGAGGCATGTTCAAACAAACGTAAACATTGGCATAGACTGCAGCTATTACAATAGTCATAAGATCCCATCTAGGGCAGGCCTACGTCTGCCCGTGAACTCCAAGAAGCTAATGATGATTAAAGGCGTCAAAATTACTTACCATCAATTGATCCTCATGCCCATTTGCTTATCTCTTGTAAAAAAACATATCTAGACTAGCAATACACTCAGCAAGGAACAACAGAAACGCCTGGTGGTCGAGCAAACACACCAAATTTCCGTAATGCATCCATTTCTGCATTTTACGTTTCCTATTACTGTTTCAGTGCATCAGGGTCCGTTCCGCTGCTCTATTTGTGTCAGTGCGGGATTCTGACAAGGGAACAGATTTATTACCGAAGGATTCCATTACTGACGGCGAAGCAGCGGCTAGTGGTAGATATTCAGGTTAATACTGAATGGTATAGCGTAAATACGAGTATGAAAGTTTGTAAGTGGTTTCGATAAAAAAATAATTGCTTCTTTCGACCTTTGGTGACGACGGGTTCGTTTCTTCACAGGCCCTTACATTTTAAATAGTGAATTTGTCAAATGCTAAATGTGGAAACAACAGCACAACATTTGATCAACCAGGAATTGAACTCAAGGCGCGATAAAAAATGTGATAAAAAGCATCACGTAGCGGATGTTCTAAACAGGTTTAATAAAATATTCTAAGTTAAAACGCAGTTCTAATATTCATATTCAGTAACTACAAATTGGAGCAGCTTCCATTGGGTATTCATTGAGTCACTTGTCTCTTAAAACTAGGACTATTCCAATGTTTTACTGCTTGTAGTTACCTGAGAACTATTTTAGCCCGGCTGTTAATTCCCTTACCAAGTCAAGGTTACGACCCATTAGAGGCAAATGGCTCACCCAACGCCTTGGATGGCCCATCACCCTGACACGCCTTTACACGCCCTTCTTTTGATTCATTTACACTGCGAAAATACATTCTGTATTGTTTAAGCTAAAGCTATTCTAAAAGAAATTTTGTTCATTATAAAAACGTGAAAATAAAAGAGAGGTTGAGCTTAGTGGAGCTTCCGTTCAAATAAGCCGCTCGTCTGGGGAAGCACTTCAATATTACAGAAGACCACGGCAAGAGAACTCTTAATTTTAGTTTTGTGCTTTTTTTCTGTTGGTGAGTAAGGTCGCCATAGCTCAATAAAGGAGAGTATGCAATGCATGTGGAATTGATGTCCATGGGAGCAGCGGTGATGACTTACCATCAGGTGACCATTTGCTCGATTAGCGTACTCATACATTAAAAAAAAATAACACAGTGAACAATATTCTCTTTGTTCAGCTGTGTTTACAAACTTTGTATAGGTATTTTGTATATTATTAAAAGTATAAAAATGACACAGTCGATTCTATTGCTGGGTATCAATGATGAAAGAGCCCGCTCACACGGAAGTCAATATCCGAAGACCTTTCATGGAATATTGGGGTTTAGATCTTATCTGTGCATTATGGGAATCTTTTTGAAGCACCCAACGAACTGAGGGTGATTTATTTATCCTTTTATATTATTTATGAAATATCCAGATACTTCGGGATCGATGGCATTGTGAGCGTTTTGAAGTCTTGAGATTAAAACCCTCTTAAAATTGAAAGGAGATTAATTGCTAGCCAGTCTTTTGTAGTGCTGCTTCAAAAATTTAACTAGAGAAGAGTGAAATTATTGACTAAGTAATTTCCTCAAGTAGATTTTAATTAGTACACTTTAAATAAATTTAAGTCTTAGTAAAACCTGTTTTCTTTTCTTTTTGAACCGATCATTTCATTCCAATGGATGTGTTATCGTATTGTTAGATACAGAAAGTAGTAAGAGCGAAATTTCCGTTAATATCAAATCCTCAATAAAGAATTATTGGCACCCTGATAAATATAAATCTTTATTATCATAATATCAATTTCTCTTAACCGTAAGTATAAATATGAAACTTAGTATAGAAATACACTAGGACGAAAAAACGCGACCAAAGTTCGGCGAAAATTTATATTGTCTAGAATATGAACTTCGGTGGTGTTTTTTTCCGCTTGGTGGTTTCTAGGGTTAAATTTTTTTTGCTTAGTAATAATCAATCCCACTTAGTAAACACCCTAATATTCCAGTTCGATTGTCGAGACGACAATTATTCATATTCAGTTTCACCAAACGTCCCGTGTGAACTATTTGCTGACTTTCGTCCAACACCGTCCCCGCAGAATAGCCGGCACATTTTTCCCAATAACATTGTTATTGGTGAATTCCACCGGTTATCCAGATACAACCGGTTCAGAGCCCAGTGCGGCCGGATTGCCGACGTGGCGTGAATATAAACATAATAATATCCCCGTTTACTCGCAACCGATCCTAAATGGAGGGGATATCGAATTATCCCTTACACAGTTTGAAACTGTCAATAAACGTTATGTTGAATAAATGATTTGGAAAACGGGAGGCCTCCGCTTATCGTGTTACCAGCTCGCGATCATTGTTTATGATGCTTTAGTTCGCAAAGTTACGTCCCAAGTTGGGAGTTAAATTTCCTAAGAGTGGTAGTTACGCAGCCTGCAAAACGGTTAAGGAGAGTTTCACCCCTTCCTATCGAGAACATGTTTTTATGCCTAAGAGATTTTCAATCTTGCTCGGCTTGGTTTATCAGATTTATGTTTATAAAGATTAGTTTTTTCCTGAAAAGATGTAACTATTTCACATAATAATAAATAGTTATATTTAAAGACCTTTGACGAATATAGATGATTTGAAATGTTTAATTGTGAACGAATGACGAACGATGAAAATGACGGTTAAATAGTAAGACTTCAAAAACAAAATTTTTTGATTGACGGACACAAAATGTTTACACTTTCAAGATCTTTTTTTTTTCATCAAAACACAATATCGAGGAGAATTTTTATTTTTATCAGTTTATTCGCGATATTGGCATAATAAAGGCTATGAAAAACTCAAACAACGCTGATATCTTAGATTCCCTTCTTCCTCAAGATTTGATTCCTCGTCGTTTGCACTCTGCAATATTAGACCTCAAAGCGCATTTCTGTGACAAAACCAATCTCGCAAGTTTCAATATCAGACAAAATGTACTGTCTTGGATGCATGCGAATGTACGAGTGTTTGTTTTAATCAAAGTCAGGAGATATTTCCAATGGTACCTACTACAAATTAATTTTAGTTCATTGTGAAATTTATTGTTCGTTTTGATGATAATATAATTTTAGTTGCAACTAAAGTTTTTACTGGCTTATCAAAAGACAGAAAATGTAAAACAATGGAAAATAATATAATTATTATGTAAAATATATTATGAAAGGGAATTGGGCAAATTATTTTGATATAACATTACTAACAGTTTCAGAACGCCAAAATTTAACTAGTGTCATATTATTACTATATTTTTTTTATTCTAGAAATTACCTATGATGCTAACAATCCGTTCTAGTCTTGATTAAAATAGGTTTATCTCAGAACTAGCTCCTGAAGAATAGTTCGGGAAAAGTTCCGCAGAAAGAATGTTATTGGGAAAAATGTGCTGACTATTTGTGAAAATGGTATTGAACGAAAGTCAATAGGTCACGTTACTAGATTGGTTGTGAGAAAACAAAATACAATGGATGTCGCTTCGTAGCTGCTAGCGAACGTTTTCAATTGATAAAATGTTGGTAATATCTTACCAGAACATAGTGCAGTCTAGAGAAAACGCAGTGATTTCTTACAGCGCGGTTCAAAATGGAACAGTGACAATTGATTAAGCAATATAGTTGAACAAAAGGTTTTTGTGCACGTATGTAGAGTTATTGGAATCTAAAAGTTGAAAAATCAGTGTACTCTGAAAATCATAGACAGCAAAAGTACCGGACACTTATTCATGTACATATCTTTTAACCATGACATCACTAATAAAATTTAGTTCAGGAAATAGAAATACGTATTTTTTTTAAACAACGTTGTCCATCGTAATTTACATATAAAAAGTTTTAGCTTGAACGTTTTTATTCAATAATATAAGTTTAGTTTTCTTGGACCAGTATTATGGTATTTCTTGCAGGAAATTGATACAGGATTCAAGTAGGTACTATTAGCGCAATCTTTAACATGAAAATCAATTATCTCATGATCTCAACGGTCCCAAGCTTTTAACAGTACGGATTTCCATTCAGCTCCGTACGTCAGGTTCGAACGCGGCCATTTCTCATTGGTGCTTGGCGCGTGACGTCACTAAAGCTGCCAATACCGTGTATCCGTGACCGCGCGGCTGTTGCTGGTTAGCGCAACGTGCATCACAGACGACGGAGCTGTTTAGGAAAATTGGAAAGTTTTGGACAATTTTGTTATGGATAACTTGACATACTTTTTAAACTATCTCATCCAAATGGAAATTTACTTTCAATATCAGCCTATTGCAGTCTATGACTGCTGGACAATGGCAACTTCTAGGGCTCTCCACTCAGCCTGATCTTCGGTGACTCGCATCCAGCTACTGTCAGCTATCTTACGCAGATCGTCACTGGACATTGCCTCCATTTTTTCAGCATGTCAATTTTTAATCCTATAAGTATGTCGACGTCTGTAGCTTGTTCAGAAGACTCTGGGTATAGATTTTTAGTTTTAGGTTGGCACTACTACCCGGTCAAGTGTGTCATTAATAAAATTACTCATTACTTTCAAGTATGCATAGAACAAAAACTTATCATAAAAAAAAATTATTACAATATTTTCATTCGTAACACCAAAATATTTCTCAAACCGCAAAGCGTAACAAATCAAACCAACAGTCCGTACAATAGCGTGAATTTAACCGGTAAAATCCAGATCGCACCGGTTGAAGAGGCGGCAACATGGCCGCCGCGTCTCGGGCCTGATTGAATTCCTGTTTCGGATGATTTAGTGGTTATAAATAAGGGTGCTGCGTCCCACCGATATGCTGTCTTTTATGAAATGTTTGTGATAGATACCATTTGCATACTAATCTGTTTATGGACTGGTAGACAGATACTTCTTATGTCGTTCATTTCTAACTCTTTGATTGATATTTTAAATGTTCTATTATAGTCTATGGTTTTATTCGCTTACATCGATCTTTGATTTAATTAATATACTTACCATCCAGTACGTATCCAGAGCAATTGGTCCAGCTTAACAAAATCAATAATCATCATCGCCTCTAATCACATGGCTCGAACCGGCCAGGCTGCCAGCAGCGTGTAGAGTGAGCTGGCAGCTGCCGGGAAGTGTCGCGCGATAGATGGCGCTGTCAAACAAGAGCTCGATGTATGACGTCATTCGGTCTATTGGTTGCGAAGTGGGATACTTCACTAGAGATTGTGAATGAGAAACCTTGCATGACTATTACTTGGGTGTATCGGTTTGCTTGTGTTGGTGTTTCTTCATCATCATTTCATTTTCCTGCCCTTATCCCGCACTTATGTGTTATAAATAAGTATTACCACCTACCGTGATGGCCTTGAAAAGTGTCACGCTATTTTGACGGTTCCAAAATGGGAAGAGTAGCCTTCAAAATGAAGACTTTATAGAAGAGCAAAGAATTTAAAAAAAAGTCTAAATTCTAGGCAACTCCTTTTGAATTAATTAAATGAAGAATTTAATAGTAGTTCTTCTTAACAAAGTACATATTCATCAAAATGGACGAGTACAAAGGAATCAGTTCCGCTTTAAAAAATCAATAATCATCATCGCCTCTAATCACTCGGTTCGAACCGGCCAGGCTGCCAAAAGCGTGTAGAGTGAGCTGGCAGCTGCCGGGAAGTGTCGCGCGATAGATGGCGCTGTCCAACAAGAGCTCGATGTATGACGTCATTCGTTCATTGGTTGCGAAGTGGGATACTTTACTAGATAATGATAACGAGTACTCCGTGACTATTACTTGGGTATATCGGTTGGCTTGTGTTGGTGTTTCTTATGTGTTATAATAAGTATTACCACCTACCGTAATGGCCTTGAAAAGTGTCACGCCATTTTGACAGCTGCGAAATGGGAATAGTAGTCTTCAAAAATATTATTATTTTATATAAGAGCAAAGAATAAAAAAATTACGGCAACTCCATTTTTATTCGTTAATGAGGGGTTTATTTCTTTTTTGTTCTTTTAAACAAAGTTCAAATTCATCAAAATGGACAAGTAAGCTATCTTAAACACGTATCCAAAGCAATTGGTTCAGAGTTGCAAAATCAATAATCATCATTGCCTCTAATCACTTGGCTCGAACCGGCCAGGCTGCCAAAAGCGTGTAGAGTGAGCTGGCAGCTGCCGGGAAGTGTCGCGCGATAGATGGCGCTGTCCGACAAGAGCTCGATGTATGACGTCATTCGGTCTATTGGTCGCGAAGTGGACTACTTCAATAAAGAACGTGAAGGAGAAACATTAGCATGAATTATTACATTTATTTTGATTTACCTGGTTCTGTGTATCTAAGTGTTATTTGTTAGTATTTACAGTCATGTCGGGTCTTGCAAGTCCTTTTTTTCGGCAGAAGAACGGCACTGCGGCATGTAGACTAGCAAATGTCATGCCGATCTTGAATGACACTACCCCATACAATTGCGTGGCTGTCATAAAAAGCTACCGGGATCGTTCATTATAGTGCGGACACCAACCAACTCGAAAGTTACTATTTCCATCTATCCTATGTAATAATAAATAAATCATCTTACAACAAAGTACAGCTAAAACACCAACACATAAAATTGGGTGTTTTAAATTTTGTGTGTCAAAAAGACCACCGCAAAATAACCAAAAAAAATGTTAATTATTTTATTTAACTCCCGCAAAAATTTGCAAACTTGTCACTTCTTCCACATGGTTTCATTAATCAACCAGGCGATATCCAAGGCTACATCAGGACACTCAAGGACCGTCCTTAATTACGTCTTTAATTCGGCAAGGTCCGACGTCAATCAGATCTGATAAAGATGTCAAAGTGAGACGCCGTGCTAATTACTCTTGTGTGGCCGATGGGATGATGAAATGTTTTAAGATGGCTAGATATTACGACTTAATTAAGCCAGTGTTACTTTGTGCCGTGTATTTTGGGCTCTAATAACGTTTCGTTGAAAGGCTTGTGGGTAGAGAGGAAATTATTATCTACGTATTTACGGGTAAGGTTGAGGATTCCTTAATTTGTTTATAATGATGATGTCTTTGTAAACTGAGTTTGGGTTTGGGTGGCCAATATTTTAAAACGCATCAATAGGATATGTCTGTGTACAGGTTGATGCATTCCTTTTAACCATGTTTTCTCATTAAATCCGTAACATCAAGATTATTAGACAAGTAAAAACTTGGCGCAGGCCTTAAAGCTTTGGGCCTTCTCCAAAATAAAGCTTACTTCCGGACTTCGAACTGAAACTTCATCCCTTTGCGTCTTTAGTTCGTCTCATCATCGCGACGACAAGTCGTCATCTGCTTTCGGCTAACTTCGACGCACCTCGTCACTTGCTTAATTCATACGTTCATAATAATAGGTCATCATTCTGCCTTCTCATTGGTATCCTACAGATGTCATTCATTCATAAGCAATCATCTATTGTACATTCAAGTACATTTTGCTTTCCTGGACAAGATAAGATCGGCTACTTAAGCCGTTAGCAACAAAGATGGCTAGTTATTTGGCAACCGCCGCCGAGGAGTTCCCAACTTCGTTTATTACTTTCACTCGTTCTTGTTATCATGGAAGAAATTAATTTCACTAACTACGACGCAGATGGGCCAAATAATGATCGATCTGTGATCCCAAGGAAAACAACCAAGTAATTAGTCCTGTGCCAGATGGGCACCGAGTTTGGGAGAACTTGAAAATTGTGTCTTCGGGTCAGACTTTCGTTGGGTCACTTTCGGATTTGTTTATTACTTTCTGTTTTATGGCAATGTAATTTATCTTGATTTGCCTGAGTAAATGGTTAACTTAAGATGCTCATTTGATGCAATAATCATGTCTTTGTAATGTCCTGTGCTTCATCAACAACAAAAACAGTTAATCATCTTTTTTTTCTGTTTTTTTTTACGTAACACGTGTTTTTTACGTTTTGTACATAAACAGTACAAACAGTACAATTAAACGTATTTAATTGTCTTGATTACGTACTACTTAGAAATTGGATGATTGTGAATGATAATATATTGTTCCTTTTTGAATAACTACCACCTTGCATCCACCAAAATGCATCAGAGAGCGGAGTGCTTTATAACTATCTGTAATAATATTTTCACGTAACTGTTAAAGTTAAACCTATGATCAACGTTTAAAATCTAATCCAATATTGTTTGTTACCTTAAATTTTATATGCACTTTTTTAGAACACAACAAAATTATCGTACAAAAAGCTGACTTATTACGTCGTGGTATTCTTTACCAGCCAACCTTTATGCCACCGGTAAAATGCTACTCAGTAAGAAGGCTTATGTTTTTTATTAAATTTATTTGTTGATTATTATAACCATTTATAAGGAAAAATTGTGGCTTCATCCGTTCGAGCAAAAAGAAAATGATTGAATTACGGCAAAGTAAAATATTTAGACTCTCAAATTAAATTTTGATAAAGGAATGAGTGACTGGCATTTTGTCCTTTATTTTGCCAGCAAGGAACGTTACTTGAATTAATGAGTTATTAAAATATAAACAGGCTTCCAAACGAGCGACTACGGTTTAATATTAAATATTAACTTTTTCAAGATCATGTTTAAGAAATTTAATAAACGGTCATCCATTAAATGCAGCCTTTTTGGGGCAGATATTTTTAAAATTATTCTTGCAAAAAGGGATTTTGGCAGTGTTGAAAAAATATTATAATCTCAACCGAAACTTTTTCCAATAATATCTTTGTTAGATAATACATTAAGAGAGAGTGTGGGTATATTACACCAAATGTAAGAAAACATTATCATGATTGCCTACTTCATAAATGCCTTTTATGAATCACGTAATATACATTATTACAACTAGTTTTTTTTACTCAGATCATCAGAAACCACAACAGGCCGGTCAAAATAATTTACTATTATTAGACAAGTATTCGGACAACTGCTAGTTGCCTGAACTATTATTATCCTATGTCTGTTCTCAACAAGAAACATAAACATAACTATTGTTCTCGTCTTATCCACAAGTGGCAGTCTATAATTCAGAGATGATGATTGTTCTCATAAACAAACGTTCTCCTTTTCCTTCGTGAAACTTGCTCCAATTTATCAGGGATATCTTTTCGTATTTATGGTCGTATTCTCGGGCGTAAACTTCCTAAATTTCATCGCCGCCCATACAATGCCATTATCATAAGGCAAGTGTTATGGAGCCCTATCGAAAGCGACAAATAGTTCCCAGTAGGTACGCAATGAATTTGCCAAACAAACAATCAAAAAGGCAGAGTATTTTTTCCAACTCATCGCGTCACGTTTTCCACAGAGGCACAAAGTAGACCGATGACAGCCGGTGTGTTACGAATCGCAGCAAGAAGGATATGTTTTCTGCCCACCCCTATGGGAAAAAGGCTTGGCTGTCCGTATGTTTGTGTGTATGTAAATGTTACGTAATACGCAGAAACAGTGCTGTTTCCTTGTCTCCAACGCTAATAACAATAGACCTCAATAGCGATGTCAAGATCGAGTTGGCAGCATCCTCCCACGGGCATGCCAAAGTGTGGTTAACAGAAAAACAATAAAAAAACTCTACGAAAGTCGTTTTACGCTCCGTCTGTTTTAAACTGGGATTGCCTAGATTTTTGGGCTAGAAGTTAAAAGTGCCTGAAATCGAGGTCTCTCAATTAGGAAGTTTTGTTTCATGCGCTTGGACGTTGCCGTTAAATCTTATCGCATCTGGAACATACTCCACGGTTTTTGGGTTCCTTGAATGTGTTCTGGTTTTATGAATGAGGTAATAGTTGGTATAGTTGAAAATAAAGACTTGGTTGATAAAAATATAATAAATAAAATATATAGCAGATACATGTGCCAAGGGTTGTGTGGAATATAAGAGAGACATAGAGAGTCGGAGGTATGATATTAACGTATCTATGATTAAAAATATAGTTGTTTTTAAAATAGTTATCTACCTAATTCAGTTTTATATTTTCCATCTTGGGACCTAAAAGCACCAAAGCAGTAAATAACTAAATTAGTAAGATCGGACCTAAGTTTCCAAGTCATCTCCACTAAACTCCAATATATCTGAAGGATACTCACCGTTTCTCACAGCTTGTCGCGTTGGCAAAGAGCTGGGGAGCGCATGCCAAAAAGGTTTCAGTGGCGTTATCCCTCGCGATTTATAGATTCAGACGGGCCTGGGTGTTAGTTGTGACCAAGTCCTGCCAACGCTTGGTGGAGATTAGGTAAGGTATTGTTGAAATATACGAACGAACGAACGACTAGAGATTTATGCCGCGCCGTAGGAAATTTTGTAAATACATAAAATACTATTTCGTTGATCGGAACAATCTTAGACCAATATCATTAAGATTTCGAGAATATAATCGCTGCAATGAAAGTTCGAGTTGAACCCGTAAGATAATTAATACTATTAAATAAACTGTTTTTTACGCCAGGATGCAGAACAGACTATTCTCAAAAGGAACAATTTATATATGAACCTTGTAAAGTGATGAACTCAGGAATTCGGGAACTTAAAATCTGTTGGCTTGCATTTAGTACGCTGTACAGAAATCTGAAATCCCTGGCAGGATACGCCACGAATATTCCTCTGTGCTAAGCCACTTTGTGGCTACATTGATAATACGATCACCTTCCGGCTCTTTGCGGCTTGCATACAGCGTATGCAACACAAAACTTCACGAAGATAAACAAAATTCAACTAGCAATCGAAAGCTCCGATCAAGACAATGAATAAAAGGAAACTCCAAACGAAATACATCGTAAATAGAACGACAGTTGAATGAAAGACGAATCAATAAAACTCCTTATTACAAACATAGGGTTAAGAACGGTATAGCTTAGTGGAACTTCCACTCGGATGATCCGCTCGACTGGGAAAGTACCTCCACGTTATACACCATAGATAGGTGGCACTACATAGCTGTTGTGCTACGTATTTGCTGGTTAGCAAGGTCTCCACAGCTCGGTTGGGGAGGGTATGGGGTTGAAAGGCAGGCAACGCATCTGCAACCTTTGAGGAGTTCTTGATGTCAATAAGCAGCAATCAGCACAAAATCTCTTGCTTGTTTTCCTCCTTAATACAACAAAACAATTGCAATCGAATCGAAAACCCTGATCAAGACAATGAATAAAAGAAAACTCCAAATGAAAAACAGCGCAAATAGAATCCCAATCGAATGAGGGAGGACTCAATAAAACTCCTTATTACAAACATTGGGTAATAGACGACTAAAATCCCGAGTCGTCATTGAATGGCCGCGTCGAATTTACACGGGAGACGCGCGTTGAATGCTAATGGAGCTCGGAATGAGGGAGTTATCATAAGAGCGCTTACCGGAGACAAAGTAAGCATTTTCCGATAAACTCTTAACGTGGATGAATGGCAGTGAGTCAATTCTGATTATTTTAGAACGTAATTTTGTATACCAATTCATCTTATACAGCGTCAGCTGCCGTAAGCAGTCCTGAATTTGATGCTTCGGTTGATGTTCCTCCGATTTTTTTTATAAACTTTCTTATAAACCTTTTCTGTAGTTATATGTCATATGTTCCGAAATCAATTCTTGGCACTCGAGATATTAAATGAAGTTCTAACTTAAAGTTATGATTAAGTAGTAAAATTGATTTTATTCTTAACTAAATAACTTTTTCCACAACTCATTTCAATACACAAGTGCTTACGTCAAGCAAAGCCATAGTTCATCTCCTCATCTAGTCATGGTCAATACGTCTCACGCTGCGTTCACTTAAACGCAACCGACCACAGCGGGGTGATGGAATTAAATTGTGCAACACCGTAGCACCCTTGCCGAAGTGTATTCGATTATTCGATTTCTACTAGAGGAGCTCGATACGCAGTGGTTAGCTCGGCCTGTGATTGACAAAGTTAAGCAACTTCGCAGAGGTTGGTCATCGGATGGGTGACCGAAAATTTTCCACTAGAGCTCATCCTGCTTAGGTACGCAGCTCAATCAAACAGGTGTTTGATTTCAAGATCGGCCGCCATGGCCAAAATCGGATGGAAGGGTAGTATTAGTACTATACAGATCATTCGACTGCTGCATCAAACTGTCTATATTGTTTTGGTTAATTTGATTGGCAAATACGCAGATAGAGCAGCTGAAGTTAAGTTTAATCGAATTTCAAATCAAGTCACTGACAACCAACCCTTATATAATATGACTACCTATTTTATGACTTCACTGCTCGGATTTCTACACTACTCAGATTGTAATTCGAACGAGTGCAGAATTACGATTGGCGTCACGTAGCCGAGGTAACACGGAGCGTTATCATTTTTCTGTAATTCATCCGAGGCCGGATCGAGATTGGACGGGTGTAATGAGGTTGATATTTTGTAAGGGAAACTTTGGGCACGTAACGTGAGAGCATACGTAATAAAGTGTGGGTATATTGGACGACCTGTGTAATTTATAGGCATACTAGCGGCCGCCCGCGACTCCGTCTGCGTGGATTTCGATTTCCAATAGCCTAAAGCCTTCCTCGTCAAATGGACTATCCAACACAAAAATAATTTTTCAAATCGGACCAGTAGTTTCTGTGATGAGTGCGTTCAAACAAACAAACAAACATACAAACAAACAAACATACAAACAAACTCTTCAGCTTTATATATTAGTATAGATTTAATTTCGAATTACGTTTGCGATATGTGGAAAGTTAGTTTATTACGGTCTGTGTAATATATCATAATATTACTTTATTCGAATCTGCAATTCTTATCTCAACTGTGATATAACGGCCTCTTTTTGACGTTCTTCGATAAACCCGTATTTTAGCTGCAATTAAGCAAACTTTTACCACCCATGGTAAAATGGAAGCCCACGGGCTTCATGGGCTTCCTTTCAAGGTTATAAGCAATACACAGACCATACATGCGGATAATGCCGGATAATTTTTAAGCACATAATAATATTATAAACGTACTAGCAAGAATTAATGAAGGATGGGTGTAATGTGGTTGACATTTTTTTTGGGAAACTTTGGGCACAAAACTTAAGAGCATAAGTAATAAAGTATGGCATATTTAATTTCGAATAACGGATAGTATTTCCCTACATTAATAACTAAAATCTCACATTCTACGAGTAGTTATTTAGGTTTGTGTTTTTTATCAACATCCTCTGATTTAATTGACTTATCTGAACTTATTTTTATCAACCTATTGGATCAAAACATTATTTTCCATACAACGAAAATACTTTATTGCTGTAACAATAAATATGTTGTCTATTTTTGTACTTTTATAGGGATGAATATACGCTCCCTGGCTAGGTTGGTAGTTTCAAACAATATGGCGAGATGGCGCTATGTAATATATAATAATAATACATTAAATTGTATTTAGTTATCTCGTGTTTTGATAATTATCATTGTTCTTATTTAATCGTAAATTTTCAAAGATTCTTATTTATTTTCTGGTTTTTATGTCGATATGTACAGTTTTTTTACGACACCATATACGAGATAGTTACGAACAAAATAAAAGAAAAATAAGCTGGACTATTCACAAAAAAAAATACTTCAATTTTTATATTTGAAAGCTCCTGCCCAAAACCAGCATTAAAAACTTACATCCAGAGAACAAGCCATTTAACTTTTTGAAATGGATCGCAAAATAATTCAAATCAGCTTTTTATGCAAAATTTAAATCATTTTTATTAATCACGATAGATTTAACCCCTGTTTTGATGCAAACAGTGATAAAATTTCACCCTGTCGAAATATCACCGGTTCCGTTCTATCGGGCAGCGGTCGCATATCGGTTTAATGTCGTTATCCGTGCTAATTTGCTTTTAGCATTTTACTAGCCGACCCCGCTAGGCGTATGTTGAATTTTAACATTTATTACCCAATTACGCTTCTAGATGGGATGAAAATAGCTGAACGAAGTTTACAGTGCTGTGTTTTAAAATTATTTTTGGTTTGTGCACTGCTTTGCGCAGTTAATGTTTATTAAAAGGATAATGATATAAAGGGTCGTTATAAATGAACCAAATTATTCACGTAATATTTTTAACATTTTATCGACCGATGTAACCAGTGCCTATAACTTCAACTAATTGAAATACTGAATTAATTTTTAAAATAATATAATCGTTATGTATAGTCAATACAACTATTCAGTTCCAAAAACACTTCACACCTTTCCTACATACATATAAGGAAATCTTATTAAAATTACTCCTCAATAACAAACCGTAGAAAGAACAAACATAACCGTTCCATGAAAACTTATATCTTTAAAGTAAATTATCGCAATGCACGCTAAAGAGTTCCACTTCAAAAGGATTTCATGACTTGGTGTTATGCAAAGAGAATTCAGATAAGCAAAACATTATGAAACATGCGTTTGTGAATTTGAATTTCAAAGCCGTGTCACAGAAGTTCATAGCGCAAACGGAAGCTAAAGTCAACTCTTTCTTTGCTTTATACCACTTGTCACACCGTCTTCAAACGATAGCTTTTGTTATTGAAATTGTTAATAATAAGTCTTTCTAACCAAGTGGCGGCTATCGCTGGCAGTCTTAACGGTCAAAACACACAAGACATAATTCTTAAATCATTTAAACATGTACTTACGATTTATTAAAAGAAATACAGCTACAGTTTAAATTATTTTCCGACATCAGGGCGTCATTGTTTTCACAGATTTCAAACCCGTATTCACAGATTTGAGGTTTTAATAAATATTAACAAAATTAAGGCAACTGTATGTATGCTGCTGACAGAAGTAAAAGAAGAAGACAATATTTGTGTCTACTGCTGGTACATATATACTAATGTTATGAGGAAGATTAATATGTATTCTTGTACGTAATGAATAAACCCAAAAAAATAATGGAAAGATTTAAAAAAAAATTTTCTTCATGAAGTAACTAAGTGTTACTCAGGCTACCCGTTCGAAGCTGGGAGAAGCCGCTAGTAAAAATATTATCATTCAAACAAAAAAAAAACATACCAATTCTAAAATACCAACGTACCAAATAAAGATAACGCCTCAGCACGTCGTCGGTGTAACAGTCGGCGACCTTTTAACTCTATGCTCAAAAGAATATATCTCCCGTTCCCAAGAGATTTTCAGTAATAAATCTCTCTTGTATCACGGGAGACCTTTACGTTTCGCTTTTTATCAAGATCTTGGCTGCCAGCTGAAACACAGGACGTTGAATGGGAGTACGTTTTTTAGGGTACGGAAGTAAAAGGTTGACGATAAAAATCTTGTTATTCTATTGTCTTGGAAGTCGTCTCCCTAAATGTTTTATTTACCATTCAGTTTCGTTTTCGTGTCCCTCTTTTCGAGGTGGACTGTTTTTAACCACTTTTAGAAGTACTTAAAGGTTGTATTTTCGTTTTTATTTTTATTATTATGTATGATGACATTTATGTGCTTACTTAAAATTATTGGTGCCTCGAACTGGTACTTTTTGTGTGATCACCTTAAAATGAAATGCCTGTAAATCACTGGAATGGGCACTTTCAACGAAGCTAAGATTAGAGCTTCTGGCTCTAAGCTGCCGAGGGTATGTGTGTGTATTGTTCGTTACATAATTTTATAAATAAACACATTTTAATAAATAGACCCGCCGCTACCGATGAGATGAAAAATATGCTATGTTACGTAAAAACATTTAGCTTGGAGAGATTTATTACAAAGAATTTATTAAAACAAAAATCGATAGTTCATTTTAAATTCATCAAATCTGATCAGGAAGATCAGATGGCTTTACGTCAACCGCATGCACGTTCGCCACCCTGAAAAATGCAGATACAGAACTCCCTATCACTATCCGAGTTCACCCTTGACGTCGTCCATTGTCAACTCCCTCCCCGCGGGCTGTTTAGAGGGACTAACAATTGTGACGATATTATTTCTGTACACGAATTGATGGTCCACTTGTAGGATTAAATCGGTTTGGGTCCGAATACGAGCCATTTGTTCGCTGGTAACGACTTTATAGGAGCAGAGGGAGTATTGCCTTTCGACTTATTCGCACGATTCGTAGAAGTAAGTAAAACAAAGAAGTTGGGACGTCTTCGTGTAAATTGAAATTTGGTTTTTATTTCTCTTTTAGGAGAAACATAACGAGCTTTTTTAGTTACAGAGCCGTAAAATAAATGAGCTGGCTTGAAGAGAAAGATAGCTCAATGTTACAAAAAACCGGTGATGTTTTTAGTACGATACTATGTATTTCGCGCTGGATTTTGAAACACTTTCATAACTATTCCTGGATTCCCTAAAAAAGCGTATTTTGACTCTTCTGGTATTACGAATATTGATAATACTGAAAAAGTGAACTTGCTTGACTCCTACCACATTGGAAGCACCGTTTGTTAACAAGGATTTAGTCCCACAACTAGTTTCGAACAAAGCTCAAAATTCTCTCATCCCGTGTTTACAAACCAGATACAACAGCGGTCGAAGAGATTTGCAAAATCTGTATACGAGTAGCGAGAGGTGTTGACTTATCACTTAATTCCCTTACCAATAGTGAAATATCTCCTGTAATCACGTGAATAAATAATTAAAGAGCTACGACACGTGGATCCTTTGAGAGCTTACGCGCTGCGGTCACAGAGCTGTGCCGGTAATCTAAATGAGTTTCAAATAATTAACAAGTCGAACGGGCAGGCGCGTGTAAAACAGACATTTCGGACATGTAATCACGTGGCTCGATGCGAAGTCTGGACAAGTTTTGATTTAATTACTACTGCTATTGCAAACGCGGAACGTTTTAGTATATACTTATGGCGCAATGTTTAGTACATACTTATGGTGCAGAGGTTAGTATACACTTTTGGCGCAGTTGTTATTGTGCTCGGCCTGCGAATTCTAAGTTTTACAACTTTCACGGAGGCCAATCATCCAATGGGTGAACGAAAATGTCATCTCGACCTCCTCCTGCTTCGAAAGGTACGTTACGGTATTGCGCGCCTGATCTCTCTGCGGGCTTGTCAGATTGCTGTCCCACCGGAATGAGAGTAAGGGAATAGGGAGTGCACCGTTGCTCACGCACTCACTTGTGCACTATAATCTCTATAATCTTATTTGGAAATAAATAATTATTTCATAATTATAAATTAACTTTATGTAAAATTTAAGTCAAGGGTAACTGTACACTTATTTCATGTTTATTGTTAATATGTGGATAACGTCGTTGGTTATACATTTAAGTAGTTGTAATTATCTTAACCTATTATTTAGCATGTAATGTATAACTGTTTGTTGTTCCATGAAAATAAATAAATAAATAAAAATAAATAAATAATATCTGATCGTAAGATCGGTTGCCATGGTTGAAATCGGTCGGATGGGTATTATATATAATTTAAGAGAAATACCAAAGGTACTGTATTTGAAATGGAAATGGGCTATTGAAATGAGTTTAATAATAATACTATTTCATATTTTTCACCTCCTTGCCTGGTCCGTCCGTACAAAAACACTACAGTGTGGACAAGAAGGTCTAATTCTATTTATATTTTATAGGAATAATAAATATTCATTTGATCACAAGAACTGAAAGTATCGCATTAAAACATTGGAATTACCTAGGCAATGAAATCGTATGAATATTTTTTCGTAGTTATTTTTTATGTTATAGGGAGGCAAACTAACAAGAGTGTCACCTGATGAAGAGTGATCACCGTTACCCATGGACAATTGGACATTAACAACCGGACAATGGTCGCAGATGAGTTGCCTGCCTTAAGACCTCATACCCAGACCGATTGACTTATTGCATAGTGATCTATTAACCACTACTGGTTGGATCGGCCTGAAATTTTATGCTAAGAAAGGATTTTTATTTTATGTATTTACTAGCGGCCGCCCGCGACTCCGTCCGCGTGGATTTTGATTTCCAATATCCTATGTGTTATTATGATGTATAAGCTATATTGTGGTAAATTTTCATTCAAATCCATTCAGTAGTTTTTACGTGAAAGAGTAACAAACATCCATACATCCATACTTACAAACTTTCGCCTTTATGAAAGTAGTAGGATTGATTTATTTGTATTTAGGCAACGCAGGCCCATAAATATTTTATCAATTTCTATATAAGTATGTAATGGATAAACTAATTGATACCGAGACCGAAATCAACGCGAACGAAGTCGCAGGCGCCCGCTAGTTCTAATATATCACACATACATCACTGTATGTTATTACTTATGCGTTTTGGCGGCGCACTAATGGAACATCGTTCCGGTGATCCAAATGAGTATCAAATTATTAACTAATGAAAAGTGGTTTTGTGTCAGGCTTCGTACAATTCGGTTTGTGGAACACTTGATTTGTGATTATAATTAGGCGGATGGTAGTTTGTGATAGTCTTCGTAGTAGGTACATATTATTAAAGATAAATGGTGAAGGAAGCACATGGTTTGAGCCACGTTGGATATCCTAAGTTGGACAACATTTATGGAGGCTTTCATTGTTGTTAATTTTTTTAGCATTTGAAACAGTAGAAACAAGCAAAAAATGAAAAAACAATCTCCAAAGTGTGTCTCAATAGATATTTTTTTATTAAAGCGCGGTGTTTTGGCAACATTCTGTCTGATGTTTAGCATAAGCCCTTATTAATATGACGGATGCGGTACCAAAGTGATATCCATTGGCATCGCAATACCGGCCCCTAATTAATGTATCATTTATTATTTGAGAACCTCACTTATTCTACCCTAGCGGCCGCCCGAGACTCCGTGCGCGTGGTTTTCGATTTCCGCACACATAGGTACACTCTAGCCTAAAGTCTCCCTCGTTAAATGGACAACACAAAAATATTTTTTCAGATCGGACCAGTAGTTCCTGAGATTAGCGCGTTCAAACAAACAAACAAACTCTTCAGCTTTATTATATTAGTATAAACACTATTTACTCTGCATAGTTCCAAATATCTGAATAACTTCATCAAATGTGCATCTACGATGTATCACTAGCCACATCTGTTCAAATATAATGAAACAGAAAAGCAATTTTCAAAACTAATAAAATTCTCGTGGATTTCATATAAAACGTCTACTATTTATTCTTGTCTAGGAATACTTCTTAAAGCAAAACGGGTATAGTGGGATATAAAGAAAACATTTTCAAATTAAACGCTTGCTTATAAACCATTACGGTCTACTCTCTGTGATATTGCTAGTTTCTAACATAATATTATAGAGGCTTATAACCATTTTTATTTAAAATTTTATAAGTGACTAGCGGCTGCCCGCGACTTCGTCCGCGTGGATTTCTGCACACATCATATTCTACTATAGCTTAAAGTCTACCTCGACAATGGAGAATATGCATGTATTTTTTATATATTTTTATACGATAGTTCATATCATTTTCAGACTCGTGAATAAAATTCCAACACCAAAAACCTAAAATTTAACAAGGAAAAAATATTTTTTCTTAAGCAGTCAAATTCGCCAAATTAAAACGGCCTCCATCTTAGCGCCTAAATGTAGCATGTATTTCGTACGTCACACTTCCTGTTAGGGATGTGCGATATTTGAAAAACATCCATGTTTTCGATAACAAATAAGCTATGAATGATATTTTCAAAATTAAATTATTATATATAATATGTAATTAAAGTAGAAGAAATACATAAAAGCGGAAGAGAAATATTGGCATACCAGTGTTTTTGGAAACACTTTGTGAAAAAATTACTTTGAGAATTGTTTTCCGCGAGAGACGCGAAAGAACATTGAATTGAAGTTGATAATAGAATATAATGGATTTATTATAATTCCACGTTTATATATTTTTATTTCAATTTCTCAATAATTGGCATAATGGGAGTAGATTTTCATGTGATATTGACAATATTAATTTTAATAATAACTTGATAATTGTTTGTATTGTATTAAAGAAATAAGCTTCCAATTCGTATTTAATTTTTGATACTCTAATATTTACTATATAATACTTTGTCAGTTTATCGATAATTTCAAAAAATATCAAATATTTAATCATTTGTCCCCATCACTATATTGTTGTGTACTTTGTCGTCACTTCCGTTTTAACTCTATTGAATTTCGCGCGTATATTTTGCACTTTTAAATAATTATTTTTGCAATAAGCAACAACTTGAATTAAAAAATATTGATGTGGGCATAATACTGAAGTAATAAAGTTCATGAAAAAAAATATTTTACGCTATTTAGAATCACATGCATATTCCCTATTGGACTTTCCAACCCAAAAATATTTTTTTAATTCGAATCAGTAACTACTGATACTTAGGAACTCCTAAAGTTAGCGCGTTCAAACAAACAAACGAACAAAGTGCTAAGTTAAGCAACTTTTGCAGAGGCCAGTCGTCCAATGGATGCCTGAAAAAAATAATTTCCAGCTCATCCGAGCTTCGGTAGGTATTTTAAGACGTAGGTTACGACCAGCCTCTCTAAGATTTGGTCAGTATGCTGTATATTTCTGAACTATGAGAGTGAGGGAGTAAAGAGTGCATCTGTGCTAGTGCACATACTTGTGCATTGTAATATCCTGCGTACCTGGGTGATCGTAAGATCGTCAGCCATTATCGAAAACGGCCCGAAAGGGTGTTTGTTGTGTATTGAGTGCTTTTTAAGTTTTTCCCTGTAACAAAAGGTGCGTTTCATAATTGGAATAAAACATTATATTATATTGTTTTCACTGTAATATGAGAAACGATTTATTTAGCCACTTCCTATCACAATATGTTCATTGATTAACAGGGCAATCAGACCAATCGTATTGTGACCACAATGATAATTATAATCTGCATATGCAGGTAAACTCACTATCAACCATGCGAGGTAAACATAATGAATCAAATGAATCAAATATATTATAAACTAGCGTCGAGTGGCATGAAACTACATGCCTACTGCAGCTCAAAGTAACCTGTTAATTTAAACTTTACTAATCTGATATAGAACCGCGAATTAAATGCCTAATACTGACAAGTCAAAGGGGCTCGTGAACGATCTAAAACCAAAAAGGCTTTGAGGCACGCATAATCCGTATGCAAATTTCATATTGAACAACATTAATTTCACGAACAATTTCGATTTCGGCAGCGTGAAACCAAATCCGATGTAATCTAACAACGTGAACAAGTAACATGATTCATTCTAATTCGTCGTTTTAACTTAATGACTTTCGTTGTTTCAGATTAAACGAAAATGGAGAGGCGGATCGCTGGAATAATCTACATCCTCATCACTTTCGCCCTTGTAAATGAAATGTCAATTAACGTCCAAGCAAAAGACAACAACAAGCGACGGAAGGAGAAGATTGGCGGCTTTCAGAAGAATATCTGTGACGTCAGCGACCGCGATTCCAAAGTCCATTGCTACTGCGAGAACACAAGAGAGCTGAGGAATGCAACCAAAGCTGAATGCTGGGTATTCAACGGCGGAATACCTCGCGACGATCTCATCTGGCAAAGTTTTTCGTCGCAACCAACTTTGCAAGCATTGTCTTTTAACGTCCGAGTCGACGGAGCTCTAGGCTACGTGCCGACAAAGGCTCTACACTTCTTGAGAAACCTCAAGTCGATCAATATCAGATATGGCAATATAATAGATGTAACGCCTTACGCTTTCGCCAACCTAACTAATTTGACAGACGTAACACTTTCCCAGAACCAAATAGAAAACTTACATCAATACGCGTTCGCCCATCTACCAAATATTACACTTATCAACTTAGAGGACAACATGATCTTGGAGATCGGTACCGAAGTATTTTACGATTTGCCGAAGTTGCACAAACTTGTCTTTACTAAGAATAACATATCGTCAATAAGAGACGGAGCGTTCCTGAACACGTTCAATCTACTGGAATTGGACTTGAATAAAAACAACATAATCCATTTGAGACGTCGCACATTTGATGGATTGGCCAACTTGCGGAAATTGGATCTTCGAAGGAACCGCATTTACAATCTGACCGAATACACGTTTGCGGAGTTGTGGAATTTACAAGAGCTGTTGCTCGGCAAAAACGACTTGAAGTACATTTCGGCGCGGGCTTTCGACGGGTTGTCGCAACTCCGCAAGTTGTCCCTCGACGACAATAAACTGGCAGCATTACCCGGCAACCTGTTTGAGGGCGTCAGAGGACTCAGCTCCCTCGATCTTCGTTCCAACGAACTACACGCATTAACTTTCGACAATATCAAACCCATATTGGACAACCTAAAGCCGCAGAACAGCAATTTACAACTAGAAGGTAATAATGAATATTTAATACCATATCACGTAAAGTTTCATAAACTTATAACATACGCTGAATATTAAACGAGTGGAAACACAGACGTTGTTATTAACTTTAACACGCTTAGCAAGTTTGTTCTTTTATGATTCCTTGGGGCTCCTTAGATGTGAAAGGCCGTCGTAGATAGAAGTGTAAAGTGATGTTTAATCCACTTATTTCGGAATAAGTTGTAAAATCCCACTCCTGCTTTCGGGGAAAATTATATTGCTTTCCAGGAAGCTTATTAGGAGATTAATTTCCATAGAAATTATTAAAGCCCCCTGAAATTAACTTGGGCCAATTACTTTGCCATTTAGTTCTCGTTTTGAAGTTGTTTTGATCATGATCCTTTCTCATTCACAGAGAACAACTTCGTGTGCGACTGCAGGCTGAAATGGATGCACGCGCTTCGTAACGAGACAAAAAGCCAGAGCACAAAGCAGTCGCTAGACGGCGTCACTTGCAAAATGGACCCGCCCATCGTCAGCTCCGCGTACAACAAAATGCCAGACGTGATAGAAAATAAAAAAGATTACAATCAAGACATCCTCCACGCTGGAATAACCATTGAAACGCTCAACGAGAAAATGAACGTAACAGAGAAAAAAATCATTCCAGAAGAACTGAATAAAGAAAGCAACGCTATCGTTGTCACTAAAAAACCGGTTAAAAGAGTTGTACTGAAAATTCAACCGGAAAATTTACCGTGTCCAAGAGATGCTAAAACTACAACGGAGTCACCTCCGTTCATTGTAGACCCAGTAATACCAATACAAAATGAAATGAAAATATTTAGATTTCACGAGCCTAATTTAGCGCATAGAATGTCTTACAAATCCACCATTGTATTATGGAGCGGTTGTTTTGCCTTTTTCTTTACTTAGATATTGTAAGTCAATTAGGCTATTCTAGTCTTTAATTAATAAGTGAGATACAGACTATGTCCCTTCTAAGAAACCACCAGTTATTGTACGGGATTAATTCTATGAGCACTTAAACATTTATTCAAACAATAATGTGATTGTATTCACCATAAATGTTGTAAATTACCGGAATTAATGTTAAGTAGATTTGTAAATGTAAATTGGATTCGTTTCACTCGATTTTCAATCATAGCATTATACTTTGTAAGTTCATTTTGATAGTGGCATGAATGTTGTCATTCCTCGTTGAATACTGAGTTCATGTATACCTTAATTACGAGTTAATATGAGTTAATGGATATTTGTATGAAAATGTTCGACGGCGGGTCTGTTGGAAACCAATTTGATTATTGGAGTGCTTGTTAAAGATGAGAGGTTTACAAATTTTGTTTGTTCACCAAACGTTGGGATACGGCCCAATAATAATTATTTTGTGACCTCTATTATTTGTTATTTTGACACATTTTTACTCAAACCATGGTTTACGTTGTATTGTTATTATGTATAATGCAGAAGAACAACTTACAAAAATCTTGAAAACTAAAGTTGAACAAAAAATTCGCAGTGATGTTTGTTTTTTAAGCAACAGGCTCGGTTATGAAGAGTCAAAGATTTAATTCCCAGCAAAGCATTCCTGTAATATAATGTTTAATTGTGTTTATGCTGTGTCTAAATGTATATTGTATGTATGAGTTAATTTGTGTGTCTTCTTTTAAATTACATAATAATTTATATTGTATGATTATTTAACGAATGGTTGAGTTTTTGATCATTTAATGTACATACATATTATGTGGCCGTGATGATTTTGTTAAGCATTTATATGTAATGTTGATAATTAGCTGTATATTGTACCTTAACTACTTAAGTTAAGAGTATAAAAAGAATATAAAAATGTGTAAAGTTTTTAATTACAATTGAGAAGAACTGGATTTTGTAACAAAAATTTCACGTCCAAGTCAAAATAAATTCACGAAATTATTATTTATCACGATCTCGTTTCAGTGAATGTATGATTCATTTCATGTATTATGTCGTAAATAAATCCATTTGTAGATAAACACAAGGAGCATAAAGTTTTACAGCATCAGATAAAAAAATGTTGCGAATATTTTACGTGCTGTATAGACAACGTAAAATACTTTATATTCATGTATTCATTTTCATTTTATCCGCTAGATTTATATCCAACTAGTTCTTACCCGCGGCTTTGCCTGCTATTACTCGTGATAAGATTTTTTTAAAGTTTTTTTTATGTCAGCCCATACCCTGCCCGTATACCAAGTTTCATCAAAATCCAGTTTCAGCGTGATTGACGACCAAACCTCCAGACAAACAAACTATCACATCTATAAGTATGATTTCACCCATGATTTCCCCATGACAGGGGGAAATAAGATGGAGACTTAAAATGAAATTAAAATTGAATTAAGTACATTAAAATAATTTCAATAACAATGTGTGAATTACGAGTAAATTAAGACAAATACGCTATGTATCGAAATACGGTCTCGTATTGATAATGTGTACATTAATTATTACAATAGTTTATTGAAATTATTTCAATTATATTATGTAATTTAATTGCAGTTTTCTACTTATGTTTAAACTTTACTCGTTAGTTTGGTAGTTTGTGAATATATAATTATATATGAGTATGGTAGGTACTTATATAACGCTTACCACTGTTTTGAATAAGAAAGGGGTTGGTTTATTTTATACAACATTTCCATTCGAAGAAGGCACGAACTATACTTATCTTTTCTCCCCTTTATTGACAATGACATTTACCTAATCTATGAACAGTTAAGATACATCCTTGATAAAGCTCAAACTCCTTAGTTGTTAAAGTAAATTATATCCGAAACACCCGCAAGTGTTATTAAATATAATTGTAAAGATAAAGAAAATTGCTTTGCGAGATTCCCGCCATTTTATTATAATAATGAAAACACTCATGCCGCCATCTCGCCATCTTCATCTGTGTTTATATTTGTGTATAACGTTGTAAAAAGTATTTTGACAAGGTGATTTTGTATGAATAATGAAAATACGCTGTAAATTTTTGTATTATTGGTGTTTTATTTTCCCTGTGTAACGATCATTGGAGACGGAGTGTAGCGGCATCTGTATAGTATTGGAGAAGGTAAGTGAAGCCCATAGGTGATTTAATCAGTTGTATTGAAACGACAAAATTGTTAATAAGAATAGGACAACATTTAAGCATGACTGAATTTATTAAATTATCAGAAAATGGGTCTTCATTAGTCTAAAGTGCAATGATTGGATCTTTCAAACACTAGGTATTACTATGAAATTGCGGCATTAAAACCAGGATTCCGATTACCTAAATAGCTTAGCTTAAATACTGTCCTGAGTCCAATGTGTTACAATACAAAGCACTTATAAGGAGGACTTAGATGTAGAATAGGTTATTGTTAAAAATAAAGTAGAAACATATTATAACCATATAGGCAGTAAACATTAAGCTTAAAAACTGTACGTACTAGAATATAATAAAATATAGCTATAACATTCCCCTTGAAAACGTGACGTGATCATCCAACGTTATCAATATAAATGTTTAATTTCTTAAAGTTGAGACTTGGAGGGATGGTCCCTCCTTGTTTTTGCTCGACCCTCCTCTCAAATGGGATACATTCAGTAAAGACAAACCTGTAATAACAGTAATAGATAGGCCATATTGAACCGGTATTTCATAAATTACACAAGGGTTCTAAACTGAAGGGTAACTGAACTTTTTCTGTTTTATAGCTTTTGTATAATAAAACAAATCTCAATGGATGAATGGGCGGGCTCATTTGTTTTGATCTAGAATAAATCATAATAATTAAATTTCCTTGGGCTGACACACCAACACCAATTGCCTGGCCTGAAAGTATTATATTCTTCGCACAAACATTTACCTCTAGCGGGAATCGAACCCGCCACCATTGGTTTTGTACCCAATGGTCTCTGACCACTAGAGCAACAGCCCATCTAAATTTAGGTTTATTATGAGTAAGACAATCTTTATAATAATGAAATAAGGCTATCCATTCTAATGTATTATCCCTGCTTAGTATGCACACGGGTGACATGGATAGTAGGCGTCGGTATCCCTAAAAAGACGGTTCCCATTCTAATCCTAGTTTATCCCAAACCCCCTTATCCCGTCACCGACGACCCGTGCATTTACACTTCATTTATCCTGAATTATTCCACTATCTCCAACGATTCCGTCTAGTAAAGTTAATTCTGAAATCCCTTCAAATCTTCTCGGGCCCGAATAAAATTTATAGTACCGTTTAATTTGCAGCGAAATTTGAATTAGACGAATTAGCAAGACAAGGGTGCATTGGGAATGGGAAATTGAGCACTCTCGCTGAGAGGTAATTAAGGAGCTGATTAAGTTTTGTGATGTGTTTAATGCTTGTTGATGAAAGGCCGAAAATAATGTTAATTATAAGTTATTCATTGGAAGCCCTTGACATTTTCTACATAGCTGTATTGAAATACGTTTGTTTTTAAACTAAATTTCATTTTAGTAATTTACTTAACATTGACTCATACAAAATTTGGATTTAGGAATAGGATGACTTTTTCAGACTTGTTCGATAAAGAAAACTGTAAACCAAAAAAAACGTTCATGAGAGAAGTCAAAATTTACGGAACCTTTATGCACCATGTCTTTTTTTTAAACGTTATTAAAAAATATATATTTATTAAAATTCACAGCGGATGATTTCGATAACCTTTGTTCTATTGAATTTGTTTGATATCAATAGCATTCATTGACTATAAATTCCATTTACCGAAAACACAATATGTCTGGTAAGATTTGAATTTTTCTCGAGCACCAAGTGGCTTTCATACCATCGGAAAGGCAGCTCTAAAAATAGTTCAATTAACATGTCAAACGCAGGACCGTCGTTCTATTAGTACACGGGCGAGTGACTGCGAATTCTTTTTTGTCGCCTCAATTTAATTGGCCAAAGAGTCTGCGGTTCTCTCCCCGCCGGCGATGAAAGCCGTATAGATATTGCCTTTGTATTGACTTTGTTGAGAGCCGATCGAGGGGAACCCAAATAAAGGTTAGACCGATTTTTTCCGTGTCAAGTGAGTGATGGAAAATTAATATTGAAATGATTGAAAACAAGATTTATTTTATGGACCTTATTTAATAAAAAGACCGATAATGTACTTATATTCTATTTTCAGTACAGATAAAAAAGTCTTAATAATATATAATGTTTAATGATCGGAGACAACATGACGTAACGACTTGTACCAAGTAACTATATAATATCAACCGAGACGTCTGCAATACAATATTTTGAATGGATTACTGAAAGTAACGTTAGTATTTTGTACATTTAGTTGGCATTGTCTTTAAATTAGCCCGAACTTAGTATTTTTTTTTTTCAAGAATATTTAAAGCCCAGTCGATCGCTTAAAAAAATGTTATTATGTAACTGGTCACCTGAAACCTCATCTATCGTCTATCAATATCATATATCCTCTCAATACTTCGTTGAACATAATTAAATGTTCCTCAATTTACTTTTACGTAACAGTGGAGCAGCCAAATACGCGGTCACGTAACTGTGACTCCTTGACATCTGGCCAGACCGCTCTCGCGAAGTTGCGGACCGCGGTACGGAACTTTACAGGGCACAATTTGGGGATTCCACTGAATTGTACGAGTACTTCGCTGGAACGGTTGCTGTTTCTAATCAGAGATAATTTAGTGTCGATGTGGTGTTCTCGCTTTGAATTCAGTGTTTGTTATTACATTAATTATGAAATGAGATTGCAAACCTGATGGCAAACGTTCCTTCTGCCTTTGAAGATCAATACCATTGTTGAAGTTGAAATCATAATCAATCAAATCATGAAATCGAGGTCAAATGCAAGTCTTAATAAAAAAAAATACCACCCAATAAGGAATCGACCATCCATGCAGACTTTAATATAGAGAATAACTGAGTGCCATAGCAGATGCACTTCATATTCCCTCACTGTATTATTTCTATGAAAACAAATCCTTTAATACCACTAATAATCCAAATAACTCTCCGGACTTATCCTGAAAACGATGAGATCATGAGACGAACATTTGGGAATAGTCGGGTAAATGATTATTGTACCGGAACAACTTTTAATTAGTTTCATATAATAGAAAAATAAGGGTAGTATAGACTATTCCACAATATTTGGTATACGAGGTACTTTTAGAGAATGTAAATAATATCAGGGTTCATAATATCATGGGATCACATAGCTTAACATTAATATATCTGTGATAGATAAACGATGTTGTAAAAAGTTTTTCATGAGGAAATAACGATTAAATTTTAGGCGGTAGCCTGACATCTTGTAAGTAAAAACAATATTATTACATTTGTTAAAACTAAACCAAAACAGTGTATGTTATCTGAATGCTCAATTCTGTTACCGATAGTAATTAAAAGATGAAGTTGCAAAAGTCAGAGTTGTCCAATAGCAGCGCATAAAGTTAATCGCGCGGTGACTGCAGAGCGCTGCGGTCAGACCGCGCGCGACCAGCCTATTTTGTTACTTGACCGCATACTGACTGCTTGAGATGCAACTGTCATTGTAGTTAGAGTTGTAAGGATCAATTATTACTTCTAGTTAGCTATTGCCCTATAATGAAGGCGACTAAGATGTCCACTGACATGATTTGCCCAATCATTACGTTCTTATTTAGCAATGATATATTAAAATAATTTTTTACCTCATTGATATTTAATAACTTCTTTTCAGATATTTCGTACAATAATCTCTACTTACGTGTCATGAATAAAAGCTAAGTACTGTCAAAAACATGCTTACAGATTTGTGCGAATATTGGCGTAGGTGACTGATAATTTATTTACCGTACTAAATCAATATTGAAATGCACAAAATTGGTCGAACTATGTAACATAATATCAATTTTACACAAGGTAGTTAATGCCCTGAACTACAATGTGGTCTGATAATTTGGTACATAACATCTAAAACATTAGTTGTTATTCCATATAATACAGTCATCAAACCGATGAACCTGTTTGTTTTGTCATTAGTGGATTACAAACAGACTTCGCATTTGCAGGTATTAGTTTGTGATATTGAATTACTAATTCAATTAGTGAAATGTCAATAACGCTGTATCTGATTAATTGTATAATCGCCATTAATATAATTTGGCAATTGTGAGATACGGCATTAATTGTGGTGGCAGGGTTTCAACCAAGCATCAGAATATGCGTGGGACGCCAAAGTACGGCAATGAAGATTATGAATGCACTAGCGGCCGCCCGCGACTTTGTCCCCGTGGATTACGGCTTCCGCACGCATAGTGTTTTATTATCGCTTAAAGCCTTCATCGACAAATGGACTATACAAAACAATTTGTTTTTTTAAATTCGAAAATGTTTAATGATTCAAATCTATGATTGCAAAGGTCAAAGTAGTACGGCTAGTCTATTATTATGCATGAGGTATAGCTCGAATCTAGGAGGTCATCTGAGGATTTTTATCAGCTCTGAAAACAATGTCGTGCAAAAATTAGCTTTGTTATATTTCAAATAATATAATTACTACCCCTTAAAGAAACTCCTTAATTGCTATCAACGTTAAAGGCTTTAAAGAATGATGGACATATCCTTCTTCTTATGCCAACAAACTTCTATAAATATACAAAAAGTTCAACAATATCTTTACATAATATAACACAATCTCATCCAAGACTCGATACCCCATAATTTAAATGCAAACTCTCGACACTAAGTCACGGCAGTAAAAGTCGCATGGCCCACTATCGGCATTATCTAAACAACTTAATGAGTCTATTCGTAATCCACTCGAGGCCCGAATAAAATTTATGTGATCAGCTTAATGAGATTTAGTGCGGAGGGGATGCAGTCCGGCGCTACGCTAGCTTACATTTTACGAAGCGTTTTAGGTAAGAATTTAGAACGGCGGGTGTTATTGTTTTTAAGTTCAGTGTTGTAGCTTTAAAATTTTATTACATTGCGAACTTAAAACTTAAAAAAAACAAATTCGGTTAAACTTAGTATAGTAAGAGAAGTATATTAAGTACAATGTGTAAAAATTAAGAATGAAATATGTATGTTTTAACGTTTTAAAATTTTTATTTTTATCCACGATTTATTCTATGGCCACAAAAAATCAAAATCGAGTAAAGCAGGTTATTAACTAATAATATTATATTTCTGCTTGCAAGCTCGCCAAAAAAGAATTTTACATTGTTTTTGGCAAGAAGTCAAAATTAATTTCACACTGTGAACATAATTAATTGTATAGTTCTAGGTTGTATTTTCAAATTCTGTAAAACTACAAAACACGGGGTGCCAAGAAATATTTATAAAAACCCAGAAAGTTTTGTCAAATTAATCAACTATCTATATTTGTACATATAAGGCGAAGCAACAGTATACGGTAAACGAACATGATGGTCTGGTAAGTGATCACCGCTGCCCATTGACATCAACAACCGCACAAGGGTCTCAGTTGCATTGCCTTCCTTTCCAAACCACGTACCCTCCCCAACTGAGCTCAGTCAACCTGACTCACCAGCAGAAACAAAGCACAAAAGTTACGAAGTGCTACTTCACTGTGGTCTTCTGTAAGTTAGGTACTTCGCCAGAGCGGCTCAATCGATTGGAAGAACTTCAAAGCACTCCACCTCCTTGAGTGGTATTCCTCATTACTGAGGGTCGTGATCATGGTATGAAATGAAACACACAACAACTCCCTTGGCAATTTTAATGGAGTGGTTTGCCATTGCCTTCTCAAAGCACTACCTGTTTTTAAATGTATAAAAAATATCATTAAAATAATTAAAATCCGTTTAGTATACGTCATAAAAATGAATGAGATTGGCAGAAATTAGACACTGCTGCGGTTGTGGTACAGTAGTTCGAGAGCACAATCAAGATATGCGGGAAACTGAATGCGAACACAGTTGAACGCTTTAGTTTTAGCGTTGGGCTGAGGTGTGTGTCGATATCGATGTTTTAAACATTTAATTTCTGTATCGGGTTAAGCTGTTTTCTAAACTAACTATTATCGACATCTGGTGTTTTTTCTGACAAATAAGAATAAATTCCTTTTGTTACTAAAAATGCTTTTTTCTTTTTCTCTCTTTTTCACTTTGTCTATCCAAATAGATAGTAGGTATCAACACAATACGAGTATTCAAATTAATATCATATTTAACTTTATAATTGGGTTTATTAATCAAAAACAGGTATATCTACGTGAAGTAAGTTTGGGCAGCGGCAATTGCTTACCATCAGGTGACATACTTAATCGGGTGTGCCACCCTAAAACATAAGATTTTAGACTTTTGCGATGCATTATGACATTAATTTTATTGAACGGGACTAAGCGCGATATTAATTTTCGAAACAAGCATTAAGTAGTACACATTATACTACATAATTATTATTGCGTTAAGTCTGGTTAAATAATATTAAAGACATAAAAAAGTATTTTTAGAATTATGAAATTAATGAAAGTCTGTCAGATTTTATTCAAATCGATGGATTTTGTTCATTTAAAGAGGCAAACATTATGTTTCAACTATTATCGACAACGTACCTTACCGACAATACTTCGGTTAGACGCATCCAGTGCTCGAACATTCGACATGCATCAGAAACTGCTTAGGTTACAGTCTGACAACAGTACTTCAACGCGCATACACACACGTCACACGTATCTACCGACAACGCTTCAGCGCATGTAGCGTAAATAATCAAAGCTACGATTGATTCGATAATCGACAATCGACTCCCGGCGACCCTAATCAACGATGCTACACCAAACGCCTCTAAAGATCTACAACGTTACCCGCTACTGTTATCTTGAACTTTATCATCAAGGAGTAAACATCAGTTTTGAGTGCAGGTACAATTATTTAAGTTTGTAAAATCAGTGGGATAGAGGAGACAAGTGAAGTAGATTTGGGTTTGCGAGTATTCGGGTGACTTTCGATTATGTATACACGTATGGTGACTGGGTTTACACCATTTCGTCCCCTTTTCCCAACGTATAAAGGAGTTGTTTGCATTGCACTCGGATATTCCAGTGTTGCTTACCAAATAGATTGTGGTTATTTGTTTGTTTGTTACCCTAAAACTAATGTTAGGCGTTTTATGGTGTTTACTTGTGTAAAAGTTTTTCAAGGGCGGAAAATCTGGCATGATGTTGACGAAAATAAATATTCAAAGGGTTATATACTGGTAGCATTGCAATAAAAATATGAACTTGGGAAAAATAAAGAAGTCATTTATTTGTAAAAGTCCTAAATTGTATTAAATCTTACAGATATAGGTGCTAGTTTGTATGTTTTATGGAGCACTAACTATAATTATCTATAATATAAAAATAAATCGCAAAATGTGTTAGTAAGCGCATAACTCAACAACGCATGGACCAATTTGGCCAATTCTTTTTTAAATGTTCGTTTAAGTCCAAGAATGGTTCTTACGGCGGGAAAAAATGGAATAATTGCCGGAAAAACCCTAAAAACAGCCCTGCCAGATTACTTTTTTTTTGACAGGACGAACCCTGTCGCGTCAGCTAGTACTAAATGCAAATAAAAACCTTTGCTTCCTTTCATGAATCCTGCACATGTTGTTTGCAGTTGTGTTCCATCAGGAGGACTACAACCACTTTTCTCACGAGTCAATCGAAAATGATATCTGCTTACTCTTATCAGGTTTTTGATGTCGGGCCCGTATGTCTAGTGGTCAGAGACCGAGGCTTCAAATTCAAGGGTCGCGGGTTTGAATTCGGCTGTGGACAATTAATATTTGTGTGATTGCATTGCCATTAGTACTCGAGTCATCGATGTTTATAAAAGTATCTAAGTATGTCTATCCGTTCCCTAGCCTAGACTAGTAAAAGTTTCGCGTTTAGTTGGGGGATAGGCAATTGGTGTGTTAGTCCAAGGCATTTATTTATTTTGTTATCAATTCTTATTTTACACGTACATAGTCAAATTAAATCCGCCATTTTGCATCCATAAAGCGATGCAGCCGCACAATGTCTGCCTGAAAATAGATGATCGCAATTCGAGGCCTTGTTCAGCCGGCGGTAGCTCACTTTGGTGACGACATTAATTTTCAGTGTTTGGCGACACGAATATCAGGCGTCCCTGGTCTTTCTCTACCTATATATTTCTCTCTTAACGACCGATATGGTGTAGTTGAGAAGCTAAGTACCAAAGGCTGCGGGTAATATCAAAACTACAAAACCAAGGGTCGCGGGTTCGAATCCCATCATCATCATCATCACCCTATCGCAGACCACTGCTGGACATAGACCTCTCCTAGGGCTCTCCAATTAGCCCGATCCTCGGCGATTGGTTCGAATCCCGCTAGGGGCAAATGTTTATGTGATGAACATCGTCATTTGTACTCGAGTCATGGATGATTAATAAGGTTCTAGCGGCCGCCCGCGACTCCGTTCGCGTGTTTTTTCGGTTTTCACGCTTAAACTAAATATAGGAATATACTATTGCCCAAAGCCTTCCTCGTCAAATAGACTATCCCACACAAAAATATTTTTTCAAAACGTACCTGTAGGTTCTGAGACAAGCGCGTTCCAACAAACAAATAAACTCTTCAGCGTTATAATATTAGTTTAGATTTAAGTATGTTCCCTTATCAGTTCCTTAGCCTCCATAGCAAAAGCTTCGCGCTTAGTTTGGGGCTAGCCAATTGGTGTGTTAGTCCAAGCCATTTATTTTGTTATTCTTTTTAATTATACACACGTATATAGTCAAATTAAACTGCCATTTTGCATCCATAAAGCAATGCAGCCGCACAATGTCTGCCCGAAAACAGATGATCGCAATTCGAGGCCTTGTTCAGCCGGCGGTAGCTCACTTTGGTGACGACATTAATTTTCAGTGTTTGGCGACACGAATATCGGGCCTCCCTGGTCTTTCCCTACCTATACTCATATATGTATTTCTCTCTTAACGACCAAAATGGTGTAGTTGAGAAGCTAAGTACCAAAGGCTGCGGGTACTATCAAAACTACAAAACCAGGGCTCGCGGGTTCGAATTCTGCTAGGGGCAAATGTTTATGTGATGAACATCGGCATTTGTACTCGAGTCATGGATGATTATAAAAGTTCTAGCGGCTGCCCTGCTGCCCTAAAGGCTCCGGGTACTATCCCTACACAAGACTGCAGTGTTTGAAATTAAAATTTAAATAAGTTGTGTCAGACTAACAAGATTTCCATCAGGTTTTTTTAAAAACTTTCATTGTGTTAAATTTGATCGATTAAAAAGAATCGGCATCGATAGATCATATAGTGATTTTTATTTTTCTAGCAAGGTTGTATACACGAAAGCTTACAACTTTGTAAATTACTAATGTTTACCTTTACCCGTAAGGGTAAAGAAAAATATGTGATTATATTTTGCATAGTTATTGGTCACATCGTGCTATTTAATTATAATGTCTAATGAATCATCTGAATTGTGTCAAATGACAATATTAACTCGTCTCAATCGCGGCGAGTCGCGTCAGCTTTGGCTCCGGTCGGAGACAGATTGCTGCAATTTGACTCCGCCCGAACTCAGCGGTTCAGTTGGACGGCATTACGTCGTGACGTCACTCCAACAATGGAGAGTAAATCGTTTCTCACTATTCCTAAAACTCCTTATTGAAATTTCGGTAGTATGATACTACCATAATTTCAATTAGGATTATTTATGACTTTCATTGTTTTAAATTGGATCGATTAATTAGAAACGGCATCGATAGCTCATAAAGTGATTTTTATTTATTAAGCAAGACTGTAAACACGATTTTTTTGCAGTTTTGTAAGTCACATCGTGCTATTTAATCATTATATCTAATTAATCATCTGAATTATGTCAAATGACATTATTAACTCCTCTCAATCGTGGCGAGTCGCGTCAGCTTGGGCTCCGGTCGGAGACAGATTGCTGCAATTTGACTCCGCCCGAACTCAGCGGTTCAGTTGGACGGCATAACGTCGTGACGTCACTCCAACAATAGAGAGTAAATGGTTTCTCACTATCTCTAAAACTTTTTATTGAAATTTCGGTAGTATGATAGTACCAGAGTACCCACCATAATTTCAATCAGATTTATTTATGACTTTCACTTTATTAAATTATCACTTTACTAGATTATCATCTGAATTATGTCAAATGACATTATTAACTCCTCTCAATCGCGGCGAGTCGCCTCAGCTTTGGCTCCGGTCGGAGACAGATTGCTGCAATTTGACTCCGCCCGAACTCAGCGGTTCAGTTGGACGGCATAACGTCGTGACGTCACTCCAACAATAGAGAGTAAATCGTTTCTCACTATTCCTAAAGGTAGACTGATACTACCAGACTACCATTACTTCAATCGGGTTTATTTATGACTTTCATTGTATTAAATTGGATCGATTCATAAGAATCGGCATCGATAGCTCATAAAGTGATTTTTATTTATTTAGCAAGGTTGCACACACGAAGGTTTTGCAGTTTTGTAATTTACTATTTTTTACCTTAAAGGGTACAGAAAGGTGTGTGATTATATCTAATTTATCATCTGAATTACGTCAAATGACATTATTAACTCCTCTCAATCGCGGCGAGTCGCGTCAGCTTTGGCTCCGGTCGGAGACAGATTGCTGCAATTTGACTCCGCCCGAACTCAGCGGTTCAGTTGGACGGCATAACGTCGTGACGTCACTCCAACAATAGAGAGTAAATGGTTTCCCACTATTTCTAAGTACACTAACAAGATTGAAAATATTTTTTATCACTTAAATTGGATTAAATTGTATCGAAATATTTGAACCGGTTTCGATAGATATAAATAAAAATGCTTAATTTTTTTTATTTAGCAAGGTTAAATATATACAAGAAGGCTTTTTAGTTTTGTTATAACTATTTATTTATTTATTTATTTATTGCATGTCATATTGCGATACATCATCTTAAAGTAATTATATGAGGTGTACACTGTACATATCTGACGCCCCTTTTTTTACCTTTAAGGGTAAAGAATAGCGTGTGATTATATCCTACATAATTATTATGTCTAATGAATCATCTGAATTATGTCAAATGACATTATTAACTCCTCTCAATCGCGGCGAGTCGCGTCAGCTTTGGCTCCGGTCGGAGACAGATTGCTGCAATTTGACTCCGCCCGAACTCAGCGGTTCAGTTGGACGGCATAACGTCGTGACGTCACTCCAACAATAGAGAGTAAATGGTTTCCCACTATTTCTAAATAGTACTAACAAAATTTCAATCAGGTTTTTTTAAGACTTCATTGTGTTAAATTGGATCAATTACTAAGAATCGGCATCGATAGCTCATGAAGTGATTTTTATTTCCCTAGCAAGGTTGTATACACGAAAGCATAAATTATTTATTAAAAATTATAAGTAAGAATTTTTGTAAATTACTAATGTTTACCCGTAAGGGTTAAAGAAAATTATGTGATTATGTTTTGCATAGTTATTGGTCATTTTGTGCTATTCAATTATAATGTCTCATGAATCATCTGAATAACGTCAAATGACATTATTAATTCCTCTCAATCGCGTCAGCGCTGGCTCCGGTCGGAGACAGATTGCTGCAATTTGACTCCGCCCGAACTCAGCGGTTCAGTTGGACGGCATAACGTCGTGACGTCACTCCAACAATAGAGAGTAAATGGTTTCAATCACCGCGGGATCTGATTTACCGTTCGTATTGAACTCTTAGAATTGAATTTATCAATTTGGTTATTGTGGATGGGGATTTTAAAGTGAGTTCAAAATTGTCTTATCAAACTCATTCAATTCGAACTTATTGATTGTTATATGAGATTTTCGACCTTCGCGTTGCATTGCTATAATGATATTTGTTAACGGGCCTAAACGCGATTTTACTTATGTAGTATATATATAAACTACTTACTGCTTGACGTTTATTGATTGTTTTCACTTAGTTGGGGCCACCAAAATACAGGCTATACCTAGTTTGGGGCGCACCGATTTTGCAAATAAAATTATTACGATATTCCCACCTCATAACAATGCATTCAAACGATACAACTCCTTGATAAATGTATATTTTTTAATATCGAGTACCAAAATGATTAAGAAAATGTATTTAAATGCTAACCCATATTGTAAGTAATAACTGGTGATAAAAGTCAACTAATTCTTGGCCATTTTTTGTCACAAAAAGACTAGCGGCCTTGGACAATTTAAAAGTATCCCACACCCAATAAAAGGTACATTCAGATACGAGGAATCGCTAAAATTGACAAACAATAGTATGAAAAAGAAAAAGCATGTAACATCACTTCTTTAAATATTTAGAAATGGCTGAGTGTACCGCAACTACCAACTACATTCACCGCAATTGTTTCAAGTAGGTACCGAGATGACGACCCGCTCAAATATTCATAACAAACAGCGAATATCAATGTAAACGCTACAACAGAATACAAAACACCTATTAAGCCACAGAATGATCCGAATGTACCATTGTATAAGGGAGAAGGGGTACATTAGATTTATTTGGTAAAAAATAAAATATAAACTACATACTTTAAATACAAATTAAAAATATATGTCTCTCCCAGCTTGTATACTCTTTTGCCAATATAAATTATGAAATCTTGGAATTTGTTGCAAACAATAGAGAAAAAAAAAGAGTTGTTTTCTAGGTTATGTTACAGTCAGTGCTGCCAATATCAAAATATGGTGACAGCATAGATTGCGGTCAGAAATCAACACTTTCAAATCTGCCCCTGCGCTAAACTGCCGCCCCCTCTTCCCTAAGTCTTTATTGTCTTCTGTACGTGTCGTTATTAAAATAGTCACAGTTCCTTCTTGTTGGAATAGGTGTAGGTTTTATGTTGTGTTTACTAGCTTTTGTACTGTTATTAGTGTCTTGGTTATCAAAGAAATATTGTAAAATATCTACGTAGCTTCAAATAAACATACTGTTATTGAGCATAGGTCTGAGAAAATATTTTCTGTTATATCCCATCTCCTGTACTGACAAAATTAAAACAATGTAATCAGTTCAAGAGTATAAGCAAAACGATGGCCCACTGCAGAAAAAAATTATAATATTATTATGGTTTAGCTCATTCGTTTATTTTGTTACTAAAAAGTAAGAAAAAAAGAGACAAATAAAAGTAGGCCATAAATAAAAAAATTGCAACATGAACTACTTTGATCTTACTCTATGATATGCATGATCTAATACACTTGGTCGAAAATTGCTATTAAACATCAGTTCTCAGAATGTACCCAACCCCAACATCGTAAAATAGATTTGTATATTCCAAAAAAACAGCCATTATTTTTAAAACAAATAAATCTTTTGCTTAGAAAGTAAAACTGCCAGCAATTATTTAATCTAGAAACCAACCCGACCGAAGACAATCATGAACTCTGTTTCCCCTAATGCGAATCTAAGCAAAAAACTTCATCCCCCTCGATTAGGGGCTTGCTTCACAGAGATCCGGACCTATAAATCGTTGGATAGTTTTTATTACAATAACTTCATCATACTAGTACTACTTTTGTTGGAAGCTCAATTGGGGTGGGTTAAGAGAAATATAGGCTTGTAACGTTAACATAAAAGTCTACTTTTAATTGAAACATGTTTAATAATAAAGAGTTTAAAAATATTTTTACTGAATTAGGGTGTAAAGCAATTTTCATGCGCTAGATAAGAGGATGAGAACCCAGCAGTTTATCATCTCGGATTGGATAATCTCAATGTTCTGATAAATTAAAAAAAAATTAAACTAAAAACATTATTTAATAGATATTAGGCTTCATAGAAGCACCTATAAATTGTCAATTACAATTTAATGATGAATCTACCACCAATTCAGAATGTCGGCTATTTATTTCATCATTCCTATCTTATCAACACCCGATATTTACCTTACAAAGTGATCCAAGAAAAAGTAATTAGACTCTCCCCTACAAGATTACCACATCTCCCCATACGTCAAACTTCGGAACGAATCTACTGACCTCCAAGTCTTTCAAGAAAGTAATAATCCTCCTTGCATTACTAAGGCTCGCCACACGTCAAGTTTAACACCTAGTGAATCTACTCCCGATCCAGTAGTAAAGGACTACTTCCAATCACGTGTTTAGCCTCCTGCATAATAGTTACGTAACTAGTCGTAGTTACACGTCGGAGTTTAGGTAAGATAAGCCCCCAAGGACCCTCATAAAACAGTGGGGGCCAATAATCTGTATTTATTAAAGCACCACAGGAGGACTTGACCAGTTTATAGATTACTAACTAACGAGATAAGTTTCAGTGAGCCGACGTCTGATCTCTACTAATCTTGGAGGTCTGAGATGTTGGAAGATGTTTTGATATGTGGATGCTAGTCAAGCGTAGTTTTTGTTTTATATACCAACAACTTAATATTCGACAAAACGAAATATTGAAGATAATGTTCTAGATCGATTTCGACCACGGCTACTACATAATTTTGTACGTTGATTATATTCTCTATTGTGCCCTTTCGTGTAGCTCTATTATTTGGTTAAATACAAATATTAGTCAAACTTCTACAAAGGTACTATTTGTTTCGAGATTAAAAGATTAACTTAAAATAAACGTGTCACATAACTTAAGAAATTTTGCAGGTTAATGGATTTTTTTTTTGTAAAATCAAGTCCTATGTAATGTTTATAAAAGGTGAGCAAAGACGGTATACAAATTCCGTTTGAGGTCAAACGGAAGTATAGAAAAACTATATCTACACACGAAAACTTTCCTCCACTAACCATCAAGTCGGAATGAGATTGGCCAAATGTTACCATATCCAATAAGAATGGCAGTTTCCGAAATTCTTGTTCGGCGTCCAACTTCTGAACACATGTTTGGATGTTCATAGCTCGGCCGGTACAAATTCTTACAGATACGGAAGTTGATTAAGAAGTAAATGAGATTGTGAGCTTGTGAAATCGAGTAACTTGGAATGTCGTCCAGTACAGTCAGTGTCAGATAGATAGTTATACTCAGGGTTCTCAAATAAAAACACAAGGAAATAGTCAATAATATCGGTACAAACAAAGTTTCCATATTGTTGTTAACATTATATTCGTTCAAAAAGTCGACACATTTTAATCGTCACGAAATTGGGTTCAGTCAAAAAGCCATACATTATGGCTACAGACATATCGCTAATCACATGAACAATTGGAATGCTTCGAAAACATTGGCGCAATGACTGTTACCATAATTTTATGGATGGCGGTCTGACTGAACTGATCTATATGAGGTTTTTGAATAAGTCGAATTTTTGAACGACTACAAATTATTTTTTTTGTATGTACCGTAATTATGGACTATTTGGTTGCCTCTTTTTATTTGAGTACCCTAAATGTCACTATCTATCAGAGGCTGACTGTACGTTATTTGTTATTACGCGTGTTACATAAGCGTTATACGGTCGCCGGAGTCAGGTTAATCACTTTCTTTGGCTAGAGTTAAATGAGGTAAAAGTAATAGTATTTAGAAAGTTCTTTTATCGTAAACAGCTCTGTTATTTAATGAGGTTAAGTATTTTTTGATATTGAGAGATGTGAAGTCAAATCAGTCCATAATATAGGTCATCTAACCTTCTACGATGACCTTTAACTCATCTGTTTAAGTTGTTAATACAAAGTAAGAGATTTATTTAGCACCAAAGAAATGATAAATTTCTATACAGGCAGCGTTTTCATTTATAACTAGTTATAACCCGCAGTTTGCCTGTGTTATTAAGATACCTGTCTTATTCCATGGCAGCAATTAATCGAGATAAAATGTTTCATATCACCCAAGTCAGCCACCCTGCCTGTTATCATCAAAATCCCATCAGTAGCTTTAACGTGATTGACGGACAAGCATCTTAACAAACAAACAATCAATCAAGAAAACATTCTCAATTGAATACGACAGTCTTGGTTAATCCCTCGCCAACGAATGCTGCCTTTATCTCAGCTCTTAAGTTGAACAGTTGTAGCACTATTGTAGAGAAAGGAGGACTTGTTTACACGTTGCGATTAATCTTAAGTTTATTGTTCACCTGATGACATAATATTCCTCAGACTGAATACCAAAAAACTCCATACATCTTCTTAGATTTATTGGAACACGAGAGCAAGCTCGATTGTATTGAAAGAACTAGGATGTCCGCGATAAAATCAGCTCTATGTTTCTTAAAATTAAATTATCGTCTTACATCTCCATTACAACGTTTCTACTCCAACTCTCATCTTACATCTCTAATTCACTTCATCATCATACTCTGCTCTCAAGCATTGGTCATTCACAATAGACTACTCATCAGAATAATAATTCGTCTTTGACCCACAGAATGTCTAAAGACAGCTTCCGTGATTTAGTGGGTAGAGCATTGTGCTCAAAACCTCGGAGGTCGTGGTTTCGAATTCCGCGGGTAACTTTCACTTCGTCTTGGTTTTCCCAGTTTGGTTAGGACATTACAGGCTTAAATTACTTCCTATGTCCGATTAAAATGATGATACCATGTTTCGGAAGGCACTTTTAACCGTAGACAAAATGACGAATTTCCCTTGTAGGGGTTACGGAGCCCAGAAACAGTCGCTCCATTGTATACCAGGCTATTCAATTCAGGATCATAGTGGTAGCATAGCGTACCCAGAGCCTAGAGGCAATGGTCAAGGATGCAACCTTGATATGGAAAAGGATGATGATGAGGTATGTCAAATGAAAAATTTGCTTAGTGATCATATGGCAAATAATAACTGTAAAAGCAACAGTCGTATCGTGCCCTATAAAAGCTCCTTCAAGAGACACAGCTGCGGTTACAGCGTGTAATACTGTCGGTACAGGGCGCTATCAAAACATAATGCGAGATAAGCGCACTCCATGAATCCCATTCTAGTTGCACTGTAGTATACTGTTCCGTTTTGTTACGTTATACTCAGGGTTTCGGAAGTTGGTACTGCTACTGAAGTTGGTTCTCTAAGGATTTTTAAGAAATCGGTGTATATGGTGTTGGGAATGGACTGGGCTTAGGTGTAGTACAGAGTTCCAGACATTCGTATATAAATCGTGATTTATGAAAGCGTGGAAGCGAACAAGCATTATTTATCTATACAAATATTATAAAGAGGAAAGGTTTGATTTTTTGTTTGTTTGTTTGTTTGTATGAATTGAATAGGCTCCGAAACTACTTGGCAGATTTGAAAAATTCTTTCACTGTTGGAAAGCTACATTCACCCAGAGTAACATAGGCTATATTTTGTCCCGGTACGGGAAGTAGTTCCCCCGGGACGCGGGTGAAATTTACAATAAAATTCATCTAATCTCAGTTGGTTGTTCATGTTAATTTTAGGACATTGCAGGCTTAAATCACTTCCTTTCTCCAATGAGAATGATGATTCCGTGCTTCGGGTAGGCACTTTAAGCCGTTGGTCCTGATTACGATCAAAATTGTCCACTTTCCCTTGTTACGAAGGTCAAACGACAGTATTTACCAGGCGTGGCGAAGCGTACGTAGGGCTCCGAGGCAATGGTCAGGTCAAGGATTCAAGCTTGATAAGGACAAGGATGATGATGAGGTACGTCAAATTAAAAGTTTGCTTAGTTATCATATGGCAAATAATAACTGTAAAAGCAACAGTCGTCTCGTGCCCTATAAAAGCTCCTTCAAGAGACACAGCTGCGGTTACAGCGTGTAATACTGTCGGTACAGGGCGCTATCAAAACATAATGCGGAGATAAGCGCACTCCATGAATCCCATTCTAGTTGCACTGTAGTATACTGTTGCGTTTGGTTAAGTTATACTCAGGGTTTAGGAAGTTGATACTACGGCTAGGGTAGAAGTTTGTACTCTGAGGATTTTTAAGAAATCGGTGTATATGGTCATGAGGGGAGGTTGGGGCTGAACTGAGCTTAGGTGTAGAGAGTTCAAGACATTCGTGAAACTATAGCTTGTGATCTATAATGCATGGAAGCGAACACGCACCTATGTCATTAATTACACTAAATGCCATCTAATGTGTTTAGCAAATCTCATTTTATCATTAAAACATTTATCATGAAACCAAAAAAATAATAAAGGGTCAAAAATACGACGCAAAACTTCTAAAACCTGCGTCCATTATGTAGTTAAGTAGTTTTATTTTAAATCACCTAGAAGTTATCTTACCTTAACCTTTTCAAAGACAGTAATTGATTTTTTAAAGTAAATAATACAATCAAGTGTTCAGGTCACAAATGAAACAACACAAAATTAATTATTATCTTCTTATGACCGAGTATGTTTACGCAACAAACTTACTTAAAGAAAATCTCAAGCCAATTTCGCTAAACTTAGAACCTATTCAGTTAGTTCACCAGTTATCGTCAAAACAACTATTAAGGCGAAGTTCAAATTAATTTGCGCACCTTCGGATATTAAAATAGGCTTTAAGTGATGTTTATTATTTAACGAAAAGTTTTACCGTGTTAATTACACGTCCGATGGTGTAACGACCTTCGCAGTTACAGTTAATTGTATAGCCAGGTTAACTGAAAGTTATATTGGGGCGTGGTTTAAGTGATAGGATTTAGCGATGGAGTTTTAGGGTAGTGTATTGTGTTTTTATTTAATCTTTAAGTTTTAGTAAAAATTAAAGGCATTTATTGTATAAATCAATGTGTGTAAGCATGAATATTGAAAATTACTATTTTTTTTTTAAATGTTGGAAATAGTGAAAATTAACTGTTAATAACCCTACACACATATAAATGAAGGGCAAGTGGAGGAACAAACGTGATTATTCCTTAAATTTAAGGTTATAAATGTATTTTAAAATTGTTTAGAAGACTTAAATTAAAATCTTAACTTCTCAAAGTTGATTAGTTTAATAAGGTATATAGCGGCTATTTTAAGCAGTACAAAATTAATGGTGACAAGAAATGCTAATTTGTGAACGCACTTCACATAATGACATAATATTAAACAAGGTGCTAATGTAGATCAAGTTTAAAGCCTCATCGCTTCTGACCTGGACCGATCTAAGCCTGTCGGTGAGGGGAGCCATTAACTCGGTTATGGGATGGGTAAGCGAACGTTTTTTTCTTCTTATTTCCCAAGCCGGCCACTAACCGAGTGTCGGTAGTAGCACACTTTTTTCAAAACGCCTAATAGCCTGTCGGGAAACCGTGTTCTCCTGTATTTGATCAGGTGATTTTACCGGTAGTTGTAGAAATCGCCTCAGATTAGATTCGGTTTGTTTATCTTGACGATTGGAAATGTCTGGATTGTTGACGGAATCGGGGCTATGTTAATCTTAGTGGGACTGACAGAGGTTCTAGTATCTGATTAAATAGATCCACCGAGTATCTTATGGAGATGCTGTCCACACAACCCAAGACAGGTCAATTAATAAGTCCAGAAACAAAAATTAGTGCTGCAAACGGTCTGTCTGTTTGCGGTAAAACGTGAAAAAGTGAAACACTGTTAGGTGTTTCACTTTTTCATGTTACATCAAAATAAAATAAGAATAATAAAAAATAAAGTATGATCTCATACAATAATTAACAATCTCCAAATTATGGCAACCCAATTTACACAAAGTGCATAATTTCTCACTCCAATCATCACAACTCTAATATACGAATGAAATTTCATGCGGTACGGTACATAAATAACAAAATTCACACCGTAAACATTTTGGAAACTAACTCAACCGTGCTCAGATGTATCTGGCTGCAAATTTTTCAGACATTACGCGTATTAGAGAAAATGTGAGTTTCCACATTCGCGTGGAGCGGAAATTTATGACTGGGAAGCTGCTCATAGCTGTTTGCACGCGTCGAGTGAATATTGAAACTCGGAGGGTTGTTTGATTTCAATAATCAGTTATTGAAATCGACTCAATTTGAAAAATTTCAACGTAGAAGTAAAAAGGTTTTGTTCTTATTTAGAATAATATAAGATGTTTAGATTCACCATAAAGTGATTCACGTTTAAATTTTTATACTGAAAATAACGGGTTGAATTACATGAAGTAAAAGCCTCTAAAACAACCTTCTGATTGTATGTAACATTTGTTTTAATAATGTTTAGGGATCATAAATAAATAAATAAATGCCTTGGACCAACACACCAATTGCCTAGCCCCAAACTAAGCTCGAAGCTTGTACTATGGATGCTAGGGAACGGATAGACATACTTAAATACTTTTTATAAACATCCATGACTCGAGTACAAATGCCGATGTTCATTACACAAACATTTGCCCCTAGCGGGATTCGAACCCGCGACCCTTGGTTTCGTAGCCAGGGTCTCTGACCACTCGACCAACGGGCCCGTCAAAACTTGCGTACACAACCTGGAAGAGTACTACTATGGTCTATGACATACAATCATACATATTTTTATTTTGTATCCAACTCACTGGAAATAAGTTGGAACGTAGATTTTTTACCGCTCGAAGCCGTATGTGAGATTGTTAAAAGTTTTGTACGAATATAATGTCAACGTGAACTCCGTGCATTTTGCATACTATTGCATCTTAGAACGGGGAATAAGTGGAGTAGATAATAATACAATATTGATATGCAACTTATTTCAGTTTTTTCATTAGCCACAATTGTAACATTTAACATGATGATCTTATTCGAGGTTCAAAATTATTAAACAATGCTAACAAAATTAAAACATAAAATCTTTATTCAGAAACGTACTTGGAACGAACAAAAAAAAATCGTTCAGCTCACAGAGACATTAAATTAGATAACAAACGAAATAATAATAATAATAATAATAAATCATTTATTCCTCACCATAATCTTATAATTAACATTACATTTTTACTTTTAACAATAGAAATTCCATTGATTATGGTGGACTGATACTTGAACTAGGTTAATACCTGTGTCTCAAGTTATCAGCCCTCCACCTCATGCAAGTGGCCTAGTTTTATATTTAGACGGCATTGTTGTTTGGGTTGATGAAATCAGAAAATAAAAAAAAAAAAAAAAAACAAAAGGAATAAAGAAAAATAGGAACAATTGCATGCTTAATTAATGTTAGTGGATTATAATACATAATGTTAGTGTGATATTTAAAATTGACGGTAGTCGCAAGTACTTTACCGGTCTTAGTAAATGTGAACATTGTGAACCGTTTGGCGTGTGGTACAAGTCAATAGAGACTTGATTATGTACGTGCGTAACAAAGTTGACAAAGAGTTCAAAACTTAGATGTATTAAATATTAGGTAACCTATCAAATATATTATTTATGTAATAAAACATTTTCATTTTAATTTTTTCCTCAGATACTTATACTTAGTTTAAGCACAAAAAGCACATATTAATAACTAGAAATGGTGTAGGCATTAGGATAAATAAAATGATGACTTAATTAATTAAGGGGCTTAATAAGATGTTCGGTTTCGTGGTAACTAAGGTCTTTTAATATATTTTGCAAAACTTTTTTCAAGGAATGTCTATTTAATTTAATTATGTTACTTGTACTGTTGATACGTTTATATAGATATTTCCCCATAAAGATAAGCTGTCTGTTAGCAAAGATTGTTTTAAGATGGGGAGTAGGTAGACGGATACGGCGTTGTTGTTCTTGCGATAATTGTCTCAGATCAATGGTTTTATGCTGCCTTAAAACAGTATTATGTATATAAAGCTGTCGGACAGTCAATACTGAAGCTTCTTCATATAGTGTTTTAGTGGAGAATCTACGTGGTTTTCTTGATATGACTTTTAGGACGGCCCGCTGAGCTCTTTCCAATTCCATCAGATGAGTGGCAGCTGCCCCACCCCAGATAGGTATGCAGTAATTCAAAACTGATTGACACAGAGAGACGTACACTCTTTTTACTAACTCTTGATCAGCTACATCACGGAGATTTCTGAATATGGGTAAGAGTTTTCTTACCTTTTTACTGAGTGCTGAGATGTGTGGTTTCCAGTTTAAATTTTTATCGATAGTGACTCCAAGATATTTGTGAATGTCGGTCTGCTCAAGAGGAGCACAATCACAGCCAGAGGAGTTGTTAGACCTGCGATTATGGCAGAATATATTGTGGGCTACTATTTTAAATTGAGGGGGTGGATCCGATTTGCTGTTGATTCGGAAGCAAATATATTTAGTTTTAGCTACGTTTAATGTTAGCAGGTTTTCATCAAACCAATTCCCGATCTGTGCGATACCCATCTCTGCAAACATTTGTACTTGCGACCACGTGTCTCCTGCAAAAATCAGCGCTGTATCATCTGCAAAGGCTACAGTGGATCCGTTTTCCAGGTTTAGTTTGCAGAGCTCGTTAGCATAAATTAGAAAGAGGGTGGGTCCGATAGTGCTACCCTGCGGAATACCGTAGTTATTGGTTAACGAATCGCTGCGCACATCACCAATTTTTACTATTTGACTTCTTTCTGATAGATAGTCGCGAAACCACTGGAGGACTGTACCTCTGATACCCAGATTCTCCATTCTTACCAGCAAAATCGGTATGGACACAGTATCGAACGCTTTCTTTAGGTCGATAAATACACCGACGCACTTCTTATTTTTATCAAGGTACTCTGAAACCCGGGTAGAAAGACAATCCACTGCATCCTCCGTACTTTTCGATTTCCGGAACCCGTATTGGTTACTAGCCAGCAGATTCTTACTTTCTAAGTAGCTCGTTAACCTTATGTTAACTACCTTCTCAATTATTTTACTGATAATACTAAGCAGTGAGATGGGACGGTAGTTAGAGACCTCTCTTTTGTCACCGCTTTTGTAAATCGGAACCACAACGGCTTTTTTAAATATTTTAGGGAATATGCCGGTAGACAAACTCAGATTGCATAGGTGAGCTATCATCGAACACAAAATTTGATGGGAGTTAGTTAGAACTATTGTGGGGATATGGTCTACGCCTGGGGCACTATTTTTTTTAAGATTTCTTATTATTTTGTCAACTTCTATGTAGTCAGTTAGAATTAAGTTCATAGAGTGCAGGTTACCAGATTTGTATTTAGAGTTTGCAAGCTGTTCTTCGGAGGCACCCGTCCTGTTAATAATATTGTTCGCTAGCTCTGCTCCCGCGGTTGAAAAGTGTTGGTTAACAATATTAATGGAGTCCTGCTGCGAAGGCATAGCAGTTAGAAGGGCTGTCGCTTTGTTGTTGGATTGTTTTTTGATATTACAGACTTCTTTAACCACTTCCCATGTACCTTTGCTATTTTTGTGGTTTTTGCTGAACTTGTCTTTAAAATATTGTTTTTTAAGGGTTTTGGCTAGTTCATTGCACGTATTTCTGTACTTCAGGTAGGCATTTTTTAATTCTTCGTCATTTGGTCTTTTTTTGACTACTAAGTGCATTTTATCTCTTTTGCGAAAGCTCCTCAAAAGACCACTTGTGATCCAGGGCTTGATAGGGGCCCTCCTTCTTTTGAATGAGACAGTGCTGGTGTGAAGATTTATCAAATCTTGGATAGTTTTTGTGAGGACCAGAGCAGCTTCGTTTGGATCACTTATATGAAGATATGGTTTCCAATCGTACTCCTTAATGGATATCGCAAGAGCTTGGAAGTTGATTTTAGTTCTAGTGATTTTTCTAGTAGGTGCAATGGCTTTATGTGAGCTGTTGAGTGATAGTAAAATTGTACTGTGGTCGGTTATATCCCTCTCAAACACAAAGCATTTGAATTCACCAATAAGCTTAATCATAAAATGGTCCAAACAAGTCAAACCATGTGTTGGAACATTTATGGAGTTGATAAGACCATGGGAGCCGATAATTTCGAGATAATCCGCCACACAGCTAGCATCAGTATTCAGGGTATCTATATTGATATCACCGGTTACAACAATGTTCCGTGATTTGATATTTGTTAATTGTTGGTCCAGTGAATCAAGAAAAGCGGCAGTGCGCTTAAAAGCAGAGGGCCTGTAAATACCCAGGATGGTAGTGTTATCCATTTCAATAGCTAAACAGTTCGCCTCATCTAGCTCCACTTCATTTACAATTGCAATAATGTTTGAGCTTACGTATGCTATGACACCATCATTCTGGTTGAAACTCCGTTTAGTTGAGAATGCTGTGTACCCCTCGATTAGGGGTGCAATGGAGTTTTCATCACACCAACACTCAGTTAGGACTATGACGTGCATATTTACATCGAGCCTGGTTAAAAAAATCAAAAAATTGTCTAGGTTTTTATTCACGCTCCTGATGTTAAAAGTTATTATGTTTAGTGGATTAGATGCTTTTTTCAAAAAATTGTTAAATTCTAGCTTGAAATTATTTGGATTTTCAATAAAAGTACATTGATTTGTATTTAGATTTTCTATTTCTTCTAAAATAGAGTTACAGTCCATTCTGGGATGGTAGTAGCGAGATTGTGTCCGAAATTGTGCCCGAAAAAAGTTTTGCACTCTTAGTAGTATTTGTAATATATCTTTGTAAGTTGCCTGTATTTTGGTTTTTGTATTTGTCATCATTGTGTTTAATGCGCCTAGGTTTGATTACAATTAATGTAGGTGTAAAATGTACTATTTCAATGTTGATTAATTTAATTAGTGTAAATACCAGGGTGATATGAAGGTTAGTTAGATTAGCAACGTGGCTTATAATATAACAGTGGACTAAGTAATCTAGTCATTTGTTCCTTAGCGTATGTAGTTGGGCTTCATTTTTTATCAAAATGTAGGGATCGCCTTCTTTCCTTCTAAGATACACCAGTCCATTTGTTGTCCAGCAGAAATCGTAACCCATACTCTTACGGAACTCTCTTGCCAAGAAGAAAAGACGGGATGCAAGTGGGGTGAGATGCTCCGCTATATATATTTCTACCTTAGGGCCTTCAATGTCGAGGTGGGTGGAGTTTAGCTGCTCGGTTTTGTATTTGGTAGCTGTAATATTGAATTTCTTGGCAGCCATTAGAAAGTTAGCCTTAGTGAGAGTAGAAGAGAATTCCGCTATGATCATAGAGGCTGTCTGATCTGGTTTGGAAGGGACTCGGTAGACGTCTCGTAGCTCCGAAGAGTCCAAGGAAATGCCAAGAGTGGAAGACAATTTGTGTATAGCCTTAAATAGATTTTCTTTATTTTCAACCTTCTGCTTCGGTACATTTCTAATTTGTACACTGGTTTTGCGATAGGTTCTCTCTAAATATTCACATTTATCTTCAATTTTAGCAATTTGAGTGGTTAAATTTTTGCGTTCTTCGTCAAGTCGGCAAATACTTGATTGAATATCTTCCAGTTTTGCACTAACGAACTCAATAGATGTTCCAATATCAGTAGTGGTTTTGTGCATATCATCATTTTGGGCCTTAACCTCGGCAAAATATTTTTCTATATTATCCATGCGCAAGTTTTGTTGGGTATGTAACTCTCTTAAAACTTCCCGAAGTTCCTCACGAATTATTTTGCGCAGGTCAAGCCCCATATTATCTGTACTTTCGTCTGAGACCCTTCGTCGTTTGCTGTCGCGTTGCGTTATATTCATTAGGTCCTCAATCTCGGGTAGGGGACCTGTGATCTTATCCACGTCAGAATCGGACATGCTGTGTGATTTGTTTAGTTTAGGCGAGTGCATTATGTTCGGCATTGCAGTATTAGAAATTAGAAGTAGGGAAACCAATCTGGCAAAGGACGTACCGCTATCCGCTATCGCTTGTGCGTTGGGGCACGCTGCCGTGGAGTGGTCGTGTGCGCAGCGTATCTCTCAGAGTATAGTCGTCTCAGTATTGCTGTCTCTGTCTGTTGCGCTGCGCAGCGCAGTCGATCTCCGTTGAGTTATGCGTTCCTGGTACTTCACAGCAATTTTGCCACAATTTTTGAATTTTGAATTTAATTTATACCATAATAAAATAAAAATGACTTGCACGGAATACGCGTCTAGTCGCTGTCGCGGTCCGAGGGGGAGAGGAAAAATAAATCGAAGATTTTCGTGAAAACTAGGTTTTGTCAAAAACAAATAAACAATACTGGCCTACAAAACGTTGAACCTTTCAAATGACCACTTTAAGCTAAACTGACAGCTGTCACCGCAATGTCGAGTAGGTATCACGCGACCCGTCCTGTATCTACACCTTTCCTCCGAACCCTTCTTATATCCCTTGGGACCGCTTCGGACCGGGCAAGATGCCCTTGGGACCGCCTATGAGAAACCTGACGTACCCGTGATGTATTTTCTAGCGGCTCTTGCGTTTAATAAGTAAGGTTAGACATGTCAGCTGGCCTAGTGTGTGTTTTTATGTCCACAGACAATAAATTCAGAAGACGTGTTCGCCTGTGTTTGACGATTTTTTCCTACCTATGTATATGGTGGTTCCAGCGTTATTTTGTAAAATTATGTCAAATGTTTTTAATTATTCATTGTAAAGTAAACTTATGTTCCTGATCCATTTCACACACTTACTATTAGGGTGTAGGTTTCCTCACGATGTTTTCCTTCACCGTACAGCTGGTATGAAATAACGCACATAGGTTTTTAATAATCCACAGGTTCCTGACTGGATTTGAACCGCCGCGCCGCGCGCCGTCCTAACGCATAATAACGCGTAAGACTGCGCTCTTACCACAAGGCTAATGAGCTGAAAGTGCTCATTTGAAATAATCGTTAGTTTTTTTATTAGCTCATATGCTCTAAAATATAACATTGTAAAACTATCTCCAATCCACTCTTTATTCCGTAAACTGCTCCGAAGCCGGTCTCAACATGTTCAGGAAGGTTTTCCCATACTTCCAGGAGCTAGTTCAGGTATAGGCGCGGACGACGATGTTGCACAACTCGACTCAATGCCTTACCAATGCTATTAAAAGTTGATCCGTGGATAAGTTGTTTGTGGTTACTACTTGACTAAGATGTAATTGAATAAGAAATGTTTCTCTTTAACTGTATGCAAAGAACACATTTATGCCGTTCTTGAAATAAATTCTTCAATAATATTCAATTCAAAGACGATTTCATTTTCAATTATAGAAAGTCGATGTCATCTTACCGATATTCAGAAAAAAATTGTGTTTTTACTTTTATTGCTTTTTTAATTGTAACTTAACAATGGATATCAAGGAAATGAAATAATTTTAACAACAATTTTATGTTCTGACTAAATTTATTTTTTTGTGCTGAGTAACCAATTTTGTTTTAAATTTTATGCAAAAACTATCTCGATGGTTTACAGCTGATCCTTAATTCTGAATATCTCAATAGAATAAACAAGATCTAAAGTGAGTTCGCCGAAAACTTCAATTTCAACCATCTCTACGACACTAACTAGACAATTTATTTCGTTCTTAATTTGTCGCAGTGAACGGGTTTTAATACTTTAATCCCGGCCATGAATATTACGTGAACCCGAATCTTAGCGGAGGAAAAACGTAGAAGAAAAACAATCAGACTGTGAAAAAGCAACTTACACACACGCTTTTATGTAATGACAAACATTATTCACCTTTCGTCCACCGTCAGGAAGTGAATTGAAAAATTGATTTGTGTATATGATTGCAGAATACATTGGTCAAAAAGAGAATATTAAATTCTTTTGGTATATAATAAATAAATAAATAAATATTTCACAACATTACATACATTTATCTGACCCCGTGGTAAGTAGCTTAAGCACTTGTGTTACAGACATCAGAATCAACAGTGGTATTACAAATATACTTAAATAGATACATATAACACCCAGACCAGGACAAACAGACATGTTCATGCACACAAATGTTTGTCATGTGCGGGGACCTTCTTGACCATTACACCAAGCGGGTCGTCAAAATATTTTTCTCAACAATGCCCTTCTGGTAACTCAGATAATGATATTGTAACTGGTTCATCACCACCTTAGCGCTTCTCCCGGTTGCATCCTCGGACATTACCTTGGAGCCCAGGGTCCGCTTCGACTATGACCTCGAACATTCCTGGTAATTACATAGGAGTGACTGTCGTCTGACCTCCGCAACGACACAAGGGAAACCAGACAATTTGGATCAAAGTCGGGACCAACGGCTTAACGTGCCTTCCAAAGCACGGAATCATCATTCCTATCGGACAATCAGATGATTCGAGCCTTTAATGTCGTTTCCAAACTGAGGATTTCCGCGGGATGGGAAAGTATTTATTTTAGGATTGCCATGCTTCTTTACTGTGTGTTCTTTTTAAGAATTGAGATAAGATCTCGGAGGGACGTCAGACGGAAATTTGTAGATTAAACATCAGTTAAACTGAAACTGCTTACACCCAACTGTTCTGTAAATAAAATAAATATAAAAACCTAGTTGAAGGATTAAACAGCACACTATATTTTATTTCATTTGTTTTTAAAGAGAGCTACATTTTTTTTTTAAATTCTTACAAAACTAGCTTGAAAGAACTCAAACTAAAAAGACTCGACAATTGATTACCTTCAAGGAGAGCTTCATAATAAGGTTGTCAAAGCTGTATTTAGAATTTATGCAAATGTATTTTTTTTATCAAAACATCCTTTATATGAACAACAACCCCATATTTTGCGGATTTTGCAATAGTATCATTATAAAATTAAAACATTATTTCCAATAATCTTCTTTTAACTTTTCTCCAGAAATTCGTCTACTATTACAACACCAAGCATGTGTTGGGTGACTTGCAACCTCATTTTACTTCAGCAACAGCCTCAGTGCCTTGCATACGTAATGATACGCGCAAACTTGTGGCTACTTCCTGATTTAAACCTTTGGCAAGTCACAGTCTAGTAAACGTAAAACTAACATTTAACTTCAAAAACTAGTAAACTCCAACATTATTTTAAAATCGAATTCACTATGATTTTTAGGGTTCCGTAGCCAAAATGGCAAAAAAACGGAACCCTTATAGATTCGTCATGTCTGTCTGTCTGTCTGTCCGCCAGTCTGTCACAGCCACTTTTTTCCGAAACTATTAGTACTATACTGTTGAAACTTAGTGGGTGGATGTATTCTGTGAACCGCGACAAGGTTTTCACACGAAAATAGAAAAAAAATAAAAAAAGTCGGGGTTCCCCATAGTCAGAACTGAAACTTGAAATATTTTTTTTCATTGAACATATACGTGTGGGGTATCGATGGATAGGTCTTTAAAAATTATATTAAGGTTTCTAATATCACTTTTTTCTAAAGTTAATACTTTGCGTGACAGACCCTTCCAAAGTGGAAAAAAGTGTGTCGCCCCCCCCTCTAACTTCTAGAATAAGAGGATGATAAAACTGAAATAATTATATAATGTACATTACCATAAAAACTACCAACGAAAATTAGTTCGAACGAAATCTACTCAGTAGCTTTTTTAATACGTTTTACGTATTTTACTATGCATATAAATACTAAACAAAGCTAGTGAGTTTCACACTCCATTTATTGACAAATGTCTTACATTTGACAGCCGTGTGTTCTTGGCTGCCAGTCCGATACGCAACATCCCTTCCCCTTTAGATGGGAAGTATAAGCAACCAAAACTAAAACATTTATTTGAAACAAAACTTAAACAAACAATTAAAAAAACTAAACAATATAATTCTTAAAAGCTACGATGGTGTGGAAAACACCGGACTAATTGCTTGTCGCCTCCGAGCCATGGAAAGTGGCGGAGTCGCTGCTCCAGACACAAACCCTTCCCCCTCCTGCGACCCTGGCGCGGGCGAGGGAGAGTCACGAGCATCCACGTCTGGAACAACGTCTGGGTCCCACTGATGCCCGGTCACCGGGGACGTACCCCAACGTGGACGAATCTGGTCAACGTGTCTCTTTACTTCACAACCGAATTGAGGCAAAAAAACTTTATACATAGCCTGTCCTATTTCCTGCTTGATCACCCCTTCAATCCATGTAAAGTTTTTAATGTTAACATTTTTGGTAACCCACACTTCATCGTTCTCCTTGAAACCCCTCGGAACTCCTTTAAAATATTTAGCCTGTAAAGACTGTTTCCGTCCAACGGTTTGAGCGAGGTTCGAGGACGAGGGTGACGATGGGGTGGCGGGAGCGATCAGGTCAAGCCGGGACCGTAATGGTCGCCCAAACACTAACTCCGCGGGTGATTTGTCAGTGGTACTGTGCTTAGAGTTCCTATAATCAAAAAGAAATTTTGAAATTTTAGCATTGATATTTTTTTTGTTGCAACCCTCTAAAATTAAACCTTTCAACCCCTTTTTAACAATCTTGACGAAACTCTCGGCCTGCCCATTGCTAGCCGGGTGATACGCCGGGCTCAGTACATGTTTTATACCGTTTGAAACACAGAAATTCTGAAATTCCTGCGATGTAAACGAGGTACCATTGTCACTCACTAACGTATGCGGTATGCCAAAACGAGACATCACATCGTACAATTTATTAATTATTGACTTAGAATTATAAGTCGAGGACACGTCGTAGACCTCCACCCATTTACTGAAAGCGTCAACTACGACTAAAAATACGAAATCGTGAAACGGCCCTAGGAGATCTATATGCAGTCGGTGGAAAGGAGCGGGCGGGAAAGGCCAGGGCGAGAGCGGCGCGTGTGGAGGCGCGGGGCGGAGTGCGCTGCACACGCCGCACGCGCGCGCCTCGCGCTCCAGCGCCGCGTCCACGCCCGGGAACCACAGCCGCGCCCGCGCCGCCGCTTTCATCTTCACAATGCCCAGGTGCGAGCTGTGCAATTCCCTGCATATCATATCTCGCAACGTGGAGGGAATCACGACCTTGTGACCGCGCATCAGGACACCGTTCTCGCAGGACAGTTGCGCCCGACAGTTATGGAAAGGTCTAAGGGCCGCGTCGCCGACTCGCCTCGGCCAGCCGTTCAACACGTACCGCTGCACGGCCGCCAGCGTGCGGTCGCGCGCGGTCTCGCGGCGCACGTCGTCCAGCGTGGCGGGCAGGGCGCCGTCCACCACGAAGTTCACGTAGGCGCAGTCTTCGCGCCGGCCCACCTCCTCGAGCCCCGGGCTCCCGCAAGCCCGAGATAAATAATCCGCGCTGTTCAGCTTACTGCCAATGTACTCGATCGTATAATTATATGCTGCTAAAAATATGGCGTATCGCTGGAGACGATTAGCGGTTATCTCAGGAATACCTTTGTGCGGTCCGAATATAGCCAGCAGGGGCTTGTGGTCCGTGCGCAGCACGAACGGTTCCGACCTGCCATATAAATATTGGTGGAATTTCCTAACCCCGAAAATAATAGCCGTTGCTTCCTTCTGTATTTGGGCGTAATTTTTCTCCGCCGGTGAGAGCGTCCGCGAAGCGTACGATATCGGCCTCTCCAGCGCGTCCGCGCCCACCTGCGACAACACGGCGCCTAGCCCCGTCGGAGACGCATCTACTGTTAATATTAATTTGGCCCTAGGATTAAAATGTGCCAGAGTCTTATCAGATACTAAACTATTTTTAATTTTCACAAATGCGTCATCATGTGCCCGAGTCCACTCCCACTTGGTGTTTTTGTGTAACAAACAGTACAGTGGACTCAATATTGACGACGCATCCGGTACGAAATTGCGATAATAGTTAGCAAGACCTAGGAATGATTGCAACTGTGACACATTCGTAGGTTTAGGAGCCTTTAATATAGCGTCTACCTTGTCAGGTGACTTTTTTACCCCGTGCTTGTCTATAACATGCCCAAGGTAAGCAACTTCGTCTTTGAAAAACTCACATTTATTCATCTGCACTTTCAAACCAGCATCATTCAAACGTTGTAGAACCGCGTTCAATCTAGCCATATGAATTTCCTTATTCTCCCCCGTAATCAATACGTCATCTAACAGAAAAATGATACCTTCAATGCCTGTTAGCAACATTTCCATCGCGCGCTGGAAGACAGCCGGCGCGCTCGAAAGACCGAACACTAGACGAGTGAAAGTATAAAGGCCACGGTGCGTATTGATGCAAGTCAACTTCTGAGATTCCTCATCCAAAATGAATTGATTATATGCCATAGAGAGATCGATCTTGCTGAATTGAACACCCCCATGCAACTTGGACAACAAATCGTTCATAGTCGGCAACGGATACTGATCCACAATTAATTGCTTATTAATAGTTACCGAGTAATCAGCACATAATCGGATACTACCATTCTTTTTCAAAACGGGCACGATAGGCGAAGCGTAATCCGAGTGTTCGACTGGCTTTAAAATACCCAACTCTAGTAATCGATCGAGTTCCTTATCGATTTTTTCCCTCAAAGCGTAAGGTACCGGTCTCGCTTTAAAGAAAATCGGTTTAGCGTCGGGCTTTAAACGTAAGGTGATCGTATACTTGTTGAACGAGCCCAGGCCACCGTCGAACACATCAGGGAACCTGCCGGCAAGCCGGCGCACGATGTCAGGCTGCGACGTCGCCGGGGCGGCGCTGAGCGCGTGCACGGGCGCCGCCGCCGCCAGCTCCAGCCCGAACCGCCGGATGAAGTCGCGCCCGAGCAGCGGCGGCCCGCCGTCTCTCACTACGTACACCTGCAAGGCGTGCGTGCAGCCGTTGTACGTTATGGGTACTGAGACTACGCCGACCGTGTTAATTTTCCCCCCAGTGTACCCCCGTAACGTTTTGTTAGTGACTGACAACGGTAAACCTTTAAAATGAGATGTGTAAGTTTTTTCAGAGATAACGCTCACCGCCGACCCGCTATCGATTTCGAACTCCAAATTCAGTCCACCGACGAACACCCGCTCGGTCATCGGCTTCCCCTCGACGCATCGAATGTTATAAAAACACTCACCATCGTCTCCGTCGTCCTCGGTACCCTCTTCCAAAAATTTTACTTTGCCCTCATTAGGGCACATCTTACGAAGATGTCCCTTCCTGGAACACTTTTTACACTTGTAATTCTTATACCGACACTGATTTGACTGATGATTGGAAAACCCGCAGACACTACACTTTTCCTTCTTGGAGATGTTGAACACGTCGCCCGAAGACGCGCCGAGCGCAGCGCCCGACGCCGCCGTCGCCAGCGACGAGGCCTGGCGCGCGCACCGCACGCTCTCCGCCAAGTCGATGGCCTTCGCGAGGGTCAGCTCCCGCTGGTCCTGCGCGAACAGCTTGTCCCGCTCGTGTCCCGCCGCCATGCCCATGATAAATTTATCCAGCAGGGCCTCCTCCAAATTCTTAAAAGCGCAGTGCGCGGCCAATCCTCTTAATCTGGCAGCCCATTGAGTGTGACTTTCTCCTGGCCGTTGTGAAGCTGAGTAGAAAATAGATTTCTCAGCAAATCCGAGCCTCTTTGGAGTAAAATGGTTGTCGAGCAGCTCGATGATCCCTTCGTACTCCACCTTTTCCACTCGTAACGGCAACGCCAGGTCGCTGACCAGTTTAAAAGATGCTTCGCTTAGCGAGGTCAACAAAATCGCCCTTCTTTTTACAGCCCCAACGTCCGTCGCCGCGGTCAAATCGTTGGCAATAAACCATTGCTTCAACCGCGATTTGAAGCTGTCCCAATCTTGCGACTGATGGTCGAAGGTTGATAGAATGCCGAAACTCACTGTCGAGGACATTTTAATTAATTTATGAGTCCGCTCGTCGCCACTTTTACGTATTTTACTATGCATATAAATACTAAACAAAGCTAGTGAGTTTCACACTCCATTTATTGACAAATGTCTTACATTTGACAGCCGTGTGTTCTTGGCTGCCAGTCCGATACGCAACAATACGTTAAAAAATAGAATTTGTACGGAACCCTCAGTGCGGGAGTCCGACTCGCACTTGGCCAATTTTTTAAGTTTTCGATAGTGAAAAATCTATAGAATGACAAGACGTAGGCGTGATGTCATACTGCTTTGTGATTGGTGATCTTTACTTTAATAACTGTCAATATTAGTAATGTAGTACATGTACAATTGTACACTACTTACTGTCGCTATAATGCCTGGCGTGGTTATAATGCAACGCAAAAATAAAAATCTTATAAAAATCTGCCATTATTAAATTCAAAAGCAGTCTTACCTCACGCCCACGTACCGCCATCTAGCGGATTTTTCATTAGCCAAAGTCCCCTTCAAATAATTCGAAAGTAATCAGCATACAATCTCAATATACAATTTACCTCAAATTACTGAGAATAGATCCATGTTATAGATTTATCCGAACATGCGAGATATCCCATTCCCAGATTCATGAATGACGAGCTAGTGGCGGAACGCATTTGCCCGCTGACATTTGAAGAGCCGACCTCGAACCCGCACAGCTTTTGAAACCACGTAAAAGGCTTTCTAGACGCACCAGTTACGGGTGAATTATCTATACTCGTAGGTATACATTTCTCTGTAGTACATATAACGGTTAGAATGTTGCATTTTACAATTATGGCAAAATTTTGGGACTGGACTAAAAGCTGGTGTTATATTCTTAGCCGCGTTAAAATTGTCCGATGCATATTGGAAGATCATAGTGATGAACTAAGTGTAACAAATAGTTAAGAACGATTAGGAACTCTTACTTTCCGATCTAGTAATTGAAAGGTCAAAAACATCACCATTCATTGAAAATCATGTCGATGGTACCAGGATGCAAATTCGTCTTCGATCATTTAACCTCTTCAGATCCGACAAGCTATCCTATCGAATTATTAAGGAATAGACATCGCACCTGTGCCTCTCTTTCTAGCTTACCATAAACTCCAGTGTTCTTGGTTGATCGTAAAGATTGGCCACTGCAGTCGAAACTCGGTTATAAGGACTTTACACAAGCAAGGCATGCTTGGAAACTACTCACTGCTATCCAGTCTATTATGACCCAATGAAATGCAAAAGCAACTTTTGGCATAAAACTGTTTATTACCAAACCTAGAGGCTAACTAAATTCGCCCGTATTGCTAAGATAATAGGGTGCATTGAGAGCGTGTGTGGCAAAGATAAGGATGCTTTACCTAATAATAAACTGGTACGGTCCTGGTCACCGTATATTGCTTGCAAGGGAGCGGATGATGCTTCAAGTTGCCGTATTTCCTCATAACGATGTCTGGGATTGAGGTAATAATGTCAACACTTCTCCTTGAAGTGTCTGGAATTATTGCTAATATAAAACACGAGAAAACAGATTTAGCAGCAATAGTTATGACGACTGCCACCCATGGACTAAACTTTGGACGGATGGAATATTTTTATCAAGTAAAAAACACAATACCTACAATAAAAAAATAAAAAAGAAGGTCCATCATCTTTGCCAACCCGCCCTTATTATTTTTTAATCATCTTTTCAATTCTACACAGTACATTGGAAATATCACTTCGTAACTGTTGTACTATGTTTCTGTCCATGTCCGTTTCATGTTGATGTCCATGGGCAGCGGTGATCACTTACCATCAGGTGACCATCTTGTTCGTTTGCCTCCTTATAACATAAAAAAAGCCTTATATTCGACGTAAAAAGTTTCGATTGTTTTCTAAAATTTTCTAAATTTTTTACAAAATACTTATGAAATGATTTAAGTACTGACGGAATAACGCTCCGCTAATCCGCCCAAAATACCATTCCGGCCGCTCCATTCAGGTATGCACCTCACGCATGATTGCATAGGTGCAATCCTCTCGCCTCGGCTGATATAACCAATGCTTTGTATTCGTAAAATCGCAATAGTGAATATGTCGTAAGACATATTGAATACTGACTCACTCCATTCGTTTCACTTTTTTTTGCTTTCTTATAAGCAGAGTAAATCTTGTGTGGTACTCAGTTTTTTGCTCCACACTAAATATTGTAGTATCCTGAAAGGTAAATTGCTAGTTTGTGAATTGCCTGTCAAAACCTTTCCATTCAAGGATGATTAAAGGATGTTCGAACATAAATGAATACTATCGGAAGTTTTGCTAATAATTTTATTGCCCACGGCACAAAGCATCCGAACTGAACAGAGACATCATAAAAATAAAGAAAACTAAAATAATATTATTAAATCCTCTAAAAGTCATACAGCTATCACAAAACTGCAGCGAAGGAAAATGCTCAGTATTCGACAAAGCCGAACTTACCCCAAGTTGCCCGCTTTTATCCCGTAAGGCTCCCAGATGCACTATCCGAAATTGTCCCTTCCCACTTCGAGCATGGGGAGTTGTTACAAGTTTAGAAGGAATAAACAGTGCAGAAGAATAGCAAGATTTGTGTAATATGACCGAAACGCAGAAGGCACTTTCAAGGGACGGGGTTCCTTGGTCATACCTAAGAAATATTTTTCTTTAAGTGATTCATATTTGACAGGACTATTGTCCTGTAGTTTTGGATAAACTTGATTGATGACGAAAATAGCTTTCAAGTACCCCAACCCAAATGTTTAGAATAAAATAGAATTTATTTATAACACAATATTACCAAGTTTAGTAAAGTCAAAATGTTCTCAATTTTTTTTAACGTTAGTGTTTTGTGTGTTAAATCCATATCAATAAAAAATAATGAAAGTTAAAGTCAGCTTTACTTGGCTATCAAAAGAACATGATTCGCTGCAATTCCAATGACTGTGGTAAACAAGAGACCCTACATACAAGTATTTCCCCTAACGTGCCCTAAGTTTTTGTGGTCATCCGAGCAAGGGCTGCAAATGGTTCGTATAATTTATTTATATGTATGGCAGGAAATGGGCTGAAAAGGTTAAGAATTTGTTGATGTTACGTGTGATAGCGTTATATAAGATGACCCCATCTTAAGTTTTTTTTTCTAGCTTTCTACGGAATTGAAACTCAACTGAAAACTCTCCTACCTTCAAATTATTTATAATGTAAGAGTCTTCTGCTGTGGTAGTTACTTTTATTTTAAGTATTAAAAGTAGTAAGTACTACCACTCTGAACCATTCGAGAATATTCTATTTAATACTTTTCATTGGCTGAAATGTCACGAAATAAGTAAATAAAATTACGTCGAACATTGACATTATCAAGCAACCAAGAGCCTCTTTGTTAAAATTTGATTAATTTGAATGCGTTAGGAGCATTAATTTCCTGAAAACACTTCCATTTTGTACGCAGGAACAACATAAAGCAATTTAATTCAATTGATTATTTTCCGGAATACATAATCGAATCCCACAACACAAAGGCGCCTTTCAACCCAATCTTCCGGAAAACGAAACAAATTAATGTGCACCTTAATTAATCTTGTATAGCATTTTTCTTATTTGGGTGGGCTCGGAACCTTATAAACGGAGGTAGGCGGAAGGAAGGGATTGTATGTATATAATGTGGTGTGGGTACCAGTAAGGAGAAAAAGTAGACATAAAAATTCTACTGATAGAAACTTTTTGTATGTTTGATGTTTAGGTCTGGGATCTATAAGACTGTAAGAAATATTATTTATCTGTTGATATGAATCTGACATAAGAAAAAGATATACTTTTTATAAAAAAAACATGTTTCTTCAAAGATTTTTCTAACGTAAATAAAATATTTATAGAACAATGGTATTAATTTTCTTTCCAAAATTGTATGATTTCGTGACCATAGTTGTCGGTGATGGTGCTAAAGACAAGGTCTTCCCAATCTCATTTATATATGTATTGATTAAACGATCCGACTTAAAACATGCAAAGGTTGAACATGTTTTCAACATTTACAAAACAACGAACCTCCTTCGTATCCAATTTCAAACCTTTAATAACAACATGTAATCATAACTCATTATTTCGTCTAAACAGGATGAGTAGCTGATACGGCAGAATGTGCCTTATTCAACCGATATCCTTTTGGAGAGACGAGCGATGCACGAGACGTGCCGGTTTAAAGCGAAAGGATAAACACGTCATAAACAACGTTAGGCTGTTTGAACATTGGCGACTTAATAATCTTTAGTATGTATTTTTGAAAACATTTTTGACTACATTTGTATTTGATAAGGCATTTTACTTTAAATCTATAAAATTTATATAGTCACTTATTTTATTTTTTTTAGTATCCAAGCTTAGAAGAATGTAGATAATTACAGTGGTTCTACTACACATTGTAGTGTATCGACACTTGGAGTCTAAGGAGGAAACAACATCTCGACCTCAAAGCCAACCTTACCTGCAAGTGGTGACTCTGCTGACCAACGAACAAGGCTCTGGCAACAAACATCTAGGCACATGCCACGGACGGTTCCCGTTGTAAACAAAAGCCTATACCGGTACAGTATGCGGTATAGCAGGGTTACGTGACAAGCCCAAAGGGCGCTGATCAGGACCTATTAATGACCTGCGGCCAGTCACTGCATCATCAAGTCACCACCAGTCGTGTCAGGAAACTGGCCCATTGGATATTGGTGTCTTGGGACGAGAGAGTGGGCTTATACCAGCGCAACTATTTGTCCACTTAAAATAATTTCACGCGCAGATGAACCTTTCATGAATCTGGATTTCGATTTAAAAGTCCTGTGGCGATGGAAAGATAGTGGTGGGGATTGATACACGGTGTATTTGGTCCTTAGTTATCGATCTGCACACAGGCGGCCTGACGAGAGTGGTCGCTCTTGAACTCGACCGAGACGAGAGAACAGGTTCGGCAGCACGTCTGGTACAAAGCAGCCCTATTTAGGATCGCTCTGCTTTCCCCTGCATAGGGGAGGGGCCTAGAAAAGGTGGCCCAAAAATAGCTCGTCTCACCTAATCCTGGATGGCAAACCGCGGTCATCCAGCACCGTAAACATCGCGGTCGAAAAACAAAAAATACTGGGATTGAGAACAAAAGCCTTTATATAGCAACATGGAATGTCAGGACTTTATTGGATAACCCAAACAACTTATGTCCGGAACGAAAAACCGCGTTGATTGCACGCGAGTTGGCGAAATACAGGGTGGATATAGCTGCTCTTAGTGAGACTCATCTCTGCGATAGCGGAGAGCTGTGTGAAAACGGTGGTGGCTACACATTTTACTGGATGGGCAAACCCTCAGGGGAAAGAGCAGGCAGTGGCGTTGGTTTTGCAATTAAAACTACTATAGCCAGATCTCTCCACGAACTGCCCAAGGGAATCAGCGATAGAATTATTTGTCTAAGAATTAACATGTCCTCTAATAAACATCTTTTCCTTGTAAGTGTGTATGCACCCACTATGACATGCTCTGATGAAGACAAGTCAAAATTTTATGATGACCTCAAAGCTGTCCTGCGTACCATTCCAAGCATGGATAAGATAATTTTGCTCGGCGATTTTAATGCTCGGGTGGGATCAGAGTTTAGAGTTTGGAGTGACGTCCTCGGTCGTCATGGCGTGGGGAAATGCAACTCAAACGGATATCTATTGCTGGCTCTTTGCGCTGAGTTTGGTCTCAGTATCACTAACACCTTCTTTCGATTGCCAGACATGTATAAAACATCATGGATGCATCCAAGATCCGGACACTGGCATCTAATAGACTATGTGATTGTACGAAGAAAAGACATAGGTGATGTTTTAATAACAAGATCCTTGCGTGGTGCACATGGCTGGACTGACCACCGGCTTATAAGATCAAAGTGCCGACTGCACTATAAGCCCCCACGCAGAGCAAATCACAAGATTTCGTCTAAACTGGCAATCGAAAAACTAGTTCGCTGTGGTGAGTTGCGATCAACTCTGGACACTGAATTTGGCAGGAAATCTATTGACCCTACTACAAGCATTGACACTTATTGGCAATCCTTCTCTCGGTCACTCCTTGGGGTTGCGGAACAAGTCATTGGAAAGCCCCAAAAGAAGAATCAGGACTGGTTTGACGATTCTGAAGCCGAGGTTATGCAACTTGTCAGTGACTCGAGGATGGCAGTGAAGGGTGCCACCCATGCCTCGTTCAGAAGCATACAGGGCGAACTAAAATCAAAAGTGCGTGAACTCAAAAATAGATGGTGGAAAGAAAAAGCTCTTGAATTACAACACTTTGCTGACACCAATCAAAGTGCTAAGTTCTTTGAAGGCCTAAAGTCTGTCTATGGACCCAAAGTCCGAAAAGTTTCACCCATCTTATCCCACGACAAAAAGAAATTACTCACAGAGCATCACGACGTCTTGGATCGTTGGGCTGAACATTTTCACGAAGTGCTGAATCCTGAAGCACAAACGACAGACATACCATATATCGAGGCCCTAGAGTCTTTGCCCCCATCTCCGGAACTAGATAGTCCACCGTCTTTTGAAGAGTTTAAAAATGCTGTAAATCGCCTAAAAAACAATAAGACACCGGGCTCTGATAACTTGCCTTCAGAAATTTATAAATATGGTGGTCTAAACATACGAAGTCGTCTGTTTGATTTGATATTTCGAATCTGGGAAATAGGCGTAGTGCCACAGGACTGGAAAGATGCGACCATATGCAAGCTGTACAAGGGCAAGGGCAGTTTATCTGATTGTGGCTCTTACAGGGGCATCGCTCTCCTGAGTGCTGCCGGAAAAGTCTTGGCACACATCATTAACCACCGTTTGGTTTCCTTGGCAGAAAAGGTTCTACCTGAAACCCAATGCGGATTTAGACCTTGTAGAGGAACGGTGGATGCTATTTTCGTAGTGAAGCAATTGCAGGAAAAGACTCTTGAGCAACAACAGCCACTCTATATGTGCTTTGTTGATCTCGAAAAGGCATTCGATCGTGTTCCTAGAGATGCTCTGTGGCTGGTTCTTAGGAGTGTGGGTTGTCCGGAGCGGTTTGTTAGTCTCATAAGGGATCTCCATGACGGCATGATGGCTCGAGTGCAACACGCAAATGACCTCACCAAACAGTTTGAGGTTACTAATGGCGTCAAGCAGGGATGTGTTCTGGCTCCCACACTTTTTGCCATTTACTTCGCCGCGGTTATAAAAGATTCATACGGAGCCTGCAACAATCATATAACCCTTAGCGTGAGAACAGATAAAGGTGTTTTCGATATCACACGCTTTAGAGCGAAGGGCAAATTGCAGGAGCATTCGATCATGGATATACTGTATGCTGATGACATCTGCCTTATGGCCAATAATGTGAATAGTCTACAAAGTTACATAAACAGTCTAGATGAATCGTGCCGTAGGTTTGGCTTAGTCATTAGTGTTTCCAAAACCCAAGTGCTTAAACAACCGGCAAGAGGCGAAGCAGCGGATCCCACTGTTTTAAGTCTTAGCGGGAAACCACTCGAAGAAGTTTCTACTTTTCGCTATCTGGGATCTTATGTTCGCAATGATAATCGACTTGTAACAGAAATCTCTTCACGCATAGCGGTGGCGGCTTCATCTTTCGGAAAACTCAGTAAAAGAGTTTGGGATTCTCACGACCTGCAACTAAAAACTAAAATCGCTGTTTACAAAGCAATAATCTTGCCAATCTTGCTTTACGCTACGGAGACCTGGTGTCTTTATAGAGGGGATATCAAGCGGTTGGACACTTTTCACATGAAGTGCCTTAGATCGATACTTCGAGTAAAGTGGCAGGATCGTGTGTCTAACTCTGAAATCCTTCGACGTACTCAGTTGTGTGGTGTGGAGTCACTGTTAATAAAGGGTCAACTCAGGTGGTGCGGTCACCTTGTACGTATGAACGACACAAGACTTCCAAAGTTGGTATTTTTTTCGGAGCTAGCTCAAGGAAAGCGTAAGCCTGGAGGTCAATTCTTGCGTTACAAGGATGTTCTTAAACGTCATCTCACTTCTTGCCAGATACCACACAAAACCTGGGAAGAACTCGCGCGCCAGAGGCCTGAGTGGCGCAGAACTGTGCACAACTCATGTGCGCATTTTGAAAAAACTCGTCTGCAAAATCTAGATGCTAAGCGTCAACTGCAGAAAACGAAACCAAAACCAGTGTACGACTACACCTACAACTCATTGGGCCAGCTGTTCTGTGCGTCCTGTAACCGAACATTCAAGACTAAATTTGGGCTGGCTAGTCATATTCGCTCCCATCAGCGAAGAGAGCAAAATTTTTGAAATCCATGGTTCCTGCAAGTTTCGCCGTCGACGGATACGTCGTGGAGGACATCATCATCATCAGTGTATCGACATTATGTACATTGACTTTAAAAATGACTGATAATTATTATAACCCTGATATAGAAAACAACTGTGCTAGAATGGTAGCTGGGGTGATTTTTTTTTCTTTATATAACTTGCGAGTAATTTATGGTGCAACTTATATTCAAAATATAAAAGCTGGATCAAACCAATTAATGTGATGCTTACCCCATAAAATATGCAAATGGAAATTGTAGTTAATGATTATTTAATTGAACCAACCTCAAAGTGAGCAAGAGAAAAAATAACAATGTTCTCTGATAAAAATACCAGCTGCTATCAAAAAATCGCTCGCTTGCAAAAGCCCTCAAGTTTCCGGTTTCAAAGAACTGAAATTTTAATGTGGGTCGTCTTTTATCCTTCCTTATTACGTTCATTTGACGCCAGATCTCGTTTTGTTTGCATCAACACCTCCACGCGTGGTATCGGAATGAGCGGTGTAATTTATGAATTATGAGTTTTTCTTCACAAGTCAGGGTGCGGTGTTTTCTTTTTTGTCGACAATTTTCGTATATTTGCCTTATATTTGCCTTTGGTACATTATTTAGGACTTGTAATGTAATGTTAGGAGTTTTGTACTCCGTATATTATAACTCCTAGTTAATTAAACATTTACATGAACTCCCAAAAGTTTACAAAACGAGTGCTAGTTATTGCATTGAGCTAGCTCAAATCCCGCTTTGCATCGTAATTATGAATTATGTGTGTTTTTTTTACAACCAGAACTCACATAATGCGTATTATGGGTATGCGTGAGATTATTTTTCTGTACAAAATGTTTTGATATTTTTAGCTGTCATTTTGGAATTTATTTAAAGTGATTAACTTTAAACTACTATATTCCTCTTGTAGTGTATCAACTATAATTTAATTGAGAACATGTAATGATTATATAACTGAATAATTTTACATTCTCAGTAAGCCGTCAGACGAAACTAGATTTAAAATTGCAAAATAGAACGTGCATCTTCGTTCCAAATTGTAGCGGCGCCTTCCCAAATCCTCTCTTTTTCTAACTCTCCGAATTCAAAGTCGTATTTCAAAATCGGCCGCTAACCGTGGCCATTTCGCGTCCGATTGTTTTGTCCCGGCGTCGCTAGAGTGGGCCCTGATTTATATGTCGGCTTTCCAATTAGCTTTGGGAACAGTTTTATTTGTCGCACTCTTTCTGTTTTCCGCACTTTTGGCTGGTGGCGCGTCGGGGATTTGAACGTTGCGATTCGGATTCGATGTAGCGAAACGTAGTACAGTTTGAAAAGTAGTTTACTAAGTTCTTTTTTTTAATATTTTAAACTTCTGTAAGTTAATTTGTTAAACCTTGATGACTAAACTTGATTGCCACACAAGACTTAACAGCCTCTATAAATTTTAAACTTCTGTAAGTAAATTTGTTAAACCTTGATGACTTGATTGCCACACAAGACTTGACAACCTCTATCATCAGGAGTACCTAAAATAGAGCAAAAGTGAGTAGGTATGTTTTGATTAGTATTTCATTTTGATCGTTCAATGAGATACTGTTTTGTCAGTAATGGATGATTAAGGTATGGTACGGGAACATCAGGTGAGACGAAACATTTTGGATTTAGCATCGCTCTTATATTTCAGTATTATAAGCACCTTTACGTCTTGAGACATTAAATATTTTTTTTCAAATGTTAGTGTGTCTAATTGGGTGTTAAATTTCTAATTAGTAACCACTACTTAAAATATCATGTTGTGTATGCTTTTAATGGATTACTATCTAAATAAGTTATGCTACATTCATATTAATATGTTTAGTAATGATAGTAATCGGTCTGCGTACCTTATGTAAATAAATAAATTATAAGATTTTAGACTTTCGCGTTGCATTATATCACTAATATTGTTTAACGGGACTAAACGCGATATTAATTATGTAGTAATATCGCGCGATATTAATATCGCGTTTAGTCCCGTTAAATAATATTAGTGATATAAATAAATTAAATGATAATCGAACACTCTTCCCATCGTCCGGTGTAAACGTCCTAAACTCATGTCTCTAAATGCGACCGCGTTTTAACAGTAACGTATGAGAGTTTTGATTCGAACGGAAAGCCAGCGGGAGATCTAGGTGTTTTGAGAGAACATCTACTGATTAACGGTAATGGGCCCGTCACGGAGCGGGCACGATGTATGGCTTCTAAGTTAAGAGGTTGAAGATCTCCTGTTCAGTCGACTTGGTTTTAAGAAGGGTTTAAAGTTACCAGATCAAATTAATGTTTTTTCTCAACCAAGCAGACTCTCCAAAAATAATAATTATTTTTACTGAATTTGCTATAGACAAAATATTTTTAATTAACTGAAACGTAAAAGCTCCATATAACGAGGAATTTGTGTATTTTTAAAGTCATAATTAAATACACATACTTTATTGAATTGACAATTAATTGACCTAAAAAAAGTGGATGAATAAATTGAAAGTCAACCCAATTACTTATCACTAATATCTTAGCAACTAGACCGCTTCATTTATAATATATACAGTTAAGTATAACTTAAACTTTAAATAACAATGTAAGAAATTCCATGATCAAAATTATATCTTTCGAAATAAGCACAACTGTGTGCGTTCTTACATCTTCTAAATTGCACAGGAAATTTCACCGCAACCAAAAAGACAGGATCTGAGAAAATCCCATTACTTTTCCGAACACAGTATGCAACAGATCTCTTTCGTATTTCATTGAAAAACGTCTTTGCATCTCCCATCATTTCAATATTCCAGACCAAAGCTCTTTATTTCGCGTCAGTCTGAATTTTTAATGCTATCTCTCACAACCCTTAGATCTAAATCCGTTTGAGACTACCAAATTCGTGTATTGTATTGTATGGAGTTTTACAAACGGTAACGCATCGAGAAGATAAGCTTACTTCAGCATTGCTCGTCTGGTGGAGGTGGTCCACAATGAGCACCTAATTTTCGCACCTGCAACTTTAACAACTTTTTAGGGTTCCGTAGCCAAACGGAACCCTTATAGATTCGTCATGTCTGTCTGTCTGTCCGCCAGTCTGTCACAGCCACTTTTTTCCGAAACTATAAATACTATACTGTTGAAACTTGGTGAGTAGATGTATTCTGTGAACCGCAACAAGGTTTTCACACGAAAATAAAAAAAAATATTAAAAAAATGGGGGTCCCCATAGTTGGAACTGAAACTTGAAATATTTTTTTTCATTGAACATATATGTTTTGGGTATCTATATATAGGTCTTCAAAAATGATATTGAGGTTTCCAAGATATTTTTTTCGACAGTCAATATTTTGCGTGAGAGACCCTTCCAAAGTGGAATAATGTGTGTCCCCCGTCCCCCTCTAATTTCTAAAATAAGAGGACGATAAAATTAAAATGAATATATAATGTACATTACCATAAAAACTACCAATGAAAATTGATTTGAACGAAATCTAGTAAGTAGTTTTTTTAATACGTTAAAAATAAAATGTGTACGGAACCCTCAGTGCGTGAGTCCGACTCGTGCTTGGACCATTTTTTTTCTGATGGAGGCGCATTAACGCGCCACAGCTACAGGCTAGCTAGACCTGCAGCCGTGTGTTGGTCTCGGGACTCCGTCTTACTACTAACTTAAGCCCTGCGGTTTTCTTCCCATCCGTGTGTTGGGACGGACAGGTTCTCGTGCTTGGCCGACGCCTGGCCGGCCTAGTCCATTTCGCGTCCTGATTGTCGTTTTTGGCAGGCTAGTTTGATATCCTTGGAAAGGCAATTATGCATAGGTACTAAAAAAATGACAAAATTAATAATAATAAATTCCTTTAACTAATAATACACTAATTGCGAAGCTCCAAACAAAGCTTGAAGTTTGTACAATGGATGCAAGGGAACAGATAGAAATACTAAAATACTTCTATTAACATCAATGACTCGCATACAAAACAATGTCGATATGCATCACAAAACATTTGCGTCTAGAGGGATTCGACCTCTAGCGGTATGCAAACCCTCGACCCTTAGTTTTGTAGCCAGGGTCTCTAACCACTAGACCAACGGGCCCGTTTAATTGGGTGTTCTAAGTGGACTACCTCGTCTGATGCAGTTAGATGCCGCCTTTGAGAGGTAGAGATATTACTCGTGTTTCGTATCGTACGGTTGAGCCGTTGACTTACTGGGAAGATGCATCTGTTACGTACAGACAGTAAGTGAGACGAAACACACCCTTATGTCAGTGGCATAAGTGCTTAAATAGACTGTAAGGGGTTACAGGTAGTGTGTGGAACACTGTTCGTAGTCTCGGTTAAATCTGAGGATTTCGGAACGGTATATTCATGGAATTATTATCATGAATGATGATGCATGTATGTTTGTATGTATATGTATGTCATATGTGTGATCTCTTTGTCTTCATTAATTGTGTCGTAGGTTACCCACAATAAGTATGTATGAAACGAATTTTGTAAGTGTTGCTCATAATGTATGTTAAGAAATTACACTACGTTACAACATTTTCTGTCATTAAAAGGAGAGATGCGCCCTTAGCGGGCAGACATCAATCCTATTTTGAAACTTTTTTGACTCGCCTTCCCCATATTATATGAACATTACTAGCGGACACCCGCGACTCCGTCCGCGTGGATTTCTGTTTCCGCACACAGGTATATACTACAGCCTAAAGCCTTCCTCGTCAAATAGACTATCTAACACAAAAATATATTTTTTGAGGAGACGAACTTCTTAGCTATCCATGGATTCTCCGTGCGGGTGCCGGGTCCATCCCGTGGAACAGAGAGGAATGTCAGTCGGCGCCTAGGACTTGCGACCCAGCGTGTAGGTTTAAGGGGCAAACTAATATAAAATAGTCCGGTTTGACTTCAGCTTAAACACACCTTCAATTTATATTATAAAATGCAAATGCATTATTTTGAAGGTGTGTTTAAAATAAAGTGCGTGTTAACAACATACTTTACATTAAGTTTGAATAAAACTTGAAGCATGAAAGCATCAGTTTAAAAATCCTTTAGAAAAATTTATTTCTGCATAGACATCGGAATGTAATATTCTTGCAATCGGAAATGGTTTTATTTCTTTGATCTTTTATTGTTATTGAAACGTACCTAATCAGTTTTTTATTACAGTATTTCAAAGCAGAGTAATTTTCTTTTAAAGTTCTGAGTACCTATTGCGAGGAACAATTTTTAAAGCCTTTAAAATTTTTCGTTTCTTAAATTTTCTTATTGTTTTCAATTTTAATTTATTGTAATAAGTTACAGCAAATGTCTTAATTAAAAGGTGAATTTGATAACTCTAATAATCTAATAATGACATTAAACAAATCTGTATAACAATAAATCCATGAAATAACTACAACAGAAAACTTTTTTTTGAAACAAAAAGAGAACTTCTACATACATTTAACATTACCTAAACATTTAAGAAAGTTTGTGGTAGATGAATTTAAATCTAATTTGAGGAACGTTCAGCAATAGACTGATTGGTTGATATCACATACAAAACGTCAACATGAAGAAAATACATATTAAAAATAATCGCATCCTGGTCGTTTCTATAACTTACTACACACACTATTGTTTGAAATTATCGGCTTCAAAGACAATATCCCAGAAGAGCTATAAATATTTTCCCAATAATACTTCTGCATGACAAAGTTGGGTCGGACAAATAGGTAGTTTACTTAAGAGCCAACTATTCCAAGGGTCGACTATCAAATTTACATTTGGTCATTTGCATGTAATTTATAATACAGAATGGAAAGCAAATCAGGGTTCGCACACATGGCAAATACGAAGTGTATTTTTTTGTATGAAAAATCCGATATATTAATTTTATCTTGAAAACTATGAAGTGGTTACTTTCTTTGCATTACATATGTCAATAAGATGCAGGTTCGATTTTCAATACTTACCCAAGAAGTTAATAATTATAACGAACTTATTGACGACGCGACTCCGTCCGCGTGGATTTCGATTTCCAATATCCTATGTGTTATTCTGATGTATAAGCTATATTGTGGTAAAGTTTCATTATTATTCAGTAGTTTTTACGTGAAAGAGTAACAAACATCCATACATCCATACATCCACACTTACAAACTTTCGCCTTTATAATAGTAGTAGGATCATATCTTAAAATAATGTGATCGATCATGTTGTCATAAGAATATAAAATACAAATCTTCAAGTCAATGTAAAGAATTTTCGCAACATAATGATTACAATACCAATAGACGTATGTTCATTAAAAATAAAGAATAGATTTTCTAGTTTAGTACGAACAATATAATATTTATTTAACCACCTCCTCCCTCCGCCACTTTATATGTTTTTGGCGTTCTCTAAAGGTACCATTTAATCATTATTTACTATAGTACATAATAACATTAATAATACGTAATTATATTTAAAAAAAAATGCTTTGACAACCCTACTTCCCAATTGTGGAAACATCCAACGGATTCGGACTACGTATGACAACAACTTTATTTCTAATGGGACTTGATTTTATAAAGAGGATCTATTGTACAAATAGACAATAGTGTATGCGTATTAGCAATTTAAATGTACTTTATTAAATTCGACGTTCATTGACCGTTTAAATGCTTTGTTTATTCACACGTGAGTAATTTAAGTTAAAGTTCAATGTTCAAAGAACATCTGAGTTGAGGATTTTTGTTAGAAATTGAAACAACTTAAACTTATATTCGTTTAGACTATAAAGTTTCTGGGTCCCTTAAATTAGCTTTCTAAATGATTGGTGCATGTAGTAATGACTGGGTAATATAAAATTAAAAACTCAAAATCTATAGACTAGAATACATGTTACATTAATAATAATTTTAAAGTATAAACAAACGTTCATACATTAAAGTTATAAGCTTTGAGCTTAGTTTGGGGCTAGTCGATTGGTCCAGTCAATGGTATTTATTTATTTATTATTTTGTGATCCCATCGAATACCAATGCATTTCCCCACGATTGTTATATATTCAAATATACTGCATTCTTCTAGACTACAAACATTCGAATGGGTGCAACCACAAATTCTATTCATGTGCTTTAAATTGCTATAAACCAAGCAAATACTAATAAACAATTTAGTAAAAACAAAAGCGTTTGAACGCGTCATCAAATAAATTCGCATCGTTAGTGAGGCGGGAGCTAACAAACTACGTAGTCAATTATTCAAAACCAACTGAGCGAAAAATGCATGGCTGGCCTTATTTTTGACTAGCGGCCGCCCGCGACTTCGTCCCCGTGGATTTCGGTTCCCGCACAATAAAAGGTTAAAGATCAGTTAGGGAGGGTATGAGGGGAGGGCTCAGTTAATGAAGTTTTAAAGGCAGGTTGTTGATGTCTATGAGCAACGGTGATCAATTTCCATCAAGTGCCTCTCTTGACCGTTTGCCTACCTACAAAATAAAAAAGCCTTCCTCGGAAAATGGACTACCCAACACTAAAAGTTTTCTTCAAACCAGTTAATCCCTGATATTAGTGCGTTCAAACACACAAAAAAACTCTTCAGCTTTATTTATTTGTATACAAAGCGATTTCAATGTTTTGTTTTCTGTATTGTTTTATTGAAATATTAGCGCAAAGGCTGAAATATTGTCATGAAAAAGGAAAAATTGGAAAGTGTTATTGTTTTCATTATTTCTAAGATAATTTAATATTCTTATTTGAATCCTCTGCTACCTACTAAAGCTTGAAAACTAGTGTTTAATATTTTCATTTTCAATTGCTTGCTTCAAATATTGTATTCTTTGATAGAAAAGGATACAAACATTAAATGTATTTGTGTCCCCCAACCTTTCTGACGGTAGCGTATTTATCTCAAAAAATATAATTTCGTACACTAATAAATTCTCATTACCATCATTTAAACACTAATTTATTTCGTAAACCTTTACAAAGGTAGGCTCTTTTTTGTATGTTAATAAATTTAAATAAGTGCTTTTTAAGATCCCCTACAACATAATTCTTCATAAGGCTAAGCAATAATTACGAGCGGCGGAAGAAGGTTTAGTATGAACCAACGATGGTAACTTTTACATACAAATTGGGGAAATCTGAAATTAAGAGAGTTTTGGAGTTAGCTTGGCCCTTTTTATAAATGAGGTTATAAATGATTGCTGGACTTTTGGTATACTTAGAGTGTGTTTTAAGGATTATCGTATGTGAATTATTGTAAATATTGTAGTAAATGTAAATATTGTAATAAATGAAGCTTAAACTGGGAGTGTTTTTGTAATTCCTTTATTACATTTTGAATAGGTAATTAATTCGATAAAGTTTCTATTGAACGAAAGAGTAGGTGCAAATTAACAAGACCAACTTTAGCGCAAGACTCCCCAGGCAGTAAGTTCACAACTTTGTAATCATAGCATATGATAAACACTTACTTTCTGTATGAAAAATCATATTGGTGAAAAAAAACAAAGTAATTTTTTTGTTTAATTCGACTCGACGTACGACGAGTTACGAAATAGTCGTTATAACAAAACTCTGATTGATTAGTATTGTAACATTTCACGTAATTAAAAAAACTGATCAGTAAAAATACTAGTGTACTCTCTTACAACTCAAAGCCTCCAAAACTCTAGTAAAAACACAACCTATCGAACAATTGAACGCGACATTAAAACCCGCCGTCGAATACACGGCTAAAACAAAACGTATTCCTTTAACGACGTTGAACTTTTTTTGTTCCCGTAAAATATCACGGATTAGACCGGGTAAATTAATTAATAAAGACTAAACAATAGCGTAAGACCGTACATAAAGAACACAATGGGAGCGCAGTGAGCCGGAATAATGCCCGTCCGGACACCTTTGTGTGTTGTTTTTTTATTCAAATTCCTTTTTCGAATATGCATTTTCGGTTCGAAATGGCGTTTGGTGTTGTTTTAGTTGGAATGTTTGACCGTATGTCTTTTGAAGTTTTCTTTTTTTATGTAGGACAGAAAATATAAGTATGTAGTTAACTTCTACTTAAACCAGAGGTGCAATTCAACCAACAAACCAACGGCGACAGTACAAAAAAGTACTAAATTCCTACTGTCGCCGACGACAGAGCCGTGAGATTATGACATTTGCGCTTAGTGAATCGTACCCCTGATCAGAACTTCAGTATTAATAGAATATTTGAAATGTCAGTTCAACAAAAAATATATGTTTGTTTATTCAAATTCCTTTTCCGAGTATTCATTAAAAATACTCGTAAACTGAATACTGTACATTGCAGTTACTGATTTTAGGACTTCATCAGCAAGTTCCATCAATGCATTCGACATGACAATCTAGTGTGTTGTTTTTTATTTAAATTCCTTTTTCAAATCAAGTCAATACGTTTGTTGCAAATACGAGTAATTATGCAGTTTTTATGCTCGTAATTCTGGACGTTTGACCCAATTTCTATTGTTTTGTTCAATTTAGAATATACATAGGAATTTTAAATAAATTGTAATTTTTTTGACTTTCGATCCTGAATAATTGACATGAGAGTTTAAACAGAAGTGGCGTGACAAGGAAACAAATCTTAAAACCTGTAAACAAGAGTTAAGATACCAAGGTTTTCTACAAGATACCAATCACATTAGTAATTAATCAGAACATCACCAGTTGTTTTATAGCCAATTGACATTCAAAAGTGGTAGAGTTCGGTGGAACTTCCACTCCACCTTACAGAAGACCACAGTCAAATGGTATTTGTAACTGTTGTGCTATGTTTCTGCTGGTGATTAAGGTCGCTAGGGCTCAAACGGGTAGGGTAAAGGCGGGCAACGCGTCTGCGACCCTTGTGCGGTTGTTGATGTCTATAGGCAGCGGTGATCACTTACCATCAGGTGATCCTACTGTCCATTCGCCTCTCTATAACATAAAAAAAAATCCTTAAAAAGGCCTTTTAAGTTTTTCCAATCAGAGGGCACCTAACAAAATATAAAAGCCCTTCGAGTTTTCAAATCCTAGTTAACTAGCCATTTTTCGTCAAAGCATTAAAGCCATTGTTTTGCACAAAGCACCGCAGCTTTAATAACCCTCAACAAAATCGGATCAATGATAATGCGTTCGAGTGATATTTTATTCAAGATAATGCGCTTTGAGTGATTTATATGAGTTTTCGCCGCAATTTGCATCAGCCCGGCTTTGTGTCCTGTACATAAATACCGAATTTTTTGGGTTTTTGTTTAACGGTATTTTTATTTTGTGGTACACTTTTGTATATCAAAGCCCTGCATTATTAGTTTTGGGCTTTTTCTGATTTTACAGTTTCTGACATAAATGGAACAATGAGATTAAATAAACAATGAATGCACATGTAGGTACATACAAAACATTTTCCTCTACTCCGAGGCTGGGTAATTAGCTAAAGAAATTCAGTGCAACGTATGACAAAAATGAGTTTACTTGCATTTAATCAAATAGGTAAGCACAAATCAAAAAGCATTTTTCAAATTATAATTTGATGGTCGATTTATTTTTCTTTGCAATAATCTCTGTATGATTGTATAAAAGTCAGTTACTATTTTCATAAAAATGAAATAAAATTAAAACGGCACAAGGTCCACAATATTTTAGATAGCACAACCATTTCGCGACAGGAGCGACATCTATCCACAAACATTTCAAACGCGGTAAATTTAGGGCGAGCAAAAAGTAAAATATCGTTTCAATAGATGACGCGAGCTTTGAAAGCTTGTTGGAAACATTGTTTTTCTCGGGGGCTATATAACTTCACTTTGTACGTGATAATTCACTCATTAAAAGACGTTTAGTGCTGCATAACAACGCTTCTGCTTATACGTGGACTTAGCTACAATCTTTATAAGGTTTACATGAGTTTTAGAAGATAGGAAACTTGGCGATGGATGGTTGGATATTACATTTTTGAAAAAAATAAGTAATAAATAATTGAGAGTTTAGTAAGTATAACATTATTTTATTTATTAATAAAAAAAGGATTAAACCATTTATCAAACTAATACCAAATTTTGCACCATCCCACCGAACCCAGACACACTGGAACAATTAGCACAAACATGATAAAAATTTGGGATTTTTTGACAGGTCGTTTTCCTAGTTCAATGATAATTTAGTATACGTGCTTTTCAGTAAAACAGAGTATTTGTAAGGAATATTTATCTATACTAATATCATAAAGAGGAAAGGTTTGATTTTTTGTTTGTTTGTATGAATTGAATAGGCTCCGAAACTACTAGGCAGATTTGAAAAATTCTTTCACTGTTGGAAAGCTACATTCACCCAGAGTAACATAGGCTATATTTCATCCCGGTACGGGAAGTAGTTCCCCCGGGACGCGGGTGAAACCGCGTGACGGGCCGCTAGTCTTTTATAAGGATACACCATTGAGTCCATTCTCTTATATGGCCGGTTGGTCAAGTAGTCAGAAAATCTGGGTATAAAACCAAGGGTTCGCGAGTTCGAATTTCGCTAGGGGCAAATGTTGATGAACATCAGCATTTGTACTTGAGTCATGAATGTTCATAAAAAAGCATTTGAGTATTTCAACGGATAGAAATACTAGGGAACTAATATTAGGGAACGCCCTAGCACCAATGTATAAGCTCCGAGCTTAGTTTGGCAATTGGTTTGTTAGTCCAATGAATTTAGTTATTTATTAATTACTATCCTGATTATAAAATGGAGCATCATGTGCACCTTTGGGCCTAAATCCGGCATCCCCCTTTAATTTTATGTATAATTTTATTAATATGTGTGATAGTCTGTAAGGTATATATTAAAATGTTGACGTAATATTGTATACGGAGTGTTTTGGCTACTGCAATACAAGCAAATTGTGCTTAGTGCAGAGTCACTAGATATAAGTATATAATGTAAACATGTTTTTCGCCAAATAAATAAAATAAATAAATAAATACATTAAATCACATTAGACGCATGAAATAAAACCACAAAATGAAATCAATAGACATCTAAAATCTAAACAACGCGCAAAGCTGTTCCATTCCAATTGTACTAATGAACCACGGTGCGGGTTGCAAATTTTTGGCATCCATCGCCATTAATCATCTACTGAAATTGCGGGCATTGAAACATTGAAACACGAGTGCATTTGGACCGATAACGCACTCGCGTACAATTTCTATCGATATTCGATTGCGTTCCTACGTTTTACGTCCGATCCATACCTGAATACGATTCTGTTATAGTTGGATTAAGGAGAGTGCATACACAGTGCTGGTAGAATATTTAAGTGTATTAGAGGCAAATCATTATAATTTTTCATGTAAGAGAGGTAGTGGGACTTGTACTCGAATGGGCCGCTTGTCTGGGGTAGTGGAGGCATTTGCCGAGACGAGCGGCCTAATAAATAAATTCCCGTCAGAAGACCACAGAAGAGTAACACTTCGTGACTATTGTGCTGTTTCAGCAGTAGAGTGAGGCCGCCAGAGCTCAGTTGGGGAGATGATGGGGTTTTAAAAGCAGTCAACACATGTCTATGGGAAGCGGTGATCACCTACCCTCTTGTTCGTTTGCATCCCATTAACATAGGATTAAACTTAACTTGTTTATAAACATTAGGTAAAATCAGTCAAAATAGCTGTACTTAGAAATAAAAATATTTACAGTAAGAATGAGTTATTTTGGGCTCTGATTCTAATGACTTACTAAATACTTAAGTAAACCCTGCAATCTATATACTTATAATAAATCTGTAGAGGGGTCAATTCTGTACATTAAATATATTTTCAAAATAACTATCAGGGGGTGATTAGTGATCGATACTGATGCCAAAAATGCAATTAGTAAAATTTTTGTCTGTCTGTCTGTCTGTCTGTCTGTCTGTCTGTATGTTCCTTATAGAAACAAAAACTACTGGACGGATTTTGACGAAACTTGGTACAATTATTATTCATACTCCTGGGCATATTATAGGATACTTTTCATCACGCTATAATCAACAGGAGCAGCGTAGTGACGGGAAATGTGGGGAAAACGGGGGAATTTACTCCATTTCATAAGCTTCAGTCGCCTATGCAGGCTTAATGGTTAAAGTCACATAGAAATCATGTATGACGGAAATATTCTACATAAAATTGCCTAAAAAATATTTCCCAACAGCATATGTCTATCTTTTATGGTTGACTCACAATAACACGTGTAACTCAGGATCCAAATTGGTTTGAACGCGCTAAGCTCAGCAACTACTGGTTCGAATTGACAAAATATTTTGTGTTGGATAGTCCACTTACCATTTGTCGAGGAAGGCTTTAAGCTATGTATAGTAACAATTTGTGCGGAAACCGAAACCCACGCGGACGGAGTCGCTGGCGGCCGCTAGTTAGTACATATAAGGTTGGCAGGTATATTTTAATAATTTAGTTAGATTACTATATTATATAACTAAATTGGATAGAATGTAGTTTGTTTTTTAGAATTAAGGATTTTTTTTAATATCATTTAATATTTTTTTCGATGATATTGTGTTGTAGGTTAATTAGTCTAAAATGACAATTACAATTTAGTATTTACAAATTATTTGGTTCGTCTTTCTTACAAAATCACCACTGAATTGGTTATTGGTGTCAACATTGTAAGTCAAACGCCTTAGCAAATACGCAGGCCCGGCTCCTGAATTGAAAACTAGAAAATTAGCATGTTAAACGAACCCTGTGAATTCGTCAGGTGGTTCTTTGAATATTCGGCAATAGTCAAACTTCTCGGTATTTTAAGTCGAATGCAGCAGTGTATGTTATCTTAACTTATTAATCTTATACATTTGTAAGTTTGTTTGGATGCTTTTCCGTCAATCACGCTGAAATTACTGAACGGATCCTAATAAATAATAATGAAATAATGAAATAATAATAATGAAATATGAAATAATGAAATAATGATTTATTTAGCAATTTGATTCACTTAGTAAATTCTTTTGCACGTCAAAACTTTTTTTACCCTACCAGCGCCTCGACGTGAATGGCCTGCTGAGAAGAGACGCCGCAAGAAACTCAGACAGTTTTGCCTTTTTTTAAAAATAAATTTCAATTTTACAATTATGTCAAATATAATTTAAAAATAAATACAAAATAAGTGCGGCTGAGCAGATTAACATGTCCATGCATATTTATCATTTAAATAATCATCTATTTTATAATAACCTTTCTTCATCAAGGTTGATTTAATGAACAACTTAAATTTTTGTTTAGGAAATTCAATAACATTTTCTGGTAATTTATTAAATATTTTGACACTTATTCCAATAAAAGACTTCCCAGTCTTATAAAGCCTGAGGCTTGGAACGGCAAGCTTATGTTTATTTCTTGTATTAAAGCTATGAAAGTTATCTTTTCTAGAAAAGTTATGTAGGTTCTTGCGTATATAAATTATGCAGTCAAAGATATATTGAGACGCTGTAGTTAAAATATTAATCTCCTTGAATATCTCACGGAGTGAATCACGCGGCTTAAGGTCATATATTGCACGGATCGCCCTTTTCTGTAATACAAAAATTGTTTGTACATCAACAGACGATCCCCACAATAACAGACCGTAAGACATAACACTATGAAAATAGCTGAAATAAACCAATCTCGCCGTTTCAATATCAGTCAGGCGTCGTATTTTTCTTACAGCAAATGCTGCAGAACTTAGTCTCCCAGCCAAAGCAACAATATGGGGGCTCCATTGTAATTTTGAATCTATAGTTATACCTAAAAATACAGTTGATTTGACAACATCGACGCCGACGCGAAAAATATAGCCCTTAGATCATTTTTCACAGTTAAGACACACGCACACTCACCCACACACACACAAACACAAACTTACACACAAACACAAATGTACATTGTTCGTATTAGTTAAAATATTTTTTTTTTTGTATTTCTTATAATTTTTGTATTAACTTATTTTATTTGTTTGTCATGCAAAAATTGAAAAACCTATGTTAAACGCAGGTCGTGTCGTCAACCACTATTTCTGTGAGCCTTTGAATGCCATCATAGAGGGCGGGGAGGAGCTGAAAACCAGCGCTGTCCCGGGACACTCCTATGGCAGCAGAAGCTGAGCTTCTTCCCTTTATCTCATTTTAATTTAGTTTTTTATTATTTATATACTGTTTGCTGTGTAACTTTTGTAGACAATAAATAAATTCTTATTCTTATTCTTATTCTTAACATCAATATGTTCATTATTCATTACAACATTTGTAATAACTTGTGGCACATTTGGCATTGTGAATTTAATACATTTTGTTTTCTTAGGATTTAGTAGTAAGTTAGTCGTTGTAAACCAATGATGGACTTGTGAGAGGGCGCTATTTACTTCGTCAAGTTGTGTTTTATGTCTATCTACCTTAAAAACTAAAGAGGTATCATCAGCAAACAACACAGTCTCACATAGACCATTTGTAAAGGCAGGAAGATCATTAATTTTTTTTTTTTTTTTTTTTATTAAGAATAAGTGGGTATTTGACCGCGATCTCACCTGATGGAAAGTGATAATGCGGTCGAGGGTGGAGCATACCCACTTATGAATAACCTATTTACTCTGGCCTTGAAAGCACCAAGATCATAATTTTCAGGAAAAACAGAGGCCGGCAAGGAATTCCATTCTTTGGCGGTTCGTATAATGAAGGAGGAGGCGAATCGCTTCGTTCGAGCAGGAGGTATGTCGACAATGTAAGGATGGTATCCCGCCGTGCGTCTGCTAGTCCGGAGGTGGAAAGGACCTGCAGGAATTAGGTTGTGGAGGTCTTGCGCGCACTCTCCGAAGTGCAGCCGGTAGAACACCGAGAGACAAGCCACGCGGCGACGGTGGGCGAGAGTCTGTAGCTTCCTTTTGACCAGTTTAGGATCATTTATGATTTTAATGGCACGCCGTTCCAACGAGTCGAGTGTAGCCAACTGATACTTAGCAGAGCCATCCCAAAGGTGAGAGCAGTATTCCAAGCACGACCGAACTTGTGCTTGATAAAGCTGTAGAAGCTGTTCAGGCTTGAAATACCGTCTGACCTTTGAGAGGATACCAAGCTTTTTAGCAGCAATTTTGGCTCTCGACTCGATGTGGGGGCCAAAGTTAAGGTTGGAAGTCAGACTCACACCCAGCATCTCCAGGCGGTCGGTAACCGGCACGGACACACCACGAAAAGTCGGAGTATAGTGGAACGTACTCCGTTTAGCAGTGAATAAACACGCCTGCGTTTTGGTAGTATTAAACCTCACAATGTTGGCGTCGCCCCAATCGGACACAGACCTTCTGGTCGATTCACTAAGCGCAAATGTCGTGATCTCGCGGCTGTGTAATCGTTGACAGTGTCAAATTACTAGTAAAAAAACTACTGTCGCCGTTGATACAGCCGTGAGATTGTGGCATTTGCGCTTAGTGAATCGCACCTCTTAATGCGAGATCAAGTCTATTCACCATGGTCTCTCTCCGGGACTGGGTCTCGGCCGCGCTGGCTCGGGCAGTGGATAAATATCTCTCAGTAACCGTGCTGTCATCTGCATACCCAAAGGTACCGGGTATGAGCAGATCGTTGATATGCAGCAGAAAGAGAGTTGCAGAGAGAACTGACCCTTGAGGGACACCGGCATTTATCGCCAATTGATCAGACATGCATCCATCTAGGACTACACGAATAGATCTACCACTCAAGAAGTCTGAAATCCAGCTACACAGATCGGGCGGTATGCCATATGCTGGAAGCTTACCAAGCAGGCTGTTATGCCAGACCCTGTCAAAAGCCTTGGATATGTCAAGGGACACAGCCAGAGCTTCGCCGTGTCTCTCGATGGCTTCACCCCATAAATGGGTTGCATACACTAGAAGATCTCCCGTGGATCGATTTCGACGAAAGCCGTATTGTCGATCACTGAGGAGGTCATTGTCTTCTAGGTATGATAGGAGGCGGTTGTTCAATACACGCTCCATGACCTTACAAAGTAAGGAGGTGATTGCAATAGGTCTATAATTGACAGGGTCTGCGCGACTGCCCTTCTTGGGCACAGGCTGCACATTGGCAAGCTTCCAACACTTAGGGACCAATCCAGTCTTCAGTGAGAGGCGGTACAGACGAGTTAAAACAGGGGACAATTCAGGTGCACAGGTTTTTAAAATAATTGCTGGAATACCATCAGGGCCACTAGCTTTATTCACGTCCAATGAGCGCAGAACTTTGAGTACCTCTTTCTGGCGAATAGAAACTGACGGCATTTGAGGGCCAAGAGGAGGTAACTGAGGTGGAGTAGTACCGGCAACATTGAGTCGTGAATTTTCCGCGAATAGAGAGGCGAACAGATTCGCTTTCTCCAGCGCGGTATGAGCCAGCGATCCATCAGGCTTCAGCAAGGGTGGAAGTGAAGAGCGTGCAAAATTACCCTCGATCGATTTGGCTAGGGACCAGTATGCCTTACTCCCAGCAGGGTAAGAAGACAACTTGGATCCTATTCGACCTATGTGTTCGAACCGGGCTCTCTGCAGTGCTTTTTTGCATGATTTGGCAGCTTTATTATAGGCCTTCTTCTTGACACCCACATCGGGATCTTTGCTCCTCCTAGCGTTCGCCCATGATAAAAACGCAGCTTGTTTCTTGGCGTTTGCTGATTTGCAAACCGCATTAAACCACGGGCTAACTTTACTATCGAGAGTTGTATCATGGAAGGGGATAAAGTATTCCATTCCCTGACGCAACACCTCGACAATTGAAGAGGCGCAAGACGAAGGGTCATCTGAAGAGAAGCATATACGCCGCCATGGGTAAGACGCAAAGAAGTGACGCATCTCATCCCATTTAGCTGACTTGTATCGCCATACTCGCCTCGCCATTAATATATATAAGAAAAAGGAATGGTCCCAATATTGAGCCCTGGGGCACTCCCATTATCAATGGTGCGCCATCGGAGTTAGTTCCATTGATGTTCACCTTTTGAACTCTGCCAGTGAGGTATGATTTTAAAAGCGTTAAAGCGAACTCTGAGACGCCATAATGCTGTAGCTTCATCAGCAAGGTTTCATGACTTACACAGTCAAAAGCTTTTGACAAATCACAAAAGATACCTATCGCATCCTGCTTAGCCTCCCATGCATCAAAAATATGTTTTACAAGTGAAACTCCTGCATCAGTAGTGGATTTGTTTTTAGTAAATCCGTACTGATTTTTACTAAATAAAGAATTTGAATTAAAATGTGACAATAATTGATTAAATATAATTTTTTCAAAAATTTTACTGAGTGCCGGTAGTATCGATATAGCGCAGTCATTGAAGCGAAAAATATGGTCCAACCTCCGATTTTTTTTACTGTGAACCGATTTGCATGAAATTTTGGAATTAGTTTCATTGTACCCTTAAATTCAAAAGTGAAAATGATTTGAACGCCGCAACTACCCCTGGAGTGGTTGCCACCCCATCTCGGGGGTGAGTATTTTTTTTTAAGATAACCTCGGATAACGATTGGATTACTAATTTTAAGCAAAAAATCATCTATAAAGTTTTTCGATAAATCTAATACTTTTCAAGTTATTGGCAATTGAAAATTCGCAATTTTGTCACGTTTTTCATCGGTTTTTTGCGAATATCTCCAATAATATAAGTTTTATCGAAAATTTTATAAGGAACAAAATTGTAGCTGGTAAAAAATTAAATAATTTTGTTTATCCTAAAGTTTTCTATATGCAATATTAAGATATATATTAAAGATCGTAGCCGTTTTTTATTTTGTCTGCAATTTAATCGATTTGGTCAATGTCATCTAGCGGCGAGCAGATGCATTTTATGGATTCTTATAATTAAGAGTTTTGTAGTGCTTGAAATAAGCTTTCAAATGAGTACAATTAAAAGTCTTTTGCACTTATAAAATAAGTAAGCTGACATAACAAATAAGAGGATCATCGAATGCTTTTTCTTGTAAATCAATGGGTTTCACAAGTGCCATTTCCAAGCTATTCATGCTATCACAATTTCTAAAACAGCATTGAAAAGGTAATTAGAAGAACTACAACATCCTTTATTGCAATATATAATTAAAAACGTTTTTCGAAAACGGTGAAGGGTTAAAGGGCTTAAGAGAGGCTGTGATTGCCGCTGCCACGCGCTCTTTAAACAATCATATCTACGTCAGTTTTTGTTTAACAGAAATAACAAAATTACTAAATTTTTTGTCAGAAAAATACCTAATTTTTTTATCCCTACACTTTTATACGCATCTATCGTAATTTTTGAGATATTATGAAAAGAAGGTGGGATTTTTTAAAATATGAGATTTTATATTTTTATTTTAATCCTGTCTATTTTGAAAAATATGTGTCCTAAAGCAGCCAAACTGATACAATTTATCAAACACTTCATAATAAAGTTAATTCTTGGCGGAATACGAATAATTTCAATTCTGGTGGAAATGGCACTTATGAAATCCATTGTTTTAAAAGAAAAAATATTGGATGCTCCTCTTATTTGTAATACAGCTTACTTATTTTACGTGCAAAGGACTTTTAATTGTACTCATTTGAAAGCTTATTTCAAGCACTACAAATCTTTTAATTATAAGAATGCATAAAATGCATCTGCTCGCCGCTAGATGACATTGACCACATCGATTAAAATGCAGACAAAATAAAAAACGGCTTTGATCTTTAATATCTAACTTAATATTGCACTTAGAATACGTTATAATAAACCAAATTGTTTAGTTTTTTACCTGCCACAATTTTGTTCCTCATAACATTATCGATAAAAGTTATATTTTTGGAGATATTTGCAAAAAACCGATGAAAAACGTGACAAAATTGCGAATATTCAATTGCCAATAACTTGAAAAGTATAAGATTCATCGAAAAACTTTATAGATGATTTTTTGCTTAAAATTAGTCTTCCTATCGATATCCGAGGTTATCTTAAAAAAAGAATACTCACCCCCGAGATGGGGTGGCAACCACTCCAGGGGTAGTTGCGGCGTTCAAATCATTTTCACTTTTAAATTGAAGGGTGCAATGAATCTAATTCCAAAATTTCATGCAAATCGGTTCACAGTAAAAAAATTCGGACCCAAAATGCTTCATTGCCTGCACTAATATGGGTCTGAAGTTTGACGGATCACTCTTTTCTCCTGATTTAAATAAAGGGGTTATTTTACTATGTTTCATAAGATTTGGAAACTGACCCATTTCAATGCTCTTATTAAATATTAATTTATGGTTAATTGAACTTACCTTAAGTGAAGTTCAACCAAAATTATGCGAGTTGTAGCATCCGTAGAGATTTAATAATAACGTATAGTATGTTTCCAACGTACTGCATCATCACACGAATTTTAGACATAATAAATAAAAAATTAAATCGTTCTATTGACTACCGCGCCTAGCACCTCAACCTGCCGACAGGGGGCGGGGGCGATCATTTATTTTAGAGTATTCCTTGACATTTTATTCTGCAACACTATTAAAACAGGGGTTACTTGGGAGGGTAGGGATCTTAAATCTCTACGGATGCTACAACTCGCATAATTTTGGTTGAACTTCACTTAAGGTAAGTTCAATTAACCATAAATTATACTTCGTTGTAGCATCCTAGGAGATTTAATAATAACGTAGATGTTCAGATCAAATAATTGCAGAATAAATAATAAAAGCGACTGAATTTAACAATGTTTATCGCTTTTAAACCATTTTCCTAATACATATCAGTCTCTTAATCAGCATAGTACTAGAGGTAGGCACATAGGAACTTATTATAAGGTAATTTAAGTATTGCGTCAGATAAAGCCCTGCTTGGCGTGGACCCGCCAAAGGTTACAACAACAACAAACCACTAGGGGAGGTCCTCCAGCCGGATGACGCCGGCGGAGAAGCCCGCGCGCGGCGCCGGCGACGTGGCCGCGCGCCGCGGGCTGTGCCCCAGGACCCGCGCACTTTGGTGCCGCTATCTCCCAGCACTTGCTTTATCCAGCGGCTTACCTTCTGCGCACTAGCACCTCTCATCTGCTTTTTAAGGCATTCGCTGGAAAAATATAATTATTATTAGTGTAATATGAAAGGACAGTTTTTGATTCGCCTTATAGGACGTCGATGTTTTAACGAGGTCATCTATAATAATAATAGTACTAGGTTTGTTAAATACTATGTTGTTACTGGTAATAAGTCTTAACGTCTCAACCAGTTTAATAAGTTTATTACATCCAGGTCTAACGATTCCCTAGGAAATAGCTTACAAATATGAGATAGTACAAAATCTGCGTTACATATTTGGGTAGATTCGGTCTAGCCCTAAACGCACTATTTAAAAATCGACTGACACACTCATTAATAATCCTAAGTCAGAGCAATTGTTACCATTTAAGAGTCTTGAGACATAACTTATTGGCTGTTTGAATGTTCATGTTTAAAATGTCTTTGTAAAGTAAATATATAGTGCTTCGAATTTAGAATAAATCAATGATACTCTTTGGAATCAGATTTAAAAAATAGGTAACAAAACTTGCCCCTGTACTACATGACACAATTGCTGTTAATTTCATAAGGTTTTCCATATCATCAAACCTATAATTTTTAAAGCCGGTAGGTAAGTCTGTTCTTGAACCGTGTTCGAGTAACCTCCAACTTACATAACTTTAACTAAGACCCGTGGGACACAGGCAATATTAAGCCAGTTTAGCAAAAGATACTGAATACGACCCGCATGAAGTACCTCCAGGGCGTCTCTGTCGGCCTTCGGACATGGCGGCGGCGGCGCAGAGGCAGGGAGGAGCGGCGGCTGCGCGGGCCCCAGCATGCAGTTTGCGGCGGCGACGCAGCTGGTGCGGGTAGTGGCGAGCGTACGAGTGGGCCACGCCACACGCGTGCTTGTGCATGGTCAGTTCACTCGATATGGAGGCATTGACAAGTTCCCATGCGAGGTTGTAGACGTTGATCTGCGATATGCAGAAGGATGTTGAGGAGCCAATTTCTTTATTTTCAGGCTAGATGTATCAATAAACTTGATCGATCTGACATTGGCTTCTAAATTTTCTCCAAATAAATTTTTGTCCCGTTTCACACTTTGATCACCAATCAATATTTATGAAGCTTTTATCCAGTGATGGGAAAATGAGATGGCGACAATTCATGGTCTCTTCATGGTGTGGATCCAATATTCTCTTGTTTGATAATACTCAAATCACCTACTTTAATACTTTTTATTACTACCTAATACAATGTCAACTTCAAAAAATCATTCTGGTTTAAGTCTACAGTGAGATTGGCTATGCCTGCATACCTGCTCCCAATAAATTCCTTCCCAATAATGCCCATATCTGTTTTAAAATTGATCAATGTTAGGTATCAGTAGGTACAACTACCTCCTTTTGAATACTTTTCGGATGACATCTCGTACCACCACTTAAAAAAAGCAAAATTTTTAAAATTATGTACATTTGTTTTCGTTTATTAATTACAATGATTTTAATTTATATGATTTTGAAAATGATTCATGATTATAATATTCATATTTATAACAATAATGTTTAACAAAATTAAAATTTCTAACTTAATTTTATCTTATATGTAAAAATATAAAACTTAATCCATTGTAGTTGTAATAAAACTTTCATTTGTTATTTTGTTAAAGAATCTGATTGTTTACTGTTAGTAAATTAAATAATTATTTTTTCCAATAACGATAAGCATGTCAAATATTGTTAAATAAATATGGAAAGGGAGGATATTCTACCACAAGTATTTATTTACTCAAATAAATCCTCGATCGCAACATAGAAATGTAAAACATTTTAAGTTTTTTATGATGGACCTTATAATATTGCATGCCATCAAATTGGCAAATTGTAGCTGAAGTGAGAGCTAGTTTTAAGACCATAATGTACCTACAATCGCAATGAAAATATTTGATTTGATTTGATTTTATTTTATTTTCGGATGACATCTCGTGCCATCACTTATGAAATAAAGGTTACAATTATATCATTTGATCCCCATTTTTAGATACTTTATTTCCGGATAACATCTCGTGCTACCATTGAGGAAATCAATTACTGCTGGTAGTATGTAGTTCCATCGTCGAACTCGAGTGAAGAACTTTTGAATACTTACCGGATGACATCTTGTGCCACCACTTAGAAAAGCAAACTTGTATTTCCGGATAACATCTCGTGCTACCACTGAGGAAATCCATTACTACCTACTGGTAGTGTGTTGTTCCATCGTCGAACTCAAGTGAAGTCGGTACATTTTTAATACTTTTCGGATGACATCTCGTGCCACCACTTAGAAAAGCAAACTTGTATTTCCGGATAACATCTCGTGCTACCACTGAGGAAATACTACTGGTCGTACGTATGTTGTTCCATCGTCGAACTCAAGTGAAGTACAGATTGAATACTTTTCGGATGACATCTCGTGCCACCACTTAGAAAAGCAAACTTGTATTTCCGGATAACATCTCGTGCTACCAATGAGGAAATACTACTGGTCGTACGTATGTTGTTCCATCGTCGAACTCAAGTGAAGTACAGATTGAATACTTTTCGGATGACATCTCGTGCCACCACTTAGAAAAGCAAACTTGTATTTCCGGATAACATCTCGTGCTACCACTGAGGAAATACTACTGGTCGTCCGTATGTTGTTCCATCGTCGAACTCGAGTGAAGTACATATTGAATACTTTTCGGATGACATCTCGTGCCACCACTTAGAAAAGCAAACTTGTATTTAATTAAATACTTGCAATAGAATTTTATTCCCATAAAGGCTGCTTAATTATACAAAATTAATATGTCTCTTTTCCTCTTACAAAGACTAATTTCCATGGATAGTTGCTCCTTAACAAACAGCTTTCTACCCTGATAAAGAGGCATAGGAAAATATTTCCAAATGCAGCCCGAGGACTTATAGCTTTATCAATAAATTCAATTTTATTACTCCGTCATATAATGTTATCCTGTTGTTAAGGCTTAATTTTCATATTAGCTATGTAGCTTTTCTTGGGTAGCAAGGATTAATATTTCTCTCTCAAGGAGTTTAGTGTGCCTACATCCAGCCTTAAGACACCTCAATACAAGCTGCGGTTAAGGTGCCCAAAAAAGAATCAAATTCCCTTAACCGAGTTTCTAGAAGACATATCAGCCACCATTTCATAAGTTTTATGACGTTTATCTGTTGGCAATTCTAAAGTCATGTACAATGAATAAAGCTTAAAAGCTAAAAAAAAAAAAAATAATTCAAATTTGACTTGGCAGAAAATAATATTTCATTATTTATAATTAAACTTAACTTATTGAAAGTGTTTACAACCACTGTCACAGTATTTGAACATGAAACCTGGTATTTAGATGTGCACTATAACTGTCTATCTATTTCTCTATTTGAGTTGACTTCATAGTACAGGTCTCATTAATTTTGTAAAAAAATAATGTGCTGACCATAGTAGGTAAATTCATATATAATACCAGATATTAAGAAAATAAATATAGTTATTGCGCCATACTTTTTGTCAGAATAGCACCTAGAACATATTTTGACTTGTCTAAATTATACCAATTTTTATACGCCGTATTTATATTGTGCCAAGGCACTTTGAGACAACAAATGTAGCAGCACTAAGTATCTAATGACTGACACGCGAACTGCTCAAGCCCACCAGTGTAAGGATGGGCCACATGTAATGCGACGGTGTAAGTAACACTTTTTCATGTGGTTCAAAATACAAACTTTCCGGAACAGTTAATGACAATAAAATTGGGTAACAAGGCTGGTTTGGCTGATATTGAGCACAATAATCCCAGTCGGTTCATCATGTACACCACTGCCATTTCTCAATGGAAATAACCTTTAAATAATATGGGAATTTCTCCCATCCTGTTAATATAGAAGACAGCTGTGGTATTATCTATCATCAACAAAATCCCTGGATTCCTAAGTTATTACGTAAATACTTAGAAAAACACTTTACTGACCTTAACTTTATGTATTTCTACACAAATTAGTCCAAACCTTCATTTGAACAAAAAACGCCGGGTATCCGTGAACGTTTGTCGAGAAAAACTTCTTCTCCAGAAGCTTATTTTTGCACTGATGTTATCCTCTGTTTTGGATTTCGTCTTTTTCCCCATTTTCACTAGCACAAATACACCAAATTTGCTTAAATTTAAATAAAATTACGTTTTTAAATCGGCGCGCACGCGGATGATGCAACACACAGAAAACTAATGATCGCCCCCGCCCCCTGTCGGCAGGTTGAGGTGCTAGGCGCGGTAGTCAATAGAACGATTTAATTTTTTATTTATTATGTCTAAAATTCGTGTGATGATGCAGTACGTTGGAAACATACTATACGTTATTATTAAATCTCCTAGGATGCTACAACGAAGTATAATGCTAAATATGGTGCAATGGCAATAATAATAGTTTTTAAAATATCTATTGAGATACCCCATAGATCTTCCGTCTTTTTAGGGTTCCGTAGCCAAAATGGCAAAAAAACGGAACCCTTATAGATTCGTCATGTCTGTCTGTCTGTCTGTCTGTCTGTCTGTCTGTCCGCCAGTCTGTCACAGCCACTTTTTTCCGAAACTATAAGTACTATCCTATTGAAACTTGGTGAGTAGATGTATTCTGTGAACCGCAACAAGGTTTTCATACGAAAATAGAAAAAAAAATAAAAAAATGGGGGGTCCCCATAGTTAGAACTGAAACTGAAAATATTTTTTTTCATTCAACATATACGTGTGGGGTATCTATGGATAGGTCTTTAAAAATTATATTGAGGTTTCTTAGCTCATTTTTTTCTTAAGTGAATACTTTGCGTGACAGACTCTTCCAAAGTGGAAAAAAGTGTGTCCCCCCCCCCTCTAACTTCTAAAGTAAGAGGATGATAAATCTGAAATAAATATATAATGTACATTACCATAAAAACTACCAACGAAAATTAGTTCGAACGAAATCTATTCAGTAGTTTTTTTAATACGTCAAAAATAGAATTTGTACGGAACCCTCAGTGCGGGAGTCCGACTCGCACTTGGCCAATTTTTTAACTTTAGTTCTTTGAATGATTTAATTATAACTAGTTCATCAATATGCGTGAAACTAAAAACAACTTTGCACTCTTGTACTTTTGATTTAAGGAGGCATTCAGCAAGATGCGGTGAGGAGTCTAATAAGCTAGTAAAAATTTTGGGTATGGGCTGACTAAGGTGATAAGCTAGTTTTTGTCCCGATTACATGCTCCCATGGGATAAACCAAACACCAAGCGAACAAAGTCGCGGGTGATCACTAATATTTTATATAATGTACTTTTTATCCTGATTAAATTCTTCCATGGGATAAAACAGAAATAGTACTTTTTTATGTTTATAATTTAATAGGGATGTTGCCACCACCAGTCATTTGACCTTCTTTTATTAACTGTCAAAACGATTCCAAACTATGAAGTTTGTATGGGAATAGCACACTATGACGTCACTAGTTTTAAAGTCAAATGAGTAACTAATTGTATAATTTTAATTTATTAAAAATCTTAATCTTACGTATAAACGAAAACAAACCAATACATTACGTGCTAAAAAGCGTCTTCTTTTTTAAGAAAAGTGTTGTGAAATTAATTATGATATGTGTTAACATCCCTATTATAATTAACGGCGCAATTTCAATTCCTTTCAATGTTTTTGCGCCCTTTCGACGCGGCTCTTTATAAAAAGAACCTAGATGTATAAAAAATAATATGTATTTACGACTTGAAGAAATAGAAGATTGAACACTCGATTTGACACGTTGAAATCCACGTGTAAAACAAGAACTCGTAATAAGACTCGCATAAGTCACGTGGCGGAGAACTTCAGTGATGGACAAAAATATATTTGCGTAACGTCTAAATCAATTTATAAATGGTTAGTTATTATGAAACTTTTTTATCAAATGTAAGTCTTATGCCACCGATCAGGCTTGGACTATGCAATACTATGCATGCATTAAGCCACTATGACGTAGGCAGGCATCTTATTACAAACATTTTAATAAATTCAACCACAAAGGGGCTAAAGTAGGGGATGAAAGTCATTGAAATCCACGCGGATGAAGTCACGGGTAGCCGCTGGTTTTAAGAATTCAGAAGTCTGCATACATATGTACCTTAAAAAAAAAAAACATACATAGCTGATATACCAATGAGAACAACGCTTTACTGGCCGGTTTACCGGGAATCGGTAAAATCGGAACTTATTGACTGCGTGCCGGTCGGATGCTAACCAGGAGTAAGCGGTGCATCTTAACCGGTAACTTTATGCGTGCACCAGATTATACTATCGGTTTTCTGATTAAACCTAGATTAGTTTTATTGGAATGACGGGTTTTGCCGTGATACTTAGATTAGCTTTTATAAGGTCGAACAGGTGTTGAATATGACATTTTATGGATATTGTATTCAACGGGTAGCTTTAACTAAACTAATATGGAAAATAGCCTTTGCAGTGCAGCTAACGCTGAATGGAAAGCCAGTTTTTAAACTAAATTGGATCGAATATAGTTTGTTTTTTCGGATGTCAATGGATGTTCTCAAATATGGTTTGATTTATGCGGTCGCACATAGTTGCAGTTGTAACTTAAAATTAGGCTGGTGTTTACAAGATCATGTTCGAATTGAATAATTATAAAATTCTATATGTTTTACTGCTACAGAGAGCTGTAGGTGACTACAAATATTGTGCACATCGTAAACTCTTTCACCGTAATTAACACTCACTTTGTCATCGTAAACTTTTTCACAGTAGTTCAGCCAAAAATACGTAACCTCATACATAATAATTAAAAGTTTAAATAATCACTCAAACCTGAACACCGCAATGCACAAAACAGCAATTAATTCCACAAACCTCATTCTATTCACCAACATAAATTAAATAAAACTTCACATACCACCAACTAACGAGTACAAGTCTTCCGTATGCCACTTTAGATTGTTGGAGCAGATTAAATGTTTAAAATAAAACATCCGTCCTGTCACACAGCGTTTTGCTTGTAATGCAAACATTTCACCTTGCTATGCGATAAACGTGCATAATGCACGAAATTTGCACAATAACGCTGCACTAAGTTACGACGTAGTGTTGTGGTCTTGCTTATGTTTTTGGTAATACGAAATAAAAATAAAAATAACGAAAATAACTACTATTTTCGTTATTTTTTTATGATATATTTGTTTTGACCTCTATTGTCTTGAAGCATTTCATGGATAACTGTCTTAAAACTTGAAAAAAAATGTTATATAACACAATTTAGCTGAAGAGTTTGTTTTTTTATTTGAACGCGCATATCTCAGAAACTACTAGTTGGAATTGAAAACAAAAAATTGTGTTGGATAGTCTACTTGTCGAGAAAGGCTTTATGCTATATTGAAACACTATGTGTGCTGAAACCGAAATCCACGGTAGTTTACTTACATTTTGGACAGACGGTTCCGCTGTCTTCTTTAAGCGACCAATTTGATATTTTTTAGTATCGTTAATTTTTTAATTTCCATTCCTTATTCATATTTTTCCTAGTTTTTCGCCATAACAGCGGGCTAGTTAGTCCTGCAGCGGTGTGTTGGGCTCGGGACTTCGACCCCCTATCAACTAAAAACCTGAAGTTTTCTTCCCACCCGTGTGGTGGGTGAGGCTGGTTCTCATGGCTGGCGGGCGCCTGGCGAATGCCCAGTCACATTTATCATATTCCTAGTCTTATAGATTTCTTAAGGACTAAACATTCTGGAAATACAGTCATGTGTGTCTTCATCCTAACATGGCCGAATTTTCCAGATATTATGCTAAGTTTCGTTATGGCACATCCCTAACACATGGTGTCAGTTCATAATTCATAGCTTGGACGATAAACCCAAAAGTTTACATACTATGGCGTTGGATGCAAATTGTTATGGTGTTCCACCACGCTACGCCTATTTAAATAACATGTAAATGCTGTACAAACATAAATTACGAATTTAATGTCCGCAGTTTACATGCAAGACGTACGAAAATATGACATTGTACATTGTAACTTTTTTCATTTTTACATGCTAAGTAGAACGCTTGCCCGGATTGCAAGAGGCACTGGGTTAGATTCCCACATTTTATTTTTATTTTTTTATTATTTAAAAAAATATGTACATTGTGTAGATTAACGTTTCAAGCACAATTTACAAAGATTTACTATCTTGTTATGAAAGTCAATAAATGGCAGAAATACGAGAAACTGTGTCATGAAGAATACAATGGCAAACCACTCCCTTAAAATTGCCGAGAGCCTAGTTGTATGTTTCATTGTACTATGATCCGACCCTCAGTAATGAGGAATACGAATCATGGAGGTGGCGCTACACCTTAAACACCGCAAAAGCACAAAGTGATAATAACCACCTAATACTGCACAAATAAAAAACATTTTCCAGTACAGTTTCACAGTACATAAATCTATATCCGTTGTCCATCTGTCGGTGCGTTCGTCACCGCGTCCGCGCTAGATTGATGAGGAGACCTCCGCACGCAGACGGACTCGTTGAAATATTGCGTTTTAAAATGCCAACTAGATGCGAGATAAAACAATGGAACAAATAGAATTGATAGATAAACATTAGAATTTAATGTTTTTTTTTCAGAACATTATAGAAGACGACAACAATATTTGAAAGAAACAAAGTACAGATTAAAGTTATAACGATATTTGCACCGAATGAATGGATATCATAATCACTATTACAATAAAGAAACTTGTTATGAAATAGTCTTCATCTTCTTATACAGAAATGAATCGCAATTTGTGTTGGTAAGCACATAACTCAATGCCGCCTGGACCAATTTCGCCATTCTTTTTTTAAATGTTCGTTTAAGAACAGGATTGGTTTTTACGGCAAGAAAAACTTACGACCAGACGAAGGGATGGGACGAGATGCGGTCGAAGTCGGGAGTGGAAGGCTAGTAAATGATAAATAAAGAATAATTTTGGTGGCCAAGTTTTCACATCTTAAGCATCTATTTGTCCCGGAGCGGTAGCTAAATCATAGCCGGACTATCTTAACACTACAAACGCCGCGTTTGGTGGCATAAATACGCCCTTTCATCGCAAGAATCCTTAAAAATACAAAGAGCAACAAAGGAGCATGAGGTGAATAATCGAATCAGTCATTGTGTTCGTACGAAGCGTCACGCACGTCTTGCCGGAAAACTCCATCCACCGTGAAAAGGGTTAAGATTTACAACCTTTTAATAACAGCTTTACGCGTTGCGTTGACATATGGCGAAGTTACTCACCCTTATAATATGTTTATAGCAATACGCTTCAGTAAGAGAGTTGTTAAAATGGATTTTATACGGAACGATGTGGGAGATGCTCTGGGTTAAGATGTTTTATGTCTTTTCATAACGAGATGAAGACAGCATTCAGTTGATAGTAGTAGCCTAAGACTGGCACTAAAAGAAACACTATTGGTTGATTTACATAGAGAAACTCAATAGTCGAGAGATCTGTATGTAACACAGATGCATGCATGAATGATAGACGACACGACCCACTTGGTGTTATGGTCGGGAAGTTTCCTATTAGGCCAAGAGATCGTGGGTTCGATTCCCGCACAGGACAAACATTACTGTGGATGAACAATAATGAACATGTCTGTTGGTCGTGGTGTGGTTATATGTGCATATTAAGGTGCATTTGTAATACCACTGTTGATTCAGATGTCTGTAACAGAAGTGCTTAGGCTACGTAACACGGAATCACAGTAGATTATGTGATGTGAAATATTTGTTATAATTAATGAATACTCACCGATCCCTTTGATACATAATATGTTATATTAAAAATGTTATATCTTACCAATGAAATCATCATAAAAAGCGTCCGAAAAGTCATCATAAAACAATACGTCAAAAACTCTGCTATCGCATGCAAACCGTGTAATATTTTGATCTAAACTCTTTCCCCTGACTTCCCTAATCATTAATTACACCCCAATATATTTGGACCGTCAATAAATTCCGCTTATCTTCGTCCGATAAAAACTGTGATCCGACGTGTTCCTGCGAGCGTAATATGCCAAGGTTGTAAATCTTAACCCTTTTCACGGGATATGGAACTTTGTGCACGTGACACTCGATACATGATGGCGGTGTTTTTTTTTTTGTCGAACGTGTGATCTGGTTTTATTGGTCAGTCGTATCCGAATCTATCGAGTCCGTTCAAGGATGGAGATTTTTGTAGATCATTTTTCGTCAAACTTGTACATTATTGTACATAGTATGAGTAACGCGTCATCTTAATTAAAATATGCCGTGCAGTGCTTTAAATATTCAAAAAACTAAATACACTTAAGCCGGTAAGCATATAAAGGAAGGGAATAAAAAACTGAAATTTTAATTTTGTAGATTCATTGAACAATCATTCATTTCAGGATCACGATTGCTGTAAAGCAGTAAAACATCCTTGTTTATAGGGTTTTTCAATTTTGTAATCTTATACGAGTATTTTTGATTTTAGGAATAGATGCATAAATATAAATATTTTTTCATTTACATTTGGTCAAAAGCCGAATTCCTACCGAAAAACTGCAATAAACCAATTGCTCTCGAAAAATCAAAAACAAGACAATTAATTTTTCCCCACAGAGTAACGAAACGGAACACGTCGCAAAAAGATGGCGCCAAACACAACATAAAGCAAGCTCGCGGCACGCTTTGCGTCGAGTCCTCGTGCGAGCTGATTCAATTTCCATGTTAATCCTCGACTCCTCGCCTTTGTAGAGAGTTTTGTTGTCGAGTGTACAGGCAACGCACGTCAGACGAAACAATTTGGTCTTTGTATGTACCGTCCTTATGTCCGGAACATAAGGCCTATTATGAAACTGTTAGTGTTTACCTTAACGCGCGGCTGACTGTACCTCAACGACAATTCAATATGTGTGTGCTTTGTAGAGTTTTCGGTGGCGAGTTTATTCTTTGATATTTTCTTTTCCTCTTTTTAATGTACGACTGGCTAATCTAGAGTTTTTTTTGCAGCTTCATTAGAAAAGCTTTTTGCTACTTTTCAAATGGTCTTTTCGCTTGTTTCCAAAGAAATTATTGTCAAAATATTTTTTTGTTGTTGGGGATGAAACATGTAAAATAATTACTCCTGAAGACATAAAAACCCATTCTCAGCATCACATCACATCACGTCATAGTACTTTTATTAACTGAAAGTTCATAGAACTTTATCAGCAGCGTTTAACACTTTTAAAGGATTTAATTCTGATATAAAAGAACACGGTTTTATCATAATTCACTTTCTGAATAATCTACTTTTTGATCCACTTTCCTACATTCAACGATCACAGAATCCAACGTACTTACAATATGTTACTTAGAACTTTCCAACTCAGCCCTCAAATATCCGTGTCGAGTATCATCCAGGTTTAAAGTTTTCATCCCAACTAGGGGAGGGTTGTGAATATAATGGCGAAAAGTCTGCTGTTTTTAGGTCAAGTGGCTAGTGTTACGGCTTTTAGCGGCTCTAGTGGCAATACGGAATCAATTTAGAAGTGCAATGTTTTCACAGCTGAGTTCCAGCTTTAGAGATCGTCTGAATTAGTTTTCTATGAGTATGCAAGGACGTAACAAGACATAATATTATAATATATCAAGCCTATATATACCTTTGTATCAAGTTCTTGCTCGCTTTTATACTTGCTTGCTAGCTTATATCTAGTAGGTGCTTGTACTTGATAGGACAACAACAACTAGATCCGGTGTTTCAACGTATATTTTAACCACCGATTTTAGTCCGAATTTTATTTTGAAAATGGGTCTTCTGAAATATATTAGTTCAGGGTAAAGTAAAAAACAACATACATCCGGTTGACCCAAGACTATAAAAAGATTAGTTCTGCATAGTGAGAAGTCAAACGAAATTAAAATGAAAAACAATCCATTCTCAAATACCGGTAGCTGAATTTTATAATTTAAATTAGTTTACTCCTCGTATGCAAGGCATAAATAAAGAGGAATATAAGTACTGTTACTTACATTCAGGTAGCATCGAATCACATCACGACATCTTTTGCTGTCAAAGCACCCAATAGGACAACAACCTGACAAAATTGGAGGCAGATCAGAAATAATCTAGTGAAGTGTCTGACGATGGCATGGGTATAATTATTAAAGTAGCAACACATCAACACTAGAAATTGGCGGCTTCCATCGGATCATTATTTCTGATTCAGTTCAGGATAAAAATGAGAGTGCAGACTACAGTTCAACGTAAAAGTACCACTAGGATAGTTCAGTATATGCTTTGAGCAAAACTAGCGCCAAACATTTTTTTAAATAAATTCTCATACTACAGATAAGAGAGAAAAGTAAATGGCATAGTTTCGCCGTCCAAGATAACAAAGCAAATTAAATGTAATGGTTTAAAAATAAAAATATTCAACTCCGGTTTTCGTTCAGACCAGTACGAGACTGGGAGTACTGAAAAGAAAAGGCGTTGTCGGGAGATTAGAAAAATTTACGAGAGATCTCCTCCGTGATAGTACATAACGCTTGGACGAAGAACTTCGCCCACTTATCTAGACGTGACAAGGGTGCCACCGGATTTATTCCAAGCCGGGGCGAGATTCAATTTTTGCTGGCGACTGAACTTAATCGAGTTGGTATTTTGAAACAATACGTGCCTTAGCAGGGGATTATCGGATCTTGTTTCTTTACGTTGACTTTGATTTTTTGTTGTTCACGGTTGAAACATAAATGGTGAAGGAATAAAATGGAGTATTATTTATTGGTAGTATTATTTAGGTTGGCTAGTCATGCTGGTGACAAATTGTTTCAGTTGAAAGGAGGATTTTCTATACTAACATAATAAAGCTATAAAGTTTATTTACTTCTTGGTTTGAACGCGCTAATCTCAGTAATGGTTCAAATTGTTTTTTTTTTTTGTTGGATAGAATGAGTGTGGAAACCGAAATCCGCGCAGATGGAGTCGCGGGCGGCCTTTAGTTTAATTAATATTGTACGACACGTGCTCTCATTAACATCCTGATATCTGTAATCGAGATACTGTTATAATATTTCCTTGTAACTCCCACTCAGCAACAAGTGAGGAGTAGATGAAAGTTGTTGAGTCTCATGAGGTTTGTTTGATTACGATGTTATTGAACCTGGCCTTGATTTATCTGGTCGCAGGTCATTGTCATTGGACCTATGTACATTGAACGTGGTCGGCGTTCGCCCACGTGTTGGTTTTCCTACAATTTCATAGTATGTATCACTTAAGACGATCCCTACTATATTTTTTAATAATAAATAAATAAATATTTCACAACATCACATACATTGATCTGACCCCGTGTTAAGTTGCTTAAGCACTTGTGTTACAGACATCAGAATCAACAGTGGCATTACAAATATACTTAAATAGATACATATAACACCCAGACCAGGACAAACAGACATGTTCATGCACACAAATGTTTGTCCTGTGCGGGGATCGAACCCGCGACCTCTTGCGTAATAGGCAACATCTTGACCATTACACCAAGCGGGTCGTCAGACTATATATATAATTATATACTTTTTTAACGAAATTATACTTTATTTCAAAGCGATAAGCTCCAAGAGCTGTTTATATGACTTTTTCATGGGGTTTTGAATGTTGCAGAATAGTGGTTATTTTATTTTGAACCGTCACCGGTATCATCTTAGGTGAAATAGACTATAGTTATAAGTCAATATTGTAAAAGTGATATCTTGAGACAAGTTTATTTAATTCCCCCATGATACGTTTGATTAGGTGCTAGGACTTTTAATCCCGATCAAATGCTACCATGGAATGTAACAGAAATCTTGATAACGCAAGCAAAGCCACAGGTAAAAACTAGTGTTTTAAGGAATTGAAACTGTTGTTGACAAACAACTAAATATTCACAAGCGCGTCGCCACAATCACTTTACTGTCACGGCGTCGCCCAAACACGTTACCTTTCAAATCACGCGTGAATTTTTGAAGCCGTTGCTATCACGTAATGAACAACGGGAGTCGCACGGGTGATACAATTAATTACTGATTCAGCTTGAGTTGGCAAGATTTTTTTTATATTATTTATTTATTTATATCGTTTAACATCTATTGTACACCCTAGGAAACCTATAAAGGAAAACCAAACCATTTTGATTTATAGTCGAGGACCAACTACTAATTGTGCCTTTCGAAGCTTGGAATCATTATTTTTATCACACAGAGAGATGATTCAAACCAATGTACATATGTATATACCAAAACACTTTCAAATCACGTTTGAATTTTTAAAGCCTTGCTATTACCTAATGAGCTACGGGAGTCGCACGGGTGATTCACTTAATTACTGATTCAACCTAAGCTTCACCGGATTTTTAAATGCGTTTATCCTGGCTACACCCATTGTGGAACCCAGAGAACGTTGCGACCACCCTGATTTGGTCGGCCTGGTTACTATATTGTCTCGACTGTCATCTGACTTCCTTTCAACCTATAAATGGAAACCAGAGCATTTTTGGATCACCATTGAGGGCCAACGCGACTAATCATCCTTTCCAATGCACTGATTCATAATTTTTATCACAGAATCAGAAGATTTAAGCCAATGTCCTTACCAAACTGGGAAAATCTCACAAAGTAAAAGTGTTTCCCAATGGATTAAAACCCATGATCTCCAAGGTCTTAGAGCTCAGTGCTATAACCACTACACTATAGAGGCAAATTATGTTTGTAATTTGGTTGCTAATTAATAAATATTTCCAAGTTCGATATCCAAACACGTTGCCTTTCAAATCACGCGTGAATTTTTGAAGCCTTGCTATCACGTAATGAACAGCGGAGTCGCTCCGGCGATTCACTTAATTACCGATTCAACCTGAGCTTCGCCGGATTTTTAAATACGTTTATCCTGGCTACACCCATTGTGGAGCCCTGTGTACGACTTTTACCCTGATTTCGTTGGCCTGGTTACTAAACTGTCGCGACTGCCATCTGACTTCCTTTCAACGTATAAATAGAAACCAGAGCATTTTTGGATCATAGTCAAGGACCAACGTCAATCGTGTTTCCCAAGTGATTTGAACCCATGATCTCCAAGGTTAGAAGCTCAGCGCTCTAACCACTACACTATAGAGACAAATTATGTTTGTAATTTTATAGCTAATTAATAAATATTTCCAAGCTTGATACCCAAACACGTTGCCTTTCAAATCACGCGTGAATTTTTGAAGCCTTGCTATCACGTAATGAACAGCGGAGTCGCTCCGGCGATTCACTTAATTACCGATTCAGCCCGAGCTTGGCCGGAATTTTTGATACGCTTAAATAATGCGCTGCTGATTGAGATTAAATCGGTTATTGCTGGGTGGAATTTGTGATTTATAGTTCGTTGTTCAGAGTAGTGTTTTTGAAATTGAAATCAGATTTGTTTACGGAAATGTTTAATGGTCTGTTTCTCATAATAACTTTTTAATTTTACTTTTTTAAAGCTTCGAGAGATATTTAACTTTTGTAAGAACATGACACCTTTATTTTTAACTTTCATTTGGCTTGATGTCTTTGCTGTAATTTCAGGGTTTACCCGCAGCGCACGGAGCTATGGGAGTGAGAAAATAAGGAGTGCAACTGCGCTTACGCATTCATTTGAAGACCACTTCGAATCCTGAATTTATCTTAAAGGTTTTGCCTTAACGGAAATATGTCTGGAAGAAGGTAGACTATCCATATTCTTATACTAATATATATTAGTCTAGATAATAAAGTTCAAGAGTTTGTTTATTTTTTTGTTTGGTTGTTTGATTGTTTGTTGAAACGCACTAATCTCAAGGACTACTGGGTCGAAATGAAAATAAAAATTGTGTTCGACGAGGAATCCATAGTATAAAACTAGATGTGTAGAAACCGAAATCCATGCACACGGGGTCCCACACATACATAAACATACAATCCAGCCAACATCTTTAAGCACAAACAATGTATAAATGTATCACTTACTCCACCGGGCCGGGCGCTAGTGCGGGCAGTAAATTAATTAATTCGCGAGTACGTTTCGGGCGCATATCTCGCGCGCTATCTGAGCGGCTGTTTACAGCACACACTGCACTCTGATACCGGTAATTGCTGTTGCATTGTGTTTTGAGTTGTAAAGGTCGGTGCATATGAATAACATGAATTTTAATCTTTAGATATTAAATAAAATTAATAAATCCCTTGGACTAACACACCAATTGCCTAGTGCCAAACTAAGTTCGCAGCTTGTACTGTGGATGCTAGAGAACGGATAGACATACTGAAATACTTTTATAAACATCCATGATTTGAGTATAAATGCCGATGTTTACACACAAACATTTGCCCCAAGCGGGATTCGAACCCGCAACCCTTGGTTTTGTAGCCAGGGTCTCTGACCATCAGACCAACGGGCCCATCAAACGAAATAGGTCCTGGTCCCAACAAGCAATCACTCTTTGGAAGACCCTTGTGCGGTTAAACATAAAAATAAACAACAAGTGACCATAACTTATTTATCATTGAACACAGCTCGTTCTCCATGTTTTCAGTGAAGTTAAAAAAAAATTCTTAAGAAAAAATTAAGAGCAATGTAAGCTATCTGAACTAGACTTATGTTCAGACACAGAAATTAAAACCAGCGCAGCACATGAGATAATGACCTCGCAATTATTAACGGGTTAAATCATTACTGCTCTCAATAATGAGGTGTGGATCGCAACAATGGACTAAATAAGTATTTCGAATTGAGCTCGAAACAATGAAGTGGAGCAAAGTAATAAACCATTCTATGGATTGTACGAAGGTTGGACTAAAGACTAGAAAATAATGATTTTCTTTAGTCAGGTTCAAACTTTTTATGAACGCATCTTATGTAATTTCATGTTAGATGTTTCAACAAAAAACTTAATTTACATTTTAAGTAAACGAAATTCAAATAAATATTCCCCCGGCTAAAAATCCTAAATGTCAAATATCTATCAGATAGATATGTACTACAAGACACCCCCGGCCTTAAATCATAAGGGATAACTAGACTTCTACTCCACTTGTTAATCAATTGCAAAAAAAAAAGAAGTTTATTTATTTCCCTTTACAAAATAAAAGGTAGAATTAAGCACTGAATAAAATAGTTCCTGATATTCCCATTCAAACCTATCACGAAGAAGTTAGCAACACCCCGCGTAAGAGAACAACAAAATAATTGGATCAGGAACAAAAATCGCGTTACCACCCTACGTGACCATCTAACAACAGTTAGGTTAACAAACAAAGTTAACGTAACGCAACAAATCAGAGGCTTTGGCCGATGTTAACAACGTTAATATCTAGTTAACAACTCTTCCTATGATAAGGTTGGAGTTCGGAATGGGCACGTATCCACTATTGGTTAATTCAGTTATGTAATATTTTTGGTTTGGTTAGTTGTGGTTAATTTTTTAATGGACATAATAGAATTGTAAAGAAGCAAAAACTTACAAATAAACATTATTTATGGAAGCTTCTGCAATAAACTCATTTATGCATATAGCTGCAAATACTGCTCTGGAAGCTTCTTATTGGATTCGGATAGGAAGGGAGAGGGAGGTTGAGCACGGGACTGGAATTGCTCCACGTCCTAACCATTGGCAGGTTAGCTGACGAGGCTTGACGCGGGCTGAAACGTCTGGCACATAAGGAGCAACTGTGACCACCGTCAGTCTCGTTCTCAATTATCCCTCTACCGTTCTTGCAATGGGCCCGGATTTGTTCGGTGAAGCTATTGACTGCTGAGTTTGTTCTACACCTACCCTTAATAATTGTTAAGATCAAGCCACCTTAAAAATCATTAAGGGAGCTTTGGATCGGTCTTCAATTTCACTAATGTTGTTAAATAGCGACTTCCTTGAAATATTCTTAATCCATTCTTAATAACATTGAAATAGTAAACTCATTAATCACCATAACAGTTGAACTTTTAAACAATACAGTTTCACAAATTAAAGTACCAAACACTAAAAAGTATCTCAAATCAAAAGAAGAAGTTACGACGTCACATCATAACATTCTCCGGTCTGGGTGAGCCCGAAAATTAATAAACGTCAATCAAAACTGCTCCAATGTTTTGTAATAATAACTTTTGAGACCAGAATAAAACTCCCCGGACAGTTTAAATGGGTTTTTAACTTCTTCTATGTCTTATTAATGTCGTTCGGTTATTGAAGTTGTCTGTTTTTTTATTTATCAGGTCATATTTTCCATTAATTATCTGGATTACTCATGTTGGGATGATTATAATTATTTTTCACTAGTGGAACTTGCTCATTCAATCTTTATGATTTACGTTTAGTAAAGTATCAGCCAATTAATGTCTCATTGCAGGCAAAGGCCTCCATCATTTTAAATCATGTTTTTTGTTACAAAGATGCGATTTGGCTTAATCATCACGTTTGCCAAATAGTGATCACAAACCCGGGCTATGTTTAGAAAAATCGACACAATATACTTTGCCCGACCAAGGAATCGAACCCAGGGCCTCGAGAACACGGCCCGGTACTTACACCATTGGACCATCGAGGCGTTAAATTTAAGTGGTTTTGTTATTATTGCAGTTGATTTGGTAGCAAACTCCATATTATAATACTGTGGGCGATTGCTGTGCTCTTCACATTACTTCATCACATAATGGGATAGTTCTGATATTCGGGACATAGATTTAAATTACCTAATACCACTTGTATTTAATTTACCATATGAAAGTTATCATAATAGAAAAGCAAGGGCGTCAATATGACCGAAAGGTAAAATAATACTAAGCATGTTAAGTTCTTAAAAACAAATAAGCAAAAACAAAAATGTTAGGTAAAAGTAAGTAACCCAAACTACCCAATTTTGCTGGCATAAATACCGCAAAATTACAACATTGCTTGATACTATCCAACGCGGCTGCAAACCAATCGAGAATGGTTTTATTAAATCATCTGATTAAACAAAATTAACTTTTGCAGCTGTGTCGAGTGAAAATCATTTTAACGGGATTTTTAAATAACGTTGGCGGATTCCAAAACGTCTTCGTTCAAATTGATTAAGGGATATGTTTTTTAATATTATTAATTTATTTTGGAAGGATTTCTGTACTATTACGAATTTCTCTTATAGTAGAATTAGGAACAGTGCATTTGTAGTTGGGTATACGAGTACTAGAATACTAAGTATCTAAGAATCTTTTCAAATTAATGAAACTTATTTGTCACAAAGTTTCCTAAAAAAGTAAGTTCAATGAACACTTATCCTAACCTTTGCTTTTATTTATACTTTAACTAATCGGTCATTGCCGTTTCTACATTATTAGAAGTTATTTAAATAAATTATTGGGAACTTACTTTAGGTTGTTTACTTGAACTTTATTCCTATGTTTAAAAAATCTCTCAAAACAAAAACACGGCAATTAGACACCACCATGCATTTTAGGCATGCTAACTTTCATGCTCCTTAACGTAACTTAGTTTTTCAAAATTATCCAGTAAGACACAAAACAGGAAATCTTGGTCCTGAATATAAAGATTCGAAATAATGTTATAGAAAATACGTACATTACTATCTATAAAGATGAAAAATCCGCTTTAAACTGTCTTAGAATGTCTAAGACTTTAAAAAGCAAGTTCATGAGCACCAATCTCTCTGACCTTTGCCTTATTGTCTAAATTTCCAAAAATTACCATAACAAATCGGTCATTGACGTTTAAACATAGTAGTTATTTCAAGTAATTATACGGTACACTACACGTGCTTTGCTGGTTTACTTGAATTTCATTCCTTTTTTATATTATGGGGAGGCAAACGAACAAACGGGTCACCTGATGTTTAGTGATCACCTCTGCCCATGGACATCAACAGTCTACCTTACATGCATTTCAGGCATACTAACTTTCATGCTCCGTATTGCAATTGGGTTTTTACAATAACTTGCATTTCAAACTCGCATTTCGAACCGAGGAAGCTGCCACTTTCAATTGCGACTTTTACCCACTAAGCTGTAGAGGGTATGGGGTCTTAAAGGCCGGCAACGCTTTGGCGATACCTCTGGTGTCGCAGATGTTCATGAGCAGCGGTGATTGCTTACCATCAGGTGATCCGATAGCTTGATCACCGCCTCTGACATAAAAATAAGCTACGGTGGCATTCACATTCACTCCTTTCACTAATATTATATCACCACTACCATAATCCTAGTTACAGTAGGATGTTACCAAACAATGACGTTATTACTTTAATTAACATAACAATATCTTTGTAATCTCGGTCCGTTGTCACCTGCTTACGACAAATTAGCGTGAGACTCTGCCCCCTATGGAGCAGTGTTGCATAGATTACGATGTTGTTGCGAGATGGTACGAAGAGGCTTGTTTTGTGCCTAAATCTTGAAATAGATTGAGATATGCCGTATAAGAGTCGAAGATGCGTTGCCTGCCCTTAAAAACCTTCTGTAAGGTAGAGGTACTGCCTTAGACAGCGGATCATTCGAGTGGAAGTTCCACAAAGCTGTACCTCTCTGAAATACTATGATATAAATATGATGACAAGTCGAAATACAACAATAACGTGGAATACACACATCAACTTTATCTAGGGATATCTACATATCATCGAATATCTTAAATACTATTAGGAATTTGCTAATACTGTAAATGGAAAAATTATAGAAAATTTTATTGTTTTTAATAATAAATAAAAAAAAATGTGATTTTAATTGTATTCTTAAAAATAATTAACTTTTTATCGCCCTAGGTAAATTTGTAATGTAGAAAATCTGATTTTTTTTTAAATTAAATGATCAAATTTAATTCACATAAACAATTTTATTTATTTAATCAGTGTTGCCATCTCTCACGTTTATTATAGCATCAGTATCAATTGTCAATGCTTAAAATTAAGTTGTAAAGGTCTTGTTGCGTTATGAGACCCCCATGCTCTTTCAAAGTGATGGTGAAGTTGTTGAACTGCCTTGGAATTTGGTGGGAAATGTCTTAAAACTCATTGATGTAACATGCCGCACGCATGCTTGATAGGATTTAAGCCGAACGACTGAGCAGGGCAATCCAAAACTTGGATATCGTAGTCTCGTAGAGCGGCCGGCACCTACCGCGCCGCATGGGAATTAGCACTGTCGCTCATGGTTATAAATTTCTGGATGATTTGGACTTTGTTTAGGACAATGACAGATTTTACTACCTTTTTGAGATGTTTTTACTTAGTCATGATGAACTGGATACAAACGGGCTGGGTTCTTTCACCTAGAAAAAATCCTCTTAAAACCATGATTGTCCTGCCTTGGTATAAGTGGACCTCCTAAGGGTGTCACAGACGGCTAATACTTTCAGGAGTTCTCAAAACGCGTGTTCTTCTTGAATCTGAATAAAATCTGTAGCGGGAGTCATCGGTTTACAGCATCACAGACCAAGGGTCGTCAATCCATGGAATTTTTTCCTAAGCCCAAGAAAGACGCTAACCGCAATTGCCCCATCACAATGCTCGTACACGCAGCGGTTGTCCAACATGAAGACCCACTTCATGCAAACCCCTTTGCACGGTTTGGTCGATTTCCAGCAGCTGATGGTCCTCCTGGAGCCTTTTTACTAGTCGCATCGCTGTGATGTTTGGTCGTCCTCTAGCAGTCTTTTGGAAAAATTGATCCTGTGTCTGGGTAGTAATGCGATTTCTGTTTTAATGCCGTTCAAACACGTTCCCAAGACTGCGATAATTGCTTCAAAACCTTGGTAACATGTTTTGGTTGGTGGTTAGGGCCTCGGCAATGACGCGTTCGAAGGAAACACTTTCTTACAAGTCCACGGATCGCAACATTTCATTTCAACTCAAATGATGCCGTCACATTACTCTTAAAAGAACACTCAACAAGTTTCATAAAAAAGAATTAAAAAAAACATCACTTTTCTTTAGTAAAATATCAAAAAAACAAATTTAATTTTCATGCACTTTTCCCGTGCGGAGGGAACTACCAATAATATTCTGCCATTCTTTTGTTTTTCTATAAAAATATTTTTTTTTATAAAAAAAGAATAAAATACCTTTCAATCGATATATAAACTTCATATAAATATAATATAGAATTAACAATATAACGTAGTTTATAATATACAATTAAGATATCCCTAGATTTTGTTGATGTGTGTATGTGTTTTGACAGAAACCAACCGCTTGAGTATCGCTTAGTAACTAGCGAAATGATTTACAAAATCGTATTCTATGCCTTATGTGAGCTGCAATAACTGCTTTATTGGGACCTAGCATGTGTTTTTTCTGATATAGCCCTTAGCTACGTTTGAGCATCAATAGTGTACATTCAGTAATTATATGAAAAGACCTCTCTTCCGCTTCGTTTCATATTCTGGTTATTCTTGTGTCGGTTAGCCTCATAGAACTAATTGTCAACGCCATATGAATAGCTAAAACTCTGACAAGGATGCACATGTTTTGCCTCTTTTCTTTCCGCCTAGCGTTTATCCTGTTTCTGTGTGGAGTTGTATTGACCATGATCCAGGATTTGGCGAGTCTGGTTATTACTGTGAAGCGACTGCTATCACACCTCCGTTACCCTTAGAGGGGAACCAGACAGATCGTATCATGGTTACGCATACCTTTTTAACCTTAGTCTTCCTAGCGTTTATCCCGTTACTGAGCGGGGTCTGCTTTGACCATGACCCAGGGTTTGGCGAGTCTGGTTATTACAGTGATGCGACTGCCATCACACCTCCGTAACCTTTAGAGGGTAACCAGATAGATCGGATCTTGGTGACACATACCTCTTTAACCTTAGTGTTATCCTCTATTGAACCAACTACTCTTTGACCATATTATGTGCCTTGCAACGTCCGGATCCAGCTAATTAAGTGCTTGCAGTTAGCGTCACAGGATTTATGATATGTACTGCGGCGCCACACCCCGACTTAGTGTCCTATACATCATCCCGGGGAGAGTACTTGCATATTCTTACGTGTTTGTTTATGATATGACTTGTAGAGGAAGCTGAATATCTAATCTACATACGTACATAATGATGTGAATGTTAGCATACTTGAAATTAGGTTAAGGAATATGTGTTTTTTGAGGAATTGAATTTTTTCAAACGATTTTGAGAAAAGGTACTTAGTTAAAAACAATTAAGCAACTACTTCTATCATAATATGTAACTGGTCACGCACATATTTTTTATGGAATCAAAATGGTATTAAGTTGTGGTCTAAAGTTACAAGCATCTCGTAGCATTGTGTTTCTTAAACAGAATAATAAACTTTGGTTAGATAGTTTTTGTTTGCTAAAGGTATGAACGTTACTATAACTATAGTAAAACGAATGTTCTCCTTATGATAACTTATGAGCAATACAAATAACCTAAATATAATTTAAAAACGAATTGCTACCTCACTCACTCAAAGTGAAACTTAAAAATTGCTTACAAACAGAAAGCAATTCCCTCTTAAAATACGAGTCTACAAAGTCTAGACTATAAACGGTTGATCGCGTAAAAACATAATGGTTCTTTAAAGTCCTAGGCGACGGCATTGGCGATTCCCGTTGATCCTTGAGTCACGTGCCCCGTAGTCTATAAAACTACTGTTAAACTGGATTACTACAATACTGGCAAAGATGTGTAGTCGGTGCGAAAATAAATATTTTTAATCGAAGTAGTGGAATTGTATGACAGGTTTTTTTTATGTCAGAGGCGGCAAACGAGCTAGCGGTTCGCCTAATGGTAAGCAATCACCGCCGCCCATGGACATCCGCGACACCAGAGGTATCGTTGATGTGTTGCCGGCCTTAACCCCATACCGTCCCCAACTGAGCTCTGGCAACCTTACTCACCAGCAGAAACATAGCAAAACAGTTACGAAGTGCTACTTCACTGCGGTCTTCTGTAAGGTGGAGGTACTTCCCCAGACGAGCGGCTCATTCGAGTGGAATTTCCACAAAGCTCTACCTCTCTTTATTACTATGATATTATACTAAACGTAGGTGTAGAACTCAGCAGTCAATGGCTTCACCGAGCAAATCCGGGCCCATTGCAAGACAGGAAGAGGGATTATTGAGATCGAGACTAGCGGTGGCCACCGTTGCTCACTTAAGCGCCAGACGTTTCGGCTCGCGTCAAGCCTCGTCAGCTAACCTGCGATTGGTTATGAGGCTGGTGCTATAATTACGTAATCATATTTTTCCTTAGTAAAATACAATTAAAAGTTTTAGTCTACTTCCTTTAATGAACATTTATAACCAGATGCATCTTAAAAATAGTATGAAATGGATAAACCACACAACATAATTATGTATTAATAAATGATTAAAAAGAAAAGGATACTTTATTTCCATCCTTTTTCATCCAACATAACAAAAAGTTGAACCACAACTGACAGTTCATTCACATTGATTAGAATGACAAAATAAATAAAACATTTACTTTCGAAAGTAGAAATGACTTTTAAATGAAACTCTTGAATTAGAATTTTGTAAATTGACAATCATCGTTTTTTTTATTAGGTTTGTGATACACTAAGCGTAACTAAACTAATAAGTGAAAGCATAAGGTCAAATATTTAACTTAGATAATAAGATCTATGGTGGTTTTCTAATAGGACTGGTTATTTATAAAATGTTTTATGCAACTGTTCAGTTCATAAGGAAGGAATGGGCTTTTATAGGAAGCAACGCAGCAGCAGAAGGGATTACGTACCATCAGGTGACCCTCATGCTCGTTTGCTTTCCGCTATCATAAAAAAACTGCTTATCAAAAGCCTTCGTTACATACTAAGCTATGGAAAATATCGTACTAAATGTGATTAAACCATAATTTAAACAAAATGAGTAAACGAAAGTTTTATTATCAAAAGAAAATAGATTAATCTATACTTATAATAAATCTGTAGAGAGGTCAATTCTGTACATTAAATATTTTTCCAAAATAACTATCAGGGGGTGTTTAGTGATCGATACTGATACCAAAAATGCAATCAGTAAAATTTTTGTCTGTCTGTCTGTCTGTCTGTCTGTATGTTCCTTATAGAAACAAAAACTACTGGACGGATTTTGACGAAACTTGGTACCATTATTCTTCATACTCCTGGGCATATTATAGGATACTTTTCATCGCGCTACAATCAACAAGAGTAGCGTAGTGAAGGGAAATGTGGGGAAAACGGGAGAATTTACTCCATTTCTTAAGCTTCAGTCGCGTGTGCAGCCTTAATGGTTAAAGTCACATAGAAAGCATGTATGACGGAAATATTCTACATAAAATTGCCTAAAAAATATTCCCCAACAGCATATGTCTATCTTTTATGGTTGACTCACAATAACACGTGCAACTCAAGATCCAAATTGGTTTGGAACGCGCTAAGCTCAGGAACTACTGGTTCGAATTGACAAAACATTTTGTGTTGCATAGTCCACTTACCATTTGTCGAGGTAGGCTTTAAGCTATTGTATATTCCTTTATTGTATCATGTAAATTGTGCTAGCAAACTATTTAGTTCTAAAATGTGCCGATAGATGGCGCACCTCGCTAGAGGCGCGGCCGCGGATCTGAATCGCGGTGAGCAGATGATTTTTCAAATGTATAACCTATATTTGACTCTTATTTTTATCCTGAGTAATTAATTAGTTCCATAAAGTGTGCAAGTTCACTGCATGCACAGACCGTTGTTTTATTCAGCTATTTTTAGTAAAACTGTCCGTGTGCGGAAATCGTAACCCACGCGGACGGAGTCGCTGGCGGCCGCTAGTTATTCATATTTTTTTTCTTTCATAAGCATAGCTTATATGTACATCTGAAAAACGATAGATAAAGGTAAATAATAATTAGCGTGTAAAATAAAAAGAAATATTCAAATAGACCATTCATGCTCTCGGTACGTCTAATAATGTACAAAACAACAGCATTTAAAAACGTCAAAACATGCAGTTACATTGCCCATTTCAACATAGACTTGGGACGAGTCGTTTCAATATCTCGGTAGTGTTTTAATCATAGTTCATAGTCACTATGGCTCCTACCCCTCAAGAAGTGTTCCCTGAGGATCCATCCCCCAAGGCTTCCAGCAGGCCTCTGAATGGAGATGAAGTGGTCATCAGTGGAATATCAGGGATCTTCCCAAAATCTGAAAGTGTTTTGGAGTTCATGGATAATCTTTACAATAATGTAAGTTTTGAACAAAAGTTTTGATGAGAGAACGAAATTTTTTTTTTTGATTTGGATTTTTTAACATGTTTTCAACATCCTTCAAATCTATACTACTTTACTACCTTACAATATAAAAAAGCTGAAGAGTTAGTTTTTTTGAACGCAATAATATCAGGAACTACTCGTTCGTGTTGTATGTAAAAATATTTTTAGTGTTTAAAATAACACTATGAAAATTTATATGAAAATGATCTACATATAGAAAAAAATACTAGTACGCAAAAAACTGCAATTACTCATTAATAAGAAATACTCATTTCTACTGCCTGGTGTAGTGGTTAGAGCACTGGGCAAAAAAACTGCGGAGGTCGAGGGTTTAAATCCCGCGGGGAACACCACCACTTCGTGTCTTCTCAGTTTGGCTAGGACATCACAGGTTTGAGTCACCTAAACGACCTATAAGAATGATAATTCCGCGCTTTGGAAGGGACGTTAAACTTTTGCTCCCAACTATTATCCAAATTGTCTGTTTTCTCTTGTGTTGGTTGCGGAGGTCAGACGACAGCCACTCCAATGTAACCAGGCTAGTTAATTCAGAATCATTGCCGCAGCGTACCCTGGGCTTCAAGGCTATGGCTGAGGATGCATCCGATTGAGACGCTAAGATAATGATGAGAAACTTCTTCTAATGGTCTTTAATTGTACCTAGGTTGACATGGTTGGAAGTTCCGACGCTCGTTGGATCTTCGGCCATCCTGAAGTCCCCAAACACTTGGGGATAGTCGATGGCATGGGAAAGTTCGACGCTCAATTCTTCAGAGTGCATTTCAAGCAAGCTTGCACTATGGAGCCGATGAGCAGAAAATTGCTAGAACATGCTTACAGCGCCATCTATGATTCAGGTAATTATAAAATCAGCCTACTTCACTACACAATTTTGAAATGGATAGAATCGTAGATAAATTTAAATCTACCTACTTAATTTACGTTTTGGGTATTTTTTAGCAGCCGTGATCACGTTATCACTCAGATGTTATGCGTCACTTGTCATTTAAATTATAACAATTGTACCCTCAACTTATTTAACTTATTTTAAGTTGGGGTTAAAATTGTCATTACATAAGTAGCAGTCGCGTAAGCCTTAGTAAACATTACATCAGTCTTTTTTAGTGTTGTGTCTTTAGGGAATCCTCTTATTTATTCGTGATAAAACTAACAACATGGCATACAGTATAAACTTTTGGATTGAAGTTGCTCGAAGAAATATGATTTAATAATAATATTTATCAATCCCGCTATAACATATGTAGCTTAATCATCTTTTGATTATTCATCGTCATGTTTTAATAATAAAATCGATATATTGGGTTGTTTGTACAGTTTTACATAAGAAATGCAAAGTCAAGTAAGTAAGAAATTAATTAAGTTCTGTAATAATCAATCACCAAGCTCAAATTTGATTAATTACCAAAGTTGTAGGTTGCAATAATGTAGTAGAATGTAATCAATTTGCTTACGTATTGGCTTGTTAGATAAGTAATTATACTTTTATCTTAATAGGTATAAACCCGCTTCAGCTAAGAGGCAAAAAGGTGGGCGTCTTCATTGGATCAACTTTTTCCGAGTCTGAGAAAATTGTCATCTACGAGACTATCCAGAGAAACGGCTTCGGTATTACTGGGTAAGTCAGTTGATTAAATTATTATTACGAAGTATTAATAAGTTAAAAAATAATAATGGATGTATAATGAATAAGGCATCAATTCTGCAATTTTGTTAGGTATTTGTTTGAATAACATTACGGTCTTTGTTAAACTAAGTTCATAGCTACATAACTTGGTAAATTGGTAAGTTCTTTTAACATTATCGTTTAGGGCATTATGTTTATAAACATTGTGGAATTAAATGAAACTGACTTAGTTATACAGTCCTTTAAACACATAAAAATAAAACATGTTCCATTAAAATAGCATCGCGATAGGCAAAATATTTAGGAGCACCGTCGAAATTGGACGGTAGGGGAAATAATATAATTTTAGTTTCAATTAGGAGATGAAAATTTTCCAGACCGAGAGGGCTCGACGATAAAGTTCCGAGTAACGTAGCTGGTTCATAGAATAATTCGCCGGTGTTGCTAGTTTGTTAAATTATACTCGTGTGGGGAATGGGGATCCTCGTTGACATTAAAGTACTAATTTTGTTCCAAGAATTAAGCGGTAGAATTAACATTGCATGTGAATAGGGTGGAAAGGATGGAAGTAATAGTAACAATTGGGTATTTGACTGCATACGAAATGAATTATGACATTCTAAGATTAAATCAAAAATTAGGCACAATTTTTTATCTCACAGTTACTATTGAGCTTTTAACAAATTATTACAGCTAATTGAAGTTAAGAGAGTATTGATTTGACACTATGGCATCGTGACGTCACGATTCAATATTTCATACATTTTTTCCATTCAAGGTTACGTTTTTGACATTTAAAAAAAGTAGGTGATTTGACTTGTCAGTCAAATATCGTATTCATACTATTGTTACTGAATGTAGGCTACTCTAATTTGAGAAAACGATCAGTTTGCTTATAGTTACCAATTTGAACCTTCTTAACCGTATTAAATTATAAGTTTCTCATTGCCCGAAAAAATATTAGCATTTTTGTTTAATACAAATCCATCACGTCAGGACATATTTTTTGAAGATAATAAATACAGAGCGTTGGTATTCGATAAAAAATACTTGCCTGCAACGTATTCAGTCACAAGATATTTATAATGAAACCTAAGTAATACAGCTAAAGAGCTCATTATTTAACAAACGCAATTCATCTAAGACTTCAGTCTATCAAATTCTTTATTTCTTATTAATCTGTTCATCTTGAACGACCTATAAACCGCCCACCCTTCAGGTTACATTAAATGTCAGTGGTCTTAGACACAAAACGAATACAAAACCCACTCCCCTGTCTAAGCTAGGATTTAGGTATATTGTGGCATGCCTAAATAAGACCTAATATTCAATTACTTAACTAACTCTAAAGTCAGTCGACTTTACAGAACATGAGCTTTGGTCTAACAACCCAAGGTCAAAGATTCAGGAATGTTTAAAATCTATGTAAATAGCTTACGAATGAATTGTGAAAGCATAGGTAATTATGCAAACAGATACATATATTATACACTAGACTAGAATTTTTAATTCGCTAAAATGTTAAAGTTAGCTGCTTTATTTCATCTTACATCATAACACTAACGTCGAGACTCTTAGTATAGAAACAGAATAAGCCAAAAAACGAAACCGAAGCGGCAATGATTTTCTATACTGTATAACGCGACGTAATTGTAGCATGGTGTGTTAACTGTTATCTATCATTCAACGTACATTGCAGGCGAATTCCAGTCGCGTTTTTTCGCCCTGGTGTGTTTCTAGACTTAAGATATAAAACTCTTTGAACTAATAGACACAGTTACAGATTGTGTCAAAGTTCAACGCGGTGGACACAAATCACCTGAGATGTGGGACTCTGATTTATGCGTCTACCAGCGATATATTAGTTCGGTTTGGATCAAGATGTAGGCCCGAAAAACTGAGCTCATAAAATAAATAAAAAAACAGTCATACGAACAGAGCGTGACAATAGAAATGGGCATTGTAGAAAGAAGAAAGTAATCGATTGCAAGTTTAATTACCTTAATGTCATTGTAATGTAAACAGTTTTAATCTATGCACATGCTAAACGACTAAAAGGAATATTTAATTAATTTTCTTTAACCTTTTTTATTCTATTTGGAATTTAATGGAATGAGTCAACTTAAAGAGTCGAGAATAGCCTTAAAACAGTTAGTTTCTGTAGGTGCTATATTTCTGGAATTCCTCAAGTATTCTAGTCTAGTAAGTCTTCTAGTTTGAATTTCTTTTAGATCCACTACTATCTCTAACTGAATACCCATATTGTCCCTGCATAAGTTATTATCAAGTAACATTGTTTGATTATTTCAACGCGCTAATCCCAGATACGACTAGTCCGATTTCAAAAGTTAATATTTTTTTATGTCAGATAGTTTATTTGACGAAGAGACTTTAGGCTATAGTACACACCTTTGTATGTTTTTCCGAAAAACGGAAATATTATTATAATTTTGCTTAACAATGCACGTGTATTAAAATATACCTAAAAAATCGTAGCCACGCGTACCAACCGTCAACAAAAAAGAAGGTTTGTTATATTTAAGGGGCAGTATAAAACCACCCATGCAACCGCCAGGAACAGGTGACGCTGGCATTTTGAACTAATAAGCGAATGATTATGAGTAAGGGCGAGCCACTCGGCAATCTCGGACGCTTATTAAAACGGTAATAAGCCAGGTAAAGTCTGCGTACTGGGTAAATGACTTTTGATTTTGTTGTACAGAATACGGTGTAAAGGCTCAGAGATCTTATAGTTATGACACACTTGTATAAATATATGACGACATTCTAGTCATTAGTTGTTGTACATCTGAACAAGTAACCGCCCGCGACTCTGTCCGCGTGGGTTTCGGTTACCGCACACATAGTGCTATACTACAGCTTAAAGCCTTCCTTGACCAATTTACTGTCCAAAACAAAAAACATTTTTCAATTCTAACCAGTGGTGCCTGATAGCGCGTTAAAACGAACTAACAATCAAACTCTTCAGCTTCATCATTATCTATATTAATAGAATAAAGCAGAAGAGTTTGTTTGTTTCACATTTCAAACTACTCGTTTAAATATTAAGTTAACTTTTTAAAAATCGTATCATATATATTATACTAGCGGCCGCCCGCGACTTCGTCCGCGTGGATGTCGGTTTTCATTATACGAATGTTTTTTCCCGCTAACTCCCGTTCCCGTGGGAATTTTGCAATATCCTTTTGCAACTAAGCATCAAGTTTACTAAGGGACCTGCATGCCAAATTTCAAGCGTCTAACTCAAGTAGTTTAGATTTTCCATACAAACTTCCACCCCCTCATTTCGGGGAAGTGGGGTGTTGGAATGGGTCAAAAAGTAGCCTATGTTCTGTCTCAGGGTCTAAAGATTGTCTGTACCAAATTTCATCAAAATCGGTTGCGAGGTTTAAGCGGGAAAGCGTAACAGACAGACAGACAGACAGACAGACAGACAGACAGACAGACAGACAGACAGACAGACAGACAGACAGAGTTACTTTCGCATTTATAATATTAGTTGGGATGTATACTAAAAAAGTAACAATAGCCAACGTCAACTGATACAAAAAAAATATCCAATCTTATGTCAACATTTTGTGTAACAAATAACTTTATAACAATTTAGATGCTAGACGGTGGCTGCCCGCCGGTTTTATTGAATCTAGACTAATTTAATACGAGTCAATTTTGGTGCACCCTTAAATTTAATTTGTCAAAACCCCATCACAATCAGCCCTCAAGCAATACGGGGAATATTGCTGAAACTTTACTAATAGTCGGCCAATCGTTGACGTATTGATATTAATAAAACATTAGTTTGTTAAAGTTCTCTACCACAAATAAGCCAGAAAACTTTAACAAACTTTAATGGTGAACATGCATGGACAAATTATCTTAATCATTTCAAATCATTAGTTTTGTCGATGTAAAATATTATATTAATGTATGTATATGATAATATTATTTTTATTTAACGGTATTAAATTCTTTAAAACTGTTTCGTACAAAACATGCATCCGCGCATTTTTCCTTATGTGTTAATTTTTAATTGTTTTCCTTTATTCTACAATTTTCAAAATACATAAATTTATACAATAGTAAGGCAACCTTACAAAAAAATTAGAAAGTTAATCTACTGTTTTGAGAGTTTTGTACTTTAAAACTGTAAGTAACTTACGATTAAAAACATTCCAACACTTCAAAATGGTGATACCGTGATTTAGACTTCATAACACACGTACAAACTTACCCTGCCATCTAGTACGTGAACAATGAAACTCCAGTCAGTTAGTACTCCGCTTTTCATCTAGATGGCAGGAGGTCGTCATAATTCTACGAATTAATTACGTCGCAACATCCTGTTGGACCACTCATAGTTTTGAATACAAACTGAAATCCATTACAGTTTGGAGTAAATAGTTTTGTTGAAAAGGCCGCTTGTGTTATGCGAGTCCTAAATATAGTTTTGGTTTGAATGCTATTCACCTACATGTGGAGTAATTGAAAAACATCTAGTTATGATGATGATTCATGTGACTTATTTGTATTAATTTGATTGAATTTCTGCTGAAATTTGATCAATGTAGATACTACGGTTAGTACTCTAAACCACGTTCGTTTCTGTATTGATGGTTTATTTATTAAATAAGTAAAAGGCTGCTTAAATAAATGGCAAAAACTAATTTCATGAACATTATCATGTCATAAATAGAAAATGCTCTGTAATCCATATTAATACAATAAAGCTGAAGAGTTTGTTTGTTTGAACTCGCTAATCCCGTAATGATGGGTGGAATCAAAAAAATAGTTTTGACTTTGAGCTATAATAAAACAAGATGTTTGCGGAAAACGAAATCTATGGAGACGAAATCGCAAGCAGGCGCTAGTTCTTAATTCACATATTTCGACATACATAAATTGTATTAAAAACTGTTATTAAACCTAATAATAAGTATACCTAATGACTTTGTGCAATCTTTTAGAGGAACAGTTAAATTAAAACTTCGAAACAAAATGCCTATCTATTTCTCATAATAATGCTTGCAATTTACAATCAAAATAAGTAATTATAAGTTTACATTGTTTTCAAAACTTTGTGTAAAACATACCTTACATGAAGGCTTAACAGCGTAATTTAAAAGGAAATCGAAACCTCAAAGTTAGATGAACGAAATGTTCTTTACTTTAATTGCTTAAATTTTATGACTTAGATATTTATCTTTATCTTTATTGCGTACACAAGTACACATGGTTTTTATGATCAAAAAAAGAGAAGCCTTTTCCCAGGGCTTCAATTAATATATCACCAAACACATCACAAAATGAGTACAAAAATTTACCTCTTTGAACCATTTCATTTTCTGACGTAAGTTGAGTACTTAGCCAAATCAATTCTGCCGCTTCAATATTTCATCCACGAGTCAAAACATGCAATTCAGACAAAAAGTATCGAACACGAGCGACACAGAAAGAGCACATAAAACAAAACACACCAATAACAGAATCAATCTCATTTGCTTAGTTTAACACTCGACGAAAACAACAGGCTCTAGATAAATAAGATGAAAGTCGTAAAATTCGGTATCGGAGTCGGGACAATCGTCTCATATTGAAGATTTATAGTTTGCATCAAAAATAAAAAGTGAGCCTTGCTAAGTCGGATCGGGATGTTCCGGACAAATGGCCGTATCTATCAATATAACGATGGCCACTCAAAGGTTAAGGATACTCGGCCGATACTGACGGTTAAGTAGCCCATAGTGATGGGACAGGGTTCGCAAATTGATTTCAATCTTCTTTGAACTTCTTTGTTTTATAAATAAATCTGACTACTACTAGAGTATAATTAGTTTCTTCACCAATTAAACATTGCTTAATGGGATATGAATAAATAAATAACTTCGAACTCTCTTCAAAAGCTTAGTCTAGTCATCCAAATATTAGGCCATGCATACATTACAACATGCATTTTGCATCAGAAACAAAAAAAGTGAGCCTTGCTAAGTCGAAAGTGGGGACGTTCCGGACAAACGACCGTATCTATCAATATAACGATGGCCACTCAAAGGTTAAGGATACTCGGCCGATACTGACGGTTAAGTAGCCCCTAGTGATGTGACTGGGCTCGCAAATTGATATCAATCTTCTTTGAAATTCCTTGTTTAAAAAACAACTTCCAGACACAATTACCTGAGTGCTACGACTTTTTCATTTTGGATACTGTTAAAAAAAGTAATGAATTTATCAAATGACTAGCGGCCGCCCGCGACTCCGTCCGCGTGGATTCCGATTTCCAGTAGCCTAAAGCCATCCTCGTCAAATGGACTATCCAACGCAAAAATATTTTTTCAAATCGGACCAGTAGTTTCTGTGATTAGTGCGTTCAAACAAACAAACATACGAACAAACTCTTCAGTTTTATATATTAGTATAGATATAGATTAGTATAGATGAAGTAACATCGGACATTAATAATAATAATAATAATAACCGACCGACCCGAGATCTCCAAGAGTACCTACAAATAATAATAATAAATAAATTCTAAAAATTTATAAAAAAATTCTAAAAAATAATAAAAATTAAACATTGGCTACTTAATCACTGCAATCCACAAATGCGTATTGATCGGAAGCGGTGCGTGAAATATTGAGATCACGGCTTCTAACTCTAGAACGAGTTAACTTCTTAACAGCACTGTGTCAAAAAGCAGTTATACCCCATCCCTACGATGGTAGATAATGACGGGATCTCGATTCAGTAACGATACATCATCCGTTACAGCGAACTAGGCTACTGATAGCCGTCAATGCATTGCGGAGGTGAGATTTTTCACAGCCAAAGGATTTTGCAGTAACGATATTGCTCGATCTCTGTAGGCCGGATAAAGTGGCCGGGTTTAAGGAATTAGGACTTATTTATGGGAGATAAGGCTGGCTCCTTATTCAGCTTTTGGTGTTAGAGTGGGGGATTTGGATATCTGTTTTATACTTATCAATGAACAGAGTGTATGGTCAACCTAATATTTGTCAAAGTATGATTAGAAAATTCTTTTCATTTAAAAAAATCTACCTATTCATAACTTGAAGTGTAAAACATTTAATTTTTTCAACTTTTCATAAGATTTCTTTCGAAAACGTCACGGCATTTGGATTCATTTGTATGTTAAATAGTTCACTGTATAAGCTCTTTCAATATTTATGATGTAAGTAACTTACTTACTTACTAGGTTGGCGCAGCGACCCATAGTGAGTCTTGGCCTCCGATAATAAGAGTCTCCATCTTGGTCGGTCCTGCGCCATCTCCCGCCAGTCGTCCGCCCTAAGGTTCCGCAGATCCGCTTCCACTGAATCTGTCCAGCGGTATCTTGGACGACCAACTGGTCTACGTCCATTTGGTCTTCCCTGGTACGCTCTCTTAACGGCTCGATGTTCTTCCATTCTTTCTAGGTGACCGAGCCAGCGAAGTCGGTGCATTTTTGTTTCGCCAATGATGTTAGATTTATGATGTAATTATAGTTATTATTTAATAAATAAAGAGCATACAATTATGGCTTCGCACACTCAAATCCATCAATATGATGCCGAAAATAAGTATAATAAACATCTTAAAGTATATGAAATGCAGGTTCCGCGTCTGTTTTATTAATTACGACTTTCACGTCTCCGTCTGCAGACATTTGCAATTCCAATATCAGATTTTGCAATTCTGTTGCACGGTGTCCATTAAATTACAAGAAAAATGCATATACAAGCACTATTATACTTTAAAGTCACTTTATAGGTCAAAATGTTGGCGCTTATTCATTTTTTCATGACCTGCGATCATTAAATCCTTAAAAATAATTTTCAAAACCTGTCCTCCAAAACCAAATATTAAAAAAAAAATGGTGGGTCTTTTGGCTCACACCGAACTTTTTTTTATCAATAAACTTAGGTTAATATTTTTATATCATTAATTTCAATCAAGTAACTTTCAAGAATATTCCATGAAGGTATACGCGTTAATCTTAAATTAAAGGCAGAATATCAATTATAATTCCAATGAAAAGAGCATAAATAATATAAAACGTGATCAGCTATAGTAGTACTTCATTAAATGAATACTCAATAAACGAAATTATTTGTCATTGAATGAGCATAAAACAGTTTTATTAACATTCCGCGAAATAAAAATCAAAAAGAACATACATTCGTATTGCGCTGATCAAAACATTTATTTGGTGAAGCCATTGCTATAAAGGGTGTTCAATATTTCGAGCTTTCATAAAGTGAAACCTTTATGTATCCTTTTTATATGGCAAATCAAAAGGGATATTATGTTGATATTACTTTATTAATTTTTGGGTTACGTTCAGTGTGCCATAAATGAAAACCATTTAACATAAATAATAATGAATGATGCATTCAAAATTGTAGACGGTAAAATGGACCAAAACTCTTTGAAATAATTCTAAGCTGTTCATTTATTTTTGTATTAGTAATTATTTATCATAAATTATATATTTAAGTTTATTCATATATCTTATTACTAATATTATAAATGTGAAAGTTTGTTTGTTTGGATGTTTGTCCGTCAATCACGCTGAAACTACTGAACGGATTATGATGAAATTGGTATACAGACAGGGTATGGGCTGACTTAGGAGATGGATACTTTTTTATCCCGATTAGGTAAATGCTCCAATGGGATAAATCAAAATCCACGCGAACGAACTTGCGGGCGGCCGCTAGTGTAGGTATCTATTAAGTATTTTGTAAATGTATAATTATAAGATTACATGTAGTAAAGAAAAGTAAAGTATCAGCCTATTATTAATTAATGTCCCACTGCTGGGCAAAAGCCTCCATCATTTGAAATCACGTTTTCGTTACAAAGATGGGATATTGCATGTACTTAATATTATTGTTGTGACTGTGTCACTAGTAAGGTACAATATTCCCTTGGCAGCTCAGCGGTGTTTACTTACTTCCAGCGGCGAGAGTGCAGCACAACGATATTAAATACTTTAAATTATTGATGCCGACATGCATTACCGAAACTTGCCGCGCAGAATGCACTCGTGAATATTAACTGGGCTTTGTTTGGGCGGCGTTTCGGGTAAACACATGCGCTGAATGCAAAATAATAGGCAGAAAATAGGATATAAACAGAATATGACTTACTTCAATATATTTACAAACTAATTAACTGTATTCATTTGCTTTCTATAAATTTTTTTGGGAAGAAAAGAGTGCAAGTAATGTTTGGCCGACATTAGCGCTCAATTTCAAGCTGGGCTAGATTTGTGACGAGAAAACAAAGTGTCCTGCTCATTAGGTGTTATAAAAATATGTTACAAATAGCTTCTAACCGCTGCTTTGTCCACGTAGAATAATTAAGAATCCGTTTGATCCCATGGGAACATTTAACTGGGATAAAAATTATCCTATCACCGAAGTCAGCCCATACTATGGCTGTAAACTAAATTACAACAAAATCCGTTTACATTTACAAGTTCACTAATAAACCTTCACATTTTATAATGTTAGTGCACATTCAGAGCAATATTAGTACAATGTCATGTAAGTTGCTTATGATACTTTTTGTTATGTGGCTTACATTCTCCTGCTTCTTTTCTTTCGGACAATAAAATTGTTTTTCAGCCCTACTTCCAATTTAATTAAAAAAATAACTAAATTAATATCACTGTTAACCTACCAAATAACTACGATTAATCTAATATGTTAATGCATCAACATAAAATTGAAGATCGTTAACAAAGCCTCTTAATTCATGAGACCTATTTCCTTCCTGATTTGATTCGGCTTTCTTTTATTTTACTACAGATTATGTCCCAGCCTCAATCAGTGTCTAATAAAAAGTAAGGTCAGTAAAAGGCCCTTTTATGGCTTCTAAATACCGCAATACAATGACAATAAAGTCGAAGCCAGTCAGGTTCGGAAAGTATTAGACCGAAGTCTTTTCCGAATTATACCTTTTGTGATTACGTATCCTTGGCTGATGAATTACAAGATAGAGAGTTAGAATGGTAAATATCGAAACTAAGTCCTGCGTAATGCTTATATAAACAGTAATTAGATATTAAGTGCCCATAATCGTAATATTTTAGTCATGCATTTTACATATAGATTTCAGTTGACGATGTTTTTTTTTTTGTTTAAATACAAAAAGTGAGCAAGTACTATTAATTTACCTACTTCTAATCTTATTACAAACTAGCGGCCGCCAGCGACTCCGTCCGCGTGGGTTACGATTTCCGCACACAGTCTTACTAAAAATAGCTGAATAAAACAAAACGGTCAACGCATGCAGTCAACTGGCTTGCACACTTTTATGGGACTAATTACTCAGGATAGATATAATAGTCTAATTAAGTGACGGATAACGCCCATTATTATTAACAATAATCTGGAGACCTTATACATTTGAGAAATCATCTGTTCACCGCGATTCAGATCCGCGGCCGCGCCTCTAGCGAGGTGCGCCATCTATCGGCACATTTTAGAACTAAATAGTTCGCTAGCACAATTACAATCTATATCTATACTTATAATAAATCTGTAGAGAGGTAAATTCTGTACATTAAATATATTTTCAAAATAAATATCAGGGGGAGATAAGTGATCGATACTGATGCCAAAAATGCAATCAGTAAAATTTTTGTCTGTCTGTCTGTCTGTCTGTCTGTATGTTCCTTATAGAAACAAAAACTACTGAACGGATTTTGACAAAACTTGGTACAATTATTCTTCATACTCCTGGGCATATTATAGGATACTTTTCATCACGCTACAAACAATAGGAGCAGCGTAGTATAAGGAAATGTTGGGAAAACGGGAGAAATTACTCCATTTTTTAAGCTTCTGACGCGTGTACAGCCGTATTGGTTAAAGTCACATAGAAATCATGCATGAAGGAAATATTCTACATAAAATTGTCTAAAAAATATTCCCTAGCAGCCTGTCTATCTTTTATGGTTGACCCACAATAACACGTGTAACACCTGATCCAAATTGGTTTGAACGCGCTGTTCTCAGGAGCTACTGGTTCGAATTGACAAAATCTTTTGTGTTGAATAATCCACTTACCATTTCTCAAGGAAGGCTTTAAGCTTCTATCGTAACACTGTGTGCGGAAACCGAAACCTACGCGGACGGAGTCGCTGGCGGCCGCTAGTGATAAAATAAAGGAATATACAATAGCTAAAAGCCTACCTCGACTAATGGTAAGTGGTAAGTGGACTATCCAACACAAAATGTTTTGTCAATTCGAACCAGTAGTTCCTGAGCTTAGCGCGTTCAAACCAATTTGTATCTTGAGTTGCACGTGATGTTGTGAGTCAACCATAAAAGATAGACATATGCTGTTGGGGGAAATTTTTTAGGCAATTTTATGTATAATACTTCCGTCATACATGATTTCTATGTGACTTTAACCATTAAGGCTGCACACGTGACTGAAGCTTAAGAAATGGAGTAAATTCTCCCGTTTTCCCCACATTTCCCTTCACTACGCTACTCCTGTTGATTGTAGCGTGATGAAAAGTATCCTATAATATGCCCAGGAGTATGAAGAGTAATGGTACCAAGTTTCGTCAAAATCCGTCCAGTAGTTTTTGTTTCTATAAGGAACATACAGACAGACAGACAGACAGACAGACAGACAGACAAAAATTTTACTGATTGCATTTTTGGTATCAGTATCGATCACTAAACACCCCCTGATAGTTATTTTGGAAAAATATTTAATGTACAGAATTGACCTCTCTACAGATTTATTATAAGTATAGATAGACAAGCCGCCCGCACACATAATGTGCAGCTTAAAGCCTTCCTCGACAAAAGGACTATCCATCACAAAATCGTTTTACAACTCGAACCATTAGTTCCCGAGATTAGCGCTATCAAACAAACAAATAGCTCGGTCAGCTTTATTAAATAAGTAAAGATTTCTAATTTCAAACATCATTCTTATTTGGTACCGAAATTATCTTACGTATCTTAGCGCTTATGCAAATACGCGGCAAGCCGTTATTTATATGGTTCATTGAAAAATAACATGAAATGTTCATACTCTTCGTTTGGGCTTACTATTGAATTTTAATTTGCGGGTTCAGTGTTTATTTGAAATAATTGGTAGATGACAATGCATTAAAGTGCTTATCGGTAAAATTATTGTCCGCGGTTTTTATATCAAAACAGACTACAGAGCAGGTTTTAATTGGCAGATTTATAATTAATTTTAACTTTAGATTAAACAGATATAAATAATGACACAGTGAAAAAGTTAAACCTATTAATTAAAAAACATATTTAAATCCAGAATAAGTACTTTGGGTAATTGTTAAATTAAAATACATAATTAAGGCATCGGTTAGTATATATTCAGATGTAAGGAAACCGGGGGAATTCAGTTGGTGGTTGAATAATATTGTGCCCCACACAATCGCTGTCCACTTCGTGAAAA